>JAJKFL010000005.1:12086134-13286134 GCA_021186555.1 Reticulitermes speratus | reverse complement strand
TCATGTTTGTCTTGGTGTCTGTTTGTATATTATATAGGGAACTAAATTTTAGTTTACATTTATTTATAAGAAGGAAACAAAATAGGCTTTTGAGATCACCATGCTATCTAGGTGTCCCCACATTTCACTTTTGAACCAGTTGACAGATTCACAAAACTTTGTATGAAAGTTATGATATTGAAGGACACCCCAAGACCATACAGTTTAATTTTCTGCAGTCATTAATAACAACAAGGCAGACTTGCAAGCTTGTAAGTTTGGAACACCACCTATGTTTTGGTTCTGCAATGATGTATCATAATAGACCTTACAAAAATAGGCAACTTCTGTTAAGGCAGTATTTTTGTAAAATGTAAAAATAACAGCATGGGCACCATAAAAATGTTGTGTTCATCTTTCAATTTGATGGTCCTCATGAATGAACTGCTAAAACTAGGCATGTGAAATTTTGTACAGAGACAAATGATAAACTTACTATACATTACATATGAAATATTGTCTGTAAGTCAGCAATTACAAATCTAATGATGATGTGAAACTTTAGGGTTACATGTGACCAGTTGCATCTATACATAATCTGTACCAAGTATGTATAATAAGTTCCTTACATCATCATCACATTATCATCATCATCATCATCATCATCATCATCATCATCATCATCATCATCATCATCATCATCATAGGAGTATTAATCTAAAGTAGGTTTGAGTTGTGCTCAGAACTCCTTGTTCAATTGTTGTTTGAAATATAGATTGCTAAATTAAGGAATTATGTTGGGAAAAAAGAAAAAGTTGATATAAAAGTTTGCAATATGGATGTGTCCCAAGAAACAAAGATGGAAAATACCTTCCTGTTTTATAGTTAAGGTCACGTGGAAAGTGGGAAGTTGCTACTGCCAAATGAAATAATAAACAGGAAATTAAAATTTTTAGATTTTCACTCTGCCTGTGTCATAGTACAGGCATTTTGCTTGTTGAAATGTTTTCCTTCAGATTGCACTTTGATAACAACCTTAGGAGGTGATCTGTAATCCCCAATTATTTTCCTGGATTTTGAAGAGAATTGAGTGAACGAATAATCAGGATACCCAGGTATGTGAAACCCTTCATTACTGCAGGACTGAATTGTTTGGTGTTGTATAAAAGGAACAGTCTACAAGGATTTTGTGTGATTATTTTTACTGTGTAACTGGAATCTGTCTCAAAATAGGGTAATTTGGTAGATAATGTTACATTTAGAGAACAGTAAAAAGAATTTATTCATGGTCCTTGTCTTTTCTGTGAATAATAGGTACCTTGTCCTAGATGGCCCAAAATATTGTGTATATATCATAAAAATTGTTAAATCACTACGCTGGGTCAGGGGAGAATGAAAATGGATGGTGAGGGTTAAAGTTCACAGCTTTCTCCCTTACCCTATATACACTGTGCACCTCTGCTCAATCAAAATAAAATGAATAGAAAATATATTCCCTGCATTAAGAGGAGGTAACTAGTATTTATTTTATTATTACTAATGGTAGTCATTGCTGTTCTGGTGAAAAAGCAGAATCTGTAGAAGTTTCATCAGAATGCTACCATTCCTTAACTCATTTTTGTTTCAATCACAAATAACTTTTCCTCAGTAACATCTCTGACATGTCTTCTGAATTGAAAGGCCAGAAAGCAGACAGCTTCTTTAACAGTAAAATATGGGACAAATTCATGTTTCTTCTTCCTATTTTGATGTGTTAGACTGAGCGAGTTAACTCAAGCAGTAATGCTTCTGACTTGTATTTGGGAGGTGTCCAGTTTGAATCTTGGCCAGGACAAAAACTATTGTGACTGAAGTTTATCATGGTTTTTCGCAGTCCCTCCAGATTAATGCTGCTATGGTACCATAAGTTAGGCCATGATCTCTTCCGTCTGCATCATTCAATATTATGTAGTCTTGAGTTGTGGACAGTTTAATTCGATAAACTGCAAATACACACTATTCACAGGGGTTACGTTCTTGAAAAGTCCCAGAAACGGTACAGCCTTGATGGATGAAGTTAAGTTACGAGAAAAATGGGATTAGGGGAACCAGAGACATGCAAAACATGATAATATGGAAGTTAATAATTAATAAACCTGTAAAAAAATTGTGTTAAGTGTTTATTGGAATGATGTTTATGTCCATGACTGAAACTTGTCAGGGTGATTGCATGATGGAGGGCATGAGAAGAGACTTATTGAAGGACGAGGGGATGTGTAATTGCCTTGCCTTCTCTTCTGCATGTCCTTATACCTCTTTGTATGGTGCCATGACAGCCTACATCTCCTGCGTATATTTCAGGCAAATGGTCAACTTCAAACAAGGACTAAGTCATCCACCATCTGGAGGCCTTTTTCTAGAGCACTGGTAGTCAGCTGAGATCTGTCCTCAACAGCAACAGAATATTCTTTCATCTTATCATTCACTCAACATTGTCACCTCTTTGTGGTCCACCTCACTTAAGACAGCAGCATGAGAGTCGAGAATTTATCGAACATTAGGCACCTCCAAATGCGGGAATCCTTTGCCTGGAACTTTATGGGTCAACAAGAGGATGTTCCTTATTTCATCATACTGGTTAGGGAATTCCAAAAAGTTATTAACTACTACAGGCCAAAGCTTCTTCCAGTAGCCATTCAGAGGCATGGACTTCAGCTCATCCATGAACTCCTTTATATTTACTATGCATCCAGCTATGCTGTATGATTTCCAACATTTACTGACACTAACAAAGGTCTCCTCACTTGTATCCAAGATATTGTGGAAAGTGCAGCAAGTGTATAGCTCTTGAGTATTGTCATGATTCCTTCATTGAGTGGCTGCAGGGGTGAGTTGATGGTGTTTGGGAGGTAGTCGGCTTGGATATTCAGATGGGTGAGACCAGTATTCTGCAGATGGCCTAAGGATTTATGAAGGACAAGGAGGACTTGGAATACTAGATTCTTAGACTTCAGATGCAGTTTTCATATCAGTATTTACCATCATTGCCTCCTCCCTCACCACAGTATCACCAGTTGATAATACTTTCTGTGTCTCATCTTCTAGTCATACACACAAGACTTATTTCATCTTTTCAAGGAAGGAACAATGATGACTTTCACACGAGATTTTCTTACTCAGCAGAGCACTGGTCTTAACACTTCCCCTGATCTTGTCTTCATTATTCCTGTTGAAACCAATTGTCAAGTTGTTTACATCATATTTGCATGTTACCATGCCAATGATGATTCCCCCGTACAATGTATCCAATGCCTCTACTTTCTGTAACAGAGACATTACTTTCCTTGTCCTTTTGTCCTTGCTCTCTTCATCAGCACTTAACATCACCCTTTCCAGACAATTAAAACATAAGGAAAACACTTCGTTCTAAAAATGGTGAAAAGTAGAGTCAGTATGCATTCTGTGTTTCATCATACCTAGAAAACGTAGCTACTGAGTGAGACAGGCAGGCTGATGCAGCATCCCACGTGTTACTGTGTGTGTATATGCAAGTGCAATGGCTTATGAACAAGAGATCCTACACCACAATGTCCAAACAAGTAAACAGGGAGGGTCAATTCATATGCTAGGACAAGCATTTTTCAGCATCATATTGCAAGGTCTCTGCATATTAAGTAATCTTGTGCACTAAAAGAAACATACTTGTAAAACAATCAAAATTAGTTATATGTACATGTTTAACATTCCTGTTTCCTGGACTTTGTTCTAAACAACCCATTGTGATAATGTACCAACTAAATTAAAAAATAACCATCAGTTTCAATTTATTTTTTAGCATCCATAACTGTTACATAAGCAACAATTGGACAAGTCTAATTAAACAACAGCCAAAATACTACACATCAAATAACAATTTAAATATACACATAGTCACTCATGCCACTTATACATGATTAAAATAATCTATAGACAATAAAAATCTTGTAGAATTTTAGGTATAAAAGTGTTGAATAAATTTTCACTTTCTAAAAGTTACAATTGCAACTTTATAAGATATAAATAATTATTGTAACCGAACCAAAAAACATACCCATAGAAAACCACTGCATCTTAGTGTAGAAAATCACACTCCAACCAATAGTCTTTTCTGTGATTACTAATTTTTCCGTCTTTTAATATTACTAAAAAACTCTTGTAAAGAATAAAAGCAGTTTTGTAATAAAAAAATTTTTAATTTATTTTTGAAATCCTTAAAATTCTCTATTTTTTTTATTTCTGTGGGTAAATTGTTGTGTAGTTTTATCCCCATATTTATTACACTCATTTTACAACGTGAAGTGCTGCATAATTGGACGTACAAATCCTGTTTCCCTCTTGTATTATAAATATGAATATCTAAATATTGGGTCATATAAATTTGGTTCTTTTTTATATAACACAAAATCTGAAATATATATATAATGAGGTTACAGTTAAAATCTTAAGATCACCAAATAAATTCCTACAGGACACCCTGTTATTTACTCATTTTATAGAGCTAAGAATTTTTTTTTTTTTTGTATTATGAATACTGCATTACTATCGTTTACTCCACCCCAGAATATTATACCATATCTGAGTATTGATTCGAATTTTGTAAAATACATGTTTCTTAAAATAGGTTTACTTACTGAATCGCACAATGATTTGATCAAACAGAGAAGTTTATTCACTTTTTGACATAGGTATTGTATACGAGTAGACCAATTTAAATTGTCTGTAATGTGAATACCTAGGAATTTCAAGTTTCATGTATAAGTTATTTCTTTGTTATTTAAATACAGAATGAATTGAACTAGATCCATTTCCCTGAAATAATATTGCTTTAGTCTTTCCAGTATTTATTATAAGATTATTAAACAAAAACCAATTTTCTAGTTGTTTCATAACATTTACTATTTTATCTTGTAGAGATGTGAGATTTTTCTCAATAAGTAGTATATTCGTATCATCAGCGAATAACACTACCTTTGCTTCTTGTACAGCTTGTGGCAAGTCACTGATATACTAGGTACGCCCAGAAAGTAATGCAACACATTTTTTTTCTCATTCACAATTGATTTTATTAAAACTTCAAATATGTCACATCATTACATGAATCTTTGGCTACCTAAACCTATTTTTCAACATAGTCTCCTTCTAAATCTTTGGCCTTACGCCACCGAGATGCGAGAGCCTGTATGCCTTCGCGGTACCACTCTGCAGGTCTCTGTCGCAACCACCTCTTTACTTCAGCAATGACTTCCTCGTCGTCCTCAAACCTCTTTCCGCGGATTGCACCTTTCAAGGGACCGAAAAGATGGTAGTCGGAAGGAGCCAGATCCGGGCTGTACGGTGGATGAGGCAGGACAGTCCACTGAAGTTTTGTGATGGCCTCTCGGGTACGCAGACTTGTGTGTGGCCTCGCATTGTCGTGTTGAAGAAGCACTTTTGTCTACGCTTCCCTTACCAATACCGAGTACAGCGGCCAGTTCCCTGGTTGTGATTCTCCGATCGTCTCGAATAAGACTGTCGGCTCGTTGCACTGTTGCAGGCGTCACAGCTGTTGATGGGCGGCCCGAGCGCGGGAGATCAGACAGAGTGCCCCGTCCTTGTTCTGATAACGCCAATCGCTTCGCCTAACGGCTGACGGTGCTTTTATCCACTGCCATGTCTCCATAGACCTTTCTTAAGCGCCTGTGAATTGATTCACTCGTTTCGTTTTCTGCCAAAAGAAACTCAATTACTGCTCTCTGTTTAGAACGCACGTCACTTGCAGACTCCATTTTGAAAGCTCACTACTGCGCTGCTATCCAGCGGGAAACATTGCGCCTATGTGCATAAACGCGGGACATTTTAAAGATACAGCACGCAAAATATCATTTTTATCCAACAAAATTGGGCCGAGAAAAAAAATGCGTTGCATTACTTTCTGGGCGCACCTAGTACAACAAGAACAAAAGGGGTCCCAAAACAGATCCCTGTGGCACACCATATTTTATTTCTTTACATGAGGATGTATATGTCTTTAAATTTGAAGTCTTCTCATCAATTTGCTGTATTTCAACAAATTGAGTTCTGCCAGTAAGATATGAACTCATCCATGAATATATTATCCCTCTAAGTCCATAATGCTCAAATTATGCAAGCAGTAGTTTATGATTTATAATGTCAAAAGCCTTGGTTAAATCTAAGAATATACCCATTACTAGTAACCTATTATCCAATGCTTTCTGTATGTCTTCTATAAAAGTTTGCGTTGCTGTATTTGTAGATTTTCTCTAAAGCCATTCTGTGCCTCAGATATCACATTGTGTTTATTTAAGAAGATCACTAGTCTTTTATATATTAAGGTTTCTAGAATTTTTTAAAAAACCGGCAGAATTAATATTGGTCTGTAATTGGAAATTTCTTGTTTTCCACCTTTTTTATAGATAGGTCATACTTTCACTATCTTTATCAAATTAGGGAAGGTTCCGGAACATAAGGAGTTGTTAAATATAAAGGTTAATGGCTTTTTAATAAACTGAATGCATTCCTTTACCAGTTTTTCTAGTATTTCATCATAACCCGCAGAAAATTTTTCTTTTAATTTACTGACTAAATTTTGTACTTCTTCTTCAGTGATTGGAGAAACAAACATAGAATTTGTATTATAATTTATATTAATTTGAGTTTCTTGACCATATATGCAATCCTTTTTATGATTTAGAATCCTTTCAATATCTTCTATAAAGAATGCATTAAATTGGTCAGATATATACTGTGGATTTGTAACTATCTTAGAATCTATTTTTAAAGAAAAGGTTTAATTTTTTTTTTTTTAAATTTCCAGACTCCATTTTTATTATTTGCCATAACGCCTTTGTATGGTTTGCTGATCTTCAAATGATTTTATCGTTTTCTCTTTTCCTCGCTTTAGATATCACTTTTTTATAGGTAATTTGATATTTCTTAATATAATTCAAAGTTTTACTGGACATGGACATCGTTTTCTTTAACAAACAGGGCAATCGCAACTTGTCCTGACACTTTAATCGCTTTTGTTAACTATCCTGTTTTGTGTACTTGATTCTTCAATAATCTATTTTTTAGGAAAAACTTTGTAAAAATAATTAAGAAACTTAATTAAAAAAGTACTGTAAGCTCTATTTACTTCTGTTTCTAAGTATATGTCTTCCCATAATTCATTTTTCAAAGGCCTTTTAATGTTTCTATATTCCTTTTTAAGAAAACTCTTCTTATAATTATTTCAGGATCTACTTTGGGGTTTTCAACTACTACATTCATGACCTGAGCAACGTGATCTGAATACCCCAGTTCAACTACTTTAGTTGTGGTGTGATAAAATATCTTCTTTCTAATCATAACATCTATTAATGAACTTGAGTTTTTTGTAACTCTCATTTGGCAAAGAACTGTATTTAATAAACTGTTTGACAGCAAAAGACTTAATAATGCTTTTTGATTAATGTTTTCTTGTAACAGATTAATATTCCAATCACCACACATCACTAAATAAATTCCCTTTTTGCTTACTTTATTTATAATTTCTTCCAAATTTTCTAAAAAAAATTTTACATCACTGTGTGGTGATCTATAAATACAGATTACTGCAATTTTAAAATCTACTAGTTCAATTGCTCATATTTCAAATTCTCTATCCCTTCCTAAATTCTATGAAAAATTCATCTCCCTTATTTTTATCTCTTTAGAAACAAATATACATGAACCCCCACACTTATCTTTTTTTCTACAAAAGCTATCTGCCACTTTATAATGTTCAATATTAATGGATATAATTTGCTCATTTTGTAGCTAATGTTCAGAAAAGCATAAAATATCTGGATTTATCAATCTTGACCTAAGCAGTGCATTTAATTCCAATAATATGTTACCCAAACGTTGAACATTATGATGTAAGATAGTTAAATATTGTACATTATCAGATTTTTTTTCTGCTTTCTATTTCTATTTCTTGCAGGGGTTTAACCATAAAAAATCCTGGTCTCTTCTTGAGGGTAGTCGTTGAGGTCTCTTCAATAGTACACCAGTTTTTTCTTGTTGCTTTAGGTCCTCTTCAGTTCTTTCTTGATCTTCAGTTTCACTATGTTCATCTTCTTGTGTAGTTGCCTTATTTTCACAAATACGCTCCTGAATTTCCTGGACTTCCTGCATTTGTTTATTTACATTTAGCTTTTTGTTCTCTTCACTTTATTTTTTTTTTTTTGTCTCCAGTCTCATTAGTTTCAATTTCTTGTGAAAGTACCTTTTTTTCACAACTGCTCTCCTTGATATCCTGGACACCCTGCATCTGTTTATTTGCACTTTGTATCCTTGTCCTCAACTTCTTTCCATTTCATTGCTAGTGGTATTTCCTTATTCACATGAAACAAGCCTTTTATCACTAAGATCACTTTATTTACTGTTTGTTCCTTCCCTTTTAAGTTTAAATGTAACCCATGCCTTGTGTATAGTTCCCTATCTAAGTCCACATTTATCACAGACAAATTTTCATGCACCTTTTTCTGTTTTTTCTAGATTTCTATTGAACGCTTTTACTTCATAGATTAAGCATGAGGTAGACACTAAATCATATCTATGTGGTACGTTTATCACCATAACATTGGTATGTTCATGTCTACTTACAAAATCTTTCAGAGCACGAATACGTATGTTTGACTCATTTCTCCCAACATTATGAGTACCTCCCCATACTATACATACATCTCTCTTTGTTAGAGTTTTTAAATCAGAATAAGACATTTTCACACGTTGTTCTAAAGTGGATCCAGGTTTTATAATGCCCTGTATTTCAAATTCTTGGTTTAACCTATACTTCAATTCCTTTGCCATCCCTCTTGTGTGGCTATCTCCCATTGTTATAATTTTTTGTTTTATCTTGTTTTCTTTCTTGGTTTTGTTTCTCACGTTTTGTATCCTCGACTTTATCATCTTTCTTTCCTCAATGTCCTTTGGACAGTTAGCCGTTGATTCAAGCATTTTGTATAGGGTTTATCATAATAGGTATTTGGTACTGTTTATGTTCAATTGGATGTAATGGCCGCTTTTTTCTAGATATAACCTCTGTCCACTCAACTTCTACTTCCTCTTTACCTATTAATTCTCCTTTGCTAGAACTACGTCTATTTCCATACATATAACTTCCTTTACTGACCTTCGTTTAACTACTTTTAGTAGATGGTTTAATACCACCATATCATGTTGTAAATTACGAAGTGCTATTGATTATTCATTTCCTCTGGCTAGTTGAGAGATTTCTTGCGCTTTTTGAATATTTATGTCACATTTACACTGGACACAAATAGCTTTATTTTTTTCTCGCACAAATTTGCAGTTTTCCCAACAGCCGCCATCTTTGTAGTCATGTCTGGGCACTCACAACTAAAATTTATTGTCAGTACTTATTAATCATTACAACATGTTCTGGCCGATTTGGCCATCTTCAGGTAATACAGAAAACACAGTTGACCTAGGTAAATGTGCGTTAAGACCATACAAGATGTACAAAAACACTGAAGAATACACATAAAAAGTACCCATTTAACAATAAGTACTTTATTCCAAAATAAGAATAATACATTAAATGAAATGCCTGAAAGATTTCATAACGGAACCAGACAGTTGGATATAATAAAGCACCGCTACAAGATTTCCACACACCTCATACAAGTTAATCATTGAAGAGAGTATCAATGCGCAACCAGGACTAAAACGCACTACAATTGAACTAAAATAGTTTTAATAGACAATAAAAATAAACATGCAATAATAACTACTGCCACAATATTTCAAAAGAAGCCTCAATATAAGATTATATAAAAAGTTATAAGATCTCACAATCCTAGTTTATAACATAATATGCACTTGTTACTTTTTACATACTGCCTTTATGTGAAGTCTGATGATGATGCGTGAAGAGGATCAAAACATGTAGCTTAACAATTTAAACGAAATAAGAGTTGTATTCAGACAGAACCTGTATTTGTGTCGAACAAAAATGACTTCAAAGCTGAAATTAAGATGCACTATAATACCACTAAAAGTAGCATTGACATTCTGGATATGTTTGTGAAAGAAACTTTTATAAGACCAACAAAGTGCTGGCCTTTGAAACTATTTCTCAGTTTGGTTGATGTTGTTTGTGTAAATATATTTCTACTGTGGATGCTGAAACATCCTAATAGGGAACAAAAGAAATTGTGATTGAAGATATCTCTTTCTGCTTTCTTGCATTTTAAGTCTAAAAAAACAAATTTTGAACAAAACTTTGAACAAAGAAGACACATATGGGTACAAAATGTACCTAGCACAGTGAAAGTTGGAGTTTTTTTTTTTTGCACTCTAATGCAGGGTGTGGGAAAAACTCCCACTAGACAGCACGGTACACTCGCCGTTTCTCGCAACAGCAATGCTACAACAAAAGGGAAAACTTCCCCTCTCAGCTTCCCGAGAAAGCACCAGGAGGGGAGCACACTACACGGCCCTTGCCTCAACTAGAGAGCTGCCCAGCAATGGGCGGGACCCACGTAAGTCAAACAGCCAATCACAGCACATCAGTCCTGCGCTGGCTGGATATAAACGGGGCGCTGTTACTGCTCGAGGAGATCTAACAGCGCCCCGTTACTGCTCGAGGAGATCTGAACTCGATTGGTGATCGGGAGTTACGGTGTTAGCTGCAGAGGAATGAAGACGTTCTAAGAACCGAACCTAGCGACGAAGCCATAGTCACGCAAGGAGAAGCAACTGAGGAAGGAGAGGTCACTAACGTGCTGCCCCTAGTCCACTGGGAAGTCGGCGCAGCGTCAGGAGTACGGTGCCCCCCTGCTGTAGGCGTAATGCTGAAGCAGGAGGAACTTGCCCTTATGAGGGCTATATCATCGGTGCAGGGCAACCCAGTCCTCTTGCGAAAGCTGAGGACGGCCCTTGCCGCCAAGAAGACTGCGAAGGCCGCTGCGTGCTGCACGGCCAAAACGTCTTTCGTGGCGCTTTCCAAGCGTCATGCCACCACCATCGGGGCCAGGAGCGTGCCACCATCGTGGAAGGGGCCGCAGCCCATCACGGGGAAAAGGAAGGCTGAGTCTTCTGGCTCGGACGTCCTGTCAACCCCGGCAGATAGACGCCCAGCGCCCGACGCACCGGGCACCTCTGGTGCCCCTACACCATCGAGCAGCCGGCAGCAAGAAGACACGTCAGGTAAGCCAGCGTATGCTGCAGTAGTAGCTGGGAGTACCAACCCCCATCAGCCGAGTGGGCAGCCCAAGCCCATAGCCACTGGTTCGGACTCTTCCGAACCTGCTGCCTCCTCTGAGGCAGCCAACAGGCGCATGTCTGTCGACATGTCCGGGCCTCTGAGCAGCATGCCAGCTGGCACCACTGAGGCTGGGGCCGTTCCCGCAGGGGAGCGGCCCAATAAGACTCCTGTCTTCGTAACAGGAGTCACCGACAAGCGCGGGTTTCTCGCGTCGTTACGGACTTCATGCCCCAGTAGTCTGTCCGCCCAGATGAAGGGCGAGAAATTGATGATCGTGCCGGGTACTGCCGACGGATTCAGAGCCACAGTGAGTGCCCTCCGATCCCTTGACGGGAGCAAGGGTGTGACCTTTCACACTTTCTCTCTCCCGGAGGATCGCTGTGTACGTCTGCTGGTGAAAAACCTCGGCAGACAGATGCCTGAAAGCGTCGTCCGTGAGGAGCTTGAGGCCCTGGGAATCCGTGTCCAGGGCGTCATGCAGCTCCGCTCTGGGCGCCGCGATCAGGACGCCGCACGCGATCGACCCCCCACTTCACACTTCGTGGTGTCAGTGGCTAGAGGCCCAGAGGTGCAGAAGGTGCGATCCCTCACCTAACTCTGCGGATTAAGAGTCTCTGTAGAGACTTACGTGGCCCCTAAGGCCCCGCTTCAATGTAAGCGCTGCCAACGCTTCGGCCACACGCAGCGTAACTGCGGATACACACCCCGGTGTGTTGCCTGTGGGGAACCGCACCCCTCCGGGGAGTGCTCTACCCCAAGGCAGTAGCTTAAATGCTGCAGCTGCGGGGGTAACCACATAGCAAACTACCGGGGCTGTGCAAAGTGGAAGTAGGCTAAGGCCGCGCTTACAAAGCGGACGCCAGCTCCTCGCGTCCACACGAACGGTGCAACCGGTCGCTCGGCTTCAGCGCAAGCGACCCGCGCCGAGCCTTCTGCGGAACAGAACAGCTTAGGTCCTGAATGGTCTCATGTGGTGCGAGGGGGGCGGGTAGTGAAACCCACCACCCCATCCCAACCTGAACCCACTCTCAAGCCGGCCGCGGCCCCTAAACAGGGCAAAGCGTCCGCAAGCAGAAAAGAGGTTAAGGCTACCCAACCTGCCGTTGCGGCCCCTCAACAGGCCCCAATGAAGAAGCAGACGATGAATGGTAAATCATCGCCTCCACCTAAGAAGCCTAATCCTGCTCCCATTCCACCTCCCAACCAGTCACCAATCGAGGAGATCTCTGATCTACTCGACAACCTACCTGTTAACGCGTGTGTGGAGCTGACACGGCGGCTCCTCACAGCGGTACCCACCCTCCCATCAGGTGCGACACGCTCGCGGGCTGTCCTGAAAATTGTTATCCTATTTGTAGCTGAATATGGCAGTTCACCTTAAGGCACTCAGTGCGAAGGCACTACGGTTGGCCTGCTGGAACGTGGATGGCGTGCGCGGCAGAAAGATGGAGCTGGATCACTTCCTTGGTAAACACGGGGTTGACATATGCCTCCTGACTGAAACTCATCTCACATCAGGGCAAATCTTTCGGCTCGCAAACTATGTTTGCCACCGTACAGACCGGCCTACAGAGGGCGGCGGAACAGCTATACTGGCCCGCCGGTGTATACACCACTACTCTATACCCGTCCCCGGGCTGACCCAGTTGGAGGCAACTGCCATACATGTTATGTTGGCTAACGGACCGGTGAAAATCCTGGCGGCTTACCTTTCACCTTCCCGGCCCTTAATCGAAGCGGACTTGTATGCCTGCCTGAGCGGAGGGCTTCCCGTCCTGATGGCGGGGGACTTGAACGCCAAGCACGTGGACTGGAATTCGAGGTTAATCACGACAAGGGGCAGGCACCTGCGTGACTACGCCAACGTTCATTCCTGTTTGATTTATGGGCCGGAAACACCCACCACTATCCCATATAACTCCTCTGCTACCCCTGATGTCCTAGACATAGTAATCACTAAAAACCTAGTAATCCCAGTGTATCTGACAACGTGCTCTGCACTAAGCTCAGATCTTTTGCCTGTAGTGATAGACACGAGATGTCGATCATCCTTTCTTTACCTCCCGTACCGCCCGGACTTCAGAAGGACCGACTGGGTCAAATTCCAGGCCTGCCTGGAGGACAGCCTTCCGCCCACCCCGAAACTGCTTAGAGGGGTGGAAATCGACACGTGTGTGGAGGAAGTGTCCAGCGCTATCACTGAGGCACTAGCAGCGTCAGCCCCCATGAGACGCCCTCGTAACGACCCACGGCCCCCAATAACGGCACGTATTCAGGATGAAATACGCCTGAAAAACCGGTTGAGGAGATAGTGGCAAATCACTAGGGACCCTGCTCTAAAAGCTGAGGTCAACCGCCTTCAGCGGTCGGTGACACACGAGCTTAACGAGTGGCGGAATGAGCAGTGGGGTGCCACACTGGAGAGCCTAGATCCCGAGGACCAATCATTGTGGAAGATGACAAAGCGGGTGATGAGAGTGCCCACTCCCTCTCCACCCCTGGTCACGCAGGGCGGGCTTGCTCTCTCAGACTCTGAGAAAGCCGAAGCCCTGGCGGACAGTCTTGAGGCTTAGTTTCAGCCGGTAACAGGCGCAGTTTTCCTCGACATAGCTAAGGCCTTCGACACTGTTTGGGTCGATGATCTCCTCTTCAAGATATCGGCCGTTAACTTCCCCTCCTATCTGGTTAAAACCATATCCTCTTACCTTCAAACGCGACGTTCGAGGCGTCCTTCCAAACAGCCGCATCCACCTGTCGTGAAATGCGGGCTGGCGTAGCACAGGTGGGACTAAGCTCTCCTGTCGTGTTCAGTCTGTATGTCAATGACATGCCGGTCCCATCCAGCCACGTAGAGCTGGCAATGTACGCGGATGACACGGCAATTATTGCCACGTCCCGCAGCCCAGCGCTGCTTGCTAGCTACTTAGAAGCATACCTCAGCGACCTAGAGCGGTGGATGAGAGAATGGATGTTCGACTTCAACGTCTCCAAGAGCAATGCTATGCTCTTTGCGAAGGCAGGGTGGCGGTTCCTCGACCGGAGCATCTCCCGGGAACCAATCCAATTGGTCGACACAGCCCGTTATCTGGGAGTGATCCTTGATACACGGATGACCTAGTCGCCTCATATCATCCAGGTCAGGAAGAAAGCTGCCCAACGCCTGGGTCTGCTTAGCTCTCTCCTACACAGGAGAAGCGGCTTGTCCATCAGGAACGGAGTTCTGCTGTAAAAGCAGCTCATACGGCCCATGATGGACTATGCGTGCCCCATTAGGAGGTCCGCCGCCTGCAGCCACCTCAGAAAGCTGCAGATTATTCAATCCAAGTGTCTTCGCATTGCTATTGGCGCACCTTGGTACATCAGTAACGTGCAAACTCACGAGGATTTGGGAGTTCCTTTCTTTGCCGAACACATCAGAACCCTAACCGAGAGTTACGACTCAAAGTTAGCTGGTGTGGGGAACCCCTTAGTTGAGCAACTCGGCAGATATTTACGCTGACCGAGGGCTGACCCAAGTCGCCTAGCGCGAAAGTTGCGGAGACAGGTCAGCAGAAATGTCGAGGCCTAATATGATGGCCAAATCGACACCGAATCGTGTCTAGCACCTTTTAACTAGGCGCTTTTCGAATACCCTGACTGAGGTTTTCCGTGATTTTTCCTCAGTTGTAAGGTCAATGCCAGGGTATGTAACAAAAATTCGGGGCACGACCCGCATTCCCCCCTCCCCCCGGAAACGGCTAAATTACTCCCTTGTAGGTTTTAGATCCCGCGCGAATTTAATTGTGAAAATGCCACTCAGGGTTCAAATCCCAGGAATCCATCCAATCAAAATATTCCCCCCACTTAGAAAGACTATACGACCCTAGAGCTGTAGCCTTCGGTATGCCAGGTCCCGACCTAATCGAGACCATAAATCGTTAGCGTAAGCAAAATCCTCAGTTATAGAATAAAAAGTTGGTTACTGAGCCCAGCGATGAGGTAAAACGTAGGAATGGCTAAACAGACCAAGGGACGTCGACTTGCCCTCCGCGCAAGTCTCCGCACTTAGTTAGCACTTTGGTTGGTTGGTTGGTTGGCCAACCAGCATCAGTCTACATTCGGTCAGCAGCAAAGGAGAAAGCGAGTCGTTCTGACAACGAAAGGAGTAAAGCAGACAGCCAAAGGAGTAAAGCTGTAAACTAACGCTTAACCTGCACCATGCTAGCGGTTCTCTGTCTCCGCTCTCGTCCACAGCAGCAGCCAAGCAGTGCACTGGTCAGCGAGAATATTTCCTGTGCGCTCCTCTCTCCGCTCTGCTCACCACTGCAAGGCACCTCCATACAAGCGCACTGTGCACGTGTGGCTAACTCATTACCAAGAATCTCGCTCGAGATCCTGTATAATTGCTGAAGGAAAAATAAATAAGCTGAGTGGAAGTTCCTGCGTTATTTCTTGTAGAAGAAAGCTGCTAGCATCTACCACACGGTGGTTATGCAGAGCCAAGTAATATCAGCAAGAAATATCAGCTTCATAAATATTTACAGTAGAGTACTTACTTTTTCAGTTAAGTTGAATAAATGTTTTTATAGAGTATAAGAAGTGAGATAAGAAATGATCTTTTATCCTGGCTTAAATGTGTTGATGTCATGGCTTAAACTATTAGAAATAGATGGAAGATCATTGAATGACGTAATTTGTTACACTATATTTCTTTCTTATGTCTAGTGAGATTAGCATTTGGTATAAGTTTCATGTTTATATTGTGTATGTCTGATTTTTTTAAACATTTTTATGTTGTCCATGATGTTAGTAATTAAATAATTTGATGGCAGGGGGGAATTACTACCGTTCTAAAATGTTTCTCTGCAAGATAATTTCTTTTTACCACTCCCCATTATTGCAGTGATTTTCATGTAGGCTTATAACAATACTTTTTGCTGTCTATTAATTTTCCACAGATTATCCTTCTTTCTATCTTATGAGGGAGGGGAAAAAAGCAAAAAACTAATTTCAAAGTACTTGTTTGTATGAGTGATGTGACTGTCCCTATGAAAAGCTTGCTGAAATTTGGTTAAGGCTGATCTATTTGATGTGTGTGCTGTCTGCTCTGCAGCACACATGGGATGAAAGAGAAATGCATACAGGTTTTTGTTGGAAAACATGAATGAGACAACTTAGAAGACCTAGGCACAGACAGGAGAACTATTAAGATGGATCTGAAAGAAAGAGGGTGAGAAGGAATGAACTGGATGCATCTCGTTCAGGATACTCACAAATCAGCATAACAATGAACACTCAGGTTCAGTAAAATGCAGGGAATTTCTTGACTACCAGCTTCTCATGAAGGACTGCTTGATGGAGTTAGTCATAATTTAAGGACTCATTGATTGATTGATTTGTTATATTCCATTGGATACAGTACAGGTTTAACAACCAAAGGATATAGAATACGTCATACATCTGCCACTATATATGAATACAAAACCACAGTAAGTATATAAAAACAGTCCTTATTTTAATCATCATAGTCAAAATTCAGTTATTAACATGTGATTCAATCCTCTTCCAGTACAGTGCAATATTACATTTACTGATATAAAATATTATGTGAACCATAATTAATGTTCCAATTACAGCATTATAAATCATTATTAATTGCAAAGAAATTCATCCAGACTATAGAAACAATGTGTGGTTAAATAAGTCTTCAAGAGACTTTTAAATTTCTTTACATTATCCATATACTCTTTCAGATCAGCTGGCAATTTATTAAAAAGTTTCACATGTGAACATTCAACACCATGTTGGTAAATGGATGTGGTTGCAGATGGAAGATAAAAATTTTCACTTTGTCTAGTTGATACACCATGTCTTTAATAATCTGTGATGAAATACTTTATTCTTCACCATAAATAAAAGTATTGATAAAATGTATTGAGATTTTAACGGCAATACTCCTAACTGCTTAAACAAATTCCTACATGAATCCCTGCTCCTACTGTCTGTTATAATTCTTATTGCTCTTTTTTGCGATCTAAAAATTTTCTGATGTGTTGAATTTCCCCAGAATAGAATACCATAAGACATGGCAGAATGAAAAAGAGCATAATTATTGATGATTTTGATTGTGAGAAAATTATAAATTATTACTATTCTGTCAATTGAAGTATGTAGGCCTATATGGCTGCGTGCAAGATAAAATGAGGATTTATATTTTTCTCACACATTACAATTAATGCTGTAAGTATTTAATGTACGTCAAGCTGTACTTCGCAATACGTTCCTCCATGTCACTGTTTTATGTTGGTCACATGCTTTAAAATTTGTATCTCTTAGTAATGGAGACAAAACACGCAGTGCGACCGTCACGTGGTTATGGCCACCCACGTTTTGGATTATGGGTAAACATCCATAGTATCCTTGTCCGTTCTCAGGAAGCCATATTTCCCGAGTGATGTCTGACCATTCACGACCTGAGGCAAGTGATGCGTGGGCTCTTTTGGCCCTAAAATCAGCCCCAGCTAGTCCTTCAAAGCTTCAATGGAGCCCAGACAGCGACGGAACTGCTATAGCTCGCCTAGAAGGTCGGGAGTTCGAGTATATGGTGCGTCAGAAGAGGATTACCATTGGCAGAAACAGTTCGCGAGGCGAGGTCGATGTAAACATGGGACACTCGAGTTTTATTTCGCGAAAACATATTGAAATATTCTTTGAACATCCTCATTTTTATATGTTATGTAATGGAAAGAATGGTGTCTTTGTTGATGGTGTTTTCCAAAGAAAGGGAGCTCCGTCGTTACAGCTGCCGAAAACGTAAGTACTGGCATGTTTTTGGAAACTTGTAAACAACAGGGGTCGTTTACGGTGTGGGTCGGGCTGTTTGAGTCCAACACGCCGTGTTTACCAACTCGAAGGCCACGAGACTAGCTAAGAATGCCTCCACCCTCTTATTTGTGCCTCAAGCAAAGCGGTTGAAAATGTTAGTGTTATCCGTTAACAAGTTGATGCAAACAATTCTAAGCATTCCATCTTTAAAATGAAGCCGTAGCATGAACCATTAACCCAAACAATAGCAGCTGTCAACACTTAAACATGGCCGCTTTTTATGGAATGTACTGTCTGCCGTTATAAGTGCTAATTTTTTACTTTTCCGTTTTTAGAAACTAAATCAGAATAACCTTTCTATATATTGATAATTTAATTGCCAGGTGTACGTTCCGTTTCCCAAGCACCAATATCAGATTGGTGTTTCAGTCCTTAGTGGATGAGGCAGACCCTCCAGTAACTGTTCGTCAGCCCTCCCCTGCAAGATCAAGAGATCCACTGCCACCTCTTAGGATTAATATACCTGATCCTGATGTGAACTTCAGCAGTCCGTTTCCATCACCTACAGGCACTATCAGGTAGGAAAAACATGTTTTCACTCCAGGAATATACTGTACATTTGTGTGACTCTTTTCCAAATTTACAATGTAGAGCCATCAAGTATTTTTGGAGTTTCCAAATGTTCTAGATGTGCTACATGCTTTATTTTTAAAATGATTATTGAAGGTGTAACTGCATATTTCATCACTTTTCCAGTTCTGTGTAGGTAGCTTGTACCATAATCAGTTTACAGAAATTAAATGCAGTGATTATCAACACTGTATGTAATATCTCTGACGAAGTTGTAAGCTAACTGAACGATCCATGGGATTGTTATTCTTTTTTTTTTGTATGTAGGGAGATTTATTTAGTTAATGTGGTCAGTTATCTTGTAAAATTGATTATGTGGCATAGTTCTATTTCAGGAAAGCATATCTGGTTGCATGGAAGTGCTTCAATTTTCGGGTTCTGAAATTAACTGACAGTAAATTTTATGTTATTTATACCATGCATATTCTTATAATTAATACATCAACCAACTTATGCACTTAATAAAATACATTCAGAAGCAAGTATAACACTCCTGCATGTTTCAGCACTGGGGTACCATCAGCAGGGAGTTATTCAGAAAAAAGGATTATGAGGCCAGTATGCTGATCTAGGTATTACGTCTCCCTTATTAAAATGATTGAAATTCTAAAATACATATTTTAGAATTTTAATAGTTGGTATTTTAGAATTTTAATATTTTAATCATTTTAATAAGGGAGGCAATACCTAGATTAGCTGTTGGTCTTGTACTCCTTTGTTCTGAATAACTCCCTGATGATGGCACCCTGGTACAAAAACATGTAGGAGTTTTATACTTGCTTCTGAATATATTTTATTAAGTGCATAAGTTGGTTGATGTATTAAATATTAATTAACTGACAGTGGTTTGCTGCTGCTGCTACTGCTACTACTACTACTACTATAATTTGTCTTTTTTCTGCACTACTATAGAATAGTGCAGGCACTGTACTAACACACTGTAGGCGGAAGGGAGGGGGTTGGGTCATTGTTCATATACTCAGTACAGTACATATGTGGTTTGAATAGCAGCTGGGATGTTTTATGTAGTAGTAGTAGTAGTAGTAGTAGTATAGTAATAGATAGAATATATAATGGATTTGAGCCCTTAAAGACCCGATGCACGTAGGCCTTTTTATGACAGGCCTATTGTGCCCCCTTATTCTCTTAATATTTTCTCTCTGGGAAAGAACCTTACCCAAGTCCTACAGCCTTACTAAAGGCCAGGATTGATGTTGGATGAGTTTTCCTATTCCTACAGGTGAGATAATCACAAGTTCTTCACATGCAGATGCTTTCTTAGAGTGCTGTGGCCAAACATAAGGCCACGAACCCTCGAAATTACACATAACAGAAGAATATATCAAGTACAGGTTCCAGCCCAATAAACATATTGGCCGAACCCTCCCTTGCTAAATGCCTTTAGGTTCCCTTTATGGAGCTCTTGTAAGAAGAAATGCTCCACTTCCGGAGCCTTCTATTACATGTCTCTCAGAGTCCCCAGTAAAGGAGCCTCCCTCTAGGTTCTGCTTATGGAGCCCCTATAGTAGTAGTAGTGTAGACCCTCAAATTATGGACCTTTTATGTGCAGATTTCAGATATAACATATGAAGTCTGTTGGTTCCAAAATTTTTGTCCATAATGGCAATATGTGAAATTAGCGTTTCACTCCAAAAGAGCGTTTCAAAATTCAGAGGCTATCCTCTCCTGTGACAAAAGAACAACTGAAAGCAGTGACTCAAGCTGGTCTAATGTCAGCTAACCTAGAATCCGCCCACTCTGATCCCAACACACTCTGGGGACAGCTTAGAAACATAGTCGTGGAATCCTGCAGACTGATACTGGGCACGGAGAAGAAAAAGAAAAGCGAAGATTGGTATAACTCCAACAGAGCGCAAATTGTTGAGATACTGGATCGTAAGCACCATGCCTTCCAAGATATATTAAACAATCTCAACACTCTTAATAATTACACTTCTCTGAAGCTGAACATTCGAAAAGACATCAGAGCAATTAAGAACCGTTGGTGGAAAGAGAAAGCCAAAGAAATCCAGGCGTACGCAGACCAACATGACAGTCGCCGGTTTTTCGTGGCCATCAAGGAAATCTATGGACCTATTCAAAAGAAGACATGCCCCCGTAAAGACAGTACTGGTAATCTGCTCAACGATGAACAACAAATCTTAGAACCCTGGAAGGAACATTATTCCTCCATTCTGAATCAACAGAACATCGTTGATTATGAAGTAATCAACCTAATACCTCAATATCCTACTTACCACGCGTTGGACAATCCTATCACAGAAGAAGAGATTGTGAAGGCTCTTTCCCAAATGAAGAATAATAAGGCAGCTGGCACTGATGGAATAGTGGTGGAAATCCTAAAAACATTGGATTCGGAAATCACCCCACAACTCAAATCTCATTTTAATCTCATTTGGGAAAGGGAAGAAGTGCCTCAGGATTTTCGTGAAGCCATTATTATGAACATATACAAAAACAAAGGCGATGCAGCAGATTGTGGTAGCTACAGAGGTATCTCGCTCCTAACTGTAACTGGCAAAGTCTTCACTAGAATAATGGCCAATCGACTTACACCTTACAGTGATCGAATACTACCACAAACACAAAGTGGTTTCCATCCCAACAGATACACAACTGACTCGATTTTCATTTTACAACAGTTACAGGAGAAAACTATTGAACAGCAGGAGAGCTTATTCATTGCCTTCATCGACATCAAGAAGGCTTTTGACTCAATTAGCCGAGAGGCACTCTGGAGAGTACTGTCTCGGTTTGGTGTTCCTCCCAAGTTCGTAGCGATTTGCAAAAGCCTACATGAAGACAACTGGGCGAGAGTCTCGCATAATGGAAAGATCTCTAACCCATTTCTAACCCTGACGGGAGTAAGGCAGGGCTGCGTTATTGCTCCACTGTTATTTAATATGTTCATGGCAGCACTTTCCATTATTGTAGATATGAAATCAAAGGTGAGAGGTATTGGCATTAGATATCGCCTCGATGGAGGCCTCTTCAACTTGGCGCGGCTAAGAATCATACTGAAGACCCCGACCTGTTTTATAACAGATTTAATGTATGCAGATGACTGTGCATTAATCGCCAAAACTCGAGAACAACTGCAGCAAATCTTAGATACTTACACCGAAGCCTACACAGCACTCGGACTCAAACTGAACACGATGAAGACAAAAATCATGTCAACACCACAGGCAAAAAGTAACGTCCTAATCCAAGTCTATGCACACCAACTGGAAAATGTCGAGTCATTCGACTACCTTGGCAGTATGCTCAACTCAAAAGCCAATATTGCCCTGGAAACACGAAGACAAATTCATGCGACATGTAGGGCTTTCTGGAGGGTTCGCCACAGAGTTTTCGAGAATCACCACCTCTCTCTGGACACTAAAACTGCTGTGTATCGCGCTGTCATAATACCAACTCTACTATACAGCTGCAAGACATGGGTCCCCTATATGCGACACATGAAGGAACTTGAATGTACTCAGCAATGACATCTGCAGCGAATTATGCGGATCTGATGGTACCATCGTGTCTCAGACATTGAGGTACTCAGTAGGGCAAAGTGCCTTCCAATTGAAGTTCTGGTGTCGCAGTCGCGCCTTCGCTGGGTCGGACATATCCAACGTATGCAGGACAACAGGCTTGAAAAATGTATACTTTATAGCGAGCTATGCCAAGGAAGCTGCAGGCAAGGAGGTCAACATACGAGGTACAAAGATGTTCTACATCGGACAATGAAATCCATGAATATTTCTGTGGGATGGGAAGAATCTGCTGCGGATCGGAATGAGTGGCGAAGGATAGTTGCCAGTTGTACTGCTCAACAGCAGCACCACAGGAACAACTACAGTGCTGGTAGCTTAGAGTGCCCTGAGTGCGACCGTGTAATTTCATCAAGAATAGGACTTTTTAGCCATAGACGCACCCACTTGTAATTCTTAAGGATATGAACTTAATATTCGGTAATCGAGTTAATGGTTATATATGTGAAATTAGCTAAGTAGCCGCTATGTTGAGAACACGAAATCTTGCTCAGTCTTTGCTGACACGTGGCGGTAGTAGTGTATTGCTCTTTTCATAACCTGGATCATAGATTTATTCTATTTATCTGAAATTTATTAAATTCCAATTAACGATGGCTTCCAGACAAAGTGATAGTGCTAACAGGATATTTGTGTACAGTATTATGTGTATGCATTAGTGTTATATATACAGCACTATATTACTGTTTTGGCAACTTTTTAGGCTATGTATACATATATATAAATATATATAGAGAAATATATAAGAGAAAATGAAATACAAACACTGCTGCTAGTGTGGCACAGATAACCCATTAAAATAGAATCCAAAATATATTACCTGTGTAAAAAAATTGTAGGTAATGTGCACAGAGATGGTTGAATTTTAGTTATTTGTACAAAAAATACTAAAAATTATATTGCAGTGCACTTTTGTTTTCCATAAGCTATTTTCTTGGTTTCCAATGCAATTTGCATGTACTTTCAGACTTGCCAATTCAAGTGGAGACTTTGGTAGTTAATTGCTGTAGATCATAGTGTAAAAGTGTAAGAAGTGTTTTCATTCCAAAATTAAGAGGATGAAATATGAGGATAAATATTAAGGTATATGGTAAAGCCATGAAGAATGAAATGACACATGCCAACTTTTTTCACTTCTAAAAGATGGAAATAAAAAAATGACTTCTAGTTTGTGAAATTTTAGGTTCTCACGTTGGTGACTGTGAAGATTGCTGTCTTCTGGAATGCGATTTAACATAATCCTGTACAAGTGTAGCAGCATTTTAGAGTTCTGCTTACTCCATCCTCAGGGTAGATGACCTACCCTGAGGCAGTAAGTTCCTCTGGAACAGTGATTCACGATTCACGTCTGCCAGGCTACAAGATGTCACATCCCACAAGACAGCAACCATCAGATTCTAGTTTGTCATAAAGATATTTGTCAGAGTAGGAATCATATGGAAGAAAATATGTGTTTCAATGTTTGGTAAACTTGCAGGGTGAGTTGAGAGATTTTAGACTTTTGCAGCGGTGTAGTAGAAGTCTCCATTCTTCTTGGATGTGGCGCAATGTCACTGGGTGATTGGTGCTTAACATTTTTGAGACAATGTAATGGTCTCAATGTCAAGGGTCAAAACGTCCAGGAGTTCTTAACCTCGGTTACTGGTCTTATGAAGGCACAGTAGATGCACATCCTAGAAGTACTGAGTCTTCAACCACACAGACAGGAAAAGCTCAAGACCTGCAATTTAAGTTTTAGTTCTGAAACATCTTACTGCTGCTGCTGTTATTTTATTATCATGGCTGTGGTGGTGGTGGTGGTGGTGGTGGTGGTGGTGGTGGTGGTGGTGGTGGTGGTGGCGGCGGCAGCGGTGGTGGTGGTGGTTGCTGCGGCGGCGACAGTGGAGGTGCCACAGTGACACGGTGGTGTTGGAAATACACACATATATGAGACATAATTTTCATCTTTTACCACGCGCATTTCCAGACATAAAAAAGTATATAAATAAAAAATGTGTTAATTGAGGGAACATACAGTCCATCAAGGATTCAAGGATCCTGGGTGCATTAAAATTAGCCCTTGCTGAGGTACCTGATTGTTGTCCCAGTGATTTTACCTTTGTATCAGCCACACCAGTATAATGAAGTAACAAGACATGACTAGTTCTTTTCCTGCTCCTTCCAGTGTACCATTTATAATCTTTATGTCTCTTTTTAGAGTAGCATATTGTATCATTGATGCATTACATGATTAATCAAATTGCAATATTATGGTGTTCTGGGAACTTTATTATATGCATTTTTCCTTGCACTTATGTATGCTTTGAAGACCATGGCTGATAGACTTGATCACTGGTATGTTAGCTGCACATGTGATGTTTATAAAATTCAAATAGAACAACTGTGGGACGGAATCTTTATTGAGAAGTTGATAAACCTCATTGAAGTAAACTGAAATAAATTCTGAGGCATATTCGTGTTGTGTAATATGCCTTTAACAGAAGTAAACATTGATGATTTTTAAGCTTCAAAAAAAAGAGTGATACGAATAATTAGCAATGTGAGCAGAACATGTAGGGAGCTGTTTAAAAGATGGAATATACATACAATCCCGTGTATATATGTCATGGAAATCTTGTGGTATATAAAAGTAAATTTAGGAAAGTGTGTACAAAATTCAGTTATACATGATCATGATACCCGTCAAAGAAAAATTTTCATATTCAATACTGGAGAACAGAAGTATGTAAAAATAGTGTTAAAAACTTAGGAAAGAGATTGTATAATAAATTGCCAAACCATATTAAATGTATAGAAGACATCCAACATTTTAGAAGGAAGCTGAAATTGTTTTTACTGCAGCAGTCCTTTTATTCAGTAGAAGAACATTGTTTGTATAAAAGTAGGTGATATAGATTTGACAGATTGGATAAGCATTTTGTAAAATAACTGTAAAAAACCTAAAATGGTTTACAATTTTGTATATGTTTATGTAAGGGTAAATACGTATTATATAAGACATATGTGAGAATTCACATATAGATTTTAGAATAAAATAGAAATATTGATGTATCCTATACAAGCTGTTGTCAAAGGGATGAAATAAAATTGAATGAAATTGAATTGAATTATTGAATAGCCATGCATGATCTATCCTGATAGATGTGACCAAATTTTTTGTTAAAAGACATACAAATTTCTGTTCATATTTAAAACATAGTGGTCTTTCATTATAACTTTACACCAACGGGAGATACATTTTTTATATGTACATCCTTGTCTGTGTTATCATGTGGTGAAGTGATGGATGTAATATGATTGTAGTGCTGCCAACTCATGTCCAGCCAGTCCAAGGGGGGGTCATGGTCATGGTCGGCGCAATGTCACTTCAGACCTGCAAATGGTGGCTGCATATGCAGCAGCAGCTGTTGCTGGAGGAGGAAGCAGTGGCGCCCTGCATTCTGTCATGAATACCATCACTGTTGCATCATCGAGCGCTGTGGAAGACAGGTTTGTCCTGAAGTCATATTCATTCTGGCCATAATTTTTTTAACATTGCCTTTGTATATCACCAGCTCCAGGTGTTCTGAAACCAACTGAAAAGGAAGCATAATTGAATGGAAAATACAAATAATGTCTTGTTAGTCTCAGACGTGGGAAATTGTAACAATAATAAACCAGCTGTAACTACTATAACACAATGGAATGAATCACCTCAAAACTCAGGAAATTTATTAGTAAGCAACTGTTTGAAACCAATATTTGTGCAATGCAGAAAATTAATGCTAGCCTTTGAAGTTTTGTTTTGCTGCGTTATTCTCAACCCTATGTGCATATTCATAACATGCAGCATCTGGTATCTCTCACATGCAGTAACGTTTCATGGTTCAGATCTGTAATTGAATTAAATTTGCATCACCTAATGTATCATATGCATATCAAGAGTTGTGTTTTTTTAGTGGTGGGTACATCATACAATAACTTTATCCATCGTCACAGTGCCTGAGAGTGTTACCGAAAATGAAATATTTTGTCTCTGAACTTCCTATTACAAGGGTCATCTATAGAGCTAGAAGTGTAGAGAAAACACTTTTTGATCAGATGTCGCCAGACTGATGTTTTAAATCATGCAGTGACTCACCATTGGTTTGCAGCACTCAGGGACTGCAGGCTGCACTATCCATGGGTGGCTTACTTCTCTTTTGCATGTTGTTACAGAATGACCACCCTCTGTGGCCATGTGCTATGTAATTCATTACAAATTTATAAAAGAATGGATAGTTGTCGCACAGATTTGTAAGTGTAGGCAAGCAAATTTAATGTGCATTGATCAGCTCGGATATGTACTTAAGTCTGACGACAATATTTTTCCAAATGGATGACAGGTACTATTAGGATGTACTATTTTTGGCATGTGGTATTCATTTCCTGAAATTCCATTATAAAGACCTTCATTCTAGTCACAATTCAAATTTTGGCACCAAAACAGTCTTGCAGAATAGGGAGTTTCATACTGTATTGTGACAATCGGATAATTTCTTGGTCTCTCTCCTGTGCTTCGTGCAGTTTTTTGAAGCACAGCTCCATTTACCAACTCTCAGAATTTTGAACAGAATTACATTGTGAGGAAGGAAAGTATACGAGCCTATACTTTATGGACTTTAAAGGTTACTTTTTGGTAAGGTTGAAAGTTAAATTTGTGTCCTGCATGCAGTGATAGGTCTGAGTGTCTTACCAAGAACAGTTGCATTTGTGAACCTTTGAAAGTTTAACCTTACATTTTTGTAGTTCTCGTATTAAGCTGTGTGTTTGTTTTTCACTGGAGACTGTTTTTTTATAGATTCTTCAGACAGTTTCTGATATAATCATCTTGTAAGTGAGAGAACTCTTCTATAAGTAAATTGTTTTCTTAACTGTATTGTTTCCCATTCATGAATGGAAGTGTATATATACCATTTATGTTTAGTGATGATTGTATATTGTATATCTGTTGAGAAGTTACTGCATCTTCTTCTGTGCTGTGCAGTATTTATTGATGAAAACTACTCTTACCTTCTCCTAGTCATAGTGGTGTAGGAATATCAGCATCTGTACCAAGTCCAGATAACCATCACTCAACGGCGCTGGAGACCAGTAGTAGTCACAAGCTGTACCGGACAGGTGGCCCAAATGGATCAGCTGCTTCCTGCCCTCCACCATCTGTTTCAGAACCCTACAGCCCACCAAAGGTAACCATGACCTGTTGTGTGCCATTTAGAAATTCCAAGATAGGCAAGGCCCAGTCTTACAGAGTATTTATAGATGCTGTACCACTGATAAGATGTATTTTTGTGCATTCTTTACATAAAGTGCAGAAAATTATTGTATGATAAGTAAATTATTTGTGTAAGGATATTGGATCTCTGGGGACCAGATTTGATTTGAGAGTTCGGTAGTATGTCCGTGCTTTACGTAATTCTAAAATGAAAGTGTGAATTTCTTAAAAGTGGCTTATTATGCCAAAAGAAAAAAGGGGGTCTAAAATATCTCTTTCCTTACCCTCTATTGTCCAAGAATATTAGGAATTTAAATCTCTATGGCCCCTCCAAAATCCAACCTCTGGCGTCCCCATCGCGGCCGGGGGGGGGTAACGTCTATAGGCGGCTAACAGGGGCAATGGTTCACCCAAGCCAAGGTGTGAGGCATTGTGCCGAGGGGTGCATGGCACTGGGGTGGTAATAGTGTCCTCGACGGTCCCCTCTGGACACCAGGCAGCACCCCGTTGTATTTATGCCTTCCACTCATAAGGGGCTCTGCGGGTGGTGACTGTTATTTCCCCATTACTCGTGGGACTCTTATGGAGAAAACACGAATTATAAAACCTATCAAAGGCAGGGACGCTGTGGTACAGAAGGACCTGCCTAGTTGTGCTCAACGGGGCCAGCCAGTCTGGCGAACCACCCCATGGAGCTGGTATTCCCAGCAAACCTAGGGACATTCAGCATCTGACAAAAGTCAAGAACAAATGGACACAAGATGTCCTGAAAATGTAAATTTATTCAAATTATTCTGCACCATAGCAAGGCGGCGACAGCACTTGTTTGCCAAAACCCTGGGTTTATGGGGACCGAATAAGAGGGTTACGCAACGTAAAGGGGACATTGTTTTCTGCTGGACCCGGCATTGCTCCTAGAACCCGCATTTTTGTCAGGAACACAGTTCATGCCTTTCCACTGTCAGAGCTTTGTTCTAGGGTGTGACGACGGTGAGGGTGACTTACAGGAGAGGAGGGAGCAAGAGGGAACTTATTGTTACCTCGGCATACCTCCCGTATGATTCAGATGAACCACCCCCGTCAAAGGGGTTAAGGGAAGTCGTTGACTGCTGCAGTAGGAATAAATTGCAGCTCATCATTAGATGTGATGCCAATGCACACCACATTATATGGGGGAGCATGGACACAATCCACGAGGGGAGTGCTTAGTGGAATATTTGGTTAGCACAAATCTCAGTATTCTTAATAAAGGTAACGAGCCTACTTTTGTAACTAGTAATAGGAAGGAGGTTATAGATTTGACACTAGGGACTGACAAGATAGGGGACCTAGTGACTAATTGGCATATATCTGATGAAATCTCTTTGTCAGACCACAGATACATAGAGTTTCAAGTGGGTGACCTGGAAGTTACCAGGCTCACATATCGCAACCCCAAGAGAACCAATTGGGAATCCTATCAGGAAGACCTAAAGGTAAATTTAGGGATGGTACCAAGAGTTATACACTCAGTGCGGGATGTAGAGCTGGCTGTTGACTGGTTGCAACAGGCCATCCGATCGTCCTATCACCAAAACTGTCCAGCCAGGGTGGCTCTCTTGCCAAGGACGGTAGTTGGTGGAACAAAGAGTTGAGCTGCCTTAAAGCTTCAAGAAGACGGCTTTTTAATCAAGCTAAAAGGACAGGTGACTGGGAATCATATAAGACGGCCCTCACCTGTTTCAACAAAGAAATTAGAAAAGCCAAACGGTCCTCTTGGAGGGACTACTGTTGGGGCATTGAGGATGTACCTGACAGGGCCAGACTCATGAGGATCATGGCCAGTCAGTCGGCCAACAGGGTGGAATCTATTAAACTACTTGATGGCTGATACACACAATCTGGAAGAGAGACCCTGAGGGAACTATACAGAGTTCATTTTCCAGGGTCTGCTGGAGAAGAAGCAACCTTGGAAGGACAGGGGCAGCCAAACCTGAGGGCATTTGCTGCTCACAGGGAGGACTGGGAACTGTCTAAAGGGGTCATTGACCAGTCTAAAATAAGATGGGCAATTAGCACATTCAAACCATTTAAATCGGCAGGGACTGATGGAATTGTACCTGCTCCCTTGCAACAAGGAGTCGGAACACTTAACGACTCATCTGTGCCGTATCTTTAGAGCCTACCTAGCAAGAGTGTATATACCCTAAGCTTGGAGGCAGGTCAAGGTGACGTTTATCCCTAAACCCGGCAAGGCCAACTATACCGAGGCTAAGGCATATCGTCCTATTAGTCTATCGTCCTTCATGCTGAAAACGATGGAAAAATTGGTGGACAGGCACATTAGGGACAAGATTTTGGGGCTACATCCCCTACATTGATACCAATTTGCCTACCAACCAGGGACGTCCACTGAAACTGCACTGCATCATGTGATCACACATATAGAGGAAGTAGTGGAAAACAGCAAAGTTACACTTGGAGCTTTCCTAGATATTGAGGGAGCTTTTGATAGCACCTCATTTGACATTATAACAAAGGCTGCCAAATGGCATGGGCTTGAAGACACGATCTGTCATTGGATCGGCTTCATGCTGGGCAGCAGGAAAATCACAGCCACGCTTGCAGGAGAAACTCTGGAGGGGTCTGTGGCCAGGGGCTGTCCGCAGGGGGGCGTTCTACCTCCTCTGCTGTGGAGCCTGGTTGTGGACAAACTCATAGGAGGACTCAATGGGAGTGGCTACTATACACTGAGATATGCAGATGACATTACTATCCTTATCCACGGAAAATTCCCAAACACTGTCTCAGAGCTTCTACAGGAGGCTTTGAGTACGGTACAACAGTGGTGTGATAGGACACAGCTCTCTATCAATCCACAAAAGATTGTGATAGTACCATTCACCCGGAACAGAGATTTGAGGGGCCTAAAGGTAGGAACATCTGTATTCTTTCTGACAGGCATTCATCAAGGCCCTTCACAGCTACCAGATAAATTCCAAACTAGTCTGGGACTGCCATCAATCCCTGGTGAAACTGGCACAACATAACAGGATCCAACTGGTATGGGTGCCGGGACATATGGGAATTGATGGCAATGAAGTAGCCGATCAGTTAGCCAGACAAGGCTCCTCACATCCACTCATAGGACCTGAGCCTGCACTTGGTATATCTGCAAAGGTTGCCAGGGGAGTGATCAGGGACTGGACAAGCAGGAAACACAAGGAGCATTGGCAATCCATACGTGGACAAAAGCAGGCTAAGAACTTTCTTAAAACCCCCTCTGCAAGAAAAGCTGATGAATTGCTTAATCTCAGCAGAAACCAGCTCAGAATTATGACAGGGTTGCTGACAGGACACCTATTTAAACGGGCTGGTAAACAGTCCCGAGTGTAATAGTTGCAAACAGGCGTCTGAAACGGCCTCACATGTTCTTTGTGATTGTGAGGCTTTGGCCACACTAAGATTCAGACACCTAGGTCGTCATTTTATGAAACCAGCTGACTTTGAAGACATCTCTGTCAATAAGATACTGCATTTTGTTCCAAGGTGCAGGACTGCTGAATGACTGAGCTAAGGGGTTGCACAAAAGATCGATAACGGTCGAAGTGCACGGGTCACTGTGGTGCCTGCCCTTACGTATTCTATTCTAAATGTCTGTGGACTATGGGGTTGGAGGCCAATTGTAACTTGGGGTTTGCAGTTCATTTTCCAGGAATTGAGGGTTGTAACTGTTCTGATACTACTGAGATAGCAGACATATATTAACTCAGAAGCACTAGTATCAGTATTGAAAACTGCAGCATGCAGCCAGCTGTACTGCGCACTTGCACTTTTATAATAATTCATTACACACCCAGTAAAGGTTAAGGCCTTCTGTTTCATGCCTTTTGTGATGTGGTGTTTATGTTAATTTAAGCACATTAATATATTCTGTTTCTGATAGCCTTGTCAGTTGAGTATTCATATCTTGCTGTGTCTTACACATATTCAGCAGTCTGTTCCTCCATAATGCAGCACTCCTTTCGAGTATATCTTTCCACTCTTGTTGTGTTAACTGGGTTATGGTCATTTTGTAATTCATGAAAAGTGATGAATCACGTTTTCTTTATGCTTCTTCTCCGTTATTGCTTTTTGAGTGCACATGTGTGTCCTCTTCATACATGTATTTCAAGGAATTAATTTTTGTGGCATGCAGATACAAGTGTACTTCATATTTGTAGATTTTCTTGCAGCTTCATACAGTAAATTTATACTGCATTGAAAAGATTATATTTTTGTTTCAGGATGATTCCAAGCCCCCCTATTCATATGCTCAGTTAATTGTACAGGCTATAGCTTCAGCTGCAGACAAACAGTTGACTCTGAGTGGAATCTACTCATATATCACAAAAAACTACCCATATTACAGAACAGCAGACAAGGGTTGGCAGGCATGTAATCTTAATTATCATTATTAGTAATGTAAGCATGAGGGCTGGAATTATGAAGGTGTATCTCACTTTGGGAAGAAAAGCTGTGTTACTTTGTGATTTGTTGTCTCATTGGCTCATTATGTGTATGGTCTTGCACACTAGAAGTACAAGAACTGTAAAAGTGAAAGAAAATTAGATGCATGTACCATTTTCTGCTATTTATTTCCTGATTTTGCTATATGTGTGAGAGAGTTCAAATTATTATTTTTGGAGAAACATTTTATGATCTTTTCTTCTTGTATATACAGTGAAACCTCTATCCATCGTTCCCGTTACCGTCGTTCGCCCGCATGTATCGTCTGCCTTATTTGGTCCCGAAATTAGCCCCATATAAATAACACTATTTTTTCCTGCCTCCATTGTTCCTCGAACTGTCGTTTTCCCGCACCAATAGTTGAAAATCACGGTCCTGACGCAACATTTTCCCGCACTGATAGTTTTTTTTTTTAATTTGAAGCGATGGTTTAGCGAGGTTTAAGGACCGGCATGGCCTAGTATACAAGAAGTTATTCGGAGAAAGTGCGGCAGTGGACAGCGAAAGCACGGAAGCGTGGCTGGAAAGACTGCCATCTTTGTTGGAGGGCTACGAACAACTTGATATTTACAACGCGGATGAGACGGGGCTCTTCTACAACGTGCTTCCTGATAGAACCTTGGCTCTCAAAGGAGAGTCTTGTCATGGAGGGAAAAACTGTAAAGACAGACTTACTGTTTTACTTTGTGTTAACAGTGATGGAACTGACTAACAAGTGCTGATTGTTATCGGAAAATCTCCGAAACCGCGATGTTTCAAGAATGTAAAAAAAATACCCACCAAGTACCACGCGAACAATAAAGCGTGGATGACCACAGACATTTTTTCTTCATTTCTACGTTCATTAGACGCAAGTATGGGTGCACAAAACAGGAACATTCTCCTCTTTGTGGACAATTGTGCCGCACATCCAAAGGATACGTTGTTTCTAAGAAATGTAAAAGTCATACGGTACCCGGCAAATTGTACAAGTGTGCTCCAGCCCCTTGATTTAGGGGTAATAAACTGTTATAAGCAGCTTTATAGAAAACGCCTCGTGCAAACAGCTGTTTGCTTAATTGATGCAGGCAAAGATACGAAAAAGAAGATAAACGTGTTGGAAGCTTTGCACTACACTGTGGCAGCCTTGCAAGAAGTAACCCAGCAGACAATCGAAAATTGTTTTCGGAAAGCTGGTTACGTGCAGGGACAATCTTCAGGCGATAGTGACGTCGTATTGACCAACAATGACGACAATTTCCGCCAAGACTGGGGAAAAGTTCAGTGGCATGAACAAAGATAAATTCGAGGACTACGTCTCTCTGGACAGTCACGTGGCAACCTGTGGTGTAGAAGCAGTGCAGGAGCTGTGCGTGAGCCTCGTGACGTCCAGGAGTGTGGAGCGGGAAGAAGGAGAAGAAGAAGCTGGCGAGCTTTGCTGAGACGCATGAAGCGCTGATGGAAGTAAGATCTTTCTTTTATGCGCACAGCACGAGTGACAGTGGTCGTGAAAGTGTTCTAGGCCTTGAAAAATCGTACTTTGAATTGAGGAGGAGTAAAGTTTGCTCAAAACAAACGTCAATGAAAGATTTTCTCAGCAAGAAGTAATAATTATCATTAAATTGTTCTTATCTATAATTTTTAATGGTTTCCCGGTACTATCATTTCCCGTATGTATCGTTCAAATTTTCCGGTCCCCTGAAAAACGATGGATAGAGGTTTCACTGTATATGGAAATTGCAGAGTGACACGATTTCATATGAAGTTATTGGCCCAAACATAAGATAATAGTAAAATTGTCCCTCTGCATAGTTAAGTACCATGCTTTGAAAGCATATGGGGGATTGCACATATAGTTCCATGCATTCTTAACATTGGCACTAAGTGGAGGTGAGTGGCCAACTGCACTCCCCATGTGCTTCATTTCCAAGGAAAGTGGCCACAAGGTAATGAGCTATTCAAAGACATCAGACGGCAGCCTTTGTGCCAGCAATTGTACTTATCTTGGTTCAGGGAGGCATAGTTTCATGAAGTGCAGACAGTACATGCTTTAAACTTGCACTGTGGTATTTCTGGCTAACAGTTTCTTATTCCTTAAACTGACACATTTTGTGACTGTTAGACACAAATAGAATTTCTTTATCAACTTCTGAGTGTGTTTTATGTTTTGGCCACCTGATTGTTCTTTGCATGGATTCTGTGTGTAACAGGTTATCATATCAACAACCTATGGTGCACATTCATTTCAAATATTCCAAACTTTCAGGCAGCTTCCCTGCTGTTGGTAATTTCTGTATATTTTATGACAACTGACTCAGGATGTGCATCATTAGCATGTTGCTGCCCTTTAATACTTCGGTATGACCACTTGTGTCTAGACACAATGTTGTAATGTGTTTTCTGGCACTTGCATCCTCTGAACAGGATTCTTGTGGTATGTGTGAAGTGAATTTGCTTTCACGGCCTTGCTAAATGTGTGTTTAAATTTGCACTCATATTGGAAATCAACAGATGGGCCCAATTTGTAGAAAACAAGTATGAATTGTATGCACACTTGCTACACTTTCTCCACTTTTATTGCCCAGGTGCCATGGTACAATAGCACCATTGTAAAACAGTTTATTATTAAACCTGTGGTTTGATCTTTCTTAATGCAATGGACAGAATAAAAGAGAAACCAATTTAATGTTTCTACTTGTTATTATAGACATTGCTTCATAATTTTGCTTATATGTTTTTAGTGGATAAGACCTTTCCGAAAGTCGAATCTAGTCGGTGCATATTGTTATCGTCAGAGGACAATGATGGATTTGTGCTAATAAGGAATGAAAATTTGAATGATAGTGATAGTGAAGTAACAAAAGTGTGCAGAAATAGGACTGCAATCAAAAAAAGAACATAATATTATAATTATAGGTGATAGTCATTTTAGAGGTTATGCAGTAAGAGTTAAAAATCACTTAAATAATAAATTTGAAGTCAGTGGCCTGGTTAAACCAGGAACTGGTTCTGATATATTAGTGAATTCTTCTAGGAATGACATAATGAAATTAACGAAAAGTGATGTGATTGTTTTTTGTGGTGGTGCCAATGATGTGGGTATGAATAACGCTAAGATGGCCTTGAAACATATCACAGATTTTATTAACGAAAATAATCCTACTAACATCATTTTACTGATTGTGCCACATAGACACAACTTGATGGAATCCTCTTGTGTAAACAATGAAATTAGGTCTTTCAACAGAAAACTAATGAATAGGGTTCGGATGTTTGTGACATGTCATATTTTTATTCAGGCTTCTATTTTCATTCTAAACTGAAATCGAACACTAATTGGGTTATTCTAATCACAGACTGTATTTATATTGCATATAAATGCATATTTAGGTCATTTTTATGTTTTGGTCATATCTATAGTTAAGATGCATGTTTTGGTTGTATTTTGAGGATAAAATGCATATTTTGGTTATGTTTTGGGGATAAAATTCTTATGTGTCATGTTTTAAAATTATATTTTGAGATGATTATACTTCCAAGAAAGAGTCACTGTTATTTTGACATAGCTGTAATTGGTATGTATACAAGGAGACAATTAAGTAGCCGTATGTTTCAACCCTTGGTGGCTACATTATATGCAGGTAGCCCCCACCCCTTCTAAGGATAATATTATGAAAGTAGGAATGCAGTTGCCCTAATCCTATACCCTTTCTTACTTGTAACTACATTTCTCAGGCATTTACAATGAATCCTTCAGTCAGTTAAGATGCAGAAAGTGAAGTGTTCTGAAAGTGCGAAGTTAAGAGTTTTCGTTAAAGATTTTGGCGAGGAATATTTTAGTTCTGATGGAAGAATTCTGTTCTGTAACCTTTGTGAAGTTAAAGTTACAGCTGGTAAGCGATTTAATGTGCAACAACATTGTGATACGGCAAAACATAAAAATAGTTTGAGCAGACAAACCAGTCATCAAAGCAGGCAACAACTTCTGTTCGATAACACTACAACACCTTCACCATCAAAGAAAACATCGGAATTTTCAAAGGACCTGGGTAAAATGATGGTGTCTGCCAACATACCACTAAACAAAGTGAACAATGAGCAGTTCAAAACCTTCTTGGAGGAATACATGACTCATTTAATTCCAGACGAATCAACACTATGACAAAACTATGTACCTTCCTGTTATGAAGATGTTCTAAAAAGAATTAGATGTACTGTGGGTGACAATAAGGTTTGGGTTTCGATTGATGAAACAACGGATGTCTGCGGCAGATATGTAGCGAATGTCGTTATTGGCACGTTCTTTGCTGACCGTCCTGGTGACATATTCCTTCTTGATTCCGAAGTTCTTGATACAGTAAACCACTCCTCTAGTGCTGTGCTTTTCAATAATGCCATGAAACTTGTGGAAATGTGACGTTAAGCGAGACAATATCCTCCTTTTTGTAACGGACGCTGCACCATATGTGGTAAAAGCTGCCAAGGGCCTCAAAATGATTTTTCCAAAAATGGTCCATTTAACATGTCTGGCTCATGCCCTGCACAGAGTTGCCGAAGAAATTAGACATAGTTATACTGAAGTCGACAAGTTGATCTGAACATTAAGAAAATGTTCGTTAAAGCTCCATTAAGGGTGCAGAAATTGAAACAACTCGCACCTTCATTGCCTCTTCCTCCTCAGCCGGTACTCACTCGATGGGGTACCTTGCTCGATGCTGCTGAGTACTACTGCGAAAACTACGCAGTTGTTGAAGAAACTGTTAATACTTTTGACAGCAGTGACATTTTCTATCACAATTTTTAAAGAAATATTTTCCAGTAGTTTGTCAGGAAGTCTGACTTGTATAAAATCTAACTATGGAGGCATAGCAACTACAATTTCTCGCCTATCGGCAGTTGGTACAGATCTACATGAAAGTTTGGAGCTGATCAAGGGAGTAAGGTGCGATATAGGGCGAGCAAGAGGCAAAATAGGTGATGCTGTGAAATCAAAACTTAATACAGTGCTGCGTCGAAACGATGGTTATGCGACAATGTGCAAAATAAGCGACATTCTAAGCGGAAATGAAGTTACACTGGGAGTAGATAAACCAGCGTTAAACAGCAGTGATTTAACCCTCTTCAATTATGCTCCGGGTACGTCGTGCGATGTCGAAAGAAATTAATTCCAAACAGTAGTCTCCCAAATCTATACATTATTGGGAAAAAAAATTAGAAATCGCAATCAGTATGGATTGGAAAAAGGATTCAAGAGAAGGAACAACAAACAATGTGTTCTCTGTGAGAGACAAGCCAAGGCAAGTACGAGGAGTGGATGGAAATCATGAAGAAAGAGAAAATTAGGGAAATACAATATCATCAAAAAGACCTCAAAGACAACCCAAAACTACAAGTGATGATTTTTTGTGGACACATGTCAGTATCAAACATCTAAGTTAGAACCAGAGGTAGGTAACAGAAAGGATCTAAAATCTCGTGTGGTATATATCCTTCACCAAAATGTTCAGAGCTTAAATAATAAATTACTGGTGTTAGCTGTTCTGTTAGAATCTGACCTCAAGAAGGTAGATATTTTATGTTTTACAGAACACTGGCTAAAGGAAGAGCAGATAAAATTGTCAAATATTGACCAGTTTAAATTGATGAGCAATTTTTGCTGAATTAGTAGTGAACATGTAGGTTCATGCATCTATGTAAAAAAAAATACTTCCAAACAAAAGAAGTAAACTGTTTCCATGGGATAAGCAGGAAAAAATATTTTGAAATGACTGTAATAGAATTACTGGACTATAAAATTATTATTGTGTGTGTATATAGATCACTGGACGGCGACTTTCATATATTTTTTAAGAAGTTTTGAATTTGTAATTCAGAATTTACCTTCTAAAAGAAAAAAGTTAATCTTGTGTGGTGACTGGAATATAAATTTTATGAAAGAGAGTGCAAAATTACATGACATAAAAAACATATTATTGATGTACAATTTGATAAATATAGTAGTCACCCCAACTAGAATTACAGAGAATACTAAATCATTACTAGATGTAATTATAATAAATAAGGAAAATCACATAAATCCAGCAGCAGTATTAGACTTTGGTTTCTCAGATCACCAAGCACAAATATTGTGCATTCTTGTTGCAAACCCAAAAAGTGGACTTGTAAAAGTCAGGAAAAGACAGTTTACTCTCGGAGGTAGAGAGGAATTTAAGTATTTATTGCTTAAAGAATCATGACAGCAGGTTCTCTTCAACTCTGATGTAAATTCCAAATTTAATGTTTTCATGGATACAATCCTTTATTATTTTAATATAGCATTTCCACGAAAATCGTATGTGAGGTAACCAAATAGAAATGGATGGATTACACAAGGATTAAAAATTTCCAGCAAAAGAATGCATTTTCTAAATAGTTTGAGGAAAAACAAAAATCTGACAAAGGACACAAGATTATATTACCAGATATCGAGTAATATACAAAAGAGTAATAAGGGAAGCTAAAAAGAGAGTAAATGACAAGTATGTTTCAAATGCAAAGAATAAAACTAAGACAATGTGGCAGATAAGAAATAAAGAAATTGGGAAATCCCCTCCATATGAACAAAAAAATTGAACAAAACAATGGTACAGAAAAAAATAACAAATCCACAAAATGTAGCAGAAAAACAACCCCTTTTGTTCGGGAATTTCAGATGAACTGTTAAATCAAAATAACAGAAACTTCAGCTGCCACGTTTCGAAAGATAAATTGTTGCACTACTACCATATTTATTTATCCAGTAACTGAAAATGATGGAGAATGGGTGACTAAAAATTTGAAAGGCATTTTCTGTGCAGGTTGTAATGAAATTCCAGACCATTTAGACCAACAGTGCATAAAATTAATTAAAAAACCTTTGTCTCATATTTACGATGCTTCTTTTGAATCTGGTATTTTTCCGTGTAGGTTGAAAATGGCTAAAGTAAAACCTCTATAAAAAAGGGGATATTCATGTATACAGAATTATAGACCAATATCACTTCTGTCAGTTTTTTAAAGCATATTGGAAAAATTATAATATCTTTTATATCAAAAAAACAACATATCAAACGGAAGTCCAGGATGGTTTCAGGGAGACAAAATCCATAGAAACAGCTACCCAATCTTTCCTTGAAAGTATACAGGAGGCTATTGATAAAGGTATACATGTAATTGGAACATTTTATGATTTAACAAAAGGGTATGATGTCATAAATAATGACATACTAATTGATAAATTCATGTGGTGTACGAGGCAAATCAAACTTGTGGATTAAATCATACCTAGTGCAGAGGAAACAATATGTTGAAATCAACCAAAGTGATAGCAGAATCTCTGTTCAGAATAAATATATTTCTTTGTGCAGGGAAATGAAACATGGTGTACTACAAGGTTCAATTCTTGGACCGCTATTGTTTCTACTATATATAAATGATCTCCCAGTAAATATTCAGGGGGGCAAAATTGGTATTATTTGCAGATGATATCAACTTGCTTGTTACTGAAAAGGATGTAAGTGCTCTTCAACATAAAATTAAAAATGTTATGATGGAATCAGAGTCCTGGTTTTACAAAAACAACCTTCTCATAAACACTGAAAAAACAATAACATTGTCATTCCATACTAAGCAAAATAGAAATCCCTTAAATCCAAAAGTTACTTTTAATAAAATGGATATTAGCTATAAAACAGAATAACATTTCTGGGCATATATATCACAGAAAATCTCAAATGGAATGTTCAGTTAAGCCATTTAAGCCAAAAATTCAGTCAAGTATGCTATATTATTAAACCTCTAAAGAATGTAATGAGCCTGCATGTAATAAGAAGTATTTATCATGCAAATTTTCAGTCACGCCTGAGATATGGTTTAATTTTTTTGGGGTGAGGATAACGAAAGTATTAAAATATTTAAACTTCAAAACAGGATTCTGCGAATAATGAGTGGTGTTAGTAACGTGCGTCATGTAGGGAGATATTTAAGGATTACAGTATACTCACAGTTGCTTGTTTATACATACCTGATATAGTATATTACATTAAACAACAGAAAAAAATCTCTGGAACAAAATGCACAAATTAACAAATATGATACACGAAGAAGACTGTATCTACATGTTCATTTCTGCAATACAGATCTTTTTAGGAAAAGTGTCATAAACAGGGAAATTAGACCGTATAACAAGGGTCCAGATTACATAAAAGAATTGGAAAAACAAAGCTTTTAAAAGAGAGTTGAGATCCTTTCTGTTACAACAGGCATTTTATTCAGTGGATGAATATACAGTAGAACCCGGATAAGAAGTCCCCACATAAGACGTTTTCCCCTGTAAGAAGTCTGATTTTTAAAGTCCCAAAATAAAATCCATAATGCGTACATTAATTTTTCCCAGGTATGAAGCTTCCCGCTTATTAATTTTTCCCACCTAAGAAGTCCAATCTCATGATACCAAGAGTATGGTTTTTTATGAAATTTTACCTGTTTAATAAGTTTTTAAAGATATATAAACAAATTTCATTTCCAAAGTTTTATTTCCTTCAAATGTGAAAAATCTTAAGTTGCTGTTGATTCATCGATCATTTGCTATCTGACTATCGATATATGCGATATATCGATATATGCCATGATGCGATCGATCTCTACCGAGGTGCCACGAACAGCAACACACTGCTTCAAGTCTTGAACAGTAACACGCTGGTTACATCAATTGAACCAATTGATGAGTGCCACTGTTGGCTACTGTGTATTACTATGTGCATACATCTGTCTACTACTGAATCCTGCACCCCAGAAAATTGTTGCAATGACGGTAAGTTATATGCATTACGTTGTCTCTTTAGATGATGTTGGTGGCGTTTATGTTGTTTAATAACTGCAGTCATTAGCATGTACGAGTCTTTTTTTGTATTTTAATTGGTTACTTTTTCATTATATTTATCGTTATTGCAGTAATCATGACCCAGAAAGGAATAAAACGCAAAGCCTTATCACTGGAAGAGAAGTTGAGGGTGTTTAATGTACTAATGTACTATTGCTTTTAATAAGCTTTCCCTCTTAATAAGTCTTCCCGCTTAAGAAGTCCCTAATCCTCTGGTCCCTTGAAAGACTTCTTAACAGGGTACTACTGTATGTCATTCTAATTTCTTGTGTTTTTTGTGACTATGTGAGTTACATAGGTTATATCTGTCTGTTACAACAGGCATTTTATTTAGTGGATGAATGTATGTCATTCCGGTTACATGTGTTTTATATGACTGTGAGTCTTACAAGTTGTGTCTGTTTTAAGATGGTATTGTTTGTTATATATTGTATTGATGTAGATGTATTATAAGTTGTTTTGTAATTTATATTGTAGACTGAATATGACATGTCCAATGTTGCATTTTTGGTGACTAAATGGATGACTAAATAAACTAAACTAAACTGATGTGATGCTGAGAAAACAGAAGGTTGACTGAAGGTGTCTCCAGGAACATGCGAAGTAATGGGGGCCATTTAAATTTCAGATATTTTTGCAGAGTACACCAGGTACTTAATTCTGGTGCCAAAGAGTTAAAAACTTACTGAAATTGTTATGTATTTCCATCAAGGACTAATTAATTTAATCACATTTGTGCCAGTGTTTTGCAGATCTTCATTAATGTACACAACGTGTAAGTTATGTGTTTTGCAATTGGGAAACAAGTTAAATATGAGGGCAATTCAAAAAAGTAAGGTTCCCTATTTTAGTCCTGCTGAAAGGATTCCTGCATTCAATGGCAAGTATGGGTTCAGTTAGTACATATATTCACCACCATATAGCATTAGCAGGAAAGTTTGCTCCAGGTGGGTTCCCAGTCAACTGACTGATGAACACAAAAAGACACACATGGGGTCATCCCTGATGATTATTTAGCATTACAAAGAGCATAGTGAAGCATTCGTAAGGAGAATTGTTACAGGAGATGAGACTTGGGTCTTCCACTACACCCCAGAGAGTAAGGTTGAATCGATGACCTGGGAGCTTCCCCACTCTCCAGTCAAAAAGAAGCTCAAGACAGTGCAGTGTCCAGGAAAAGTGATGGCTGCTGTTTTCTGGGATGTGTACGGAGTTCTGTTGGTTGATTTCACCCCTCTCAGTTCAACAATAAATGCAGCTGCTTGTCAGGAAACTCTAAAGAGACTCAAGGAGGCTATTTGGCAGAAGAGACCAGGATGTTAACCAAATAAGTTCTTTTTGTATGACAATGCTCGACCTCACAGTGCTGCCGCAACCATTAATTTCTTGAACTTCTGGGGCTGGGAAATTCTTCCACATCCACCGTACAGTCCTGATTTGCACTGTTGGACTTTCGTCTATTCCCAAAGATGGAAAAGCACCTCAGAGGTCAGTGCTTCCACTTCAATGAAGGTGGTCGAAATGAAGTCAAGAAATGGTTACGTGCCCAGGACGCATTTCTTTTTCTATGAAGGACTTGACAAATTGATATACAGCTATGATAGGTGTCTAAACAGACTTGGTGACTATGTGGAGAAGTAAAGCTAATATGAGACTCTAATCTCAGCCTCATAAGTTACTCTGTATGTTGTTATTTATTTAAATAAAAAATAGAGAACCTTACTTTTTGAACTACCTATGTACATGTTATGTATTTTGTCTAGCATACAGTGCAGACAGTTCAGTGATAACTTTATTTTTCAAGACACTATATCAGCTGCACCCGTTTTAATACATATTTTTAAAAAAAAAAGTGCAGCTTATATTCAAACCAGTATGTTACGTATGTGCAAATATTTAGGCTTTTGAACTTGTAATTTATTTGCCCCTAAACTTATTGCTGTAGCATGTGGTATCTGGCGCAGCTCCACATGCACAGTTGGATTGTTTGTATAATGATTGTAAAGGCTTTGTTTCTTGTAATCTCCTATCTACAGGATTCTGGTGTAATTTCTACCAATTTTTTTCTGTTGTGTAGAACTCTATTAGGCACAACTTGTCACTGAACCGGTACTTCATCAAAGTACCACGGTCACAAGAGGAACCAGGAAAGGGGTCTTTCTGGCGTATTGACCCACAGTCTGAGGCAAAACTTATAGAACAGGCCTTCAGAAGAAGAAGACAAAGAGGTGTTCCTTGCTTTCGTGCCCCTTTTGGTCTTTCTTCTAGGTAAGAAGTTGGTTTAGCTTGATCGCATTTTTAGTATACAGTGATGTCAATATACACATGTTGGCAGCATGCTATAAAATTCATATTAAAACTTCAGTTGAATGCATATCAGAGCTGTTAAATGTTAGCCTTCACATTTGCCCTTGGTAAGATACCTATATAAGGTAATGCACATCATACCTCTTAACATTCTGAAAGAAAGCATTCATCAGTGAATGTTATGTTAACATGCTGGTATGTTTGTTGCTTGTTTCAGAAGTGCTCCTGCATCACCAAGCCATGTTGGAGTCAGTGGACTTATGACACCAGAATCACTTTCACGGGAAGGTTCACCTATACCTGACACGTGTCCGGACAGTACTATCTCTTCTGTCATTCATGGGACACACCTTGAAGTCAAAACGAGTCAGTCAGCACCTGGTTCCCCTGGTCACCCAGGTAAGAAGGGATTATGCCAGTATATGTATGAATTCTTAAAAAGAGTGGGAAATGTCTGCAGAGTGTGATGCTTTTGGCATGTGTGCTCTGTTATTGGCTCTAGATGTTAAAATCCTGCATACATTCTAGAAATTTCTAAGTATTTTAACACACAATATAAGACTTCTTTGTATCTTGTAGTAGAATGTCGATGCCACAACATTACAGTCAGTCATGCTCGACAGTCAACTGTTCCTTCAGTCTTAGATCGTACCTCACAGAAAACACAGCCCTGTCTCAGTTATAAAAACTGGCTTCAGCCCAAAACTTGCAGAGAACATAGTTTGTTTCAATTATGAAAAACAGTAATGGACAGATAATAAAACGGTTAAGTAGGTCTTAGTGTAAAATGTTTGTTATTTTTTTATGATTCATATGAAAACTGGAATATACCGACAAATTTTCAACATATTTCCAACTATAAAATTTTATGAAAATCTGACTAGTGGGAGCTAAGCTGTTCCATGTACATGGCAAAGCAAAGAAGTCACGTTTTGCAGTTGTTTGGCAAACGCAAAACTAGCAGATTTCACTGTCACCCCTCCCCTAACCTATGTTCATTTCCATTATTGACTAATACAGTAAAAGCTGTGATGTCTGACACTGGGTAATCCAGAAAGCTCTGGACCTGTTACATTTCACTGTTCCATCAACTGGCAGCACCTAGCACCAATTCTGAAAGATCGACCATTAATTATTGGTATCTTTTTTAATTGTATGTACAGCATATTATGTAAGTAGGGGTGAAAAGGGAATAGAAAGTGCATCAGGGAAAACAGGACAGGATTTCAAGTGACGAAAGAAATAATTTCGCCTGTCCATGAAGTTTCTTAGGTTCACTAGGATGTGCATTATGTATACAGTCTAATATCTGGAAAGTTTCAATATTATCCAGCAACTCTATGGTCCTGAACTTGCTGGATATCACAACTTTTAACCTTTAACCTTTAAAGTACGAATGTTAGATATATCTAACGCAGCCTGCCATCCCCAGTGGCCGAATGTTAGATATATCTAATGCTGTGCACGCGTGACGTTTTTCAGCTCTGACAGTGTTTGCTTTGGCAGGAAACCCAAACAAACCCATTGAGGGCCCCCCAGCAGGTCTGGTATTCGTCATGAGCAATGATGTCATTTATGGCGGTCCGGGTTTCGATAGTATTTATGACCGAACTTGACCTTTGGTTATCAGCTGAAGAAGGTGGCAGGCGAAATACAGTAGACCATTGTATGACGTTGAAACGTAGAAGCTCGACCAGGAAGGGCTCAAGTTTAGTCTTCTGGCAGCTTTCGTAGTAGTATGGCGTATCTGATAATGTTTTGCATTGGCGGACTGGCATATATTGTGACAGTGGCGGATGGGTTATGTACTTCAATTCAAAATTATTTGTAACATTTATTGACAAAGCTTCAGGTGGTATTTTTCACAGTCGTGTTTGAGGTTACTTTATCGGCGCCAAACTGATAAATATTGCATAACTTCAGTGGCGGATTGTAAGGAAGTACTCCTTACTGGTTGTTATCTCTATTTGTTCTTCAGTGTTTTCTGACACAGTTTCATCTGCATTACTTTCCCAGTGACCCAATCATTATTTGATAGACAAACTTTTTATCAGTGGTGAATTGTCAATAACTTTCATCTATTCAGTTTATGTGGGACCCCTTGAAATGGAACCTCAGATGCGAGCTAGATATTCAAAACCACTCGAGCCAGACGAAATAGAGGAAGTACTGATGGATGAGGAATCTGATGAGGAATTGGAAGAGACAGACGAACTTATGGAATCTCGTGTGCAGTCCTCATCCTCAGAAGACGAAGATAGTACTGGGGAAACCGAAGTTACGTTTCGGGCTAGAAGAGCCGGGTATTCGTCAAATGTCTTTGATTTCACTGGACCTCCAAATGGCGTCAGCCGATCAGCTGCCTCAGATATAAATGCAGAATCCTCTCCCTTTTCAATCTTCATTCTCTTCTTCAGGCAGATTTTTCAAATTACACTAGATGACACGAATCGCTACTTTCATCAGTATATGGCATCCAAAGACACAGCAAGCACTTCAGCACAGCCACCTGATATTACGATCGAAGAAATATAGATACGCGTGATGCTTACATTCTCACGAACATACACGCTCCTCCCGTTGAAGGCAATTTCTCTGACGAATCTGGCCGTGCTATCAAACCTACTGTAGTAGAAGACTACATTGGTCTGTGCATAGTGAACTGCTTCGAGAAGTGGCATACGCGTGTGAACCTGAGTCTCTAGACACAGAGAGCAGCGTTCAATGTTGTGGCGTGAGTCGACACATATCGCTGTACAGATGGAACAGAATACATTTGCCGGTGCAAATAAGGGTTGTATATTTCTGTGAACGTAACATCACACATTCCTACGGTGTAAAGCAAGGGGTAAGTACAATAAAAATCCCCAGAAGTGACATAAAATATATTACACTAAATAACTTTTGAATTTATCAGAAAGTTCCGCGAGTACGTTTTATTGCTAAAAATTGACACTTCGTCCATAAATGTAGAAATTTACTCTCTTTCAAACAGTTTTTATTTCATAATTTTATGTTATATAGATCGGAAATTATATCTGTTTTTGTGGAGGTCTTCAATTTTAAGATTTAAATGCCCGAAAAAGTCCGGCCAGCAGGAGACTAGGGGCTTTTAAAAGTCCGTATGTTAAAGGTTAAAGTACGAATGTTAGATATATCTAACGCAGCCTGCAATCCCCAGTGGCCGAATGTTAGATATATCTAACGCTGTGCATGCGTGACGTTTTCAGCTCTGACAGTGTTTGCTTTAGCAGGAAACCCAAACAAACCCATTGTGGGTCCCACCAGCAGGTCTGGTATTCGTCATGAGCAATGATGTCATTTATGATGAAGTTTAGTCTTCTGGCAGCTTTCGTAGTAGTATGGCGTATCTGATATTGTTTTGCATTGGCGTATCTGATATTGTTTTGCATTGGTGTACTGGCATATATTGTGACAGTGGCGGATTGGTTATGTACTGCAATTCACAATTTTTTGTAACATATTTATTGAGATAGCTTCAGGTGGTATTTTTCACAGTCATGTTTGAGGTTACTTTATCGGTGCCGAACTGGTAAATATTGCATAACTTCAGTGGCGGATTGTAAGGAAGTACTCCTTGCTGGTTGTTATCTGTATTTGTTCTTCTGTGTTTACTGACACAGTTTCATGTGCATTTCTTTCCCAGTGACCCAATCATTATTTTATAGACAAATTTTATATCAGTGGAAAATTGTCAGTAACTTTTCACCTATTTCATTTAGTTGGGACCCCTTGAAATGGAACCTCAAAAGTGAGCTAGATATTCAAAAGCACTCGAGCCAGACGAAATAGAGGAAGTACTGATGGATGAGGAATCTGATGAGGAATTGGAAGAGACAGATGAACTGATGGAATCTCGTGTGCAGTCCTCATCCTCAGAAGACGAAGATAGTACTGAGGAAACCGAAGTTACGTTTCGGGCTAGAAGAGCCGGGGATTCGTGAAATGTCTTTGATTTCACTGGACCTCCAAATGGCGTCAGCCGATCAGCTGCCTCAGATATAAATGCAGTATCCTCTCCCTTTTCAATCTTCATTCTCTTCTTCAGGCAGATTTTTCAAATTACACTAGATGACACGAATCGTTACTTCCATCAGTATATGGCATCCAAAGACACAGCAAGCTGGCCACCTGATATTACGATCGAAGAAATATAGATAGGCGTGATGTTTACATTCTTACGAACATACACGCTCCTCCCGTTGAAGGCAATTTCTCTGACGAATCTGGCCGTGCTATCAAACCCACTGTAGTAGAAGACTACAATACCTACATGGGTTTTGTGTGACAAGTCGACAGAATGGTGAACAGCTATGGAATTTCTGTTTTTCCACCTCACAGACATGACCATACTGAATGCGTTTCTTATCCATAAGTCGTGTGGCAGAAAAGATGACCCACAAAAATTTCAGGGAGGTTATTATCTGATTATCCACCGATTATCCATTCGCATGAAGAAAATGTGACAGCAAGTGGCATTTCCAGGGGTAGGCCAAGTCCATTTGCGTCCCAGCTAAGTCGATTAGAAGTAAAGCATTCAAACCACTGGCCTTCAAAAGGAAAACAAAGGCGGTGCCGCGTGTGTTCGCTGCAGAAGCAAACACGGAGCACGCTGTATTTCTGCAAGAAGTGCAACGTTGGTCAGTGCATAGTGAACTGCTTCGAGAAGTGGCATACGCGTGTGAACCTGAGTCGCTAGACACAGAGAGCAGCGTTCAATGTTGTTGCGAAAGTCGACACATATCGTTGTACAGACGGAACAGAATACATTTGCCGGTGCAAATAAGGGTTGTATATTTCTGTGAACGTAACATCACACATTCCTACGGAGTAAAGCAAGGGATAAGTATAATAAAAATTCACAGGTGACATAAAATATATTACACTAAATAACTTTTGATTTTATCAGAAAGTTCCGCGAGTATGTTTTATTGCTAAAACTTGACACTTTGTCTATAAATGTAGAAATTTATTCTCTTTCAAACAGTTTTTATTTCATAATTTTATGTTATATAGAGCGGAAAATATATCGGTTTTTTGTGGAGGCCTGCAATTTTAAGATTTAAATGCCCAAAAAAGTCCGGCCTTTAGGAGACGAGGGGCTTTTAGAAGTCCGTACGCTAAAGGTTAATGTACTAGGATTTGTATGTTAGTATGTGAGGTTGAAACAGAAAAGTCAGAAAGCAAATTAAAGGACCCATTGCTAATTTGAGGAGCTTTTGTTTGCTATGAATTACTTTGTTAGAAAGTTTTGAAACTCCAATTCGCTCCATTGCTTAAACAACACTGCAGAGTCCTGTGAGTTATCAGACAATGTTTTTGAAATGGAGAGAAAAGATTGGAGCTGCGTGCACTGTGCTTCCCCCCTGACCAGCTTGCCTCTTCACCCCGGCGTTAACAGGGATCAAGTTATCTGACGACAGTAGCTGCAATGTAGATTTACTGTAAAATCTTTGTGTCATTAATATGAAGTTCATTAACCCTTTATGGCTGAACGGAAAAACATTCCCAGTAGTTAAATGCCATTAACAGCCAAATGGCAAATCATTGTCCCCAACACCGTGTTGTTTTTAAAATTTTCTGCATTTATAATTACACATTTCTTTTTCACGATATTTGTCGACAAAGGCTTATATAGGCATAAAAGATAGTGTGCAATGTAATTCTAGTTAAAGTTATCACTAATGATGTTTAATTTTTCTTACTAACAGCCTTACGATTTTTCCAGAAGTCATGAATTATTTACAGACCTCTCCAGGCAGTGGTTCTTATTTTTTCCTCATATTGGCGAAGTGAAGCAAATGCACACTCATAAAGGCCCTTCCAACAAGTCTCTGTTCCTTCATAAAGCCCCTTCTGTAAAATCCACACCCCCTTTGCCCCCATTATTTCATCAAGAAAATGCTACTGTAAAATATTAGTTCAGTAATTACAATGGTAATATTTACTTACAGTTGTGTGTTCTGCTTTTCAATTTTAGTGTGAGTTGGTCCTCAGAAATGCAGTGGTGTGCTATACCTTGAAACATTTGATAGCACACAACCTTGTGTTGCATTCTTGACACTTGAATTTCTTTCTTGTTTCTTTGGTTTCAGTGGAACACACACAACACCAAATTCTCTTACATTGCATAAGCCAGTGTCTGTTGTGTCTTATGTCAAGTCTTTTTAGTTGGCTCATGGATGGGGCTTGGCTTCCTTGTCTTGCAGTCTGAGGTCGAGGCACCCTTCCCGCCTCTTGTATTAGGTCCCTCACCAATGTCATTCTAAATTGTCAGTGTGATAATTTTGAACCACCAGAGGTGAAAATGATAAAGCTGTTGAGAATGGTAAGGCCCAGAAGATTGAAGAATAGCTTCTTTGTCCATTTCCATGTCCGTCTACTAATACAGTAGGAGTTTGTCATGCGGTCAGATTTGTCCACATATCCCATGTGTGCTGTGGCCAGTTTAACAGCTTTTCCATGCTCAACACAGAAATTACCCTCCGATGGTGAAGAATGCATATTCATCAATATGTTTACATTTTGTTTGTCCTTCCACATTATGGCTGTCAAGTTACCTTTCACCTGAGTCTTTAGGTCACCCTTCTGCAATTTCATATTATGCCCAAAATTCTTTGACATCCTTTTTCTTTTTGGTCTAACAGTCCCCCAGCAGGTTATTGTCTTAGTATGTAAATCGTCAAATAACGCTGGAGGTGAAAAGAAATTGTCCGTTTACAACTTGTGTCCCACATGTTCAATCCTTGCTACAAGTCCTGTTGCAGTTACATGTGTAGCTGTCATGGAAGGAGTTGCATGTTTCCTATCTTTACCAAAATATACGGTCATATTGTAAGTATATCCACAACAATCACACATCTTGTAGATTTTTATACCAAACCGCTTGTTTCTTTGGTATATACTGTTTGAAGATGACTCTACCTTTGAAAAGCACAATGATTTCATCAATTGCCAAAGGTTTGGTTGGACTGTAATATCATATGAATCACTGAGCTTGTCAAATATACTGTATTTACTCAAATGCAGGATGAGGTTTTCTCCTTGAATTTGGTGCTTAAATATGTGAGGTCGTCTTAAATTTGCATATGAAGGGTCAGACCAAGGCCTGCATTGCCAAATAATCATTTGCAGACAAAAGAGAGAACAGAGCATGACTAAAGTTAACTGACAGAATCGTCTGTTTTTGGACTTTGTACATCGACTCATTTTTTAAAGAAGTGCGACTTTTGGAAGTTGGCTCTGTTTCCATCTTCAGGCAAAGAAGCGACTAACCTGGTGGACCCTGAGATCGAGTTATTCTCAGTCACTCGGCACCATAGAAACAGTAACCTGTTAAGAGAGGCACCTGAGAATAGGTCTAGTCCAAGGCTAGTAACAGGAAAATGGATATTGAAAAGTTAGAAATTAATTACAAAACTCAAAATGAAACCTGGACCCATCCACAAATTAAAAACCATAAAAAGAGCCATGAACTCAGACTGATCAGGTCACAGACACAACACAAAAATCCAGAATACTATGTACACATATTTAAAATTCCTAACACCATCTGTGGAGAAAATTGTGAATCTTCATGGTTTCAAGTAAGTTTATAAACCAAGAAATACAAGTGTATTATTTAGTGTGGTCATAACAACATGGCAGCGCTTCTCATCAGAAGTGATTGTGAAGGGTTTTAAGAAGTGCTGTATATCCAATGTAATGGATGGGACTGATGATATATTGTGGAATGACAGTGAAGAGGATGGGAATGTTAGGAGTGAGTGAGTGAGTGAGTGGAGGATGAAGGCACTGACTGTGAAGATATAAAGATAAAGGACATTTGCCTCTGGTCCCATATTGTACTAACCAGAGCAATGAACGTCTGTGCATTTCTCTCCTCTCCCACTCTTGCCTCAGTACCCACATAAGCCAGCACTACCACAAAATCTAAGATTAAAACCTAAACGTCTGAGAAAATAGGATGACATGTACAGTCAGCTCCAAATTTTATAGGACAGGGTCTCCGCTTACAACAGGAGCTATTTGAAAAGAATAAATCTAGAAAGTGAAACTTAGAGTGAAAAATAAAATAAAAAATGACGTTCACTAAGCTGCATAAAAATACCGTATATTCTCGAATCTAATGCGCACCCTTTTTACAGTTTTAGAGGGCTAAAAAATCAGATGCGTATTAGATTCGTGTGCGGATTAGATTCGCGGTCTAGAGCTGGATTTTGGAAAAATGATTGAGCTGCTGTATGTGCCGTAAGAACAATACAATACAATAATCTATTATTTTATTATTTATTATTATAATAATATAATAATTGGGTCCAGTGAATTTCCTTCGTGACGCCTCACACCCGCTGATCGCTGCCTTGTGTTTCCGCCATAGTCGAACGTTGCTTTCATTAACTCCAAAAATTGCAGCGGCTTTGCGGTTTCCATTCTCCTCTGCGCACCGAAAAACTTCACGTTTGAACTTCGCCATATATGAGAGTCATTTAGATTTCAGGTGTCCCTCTTCCATAACTACGGTACACGACAAATTGGAACAAGCACCTCCCACGTTTCAACAACTAAAGCTCAGCTGGCTTCAGACGAGATTGCGCACGTCTGTTGAGAAAGGCCCCGCCTCTATCGGTATGACTCATCGGCCACAGGCGTAGCGTCGGATTTTAACGCATTGGTAACATCCAATATTATTCAATCAGTCGCCCCGTGGGCAAGGGGTGGTTGAAGGAAAGGTGCGGATTAGAATCGCAAACTAACTTTTTTTTCGTTTAAGAAGTCGCCAAAAACTGGGTGCGCATTAGATTCGGATGCGCATTAGATTCGAGAATATACGGTAGTTGGATTTTCTTGAAACTTGTGGAACAGGTAGATGTATTCATTCTGAAGTGTGTACCATTTATTTGAAGTATTTATCTTTAAAAATGTTTGAAATAAAAGGATAATATAAGCAGGTGCGAAAACAGGCATTTAAAGCAAAAAGAACCGTGGCCATCAGCAGCTACTTTGGAATTTAAGTCTCTCGTACTGTAAAGGTTAAAATTTCAGTAGGTGTATTTGACAAGTCCCATTTCCATCTACAGTCTGCACTGATAATTCTTCCACTGATCTACTCTAATACATTATACAGTAGCACTTGAGGACACTCTGAAATTGTAATTTTTCTAATGTTAAATAATGGTGCTAATATATCATTGAAGTGGTTAATAATCTGTTTGCAGTCAAGTGGATGATATGTTGTGTTGTATTTTTAATGTAGGAGTGACGTTTGTTACAAGTGGACTGGTTGGTCAGCACCAGCAAGTGGCACTGGTAAGCAAGTCTCGACTCATGCTGCCTGCACAACAGATCACTGTGGTGACCAATGGTGTTGGTGGAGAAGTAGCACGTGAAGGTGAGAAGAACTTCACTTGTCATTATGTTTATTTTAGTTGATAAATGTGTGATTTTCTGTGCTTTTCTGGGATATTACATGGTGGCGTGTGGTAATTGTGGTAAACAATTACCACACTGTGCTGCGTAATATCCCAGAAAAGCGCAGATCTCATCAACATCACGGCGAAAGCCTGAAATCAAAATGTGTGATTTTGTCTGTAGAAGACTTTCTTGTTACAGGCAGTTCTCATTTTACGCCAGGGTTACGTTCCTGAAAAAGTCACGCAAATCAAACACAAAATTCCCATTTAAAACAGTGTGTTTCCTGGGGTTAGGGGACTGACAACCTTGTGCTATATAGTGTATGACTATACCACTAGTGGACATACAGACCTGTAGAGTATATATTTATGTACTGTATGTGCAGTATATATACATTTCTATACAGTATACATACATTTCTATACAATATATTTATATATTTCTCATGCAATAAAAATGTAAGTCTCACATCCATAGTTTTTGGTACTGTTCATTCAGATAGGACTGTGGTAGTGTTTCTACACAAACACTTTAGTTCCTGACTTTGCACTTTCTTTAATTCTGTTAGCATTATCCCGAATTGTATGTACACTACTATGAGCAAGTCTAACATTACAGCATATGTCGACAATTCATTCACCTTTTCAGATCGACTTATTGCGTCTAATTTCTCTTCAATACTGATTGTTTTTTGCCGATTTTTCTCTAGGATTGCACAAGGTGATGCAGATTTACGTTTCTCACCCATATTAGTAAGAAAATCCAATGGTGTTGAAGAGTAAACTAAATAAGCCGCATGGTTATATCACCAACGTAATCAATCCATACACGTGACTAATAGCGTGACAGTGATATCACTTTCTGCTTGCCTCCTACAGAAGATCAGTGTGGTCACGGATCGTCTATGCCAAATCGTGGTAAAGCAAAAATTATTGCATAAATTCAAAAAGTGGTGTAAATTTTCAAATCGCATTAAAGCAAAATCAAACAAAATGAAATCGCGTAAAATGAGACCTGCCTGTATACTGTATATGTCTATATGTCTGTTGACAAGTAAATGGATATAAATAACAAACAAGCTGAGTCAAGGTCTGCATTCTTCTGGGATGTGGTGCTGCATCACTGGGTGACTAATGCTCGATGTTTGAGGACAGCTTAGTGGTCTCATCTTCAGTTGTCGAAATGTTGGTGGGGAATTCTTTGTGGACATTCCGAACCTTGAAGGTGAAACTACTATGCCACAGGTCACCCAGTTACCCAGCACTACATCTCATAAAAGTGTACCAGTTTGAAAACCTAGAAAATCAAAGGTTGAGTTAATGACTGTACTATTTAGCTCCTTGCTCCTTCTAATGTAGCTAAACACATTTTTGTAATTCAGTATTCCCCGTGGCTTTTACTTACAATTACACCAACTTATGCCATTTATAGCTCTTTCATCTCTCTTTTCTGCATATAATACAGATGCATTTCAGTTTCATACAAAACCATTATCAGCGTCAGCGGTGTCGATTATATAAATTTTTTGCCAACTGCGGTTTTGTGTATGTGCAGACTTTTGTGACCATATTTCCTCAACTGCAGCAAAACGACTTATGTTATACAGTTTACAAGTGCCTCCTCCCGCTGTCAGTGGAGTGTGTTATTCACTTCCCATTCATTGTTCACTCATATTCAGTCTGTCTGCTGCGCAACATGCATCTGCACATCTCCTTCTCTCTGTCTGTAAGTTTGGCATATGTTTTCTGCTATTCATTCGCTTGTGCTTAATTATTAGTGGAGACATCATTAATGTTGTGATTCTTATGTGTTAACCTGAGGCCCCGAAGCATGTGAAGAGTAAGAAAGGTTGAAAAGATAGCTAAATGAGCAAGAAGCATATTGAACTTCAAAGAGAAGTTATATGTTTTAGATAGGCTTGCATGTGGTAAATCTTGTGCTTTTGTGAGTAGGTTGGTTGGTGTTAAATAAGTCAGCTGGGGGAACAATGTGATAATGAAGATTTATTTACATCCAGTGTTGCAAGTGGTCCATCTTCTAGTGCCAAACTCACCTTAATTCCTCGCAATTGAAATATTGATCTGATGGAAAAAGCACTATATAACTGGCTAGAAGGTCGAACAAGAAAGAAAGCTGGCCAAATTGCACTTATGGTTAGGGAAAGAGCCAGGCGCCTTTATGAATATTTTGTGTCATGTTCAGGTGAAGTATGTGATACCAAAGCCTTTCAAGCCAGCAAAGGCTGGTTTGAAAGATTGAGAAAACGTTCCAGTCATCGAAAATTGAAATTTGAAGGTGAAACATCCTCCTCTGAAGATGAATCAGCAGCATCATTTCCTGGTGTCCTCAAGAAACTCATTGAGGAGTACGGTTACTTGCCAGAGCAAGTGTTTATTGCTGATTAGACAGGGGTCTTCTGGAAATGGATGCCAATTCACATGTTTATATATAAAGGTCGCTTCTGGTTTTAAGGAGGCCAAAGATCACGTCACCCTTCTGTTTCTGCTGCAGTGCTGCTTGTGACTTATGCTGGAACCTGTGCTCATCTATAGATCAGTATACCCTCAGGGCAAAAATAAAATCGTCTTTCAGTCTTCGGTATGCAAACACAAAGGCTTGGGTTGACCGCAGAATGTTTATGGGCGGGTTCAGCAACTGCTTCGTACATTGAAGTTGAGAAGTAACTTTAAGGTGCTTCTCATATTGGTTATGTTTCTAGGTCATCCTGAAATGGCTGAGCATATTCATCCATGCTAAAGTAATCACTCTGCTGCCAAACAACACCCCTCATTCAACCACTTGACCAAGGTATCCTGCCTTTAAGAGCTACTACACGCAGGGCACCTTCTCATACAAGTTGGATGTCGTGGCAAATGATGATTCCTTCAATGTGAGTGAGTGCTGGAAATCTTTAACCATAGCAGACTGCATCAAGATGATGAAGGATTCCGTTGATGAACTAAGGCCATCAACTCTAAATCCTTGCTGGCATAAGCTATGAAATTAAGTTGTCAGAGACTTAAAAGGATTCCCTGAAAGTAGTGAGGAGATCAGTGCGATAACCATTCATTCAAGGCAACTCTTTGGAGGTATTTGAGGATTTGCAGCTGAATGAAGTTGAGGAGCTTCTCCAGGCTCACAATGAGGAGTTGTCAGAAGAGCTTGATCAGCTAATCGTAGCTGACAAGGAGAAGAAGAAGAAGGTGATAATGAAAATAAAGCAGATGAACAAAGATTGATGAAAATTAATCAACAAGGCAATGGAACTGACGGCTTTCATTAATGATCTTGATCCCTTCTTGGAGCATAGTCTTCTGTTTAAAAGAGGTGTGGATGACCTATTACGTCCTTATAAAGAGATATGGAAGGACCTCTGAAGGAAAATGCATCAACCAACCACTATTCCCCCCACCCATTTTTAATCTAATTTAACATTTCATGCTGTTGACAAGTTGGCTTGTTGAACTCGTTTTTGTGACATTTACTTGTGCAGTAAGAGAAACATATGTATGTACAATTTATGTAGTGATTAATGAACCTGGTTTCATGAACCACATCAGTTTTCAGGAACATGACTGCCACAATCATGTGGAGGGAGGGAAGGCCTTTATTGATATTGTCATCTTGTTATCTTAATATTTATCTATATTAAATATTTAGGATATTTAAAATTATTTAAGGTAAATTATTATTCATGTGCTTGCTTTGATTCAAACACTTGTCCTGTAGTGTTTCATTATTGTGAATTATATTTTGTGATCACTTTGTTTTATCCATAAAACTATTAAAATAGAGGACACTTTTGAAAAATTCAACAAATTAAGTTTATTGAGCATGAAAACATTGTAAAAACTTAAGCATGAACATGTTAATTTGTAGTTTTGTATTGACATTTATATTGCCTATACTAGGATATTGTTCCAGATGAATTCTACTTTAAATGATTCATTTTCACTGTGTTACCACATTTCATGTCTGAACCTTCTTTTAGCATTTATTTAAGCACAACTTTCTTGCCAGGACCATTCCGTAAATACTGATTCTATCTTATTGTACTTGCAGTTTTCAACCTTTTCTGGATCATCTGTTTATCTACAGACTGACCACTGTGTGTCATACTTTAGGTTGACACAGAAGTGCAAAGGTCTTGAGCATTTTTTTTTTTTTTCACAAGGAAAATTTTAAGTATCTTGCCCTATGTTTACAATATCCAGCTTTTCTTGAATTGAGAGCAGCTTACATTTTATGCCAGTTTTTGATGTACTAGCCATGCTGGTTGCAGGTAATGGCTGTACAGAACAAAAACTGTGATGAACATAAAATGTATATAAATTTTTCACACAGAATACTTCAAATTATTGAGTTGACACACTCCATTAAACACATGCTTATTCACTTTGTAGGTTACTTGTGCACCATGATGTTGCATCTTGCTGTGTGAAATGCATGTGTGGAAATTAATCACCACTGTTGGGATGTGATGTAATTTCCTGCCGCATGTTTCCATGGATTAACATTGAGTTGCTTATCAGTGCCTCTCCATGGTGGAAATGAGCTTGGAGATTAATCTTTACATCTTCAGAGCATATTTTGTCACTGTACATTGGTAACAAATTGAAAAAGTGGAAAATTGCATAAAAATTTGATGCAGATGTTATTAAATCAGTGATGAGCTTTTCGTGCTTCTTAGGCAGGAAATCCGTGTAAGTTTGAAGTTTATTAAAAGGGCAATGTATATGTTAACCATGTAGGAAAATTTTGGTACTAAATTATTCTAACAATGTAGGTGGGAGAACTTATTAAGCAGGGTTGTCTTAAGCAGGTTTCACTGTAATTTGTTATTAATTGTTCTTGTTGACACTTGTTTGTTGTTCTGGTGCTGTGTGTAGATGTAATTTTTTGTGAAATTATTATTATGATCTTCCAGTCACCATGTTCACTTTTGTTTATGGTTTATTTATTTTAGGCTTATTATTATTATTGTTGGTGCAGTATTTTATAATTTATGATGATGAAATAATACAGGACTACTACTTGGATCATTGTATTATGTGCTCACCAGGAGAAGTCAGAGCTGGGTAGGTGGAGCAGGAGGAGCATTATGCTGTGCTATGCTCTATCCTGAAAATGTCAGTCCACATACCTCCACTATGTGGAAACCATATCAGACATAACTGATCCACATCTAATTCAGCATTTTGGACATTGGACATTTCTGTGTGTTTTTGGGTGTTTTCAACGCGCCATCTACTATGCACTCACTACTTTCATCCCGTGTGCATTGTATTGTTATTACCAGTATATTGCAATAGTGTTGGCAGCCTTGATGTGAAATGCTGTGTCATTCTGCTGCGTGAAACTCGCATGATGAAGTGACCTTGGAGATTAACCTATACAAACTGACAGCATCATTTCAACGCTGTATGTTGAGGACAGACTGAACGAATGGAAATTTGAATAAATTGTTTAAGATTTTGATAAGGAAAATGTATTAAACGGGTGAAAATTTTATTTCGTGGTGAACTTGTTGTGCTTCTTACGCAAGGACAAATTGAAAGGGCAACGTGTGTGTTAATCATGTGGGAGAATTCTGGTGCTTTTTTATCCTGACATCTTTGGTAAGAAACTTCTTAACTGAGGACGTCTGAAGCGAGTTTCACTGAATCTGTTGTTTAAAAAAGTGATTGGACCCATACATGTGAGGTATCCAACATACACACAATTTCTGTTGTGTACAATGCCATATAGTTTTTGATTTAATAAACCGTTAAATTTTAAATGACTACAAAGTTGAAAATTACATTTATCTTGAGGTTTCATGTCATTCAAGTTCAGAAATCTCTGTGTGCATATCTGTGTTACCTGTTGCATATGGAATAGGCAGGGTGAACAAATATTGATTCAGTTCACCAGCTAGAGAAAAATTATGCTCAACCAGACATTTCACAGTCACGTAACAGACATAAAGTAGGCCTAGTGTCCTATACAAAGTGTCTGAACTTAATGCAGAACCCACTCATATAATCTACATTAAAAAGCTACATTATATATATATTACATAATATTAAAAGTGAGGGTTGGAGATGACCTGCAACTGTCAGGCATGCTCAGACCTGTGGAACATATTTTTAAAAGCTGTCTGAAGTTTTTTTCCCTGGAAACTGCTGATATGGCATGCTAGATAATTTATTTAAGGTGTGAGTGGGTGTAGGGGGGGGGGGGGATGGTTAAATGTTGTCTCTGAAACATACCTGCAGGTAATAAATAGCACGTTGCATTGGATTGCGTGAACAAGCACAAGGGAAACTACTTAGTCGGATCCCAAAATGTTGTGTAAGGCAGCCATTGAACTATTGCTTAATGTGGATGTGGGCGCCATCTTGCTAGAAGAATGTCTTCTCATCATTTAAAGTTTAAAAAAAATGGTTTTAGATCTGTATTCTTGTTCCACTGACTGCACACCACTCTTCTACTTCAATGTAACAGTGTTTTGTGTATTAATCTGAGATTATCTGTAGACCATCATCTGTTACTTTGAGTATTTTGAGTAATCTCATCTGTGAAATAAGTTAGCAGTGGATGGACTTTACCACTCCCTGCTGTTTCACAAAACCAGCTACAGAACTTTATTCTCACAACAAAGACTTTTACCGACGTGCTTCTGAACATGCTGCATTATTACGTATCTTCTGAAAGAAGACACCTTCACTCTCACTTATTTTGTAAGATTCAATGTCTTCAAAATTTGTTTATTATTTGACATATTGTAGATTTCAAAAGAACTGTAATCAAGTTATAACTTTGCTATGACAGTGTTTGTAGGATTTCTTTCTTTCAACAACAGACACCCTCTGTGTTACACTGTACTTCATATGCACAAACAGCAATTTACTCTGTTGTGCATATCTTACTAAACTGAACTGTTTTGAAATCCTACTGGTCTGTGTGAATGAACCTTCAGTATCAGTGGTTTCCTTAGGAACCATGTACTTTTACCTTTTGCAGATGATCACATTACCATAATGTGAATGCATTCATAGCTGTCACTCTTCTATAAGGAGTATCTGACATAATCTCATATTGTGTGGTATGGTTACAGAAAAGTACCTTGTACCAAACAGTGCAGCTACCCTTGTTAGTGTGGCAGAAGAACGATCGTTATCTCCAGCCTCATATTCACAAGCACCTGTAATTGTCCAGGCTGCTTACACAAACTATACGTAAGTACAAAAATTCTCTCAGCTCTGTCTCTAAGATACTGATTAAGTGCTCACCATTGACTCAGCTGATAACACAAGACAATTTGGTGCATTTATTTACCACGAAAGTTTCAGATCTTATAAAGGTAAGTAACTGATATTGACACTTGTAACAAAACAGTGTTAAATGAGAGAACTCCTAACAGTATATTTGCCTTTTGTGTCACTTTTCTGTTTCATAAATTTGTAGGTAATAAATTTTGATACTATGCGTTATTCAGAATGTGAGTACATGTTAAGAGACGTGAGGCAGTCAGCTGCATGTGTTGAAAGAATAATTCACAACATACCTACTATTCCATATACCGTATATTCTCGAATCTAAACCGCACCCGAATCTAATCCGCACCCAGTTTTTGGCGACTTCTTAAACGAAAAAAGTTAGTTTGCGATTCTAATCCGCACCTTTCCTTCAACCACCCCTTGCCCACGGGGTGACTGATTGAATAATATTGGATGTTACCAATGCGTTAAAATCCGACGCTACGCCTGTGGCCGATGAGTCATACCGATAGAGGCGGGGCCTTTCTCAACAGACGTGCGCAATCTCGTCTGAAGCCAGCTGATCTTTAGTTGTTGAAACGTGGGAGGTGCTTGTTCCAATTTGTCGTGTACCGTAGTTATGGAAGAGGGACACCTGAAATCTAAACGACTCTCATATACGGCAAAGTTCAAACGTGAAGTTATTCGGTGCGCAGAGGAGAATGGAAACCGCAAAGCCGCTGCAATTTTTGGAGTTGATGAAAGCAACGTTCGACTATGGCGGAAACACAAGGCAGCGATCAGCGGGTGTGAGGCGTCACGAAGGAAATTCACTGGACCCAAGAAAGGACGATTTCCTGAAATTGATGATGCAGTCTTCACGTCTTTTCAAGAGAGACGTAAGACTGGACTGTTTGTGAGTTATGATCTACTCGCGAGGAGGCGATAAAGAAGGCCAGATCTTTGAACATTCCTCGAATTATGAGTGATGACGGCGAGTCTGATGAATAATAAATTATAATAATAAATAATAAAATAATAGATTATTGTATTGTATTGTTCTTACGTTGTTTATTAATTACGTTAATTACGTTATTGTTATATTGTACAGCAGCTCAATCATTTTTCCAAAATCCAGCTCTAGACCGCGAATCTAATCCGCACGCGAATCTAATCCGCATCTGATTTTTTAGCCCTCTAAAACTGTAAAAAAAGTGCGGATTAGATTCGAGAATATACGGTACATCAACTCTTTTTATCTGTGACACAGTCAACACCGTGTGCCTCATTTTTATTTTTTTTGCAGTTGTATGTCCTATCGATTTTTGCAAGCGGTTTTTCAAGCCCAGTGGCCACTGTGGATATGCTCATGGTCAGGGAAAATATTCTTTGCCTGTTTTTAAATGCACTGTACTATGCCATGAACATGATAGTTAGTATGGATACTCCTATTTAGACACAGTGAAGAGTATTTGACCAGCCCATGGCTGAAATGTGATTGACCTACAGTGCAAATTATGATTTATGTTATGTGACTTTTAAGGTTTTGTTTTGTGTTGCCACATACCCATTTACCTCATGCCCATATGAGCTGTGTGGTACAGCTAAAATATGGCATAAGAGGAAGAAATAAAACGTAGGGGTATATTGTGAAATTACTCTTAGATCTGAACACACTGTAAGCTGTACATTATCCTTCTTTTTTTAATGGACAAAAGATCCAGTTTTTATATATACATAATTGATTTGTGAAAGAAAAATCCTTACCTTTCCTGCAGCACTGTATAGATAGTTATTCTATGTGAGTTATGAGGTTTTATATAGTCTTATTCCCACAAATGTATAATTTATTTTATTCTATTTAATACATGCTTATGTTAATAAATAGTCAACATGTTTCGAACTGTATCAGTTCATCATCAGGAATCAGTTCGAAGCATGTTGACTATTTAGTGACATAAGCATGTATTAAATAGGAGATAATAAATTGTACATTTGTCGGAATAAGACTATATATAATAAAAATGTACGGTGAAAATAACGTAAAGTTTATGAGGTTTTCTCAGTGATGCAGTTGAGGATTTTAGTGTTATGGTATATGATGCTGCATCGGGTGAGTGGCTCCCAACATTTTGAACGAATGATATTACCTTCATTCTCAAGGGCTAAGTGGACCAAGAAGAATTTTTCTGAGTCCACTTGACCCTTATTGACCCAAAAAGAATTTTTCATGACCCGTGTGACCCTTGAGAATGAAGGCAATACATTCCTTTGAAACATTGGGAGTCACTCACCCAGTGGTGCAGTATCACTTCCTAGAAGATTGGAAATTCTTAGTTATTTTATGTTGCAAATGTGTGTGTGTGGGGGGATACACTTATGCATACACATATCCATGTGGATACATACTTAAATGGTTGTATGTACAGTAGATGTTGCCACAGATCTTCCTGCATTGTTTTCCCATATAAGTTGTCTGTATTTTTTGGTCCCATCATGATGCCCATAAGCTGTATGCACTTTTTTCCTGCTTCATAAAGATTTTTGCCTAAGTCATTCAGTTGCTGAATGAAGGTTGTCATTTAATACCATACTTCTTCACATAATTCAGGAACTTTTTTAAAAACATTTCACTCAAAAACTGGTGTACGAGGTCTGACACAAAAAAAGGAGACTGTGTCTGTAACTATTTCTGTTTGACAATTTCAACAAATTAACTAAGATCGCCTTCAAAGTAGTTCCCTTCTGAGTTAACACACAGCTGCATACGATGCTGCCAACATTCAAAGCAATTCTGCATGTCATTTTATGTCAGACTGTTGAGGATCTCCGTCGTTTTTACTTTCACATCTTCTACCGATAAAAAGTGGGTCCCTTTGAGCACCGACTTGATCTTTTGGAAGAGGTAGAAGTCACAGGGAGCGAGGTCTGGCGAATAAGGTGGGTGCTCCATCACAGTGATGTTTTCATTGGCTAAAAATTGCTTGCAAAAGGTCCGAACACAATTCCTGGCGGCGTTCTTTTTGTTCATCTGACAGAATTTTTGGAACCATTTTTGCACAAACCTTTGTCATGTTCAATTCTTCCGTTAGAATTCGTCGAACACTTTCCCTATCCAAATTAACTTTCTCAGCTACTGCTCGAACACCCAACCTTCTGTCTTTTCGAATCACATGTCGCACTTTTTCAATGTTGTCATCGTTAACAGCTGTGCGTGGCCGGCCTGGGCGATCATCATCTTTCACGCTTTCTCTGCCTTCCGAAAATCGTTTGTGCCACTCAAAAACGCGTGCACGAGATATGCAATCTTCACCATAAGCCTCAGTCAATAATTGAAAAGTTTCCGTCGCAGATTTCTTCAGTTTAACAACAAGAAACTTGATGTTAACTCGTTGTTCACTTTTGCAGTCCGACATTTTCCGTCCGGGGGTAAAATCACGCCTATATTTGAAGATGCGTCAACTTGTACTGAGTGAATCGATCGAGCTGAAACTTGTAACACTGTGACAGGACAGATCATGTTCCATAGCCGTATATTTATTTCATCCCCCCACTCTTGGTTCCAGAGCTATAGGGTTAGTCTCGTTTTTTTTGTGTCAGACCTCATACGTAAGTTATGCAAAGATATATGGTACACTTGGGATGGTAATTGCATGTCATCGGCAATTTTATCACTGCTCACACACAAACATGGTGTTATTGGCACTTCCAGGCAAAGTGGTAAACATCGCATGATAAGCAAAGTCAAGATCATGCCTTATCACATATCACACTTTTATTTCGTGGTCACTGTTACACTGCAACTCTAATTTTGCAAATGGTATTTGTGGTGAGTGATACTAAGTGCAGTAAAATGAGTGGTAAGAAAACTGGAATCAAGCAGAATGTGCTTTCAGTAAAAGATAAACTTAAAATTATTCATTAAAGTGACCTCAAATAGTAAGTCCAGTTCTTCTGAAAAGAAGAACTGAACTCTGTACTGTCAAAAGAAACTGGGAATTGAACTCCATAATGTCAAAGAAATCAGAAGTTTTGTATGAAACTGGAAAAATTTCTTCTAAGTTCAAGAGAGTGAAGACAGGAAAGTGTGAAGGGATGGAAAGAGCATTCTTGGTGTGATACAGAAATGTTCACATAACATCTGTATTAATGGAAATGGCAAAGGAAATTGCAGTGGAGCTTAACATAAGTTTGAATCACCAAACAAATGGCTTGCCCGATTAAAAAAATTGTTCTGGCGTATTGTATTAAACCATAAACGGCGAGGACCAGTGTATAGATTGGATCAAGTGGACACATGGATATTGTCTGTTCTTCCAGCAGAGATTGGTGGATATGAGCCTAGAGACATTTTAACAGTGACAAATTGGGCTCTTTTACAGCATGGGCTTTGGCAGGACAGGGTGAAATCTGCCATTGTGTGAAGCACAGTGTTAGTAGGGACCAACATGGATGGTCCTGAAAATTTGCCTCTGCTTGTAGTTGGGAACCCTCCTAAGCCACAATGTTTTAAGCATGTGAAAAGCCTGCCATGTATATACTGTATACCAGCAACAAATCATCATGGGATCTGCACTCTTCTGGGATATTACGCGGCATCTTGTGGTAATTGTTTACCGACGTTTCGGGACAACATATCTGTCCCATCTTCACAGGTCAAGAGTCCGAGTAGGAAAGAAAGCCAGCAACCTGTAACGTAGATTCTGGAAAGTATGTGTGGGGTAGCATACATAGGCGTGATGACAGCCAATAGCGTAGAACCAGGGTGGGAGAGGGGTGGATACAAACAACAATAGCTGCTAGGGGTACCAAGAATGCAACAGGTAAGGCAGCTGGGAAAAACATATATGGAATAGAGTAACAGTAAAGGAGGAAAATATAAGGATCTAGGTAAATAAAATACAAATAAACCAAAAGTAAAAATTACAAATATAAATAAATAAATTACAAGAAGAAAATAATCAAAACAGTGTGATGGGGGGGGGGGGGGGTAAGAAACAAGTAAAGTGGCTATGGGATACCTGGGCGAGAACCGGTCTCAGTGTGGCTAAGTTGCTACTCTTGGGCAGGGTGAGAATAATGGGAGAAAAATGTATGGAATGCAGCAATAACCAGGGAGGGAAGTAAACCAAATAAACAAATGTATTAATTAAAAGAGGGAATTGTAAAATAACTAATGAAAAATAAAATAATAAAAGCAGAAGTAAAACAAATGAGGAATAAAAATAAACTATAAGAAGAATAATCATAAAAGAAAGGAAATAAATTTAAAATAAGAATAAAAATAAGAATAGAGAAATAATTACACTGAAAAAGTAAAAATATATTAAAATCAAAAATAAAAGAAAATAAAAATCATAACTAAAAGTATAAAAATAAATCAAAATGGACAAACAATAAAATAGAATAAAAACAAAAAATACAAAATAAAATAAAGATACCGAATATAAATTGTATCAAAATAAATCAATCGATACAATAAGAAGCAAATCAAAAAGTAGGAATAAAAGGAAAGGGAACCTGATTGCAGATGGAGGAAGAAAATTGGGGGTGGGGGGAGGAACAGCTAGAACTGGAGGAAAGAAGGAGAATGATAGAAATAGATGCAGCTAAAGGAAAAGCAACACTGGGAAATGGGAGAACGTGGAACAGGAAGAGGGAGATTGTGGTCCTCAAAAGGACCGTGGGCTAGTCACCGCTAATGGGGGAGGGGCGTGCCATCTACTCTCTGTAAGGAGGCAAAAGAGAGGTTTCCATGACCTGCTTAGAGTCAGGCCATCCTCCCTGTTCATTGTTTGGGTGGAGCTCCAACTCGATCGCCTCCGTGGGTCCATGTAGCCGGATTTGGTAGAGAGGATCTGGGTGTCTTCGTTTATTTGGTTTACTTCCCTTGCTGGTTATTGCTGCATTCCATACATTTTCTCCCATTATTCTCACCCTGCCCAAGGGCAGCAACTTGGCCACACTGAGACCAGTTCTCTCCCAGGTATCCCAGTAGCCACTTAATGTGTTTCTTCCCACCCCCACCCCTCCCTCACATTGTTTTGATTCTTCTTCTAATTTATTTATTTATTTATATTTTTAATTTTTACTTTTGGTTTATTTGTGTGTTATTTATCTAGCTTTATCCTTATATTTTCCTCCTTTACTGTTACTCTATTCCATATATGTTTTTACCAGCTGCCTTACCTGTTGCATTCTCGGTACCCCCAGCAGCTATCGTTGTTTGTATGCACCCCTCTCTCACCCTGGTTCTATCCTATTGGCTGTCATCACGCCTACGTATGGTACGCCGCACATACTTTCCAGAATCTACGTTACAGGGAGCTGGCTTTCTTTCCTACTCGGACTCTTGACCCGTGAAGATGGGACCGATACGTTGTCCCAAAACACCGGTAAACAATTACCACAAGACGCCGCGTAATATCCCAGAAGAGCGCAGATCTCATCAACATCGTTGCGGAAGCATGGAATCACAATCAGCATGGATAACCTGTGCAATATTTGAGGAGTTTCACGTTATATTTACCGTGCATTTTTGTACAATTGATTAACTCACTCCAACAAATGCACCGAAACAAGTTTGTCACGGATTTCTTTATTAAAAGTTTACCCCAATACACATTTCGGCACTTCTATATTACCATCATCAGGGGGATCGTTGGAGTTTGTACATAGACCATTGTTCTTTGTTACATCAGAACAGTTGCGTCAGTATTCGTTATTACCACTGTATAAAATTGTATAAAATTGTACAATAGTAGCACTGTTAAATTGCTAAAATTAATAGTAAAACAGTGTGGTATTATATTAAATCATGCTGTATAAATTCAAATATGCAGCGGTCGTGTCTTTTGTGCGTTACGTTGTATTGCTGTATGTAGTTCTACCATACAGCAACTGTTTGATGTAACAAGACATGTCTATGTAAAACTCCACGATCCCTGTGATGGCAATACTAGAAGTGCGAATGCGTATGGGTAACTTTAATAAGAATCGTGCAGCTTGTTTTGGTGATTGTTGGTGGATTAATCATTGATGATGTAGAGTTGATGCAATGTGAATCAGAGTAAGTAATGGTGTTCATTGACATCACTTGGTCATCTAAGATCATCAATTTAGAATATCCTATGGATTCTGCACCAGCACAACGCAATTACAACATGGATCAAGCATCGTCACTAGTTGCACAATTCAAGGAGAATTGGTGGTTGCTGACGTGCAGCAACAAAGATTGAACATATATATCGTGCGCAAACAATCAAGAACGAGGGAGGAGGATAGACATGATGAAGTCATTACTCAGAAGCTGACATGGTACAAGACCATTGAACATCCAAATGCACTGCAGCATTTTGTGGAGGGCACCTTAGGGGTGCCTCAACAAATATGGGAAACCCTTGGTACAAGGAGAATTACATTCTTCAACAAACAGAAAAGAATTACGAATATCCAAACTGAATAATTTCTTCAAGAAATTGAACATTTTGTGTGGTGAGTTTGTTTTGATGGAATGCCATATCCATTTTTGTGTGTCTTTCCTGTAATAAATATAGTGCAACGTAGGGATTTCTTATATGAGCTAGGAGTGCTCGGAGAAAACCTTCGTTTGGTATACATGACCTGAGCTTCCGTATGGGATAAGGTATTTGGTGACACCTGTCACCTCAGTAGCGTAACTAAATAGTCAGTAATTTCCAGTACCAACCATTCTTCTAATAGCGCCCAGGCTGTATCCGCCATCAGGACGCCTACTTGTAGCCTCGCTGATCTCCGCTGCATACGTCTTAACTCTAACCTCCTTAGTAGTGCTGCCACCAGTTAGTTTTTAATATTATCCAGCAGATAACTAACAATTGCTTCAACCCAGTCTGTAGTGGGGTGTTTAGCTCAGTAGGTTCCACTACTGATTAAAACCCCGTAGGTGTACATAGCCAATCTAGCCTTACCTAGATTTCCCTGGCATATCGATACCGTCAGTCAGCTATTACTGACATTAACTCTACAGTTACTTTCTTCGCTTGGCTGTTACTTGGGAATTTCCAGTCTCCATCACAGTTCATAAAAACTGTTAAGAAACACACACAATTTATTAACAAATGTAAATAATAAAAATTTATTAACTCAACACTAAACAAACAAAAATTAATTCCAATAATAATTTTCTCTACTCAATATTAAATGCCTCTCACAGTTAATCACAATTAACTCTACTTCAAACTTATTATCTTTCCCAATTTACCAGTTTTAAATGTTTCCTTTACAATTAACCCAAGTTAAATGTTACTTTTACAGTTGGAAAATTAAACAGTTCTTTTCAGTTTAAAATAAACTTCTCTTTCATTAGTTAAGCATTAATTTCTGTTTCACAGTATACAAAATTAAATATCTCTCTACAATTTCCCTACTACAAAGTTTCTTTCTTTTTCAAGTGGCCCACACACATTTGCATAAATCTTTACACACTTTCTCTCTTAATTAAAATAATTGTGTTTCCTTGGTACTTCATATTAAAATTCATCAGTTACACGTTTCCAAAAACTACCTTCCTAGTTCCCTCTCCAAATTAGGGGCATATAGGAATTTAAAACTTTATACTTTGCCAACCTTACTTCTGATACAGAGTAATCTGTACTTCTTTAGATTCACCAACACCAGTTGCTCATTCGTAATCCTTTAAACTGGCCTGTATATCACGCTGGTGCATAAGCATGGCCCTTTTCACTGCCATAATATTTCTTAACCACAAAGTAAGGTACCACACTGTCATATCACTGTTTCATTACTTAATTTCTGTGAGTAATTTCAAATATCTCAATCAAATACTCTCACACAGAAAATTAAGTGTTACACAATTAAAATCACATCATAATTTCTATATAAAATTTTTAAAGGTTAAAATTTAAAATCCTCTGTCGCCGAACTGTATCACATCATAACGCCAAAAGATCATTAAGCATGGTTGTCACCTGTATTTATTAATTCAAAAAACCACACCCTAGTTCATCATAAACATGGCTCCTCTCAACTCATTCCCCCAATCAAATTAATTCCTGTACTACATATCCTTATATGGAATGACCTATCAGAAGACTCTAAGTAGCTTCGATACCTTATATTCAATCAATAATTCGTTACATAAAAATTTACACATGCTATCAGCATTCATTATACAAAATGCATTCATGCACAAAATTACTGCAAATTTCATTTCCACACTTTAATTGCCAAAATTCCAAATAAAAGTCTATCTGCATGTTTTGCTGTAAACCTAACAAAACTTTCTTTAACGTACTTGTTAGTGGATATAACCCTTAACTTATCACTGCTTTCCAGATATCTATCCCTTTCAATGTAGCAAACTGCTTTTTAAATCCCTCTGTTTATCAAAGCTTCAATCTTGTTTAAAACCCATAGCCTAATTTCCTGCATCACATAACCTACCACTAACATATATCCCCTGGGTCCAGTATATACTCTCTACATCCCATCTCTGTATAATCAATTTCAATATACTTCTACCTATGCAACCCATCATTAACGTTTCCCCAATTTCCATTACTTCAAAAGGAAATGCTAAATCTTAAAGGCTAACTCCCAAATGGATCCTTAGTCGTAAGTAAAATCTTAAAAAGCGTAACATATCCAATAATCTATCAATCCAACTCATTTCTCAAGTTATAATTCATAGGGGAAGGTTGCAATGGATTAAAACATAACTTTCAATTCACTACAATAGCTTGATGTTTGCATTCCATTAATTTTAATTTGAACTGCAGTTCAAGAATTTGATCACTGTGTATTTTGTGTTGAGTATATTTCATGCCATCCATTCATTTCTGCAGTGATTAGGTAAATTACAGTTTTCACAAGGGCTAGTAAAATATAATTTTTTACAATTTATTTGGAATAAACGTAGTTTCCCAGGAAGATTTTCCCTCTAAAATATTTTAGGAAAAAAATGACACTCTCCTGTATATTTTGTTGCATGGATTTTATTCACTGCTGAAAACAGACTGTGCAACATGCTCTTAATACTTGTGAAAAAGGTGACTTTTCCCTCACATGCCATGAAGGCATATAGGGGAGTAGAAATATCTTCTTCTTCTACGATGGCTCTACAGACTCCACTGGTCCTTGGCCCGATATAGCTGCTTCTTCCATTCTGCCCTATCTGGGGTATACTGGATCTTCAGCTCCTTCATGTCAGTATGCACTTGGTCCTTCCATCTTGTCTTGGGTCTTCCTTTTGGTCTTGTTCCTAAGGGCATCCTTTTAAACAGTCTATTTACTAGACGTTCCTCCCCAATCCTCATAACATGTCCATACCACTGTAATCGCTGTATTCTTGCATAAGCTGAGATGGGAAGATCTTTGTATAGTTGGTACAATTCGTGGTTCCATCTTATTCTCCATTCGTCATGTTGATCTCTGACTGGTCCATATATCTTACGTAAAATTCTTCGTTCAAAAATGTCTAGTCTTTCTTTATTACTTTGATTTAATACCCATGTCTCACATCCGTAGGTTACCACTGGCCTAATAATTGTCTTATAAATTCTTACTTTGGTAGTTCTTGTCAGGATGTTACTCCGAAATAATCTCAACATGGAGAAGAACATTTTATTTCCCATTTGAATTCGTCTTTTAATTTCTTCTGTTACTTCATTACTGTTATTGATTTCAGAACCTAAATATATAAATTGTGATACAATCTCGAATTTGTACCTCCCAACTTCCCATTCATGTCTATCAGCCTGCTTCCGAGATACATACATTACTTTGGTTTTCTTCTCATTAACCACCAATCCTACTTTCCTTGCTTCTCTTTCCAGGACAAGAAACATCTCCTTTAATGCAGCTTCTGTTCTGCTTATCAGAACGATATCATCAGCGTATCCCAAAAACTGCTTAGTCTTGTTATATATTGTTCCTGTCCGAAAACCCAGACCAGCTTCTTCTACAACCATTTGTAATATTACATTAAATAAGAGTGGAGCTAGGCAGTCTCCTTGTCTCAGCCGTCTCACCGTTCCAAATTCCTCACATATGCATTTGTTAACTTTTATTACACTTTTTGTCTTCCTCATAGTCATTTCAGTCAGTTTAATCAATTTCTGTGGTATATCCAATCTCCTCATGGCTGTTACAACTGCCTTTCTCTCGATCTGATCATAAGCTGACTTAAAATCTATAAAAAGGAACCATATTGATATTCCATACTCCCATGTCTTCTCTAATGTTTGTCTGACTGCAAAGATCTGATCCACAGTTGATCGATTAGCCCTGAATCCACACTGATAGTCCCCTATTTTATCTTCAATTAATGGAGTAATTCTATTATATATGATTACCGATAGTATCTTGTATGCTACACATAGCAAGCTAATTCCTCGGTAATTATTACACAAAGTTCTGTCTCCTTTTTTAAAGATAGGGACAATAGCTGCTGTGTTCCATTCTTCTGGCATTACCTCCTCATTCCAAATTTGTGATATTACAATATGTAGGGCCTTAAACATTTCTTCACCACCATACTTATAGAATTCAGCCGGTATGTTATCCGTTCCTGACGCTTTGTTATTTTTTAAACATTTCACGGCCCTCCTTGTTTCTTCAAGGCCTGGTGGATCTACATCTATTTTGTCATCTAATACACTTCCAATTCTATCTTGTTCCTTCTCTTCTGTTTCTATTAGACTTTCATTAAGAAGTTCATTAAAATATTCTCTCCATCTTCCTACTATTCTCTCCTCCTCATTTAACAATACATTCTCCTTACTTTTGGTCCAGGTATTTGCGGTGATCAAGCTACCTTCTTTCCTGATGTATCCAATCTCTTTATAAAATTTCCTTGCCTCGTTCCTTCTGCTTGCTTCCAGTTCTCTCACTTCATTTTCCAAGGCTTCCCTTTTTTTCCTTTTTATTACCTGTTTGACTAACTTCCGAGTGTCCTTATATTCTACTTCATTCTGCCTAGTTCCTCTCTGCAAATACTTCATCCTTTTCTCATTCCTTATTTTTACCACTGTGTCACATTTTTCATCGAACCATTCCTTTCTCTTCTGTTTCTTTGTTTTTCCAATAACCTCATATCCGGCTTCCATAATTGCATTTTTAATTTTACTCCATCGAGTATTAACATCCATCTGCTGACTATCCAATATCAATTTTTCTCTGTCTATGTAGTCTTTTATTTTCTTACTGAAGTTACGTCCTACTTGTTTATCTTCAAGTTTTGCTATATCCCATCTTCCTTCATTGTCCTCTCTTTTTTGATATTGCTGTCTGCTAATTCTCTGTCTCAGTTTCATTACCACCGGATTATGATCTGATTCTATGTTCGGTCCTCTAAAACTACGTACATCATTCACACTTTTCCTATACTGGGCATTGATTAATACAGTGAAACCTCTATCCATCGTTTTTCAGGGGGATGGAAAACAAAAACGATACATACGGGAAAATGATAGTACCGGGAAACCATTAACAATTATAGATAAGAACAATTTAATAATTATTATTACTTCTTGCTGAGAAAATCTTTCATTGACGTTTGTTTTGTGCAAACTTTACTCCTCAATTCAAAGTACGATTTTTCAAGGTCTAGAACACTTTCACGATCACTGTCACTCGTGCTGTGCGCATAAAAGAAAGATTTTACTTTCATCAGCACTTAATGCATCTCAGCAAAGCTCGGCACAACCTCGGGTTCGCCATCTTCTTCTTCTCCTCCACACTCCCGGACGCCACGAAGCTCACGCACAGCTCCTGCACTGTTTCTACACCACAGGTTGCCACGTGACTGTCCACAGAGACGTAGTCCTCGAATTTATCTTTGTTCATGCCACTGAACTTTTCCCAGTCTTGGCGGAAATCGTCGTCATCGTTGGTCAATACGACGTCACTATCGCTTGAAGATTGTCCCTGCACGTAACCAGCTTTCCGATAACAATTTTCGATTGTCTGCTAGTTTACTTGTTGCAAGGCTGCCACAGTGTAGTGCAAAGCTTCCAACACGTTTATCTTCTTTTTCGTATCTTTGCCTGCATCCATTAAAAAAACAGCTGTTTGCACGAGGCGTTTTCTATAAAGCTGCTTATAACACTTTATTACCCCTAAATCAAGGGGCTGGAGCACATTTGTACAATTTTCCGGGTACCGTATGACTTTTACATTTCTTAGAAACGATGTCTCCTTTGCATGTGCGGCACAATTGTCCACAAAGAGGAGAATGTTCCTGTTTTGCGCACCCATACTTGCGTCTAATGAACGCAGAAATGAAGAAAAAATGTCTGTGGTCATCCACGCTTTATTGTTCGCGTGGTACTTCGTGGGTAATTTTTTTACATTCTTGAAACATCGCGGTTTCGGAGATTTTCCGATAACAATCGGCACTTGTGTGCCACTTCCATCACTGTTAACACAAAGTAAAACAATAAGTCTGTCTTTACAGTTTTTTCCGCCATGACAAGACTCTCTTTTGAGAGCCAAGGTTCTATCAGGTAGCACGTTGTAGAAGAGCCCCGTCTCATCCGCGTTGTAAATATCACGTTGTTTGTAGCCCTCCAACGAAGATGGCAGTCTTTCCAGCCACGCTTCCGTGCTTTCGCTGTCCACTGCCGCACTTTCTCCGGCTAACTTCTTGTTTACTAGGCCATGCCGGTCCTTAAACCTCGCTATCCAGCCGTTGGATGCAGTGAAATTTTCTATATTCAGCTGTGCTGCAATCATCTTCGCCTTTCAATGAAGAATGGTTCCATCAATTGGAATATTCGACGCCCTTGCCTGCTGGTTCCACGTGAAGAGTACACTTTCCAACTCGGCGAATGTCGACTCCCTACCTATTTTCCTCTTCTTACTGGCGTTACCACATTTTTCTGTCTGCTCTCGGATTTCGTCCTTCTTTGCGAATATGGAGTTTAGTGTGCTTGGAGCCAACCCAAGGCGTTTGGCAATGTCGACACATTTCTCTCCAGGATTCTTCTCCACCTCTTCTACTATTTTCAATCGCTCGTGCAGAGTTGTCACTTGCTTTTTAGGTTGGGACATGGTCCACGGATTTCAAAATAAATAACAGGAATAAAATGTAATGAAGGGAATGAATTAATAACAAAAATAAAATATTGTAGGAAAAGGATAATAAACGATGGAAATGGTTAAACCAGGGTAACGTATGAAACTATGAAGCACACCAGAACGCACAGAACCACTTGCAATGAAGTAAAGCTCCACAACAGTGTTGCCAAGTTTTCATCTAGTCCAAAGAAAAGGATGGAGAGCAAAGAGTACGGAATGCACTTCCATACTTTTTGATGGAGCCTATTCAGGTGGCACTAAGAAAGCAATACACGCACGCGTAGCGCACTATACCATCGCTTCAAATTGTAAAGAAACTATCAATGCGGGAAAATGTTGCGTCAGGACCGTGATTTTTCAACGATTGATGCGGGAAAACGATGGAAACGAAGAACGATGGAGGAGGGAAAAAATAGTGTTATTTATATGGGGCTAATTTCGGGACCAAATAAGGCAGACGATACATGCGGGAAAACGACGGGCTAACGGGAACGATGGATAGAGGTTTCACTGTATATGATCTATCTAACTCTTTTTCTCCCATCCGGTGATGTCCAAGTATACTTATGTATATTTTTATGCATATGCATAGTACTGACAATTACCATTGCTCTAGAAGTGGCAAAACTGATCAATCTTTCTCCATTATTATTTGTTTCTTGATGTAGGCTATGTTTACCTATTGTTGGGATATATGCCTCTCTTCGGCCTATTTGAGCATTTAGATCTCCCAGTACAATTCTAATATCATTTTTTGGGATCTGATCATATATTTTTTCCATACTTTCATAGAAAGTATCCTTATTTACTTCACTCTTCTCCTCTGTTGGTGCGTATACATTCAGTAATGTAACATTATTATATTTTTCTCTAATCCTAATTTTACACATTCTTTCCCCATGCGGTTGGAAATCCATTACTAAAGTTTTCAGTTTTGATTTGACAAGTAACGCTGATCCATATTCATGTTTATCTGTACTGCCACTATATATATATGTGATAGTCTCTGCCAGTAAGTATTCCTTGCCCTTTCCATCTCACCTCTTGTACAGCAATTACATCCCAATCATCCTTTTTACATTCATTCTTCAATTCTTTAAGAGCTCCTGCCCTGTAGTGTCCTAACATTCCAGGAGGTTATTTTCAATTCTTGCATGTCCTTTTTCTCGCCATGTCGTCTCCTTTTGGGCCATCCTGTTTCTTCAGCTATATCCTTCTGAACATGAATTTTTTTACGGTATGGGGTCGTTAGCCCCATGACCAATCCCCAACCTGGAGGACCAGGGTACCTGTCTTAGTCTGACCTCTTCCCCTCGACCAATCTGGCTTGGGAGGCCCTACCAGTAGCTACGCTACCGCCAGCATAGCTCTTGGGATCACTGAGGTACACAAGCCCCACCACCACAACAAGGTGCAAGTACCATCAGGGGGGGAGTAGAAAATATAGCTGCACTAAATGGAAGCGGGTGGTCAACTTCACACCCATGCTACTTTACCCCGACAAAGGAGCCATGGTATTCATTGAATAGGTGGCTGGGTGGGCCGCAGAGCTGGTCTGGATGTTTTGGAGAAGAGTAATACCTGTTGCTCTTGCTGGGATTCAAACCCCAGATTTTGCAGCCCATGGGCTAGACTATACTGACTACACTAGCCCACCTGCATTTTACTACTTGTGAAGGTGGGCACCTTACGTTCCTATAATTTGAAATCACTAGCTTATTTCATTTTTTATCCATATATTAATTATCAGTGTTATATGCTCTATAAAAGCTGTTAATTGCATTAGTATGCCATAATAATTCTTTGAGGTAGTCATCCTCAAGCTCATGCTCTTATTTGATGTGGAACATGAAGTTGCTGCCCTTTACAAATAACGGTCTGTATGAAGCATCTTATCTGCATATGCTGTCTGCTGGGCAGACAATTTGTTAGCAAGCCATGATGTCAAATTACTGCAAAACTAATAACAAGAACAGTAACTAAGATTTGGCTTAATGAGAAAGAAAATTTCTTAAAAGGGTAAGCCCTAAATATTTATTTAGAATTATTATTTTGCATAAAGTATTTCTCATTCACTTGAGGTTCAGTGTACTAATATTATAATCGATAATTATACGATCAGTCATTGGTTATAAATATTGAGATCAAGCCAGCAACACAGAGTTGTGCAATATCACCCTATTTACCCGAATCCAAGACAACTAATCTAAGATGACCCCATAAATAAAACACGTCTGCCAAGGGAAAATGTATTTATACAAATCCAAGATGACCCCCGAAAAATAAATGTCTGCTAAGAAAAAAATATTTTACTATTAATTTCATACACTTAATACACATGGCATGCCAGATTTTATCTGCCTTTACCAATCAGTGTCACTGTTTCAGTTTTCACAGTCAGTGCCTTCATTTTACTCATGCTCAGTCCTAACATTCCCATCCACTGCACTGGATATACAGCACTTCAAACCCTTCTCAGTCAATTCTGGTGAGATGTGCTGCCATGCTGTTATGATACACATTAACTAATACATTTATTTTTCTTGGTTTATAAACTTACCTGAACCCATAAAGATTCACAATTTTCTCCACAGGTGGTGTTAGTAGTGTTAAGAATTTCAAATATATGTGTCCTGGATTTTTGTGTTGTGTCTGTGGTCTGATCAGCCAGAGTTCATGAATTTTTATGGTTTTTAATTTGTACATTTATCCAGGTTTTATATTTGAGTCTTGTAGCTAATTGTTAATTTTTCAGTAGCCATTTTCCTGTTACTACCCTTGGACTAGGTCTGTTCTCAGGTGCATATCTTAACAAGTTACTGTTTGTGTGGTACCCAGTGACTGAGAATAATTTGGTCTAATGTGTCCACTAGGTTAGGTGCTTCCTCATCTGAAAATGGAAACAGAGCCTCTTTAAACAGTAGGATGATGGATAAAGTTCCAAAAAATAAGATTGTGTCAGTTAGGTTCAGTTGTGCTCTGTTCTGTCCTTTGTTAGGCATGATGATTTGATGAAACAGGGCTTGGTTTGGCTCTGCATGGTCCAGTTCAGAGCGATCTGGTTTGGTGCAGTCCACTTTGGCACTTCATATGTAAATTTAAGATGGTCTCACATGTTTAAGTGCCTAATTTAAGGGGAAAAAACCTCTTCTTGCATTCAAGTAAATATGGTACATTGTGCTTTTTCTAGCCACTTGCATAACTGTAGCAGTCTGCAAAGTGGAGGGGTGTCAGGCAATCCATGTATGTGTTCCTTACTTCATTGCTTGTTTTTATGTCTAGAATGGCTGTATGCACAATTGCTACCCCCCCCCTCCCCCCCCCCCCCCCCCCCACCACACACACACACACACACACACACAGTATGGCACAAAAGTCAAAACTAGAGGCAGGGTGTATACAGAGGAGTGTCAAATGACTTTAGTGCCATCCTATATATATGCACATGGGTATGGATGTGTGTTTGTGCTTGAGTGTGTGCATGTGTGTGTGTGTGTGTCGTCTGTCTGTCTGTCTAGTCATTCCTGTATGCATCTTTTTCCTACATGTATCATTCATTTCTTGTGGTCCCAAAAAATCACCCATATAAGCAGTGTGTAATTAAATCAGGTGGATCATTCTTCAAGTGTTGTTTTCCTGTGTCATTCAGAATTCTTGGACCTGACACACAATATTCTCAGAATGGTCATTTCTAAGGAAAAAGAAGAGAAAGTAGTGTCATGTTTTTTAACATGCAGTATCAGTAACTTACCTACACTGGTAATGGCTGTTAAAGAGAGGAATGGGGGCAGTCGCAACTATACTTCACAGTGACTTACTGTATGTTATGCAGCATGTATCAGCTTTAACTAAAAGCCATCGTCAGGCCTTATAAAATACTTATATGAAGACCATTTTCATACAACATGATCAAATATCAAGTGATAAAAATAAAAAGTAACAGTTAACTTACACAATTTTGCCATGAATTGACCTTGCTTCTATGTTGGTTGAGTGGGGGGGGGGGGGGGGGTTGTTGGGGAGGTTTAGTTGTCGGGTGGTAAACCTATGAACTGTGTTTTACAGTTATATGTAATCTGAAGCTTTCATGGTGACTGAAGTTATCACTCATGTCAGGTAGTTGGAAGGCAAGTAAACCAACATTTTGAGAACCATCTCTGTTCTTGTCATCAGGGAACTGAATAACATAGATATCAGTCCCTGTCATATAGAGATATATATATATACCCACCTGAATGCTTGCTTCATAGTTTATCGTGAGCCAATGAGGGCTGGCAGGCAGAGTCAAGTGCTGACTCTTCCGGGTCCTGTTTCTTGATTGACTTAACATGTTGGTTACAGGATACCATGCCTGGCTTAATATGAAGCCACTGTCTTTGTTAAAGTTATTCATGTCCAGTGATATCTCAGTTGCTTCCTTTATGAGGCAGTCCGTGTATTCTGATGTTCAGTCTAATATTTAGGTACCACTGTATTTGATGCAGTGATCTTTCTTGATGCTATGTTCTGCCACAGCCAACTTCTCAGGTTGATCCAGATGTATGTGTCTGTTGTGTTCTTTGCACCTCTCCTCGGTAGTCCTTCCACTCTGTCCTACATTTATTTCACTGCACTCTCAGAAGTTTTGTTGTCTTCTGCAGGTATTGTAGTATTGTTTTGCATCATTCTGTTTTGCTTCCCCTTGATTTTGACAACTAAAATTTTTGTGATTTAGTATTACAGTGAACCCCCAGCTTTTTGTTTTTGTAGGGACCACCTATAAATGGTTTAAAGTCTGGGAAATTAAATTTATGCATGTTATGATGATCTGCATTATTTATTTAACCTATCACTAGCTCTCAATCTCTGTAGATCATTTTCTGGTGTATTGCACATTATAATAATAATATCCTCAGTGTCAAGTTGGCACATGTAGTCTCTGGCCACTTCCTCTTCTCTTTCAATTCTTCTTCTGGCCTGGTCAGCTGCTGGTCCAACATCCGATTGACACTGTGGACTCATACCTCGAGAGCACTGTCACACGTCATGTAGTCCTTGAACTGCACTCGAAGATTTTGCAAACTATACCAGTCGTTTTCTTCATCCTGTAAGTTTCAGTGCTTTGTCATGATTGCTGTAAACATGACCAGCACTTTACAAAACAGTTCTTGATTATAGTTAAGTGTTATCAACTTCCAGGCTTCTGCTATCAAATAAATACCAGACAATACATCCAGCTTCATACATGAAGCATCTTTGAGCAGGCTGCAATCCATCATGGCAACAGTCTTTCAAATGAAATGCTTTCCATAATTGTATGTGAATGCATGGATGATATGCAAATCTAAAGGCTTAGCTGGTAAAAACACAACCTTTATGTTTCAAAGAAATTATGTGTTATTTGAGTGAGCAGCACATTGATCAATGAAATGCAGGGTTTTCAACTTTTAGCACCTATTTTCCTGTTTAGTAGTGTAAGATAATCTTTGAATATCATGCTGGTTAATTTTTATTGGCATCATATTTTGAGGGAAGATTTTTAACATTCCTAAAGCAACGTGGACTTCTATATTTGACAATTACAAACAGTGGTAGTTTATGACTAGCACCAGCATTACATGCAAGAGCACTGTAACCAGTTGTTTTGATTTCATGGCAGGGATCTTCACAAAAAATAAGACTTTACCAGGTTGCAGGTGGAAACATAGACCAATGTCATGAGCATTACATATGTCACAGAAATCATATTCTTTCATCTCTTGCAACATTGTCATTTTTCTAGTCATGTGCTGTTTCTGATTCAGCACTTCTGCTCTCATATGCTAGAGTTCTATAAACAGTGCTATGTCTCCTCTTAAATTTGTTGATCCAAACATCAGAACCCGTAAAGATGTCTACTCCCAAATGAGTAGCGATTTGCAAGGCTTTCTCCCTGGTGATGTTTCCATCTGCGGAAGTGTTGCTTGCACATACCATGCAGTAAGAGCAAATTCCAGTTCCTCCAGTGGTGAGTATTTCAGTGAGTTACATTGCTTGGAGAAGGTCCCACTCTGGGTGTAACTTCTTTCATTTTCTTTGTGGCTTTTTACATTAGTGTGGACGCCAGAATTCCCAACTGTGATGCCAGGTAAACACAACTTTCACTAAAATATCTGTTGTATCACTTATAAATTATTTCTGCCTTCTTTTATACATATTTCACCCTTTGCTGTGAAATTAGACTGAGCCCACATTATAATTTGTTCTACACAACTGACCTGCAATTTCACTAAAGACACAGGGTGGTACTTCCTCATACAATGGATCACTGTTGACCGCTGTCAGTGAGTTGAGATCTGACGTGTGTTTCCATCGAACCTGTTGCCATCTATATAAGAACTGTCGTATTACTTCAGTCTTTTGTTCAGGGACATTTCACTGAGATGTCAATAACCACGCCATGCTAGATGCAAATATGAATTCTCAGAAGAAGAGTGTGAAGTGTAAATTCCGGTAATTCTGTAGTCAGAACTACGTAACTGAAGTTCAAAATTCTGGGAAGATGTGAAATTTTGGAATGTAAAATCCAGTTGTTCTTATGGGCCTTACAAAAAGAGCATAAAATCATGGTCACAAAATTATTTAAACTTTTTAACCCCTGGATTACTGACTTGGTGCAATATATACCCAGGCTTTTCTTTTTTTATTCAGCAGCCCTCAGTGGTATAGAGGAATAAACTTAGTGATTTTTCGATTTGTTCCTTGAAATGACTTTGACACAAAATTATCAAGATGCAGTGAGCACTTTTAGTAGGAGGCCCCCCCCAAATCTGATTGGACCTTTTTATCCATGTTAGTAAAGTGAGATCTCAAGTATGTTTTCTGCCAAAACCTTTGTATATAAATTTTGTAGCATATAAAAATTACAAGTGTGTCAGTACTAGGTCTTCTACAGGATAACTGACTGACTAATGAGCTCAGATTTTGCAGTCACATTTTGGTCACTTGAACATACCAGTATACACTGGCAAGCCTGATCAAGTTAGAGACAAGAAGTGGGTTGTTTGCGTTGTCAGATATATGGTTGGTCCCATGTATGGAACAGGAAGCAGGTGTTACCACAGATAGTTTGTTTAAAAGACTATGACACTGGTTGACACGGTAACAAAGAACAAACCTGAAGTCCCAGCATCATTTCTTAGTGGTAAACAAGGAAGGCCTGTTCTTCTGTATTTGGTTTTACCAGTGACCTAACATTGGTATTGTATGTACCAGCAAGATAAATGACTGTTGTCCTGCTTTCATCACAGCATACTGACAACACATGCATGGGTGAGGAAAAAATTCTTCAGCTTCATTGATGTTGCATATTGTAAATCTTGCCAGTGCTCTGTATGTGCAAGGACAACTCTGTCAGGACAGGGACCAATCATAATGCAAATAAGTGTCATTCACATTTCTGTTCTAAAGTGTACTTTCATTGTTATCACAAGTTTCATATATTTCATTGTATAGAATTCCATGGGAAATGAACAGTTTCAATAAGCACATTCTTTTGTATTTAGTTAAGTCTAAGAAACAAATTTGGAACAAAATCCTGAACAAAGAGAAAAAATATGGGTGCAAAATATACCCAATACAGTAAAAGTGGAAGGTTTTTTGCTCCATAATGTCAGGTTAAAATTATGAAATACTACACAAATAAAATAGTGTGTGTGACCACAACCATTTTCTCTGAGTTTTTGTGGGTATGAGATGTCTCCATTTGTGTGCAAGATAGAAACATTTTGTTGTTTGCAAGGCAACTGTACCATTCTTTTGCAAGATATATCATTTATACAGAACATAAAATTTGTGTATTGTCCACAAAATTGCACATGTGTGATGCCTTCCACAAGGATTGGATATAGCTAGACACTGAGAAGGATTCAATTCTTATGCATCCATGGGTAATGAGCTTGCCACATGTGGTGTTTCCAGTGCCTATGAGTTGTGTGATCATTGTGAGGGTGGTGGCAGCTGTGGAGGAAGGGGAAGATGAGTGTAACCTTGAACCAGTAATGAGTTTTGCCAGAGCCCATGCTGCATACAGAGCTGTTAAATCATTCTTTTATACTCACAGTATTGCCAGATATGACAAACAGAACATTTTGAACTTGGAATTGCCACTGTTTTGTCTGAAACATATGCTTTCAAACGAAACTATTATTAATTTCAGATTTTTTGTTTGGAAAATGTTATTTGCATGCAGGTTTTAACATAAGATTGTATGTGCTTATTTTTGTAGGCCTAAGTGCAAAATTAAAATTTTTATTTTTTGTTTTCCGACTTTTATCGTTCTCTGTGGTCCCTTCAGAAACAGTGGATCTGGTTTCACCATGTGTGTGTGTGTGTGTGTGTGTGTGCACAGACCCAAGTGTCAAATGTAAAAATTTCTGTGTATGAGGTGTGACAAGTTTCTGGAATGCCTCATAAAATCTGTCTCATTACACACTAACAGTTCCTAACATGTTCCACGTAATCTCCTTGTGTGGTACTGCACTTAATTATTCCGTCTTTCCGCTGTTCAAAAGACTGGTGGAATCCCTCTTCTGGAATGCTCCAGGGTGGTCATCATATCCGTGAATGTTGTTTGTTCTGGTCTGTCTTGTCAGTTCATTTTAAGTTTCTGTCACACACTCAGTGAATCAACATTGTTGCTTGGAAATATTGGCACAGAAGACCTGAACGTTTGCCTGATGCTTGGATCTTGTATTATGACAGTACCCTGCTCATGACACACTTGCTGTACAGGAGTTTTTTGGCCAAAAATTTTACAACAAAATTGGACCATTCACCGTTTTTGACCAGTTTGGCCCCATGCTACTTTTGGCTATTACTAACACTGAAGACCACTTTGAAGGGCTGCATAGTTTCAGACATCATCATCATTCAGGGACATGTAGTGTTTCAAACATGTGTTCCCAACAACTCGTCTGTTTATGTGTATATTCATTTCAACAATGCTCCACTTCAGACATCTTACTACATTTTTACAACCCATTTCCAATCCTTTTCTGTCAGATTACAGTTCCCATGCATAGTTCAAGCCTGGTACACTGTATTTTGCCAGTTTAAATTTCAGTTTCGATATTTTTATGTCTGAGTTTATCATCATTAATGCTTAACATTTTAATGTCCCATGTTGTAACAAATGAAATGGGTATAAGGTTCCAGATTTTCACAGTGGGGATTGTTCAGATTGGAGTCCTTCAAGTGTTGATGCTGTGGGCCATTGTAGGTTGATATGAATATTTCAGAGGTCCATGCTGCCTCCATCTTGAGGGTAGAAGGAATTTGGTCCACTTTGATGCTGAAGGGATAATCATTTAAGTATTATCATCATCATCATGACTTAGGCCTTAATAGACCCATTTTGGCCTTTTCTAATAATCTCTTCAAAGGTCTTGTAAGTCATCGTCTGCCCATTTGGTCTATAATTTAGCATTACTTTGGGCATCCTGTTATTGTTCATTTTTGTTACATATTGTAGCTAATTTGATTTGTATCTTCGTAGTTTCCTGTCAGCTGGGGCTTGTCCTAAAAATGCCATCATCTCAGATTTTTTTGGTGATGTTTCTAGTCCAAAATTTTTTGCTATGTTTTGCAATGTAAATACTCCTCTCTGTAAATAAATCATCCTCTGAATCAGCTATTATGACCTGACCATCTGCAAAAAGAGGAGTTTTATTTTTGTAGTGGTTGATAAAGTAATACCTTTTGTGTAAATCTGGTTCCATTTTACTATAATTTCATTCATGTAAATGTTGAATAATGTCAGTTATAAAGGGCAGCCTTGTCTGACTCTGTGATTGATTGTATGTTCTTCTGATAATTGATTGCTTAGCTTTACTTTTATTTTGTTTCCAGAATAAATTTCTATTATACTTTTTAACAATAAATTGGGAATATTTTTGCTTTATAATATTTGAAACAAGTTGTCTCTTTTAAGTTTGTTAAAGGCTGTCACGTAATCAAAAAATGCTAGATGAGTTTCTAAATTAAAGTCTCTTCTTTTTCCAATGAGTAATTTCATACTAAACAATGGAATGATGCAAGATCTGTCTTTTTGGAATCCATTCTGGTATTCCAAAAGAAAGTGTTAACTCGGACTCAGTTCCTTCAATCTGAAGATGGAGCCACCATGTTCCAATATGCAATAACCCACAACACTGCATGGTGTCTGAATCCAGAATACCACAGTCTGTGCTGAAGTCTGACATGCTTTACTTGACAATGTTTGTTGGAGGTTGATTGATAGTGCTGAGACTCTTTTGTGTACTGGTTAGTACTGTACTTTGTTATCAGTTGATTACATTTAAATTAGTTTCATAAACATTTCTACAATCACACACTGAATCGTTCTAAAGCTCATAGTGAAAAAAGTTATCGCTGAAACCATCACACTTGTTTAACACAAGTGAGATGATAATAGAATAGGAACCTTTTCTCTTTGATCTGTACTTGTCAAGTGCTAACCTTGGAGGCTGTGCCAAAGAATGCAACTTCTTGTCACTGCACATTTGAGGGAAATGGGATCAACAGGTCAAACTTAGGAGGTTCATTACACACATTTTGATGCAGAAAACAAATGAGCTGTGTAAAATATTCTTTGTTGAATTTATTGCTTGCTTTTTAGGCATGAAATCCTTTTAAAGGGGAAATGTGTTAAAAGCTTAAAATTTGCATAAATCATATGAAAAATTTGGGAACCCAATTTTATTGATATATAAGGTGGGAAAACATCTTTAAGCAGTGTCATCCTAAACATAGTTCATTGCATTGGTTTGTAATGATCCTTTTAAGAGTCCAAATTTGACTGTTCATGTTTCATGTTTAGTAGTTCAGTGTGAAGTAAGAAATTATGATTCATAAGTAAAGGTCATGAAGAAGCACCAGTACTGCATTTAATAAAAAGTCCTTCATCTAAAGTGGGTGTCTTCTTCATATCCAAATGGACATGAGAGTGAGCCTATTTCTTCTAGCTTCAAATTCAAACACCAAATTCTAAAACGGAATTTCTGTATACATTGAAATCCCTGTCATATTTGCTTTTGTATAAGGTATTCCACTCATTTGGTGTTCAGTTTGAGTGGTCTGAAATGTATAGATTTTCTTCTTTCAATGTTTTGCTTAGTTTTGTGTTTATCCACTTTTCCCCAGACAAATCTCAATTGGAGATTTCACTGCTGTTAAAAAATAAAGTTATAGGCTGTAAACACATTTCTTTAAAAGACTAACGTTTTTGTAAATTAAGACTGTTATGTCTCGCATTGCTGGTGAAATGTTAGTTGGTATAGATTTGTAGCTTATAAAGTGAGACAGCATCAGGTTTCATGATGCTTCTTGTCATGTGTCCATATTACTGTGTTAGATAATAGTTGCTGTATTTCAGTTTATCTGAAATTCAGCAATCCTTTCCCATGTCTGATGCAATACAATGTAGTCAAATTGATTGGTGTGATAGTATTAGGAAACTGAATTAAATGGTGCAGGAAAGGACAGATTTTTAGTATATTTGTAACCATACTGCAGACTTTGATTCCTAATGATATTTAGCATGGTGATAATAATTATAATACATTTCAGTGGGGCATTTGTGGCCCCTACTGTGCCATCTGGTGGTGGGAGCAGCAACGGTAGTAGCAGCAACTTGGACCCGGTTGGTGGTAGTAATGGTGGTGGTGTGAAAAGACTTCATTCAGAAGTTGATGACAGTTCGCCACCTCTTATAGTCACAGGTGGTGAAGCTGATACCAATGTGGCTGAAGAGGGGAAGAAAGCTAGAACAGAGGTTGAAAACTGCAAGTAGTGAGAAACGAGTACTGTAACAGATATCGTGTCCTGAAAGGTAAGTTCCTGTTGCAGAAAGGAGATTAAATCTTTAGCACTAGGATTAAGTGCCCAGTAGGAGCTGCAGAAGACTGGTATTTAAATGAGATCTGCATAAGTAAGACCGTTAAATGCTGTCATCTTACCCTGATGTTAGGCGCCAAAGGGTTAAGTAGAACATTGATCCACTGAACTGTATCTCATTTGTCTTCCTTGTTTGTTTTTATTGTGTAACATTTATGTAGTCTGCAGCATATGGGAAGGTTACTTACCATAGTTTAGAAAGATGTGTATGTAAAGAGAGTCTTCATATTGCTCCCCATGCTCCAAAAACTAACTTCCTCGTAAATACCTGAATCATATTGGGGAACTGTAGAAGCGTAAGGGAGGGGCAAGTACATGCGTAATAATAGGGTTGAGTCAAACAACACATAACAATTTCTTATATACAATGAATAAATAAAAAGAACAAAGTACATATGTGATGAAATATAAAACAGCTAATCTCACCATTTTGCATACAAGACCTTGAAAGCTCCATTCTGAATCACAAAAATAAAATGCAAATACTTGTGTAATGTTGTGGCCATTGATAATAAAATAAAACTAAACTTGTCACAGCATCAGGTAATAACCTTGGTAACCTGGACTTTACTTGTCCAAACTGTAATTTCAGAGTTAAAAGCCAAGATAGAATTTCACTGTCATTCCAGATGGGCATGAACTACAGAGCAAAGTCAGTAGATACGGCAGGTAATGAACAGGACATTGGAGGAGGTAAAGGGACGGACAAGAGTAATGGAGCCAATAACCTAGGGTATACCTTGATTAAGTAACACACTGCAGAGGCATCACAGCACAATATGATGTTTGACTATCCTGTTTATTGCCTGACATGTACAGTAAAAGTATCACCACCACCACCTTTCTGTGATGCTGGAATTTAAGTTCTAGCTGCTGGTAGGGGCAGAGGAGTTATAATCAAAATTACCCATAAATGCACTCAAGGAATGTGGTGCACAGAGGCCGGCACTGAAGGGTTAAGTGTGATTTAATTTCACATTAGGAGCTGTTCTATTGTATTATTACATAATACTGTGTATTCTTTACCTCACAGTGTAACATATATCATTTGTTCTCACTATTCAGATGAACCCCTTTTGGCTGGCACTAGAATACGTGTTTGCTTGCAAGGTTTCATTCTCTTTCTGCATCATACTATCCTTTTCCTTGTGGGGGGGGGGGTGCAGGGAGGCAGTTGGAAGAATGTAGATGTGGTCTAACAATGTTATTTCTTTTGGTATTTTGCAGTCAGTCAGTGTGGGGGGGGGGGGGGGGGCATGTTGGTGGAGAGTTTCGTTCTAGTTGTCATGGCATACAGAGTCACAAAACGTTCTGCAGATGTTGCAGCCTGAGATTACACAAGTCAGGTGAATTAGCTAAGACCTTATTATTGGCATTTGTTATTTGCCAGAAACCTAACTGTTGTAGAATCTGCTATAGAGACTCACATATAACTGGTAAAGTTAATTGTACATTTTAAAATCATTACTTCTTATAATGTTGGCAGTTGGTGTTCTGACAGAGGGTATTTGTTCACTGTTCATCCAGTAATGCATTTTTTGGAGTCATCCATGATAATCTTCTCATTCCATTGATATATTCTGCCAGGGTTTCAACACTGGCTTGCTGTCTCACACTTTCACATTCTCACAGACTCATGCACACTAACATGCAGTGCTGAACATACACCCCATGCCTGGGCCTCCCTTTCATACACCTGTTTCTCTCCAGGTCCCAGTTCTGCCTCTGCTTTCAGAAACGTATACACGATATGAAATATCATGATCGTGTGGAGTACTTTATGTCCATGCATTTTCAGTAGACTCGGGCCATTATCCGTAGCAGCACACACTGTGTCATCTGATGTTTTTGTAATAGCAAAGATACAGAACTTCACGCACGCATGCACAGGGATGCATTCAGGCATGTCTCATGTGTACACGCTGTGCATTGTTACAACACATTCCAGGCTGGTTTGAATATGCCTCATGTACAGTACCTGAATCAGAGAAATTGCAAATACACCGACATTACAGTGGACATATGCTTGTAAATTATTACTACCATGAGATATCCGGACAGTTCAAAGAAAGAAGTCACAATCACAAACTATTTCTCAAAGTAAACATCAGATGTGTAAAAAAATGTAAATATCATTGTGAAATTTTGTGAATACACTGAACAAACTGTTGGACTATCCTTGTTCTTTGATTACTGATGTTTTATTCTCCATCATTAGCTCAGATAACAGTGTACAACAAATTTTGACTTTTTTTCTGCTTCAGAAATTAAATATGTTTCCCTTTATAGATTTTGGGACGCTGAACACGAAAATGGTCACGAAAAGGCTTGATTGGCTACAGTTTCACAAAACAAATTAACTAACTTAGTTATACATGTGTTACACACTATATTCTTGACACAGTGTATACTGACTGGCTTGCATTGATTAAATGCGCTGCCTCTTCACGTGCGGTTTGTATGCAAGTCCAGGAGAATCCCTTCTTACAGTCCAGCAATAGTTGGCTAGTGTCGATGAACTCTACTTGCCCTGGTATCTCTTCTCCATTGCTGCGATATCACGATGAAAACGTTCGCCGTGCTTTTCGCTCAGTACCCCACACTTTTCCGGGAAAAAATCCAGGTGAGAGTGCAGAAAATGGATCTTTAAAGATATATTGCAGCCTAATTCCTGATAGGACTACAACAGGTTTGCAACAAGATCCTTGTAGTTGTCAGCCTTATTATTTCCTAGAAAGTTGGGTGCTACAAGACAGAAATCATTCCATGCCCTCTTCTTGTTGCCACTGAGAATGTGGTCGAACTGTTCATCTCTGAAGAGCTTGCGGATCTGAGGACCGATGAAAACAACCTCCTTGATTTTTGCAGCACTGATTCCTGGGAATTTCTCAGCGAGGTACATAAACGCTGGCCCTGCCTGATCCATAGCCTTAAAGAAGTTCTTCATTAGTCCTAGTTTGATGTGCAGAGGAGGCAGCAAAATGTTGCTGGATTCTACCAGTGGTAGGTGCTGTACATTCTTTGTTCCCAGTTCCAGTGATTGTTGGGAAGGCCAGTCCCTCATCTTGTAATGGGAAGTCATTGCCCGACTGTCCCATTCACATAAGAAACAGCAAAACTTCCTGTAGCCCTGCTGCAGTCAAGCAATACAGCAACAACTTTCAAGTCTCCACAAAGCTGCCATTGGTATTTCTTGTAGTTGATGCAGTTTAGAAGAAGCTTCATGTTGTCATATGATTCCTTCATATTGACTGCAAAACCAACTGGAATTGATGGCAACACGTTGCCATTATGGAGCAGAACAGCTTTCAGACTTGACTTCAATGAGTCTATAAACAGTCTCCGTTCCTCAGGCTTATGATTAATATTCAGGGCTGTGATCAGACCATCAACATCATTGCAGGTGACAAGGTTACCTTCCTTCTTAAAGAATTGAGCCAGACTTTTTGGCGGGAATGGAATGCAGACACTTTCACATTGTCATCGAGGAGATTCCACTGTTGTGCCTTGATGCCAACAGTTCTGCTTTACCCTTCGGAAGTTCCAGATCTCTGACAAGATAGTTTAATTCATTCTGTGTGGTTCAGCAGACATCACGTTGTGTGCAAACTCATGATCTTTTGATGTTGATGGCTCAGATATATCACAAATTTCGTCATCCTCTTCTTTTTCCGATTCCAGTGTAACTATCTCTGGAGGTTCCGGAACAGGACATCCTTCACCGTGAGGTACTAGCCGCATAGCAGATGGTATATTCGGATAGCGTAAGATCCACATTTCTTCTTCAAAAAACCTTGCCAGAGGGGAGGCACCATGCAGAAGTAACAGTCACTGATATGATTCGTCTGCTCTCTCCACACCATGGGTATGGCAAAGGCATTTATTGCCTTTTGTGGCTGAACCACTTTCGAAAGTTTGCTGCACAAGTATTACGGCATATGTGCGGTGCCCAGCTCTTGTACTGGTCCCCATCTGGCATCCAAAGTAAAGATGGTAGGCTTTCCTGATGATCGGGGTTATGGCACAATTCTGTGATGAAAACGTCACCTCCCACAAATATAACAAAAATTATCTGCACTGTTCATGCACTTTCGCTGCATTCTTATTGAGGTTCGGCCAAGAAACAGCTGTATAAAACTTTTAAGGCATTTATAAACACTTTGCGCTGCGAAAGTCGACTTTTTTAAATAAAAAACGCACGTGTGTACAATGCAACTCCCTGGAAGGAACTGAAATGCAAAATGTTGGAAGTGGCAATACCTGGGAGCTGATTTCATCATCCACTTTGCTCACTGCACTGCTTCATCCTCCTGATGAACAGCAAGTAGGCTGATGCAATGCCTGGATGCTGACTGCATCATTCTCTTCACGTTGAGAGTTGCGAATTCGTTGCTCTAAGCCGCTCAATGCCAAAAGCAGTGTAAAGTGTAGAAAATGGGGCCCATCCCAGATCTTTGAAAGTAGAGCCAATTAACAATATTAATTGTCATATTCGTGCTCATTGCCCCAAAATTAGTAAAGATTTGCTAGTTTCACCTCCGAAGCATTTTCACTGTTGTTTAGTGTAATCAGTATTAGATACTTCCTTTTAATTGTGAACAATTCATTCTCAGGAGCCAGAGTGGTGCATTTAAAAATAGCCCATGTTAGTCACCTATTGAAGATCCTGGCAGTGCCTTCCCCCCACATCTAGGTATTGCTGGTACATCTCAGGCACCTCATGTACATACACACTAAAGAGCTTAGCAGGAGTGAATCATATGGTTATGACAACAGTGTGTGCATGCACATGTGTCTTGGTAACAGACTGGATGGGAAGGAGCTACTTTTAAGTGCACCAAATGGTAGTTTGCAAAACTTACCAGTCAAATAGTCCAACCAGGTTAAATGTTGTTGTCTTAAAATTACCTTCTTATTCACTTAAATCTTTAAGTATCACATGTTGTTGAAAATAATGGAATTTTTAATCCATAAGGTTATTTTTCAGTGTCACATTTCATTACCTGTTGACAGGTGTGCAGAGTTGAGTTCTGTGTTTGTAAAAATATGTTATATGAAGTATTGTTTTCTATGGAAAATTTGTCAAGTTTGCTTTCTTATCCACTGTTTTAAATCTACCTGACTTGAATTTGTCATGGGAACCTAATTTTAGTTTTTTTAGTCACATGTAAAGTCTACTATATGTGAAACCGAAATCCAACTATAAATTGATTTTTTTCAGAAACAGTTCTTTGTACAAATGATATGTACAGAGCAAAAGGTAATTAAATTCTGCACCTTTCATTTCAAGTGTTTTCAGTATGATGAATCTTTTACAAAATAAAGTGAAAAATAATTTCTGACTTTTTACTGTGACTAGTTTTACAACAGGAGATCAGTATTGCAACCAAACAGAACTGGCTGTTATACTGTTGAAGAAATTGCAGATATTCAGACGGACCCCGACTTACGTAGCTCTGACATACGTAGATCCGGACTTAACGTAAAAAACCTTCTTTCTATCCACCCTACTACCACTCCAACCACCACCACACCCACCCCTGCCTCTGCCTCAATTGAATACGACAGTGACTCCAGTATCGATTATTAATTATTATTATGTTTTTATTAATTGTTATTAAAATTATTATTAATTTTTATTATATCAATTAGTATTATTGTGTATAAGGTATATAATAAAACATGCCTCTGAGTTACGTAAAAATCAACTTACGCATAGGGTTGCGGAACGATCCACTTACGTAAGTCGGGGACTTTCTGTATATGATATTGAAACAAAATAAATGGTGATGAATATTTAAAATTCAAGTTAATTGGAAGGGTATTCAAAAGCAGGGTGAATCAGTGTGTATTTAATATTCATTCAAGATTTAAATGTCACATCATATGAATCTAGCAGCCAGAAGGTATATAGAGGAGATTGCTGATGTAAAAAATCTGTTCATATTATTTCATATAGATATCCTGTACATATTTCAAATTACTGAATGTTAATTAAAATTTACTGTTACAATGAAGAAATACATTTTAATTTGTAGTTCACCTTTCCACTTTTTATAAAGTATGTTGAGCGTACTATTTTCTGTGAAATATAGATAGCGGCCCATAACAACACTACTGCCACAAAAATTCTAATGTTGCCTGATCTTGCTTTATGCAGTTTATAGGTTGGTACTTCATAAGCATTACTGGCCCTGGGGCCCACCCAGCCTTCTGTACAATGGGTACCGGGTCTCTTTCCCAGGGGTAAAGTGGCTGGGGCGTGGAGTTGACCACCCACCCTCATCTAGCGCCGAGGTTAAAGAAAGAGTAGAACTATACCTCTACTCCCCCTCTGGGCCTTCATGGCCCGTTCTAGGGAGAACTTAACCTTACCTTCATAAGCATTTATTGCAGAAAATCTCTCCTATTTAAAATTAATATTTCAGTCACCAATATTTATCTTCTTGAAAAATTTGTCTATGTCATACTAAAGAATAGCATTAGAACAAAAGTGGAAGCCTAAGCTCAGTGGCAGTAGGCATTTCTTGAGTTTGTGTCTTACTTTTTATTGCAGTTGTATTGTGAAGTCACAACACTTCCAGTTGCTTGGAAAGGAAGTGTTATTACCGTTCTTCATGCGTGCCAGGTTGTAATGATTATGTAAGGTCTCATATACCCATAGACAATGTAATTACAGGTAATATGGGAGGAAATTTTGGTGCGATAAATCTGAAGGACGTTTTGGAGCTCTATTACGTTAAACTGTTGAACACATTCACCCTGTAACTAGAAATTCCTGACATAACTTTTTCTCTGTTTGTTACTCGCCATACAGAAGTCTCTGTTGTGGCATGTAGTTTGTATTTGCGGTTGTAGCTTATGGCTCATATAATGTAGAACTGCATAAGAATAGATTTTACAGCATGTGAAAGATAAAGTTGTCTCTGTGCATGCCATGAAGGTATATGGGCGAGTGGATGTATAGCTCCATACCTTCTTAATATCAACACTAGATGGGGGTGAGTAGTCTGCTTCACACTTTGGCCACTTTTACTTCTGTTGAAAGAGTCTGCAGTACACACTGAATAGGAGGCTGGGTGGGCCCCAGAACAACTCTCGATGCTTTGGAGAAGAAAAAATCCTTCCCCTGCCAGGAATTGAATCATGATTCGCTAGTAGTCCAGCCTATCGTCTAGTCACTATACCAACTGTGCTGTCCTGGCTCCCCATGTAAAAAATAACATCTCACTGAAATATAAACATTTTATGGGGTGTTTAAAATTATACTTACAATATCTTGTCTTTTCATGTAAATGACCAGGCTACAGAGATGAATTTAAAGGTTGTATGACTAGCATATACATCTTACACGAGACTGCAGTGTAGTTACAAATGGGACCCACACCACCCATGTTCGAACAACAGCGTTGTATATAATGCTTGTTTTAAACCCTTCAGGCATATACCATATCATAGGTAGATGACATTTCAAGTACAGAATTCTGTCAACTCTGACAGTTACATTTTTTAAATACACAGGAACAGTGATGTGAAGTTTATAGACATTAAACAGGAACTTGTGTTAGGGCATCTTTGGCTGCTGTTAAAACTAATGAAGGCCTAAGTTCTATTTTTATTCATCAACACAAAAAGCATGACAAAAAGGCACTTAAATGGTGGTCTGGAAGCTAGAGAAGTGTTACAACCCTGTCCCCAGAAGATATGGATCTCTTGACATTGAGGGTACAGAGTTATTGTGTATTAACACAGATTAAAAACAGCATGTATGTAAATACAAATATCATGGCTGGCAAAACAATTGGGGAGGAATTGCTGTACATACATTTCCTAAGCCTCTTGTAAGCACAGTAAAGTGACAAATAGATGTCAAACAAACAGATTTTATGCATCCACTGGAGCATCCTTTTAGTGTATGTGTAGATATGTTTTCAATTATAACAGTTTTTTCCTCTAATCATTCTAATAGGCCTCTCCATCTAGTCAGGTGTGGTAGTTGAAGAAGACTTAACACCTAATCAGTTTTGGTCTTTAATGTAGAACCAGTGGTTGATCATCTGCAGTCAGAATTGAAACTGGCATTTCCCTGGTTGACATTAGTATTGGTGAATCACTTGCTGTGTAAAGGTAGCCAGTGCTGGAAATAAAACATACACTACAGCCGTCCAAAGCCAGCACATCCAGGTATCAGAATGTATGAACTGTCGAACTTCATCATATTTACTGAGCATGAGATGTAGAGTATGATCTCGGTGCCAGCTGCAGTCTGTCAACTAAACTTTTCTCTGGGTAGGAGGATCAAATATCTACATATACATTTTTTTTGTGCAGTAGTGTAGCTCTTTTCTAAAAGCTCATTGCTAGGCACACAGATGCCCCCATTCATGTAGCAGAAGGTACAAGGAAAGGAATGCCATGGAAAGTAAAGACTTAAGTTGGTAGTGTACGTGTAATGAAGTAGAAAGATAAGAGAGGCGTCGTCATTCTGACAACAAAACATAACAACTTGTGGCTTCTCAACACGTGAAGAGGAAAGAATGGGGAAGAAGTCATAGTATTTACTGGAGTCGAATAAACACATGGATCTCTGCAGCATCATGCCCCAGAATACAATATTCTTCATTTCTTATTGCTTGAATGAATATTTCTGTACTCAACTTCTCTACTAATAAAAATGGCAACAGAGAGGTCATGTGAAGTCCAAAATCATACCAGCAAACCAAAAAATGCAAAATATTTTCATGGTAAAGTAGTAGAGAAGCTAGAGGCATGATTAGTTGTAACAGTGAGGCCACCTAACATTTTCCCTAGGAAGCTGCCCAGCATCTCACTGATAATTTTGAATGCAGATAGTGAAACTGCATTGTGTGCTCTGCCTTGTTTCATTATGTGCTATACTGAGTTACTTCACCTTTACACATAGACCCTTGGGCTTCTCCAGAGGAACTAGCAAGTAAACAGTTTTTTTTTGTTATTTAACATAAGACTGATGTCCTCGGCAGTGTGTATCTTTTTATCATCAGTTTCTGAGACACAGTTTTTAATGTGGCATTGCACTGCAGAAGTTCCATCCTGTAGTCTGAAACACTTTGGGCAACAGACCAATCACCAACTTAGGTCACACTTGGAGATTTCAAGCCTTAATATTTTTTAACCTTTTGGTGGCTAAGGTCAGGTATTTCCATCACACTGTATGATGCTCAAAATGCCAAAGGACAGGTATAACTGACAACCTACCATGGGCTTTATTGTGCAGCCCCAATTTAAATTTCGGTGTGCTGCACATCACACAAGGCATTTAATTCTAGCACCAAAGGGGTAAGTGTAAATTCGTTTTTATTGGCGGTATGAATGTTATCCTGCTTTCTTTTCCCCTCTCCTCTCATTTTTCCTCTTGGCTTCTAAAGTTTGACTGCAGGTTGTAAGACGGGAGATATTTAACACGTTATATTTGATATTTACCTCTAATGGAAGGATGCTATTATTATAAAACATTTAGAAATAAAGTTGTAATTTAGATACTCTGGTATTTGTTCTAGGTTGCCAACTGGTTTGGAAATTAAAGTTCAGCCAAAGGCATGTAAAGGTGGTGTATTATCAACACTGATTGTAAGTTAGTGTTCAGTTCATCAGCTGCTGAATCAAATAAGTGGCTGATGCTTAAAATAATCAGTTGCTGCATGCTGTAGGTTTCAAAGAAACGAAAAGGGAAATATGTTAACCTATGAATTGTATATAGTACCTTGGCAAAAAGATTTACTGCCAGTTGTTCCATACAGCCACACTGTGAGTAGTGAAATTAGTGTAGGCTAGTTGGTGGTTCCCAATATGACTTTATATGTATAATATTGTTATATTTATTTAAGGGCAAACCATTAAATAAAGTATATATTTTTCATTAAATTAATTTTCAGGCTGTGCAAATTGAATAAAAAATCTATTGATTTATTAACTGTGATTAAATAGATTTTTGAGAAATTAATTATAATATCAGTGATGGAAGTTATCAACTGCCATTGCTTATGAAAGTAGTAATGGAAAAATGAAAAGTATCTATCACAAGAATAAATTATGTGTATATTTAATATACATGTGCATTTTTCATCTGAAAACCTTGGAAGAGACTGGAAGCTTTCACTTCTGTAGTGCACAACACTGCTGACAGTTTGTGCAGTGCAGATAAGTTGGGAACCATTGACAAGTGCTCTACACCTGTCACGTAAGGCATTTTGTGTTGGGAAGTCAGGATCATTGCAGATGAACTATAATGTCTTGTTTTTCTGTACTGTAATGTTTTTAAGTTTTGAGATATTGATAGATATATCCTTCATTTCTTTCTGTAACTCTTTTCATTCAGTCAAGCAGAAAATCAGGAACAACATCTTCTCTTGTATGATGCTCACTGTAAGGCGATATTTAATGTTTCTTAAATGTCGTTACATTAAAAACAGATGTATGAAATTGTATTGTACTGTAAATCGGTAGGAAGTATAAAACTTATCACCATTAAAATATTAGTAGTGTTAGGCTTTCCTGTGTTTGTATAAATGTCTGAAACTGTTGCTTTGTTGATTGCCAAGTTGCAATCTGCAAATAAGTGAGAGCTGTTCCACTCATCTTGTAGTAGTCTGTGTTTCTATTGCATGGTGTATGTGTAGTTTAATATTTATTAAATTCCAACAAAATACACTTATTTGGCTATTATATATATATATTTTATATATATATACATCTTATTTTACATTATATTTTCCCTGACATATTTGGAAGGAGCTACAATTCAGGGGATTATACAAGATGCATAAGTATACATTATCATTAAATAGTGCAACTTATGTATCCCACCAAGTACAAGGTATTGTGGTACTAGACATAGATTGGCCCGTTCAACATTATTCATTCATTCATTCATTCATTTTATTTCACATTCATCCTGTATATACATAAATCAGTACTCAAATCTTTAATTATTAGAGAATTAGAAGATAATGAGCTTGTTTAACATTTAGTTTTCATAAAATATTCAGTTGTATGTAAAACTGTAATTATTGTTTTATTTGCATTCAGACATCTATGGGATACCATCAGTCCTTATTATGAAAGTATCCAATCCCATAACAGTGAAATACTAAGTACATTCTTAGAGTGAACACACTGTACTAACTGTACAGTGTGTTTACACTAAGAGTAGTAAGTATTGTGAATGCCATGTGTTCATCCTAAGAGTAGTTTGTACAGTTTTTTCATGTGCTCTTCAACCATTATGAGATTGTATACTTTCATGGTAAGGATTGATGACATCCAATAAGTAAATGTTTTAATGCAAATAAAACAATAATTATAATTTTATATACAGACAGGTCTCATTTTACGCCAGGGTTACGTTCCTGAAACACGTCACACAACTAAAACACAAAATTCCCATTTAAAACTGTATTTCCTGGGGGTTCGGGGATTCAGAACCTCGTTCTGTATAGTGTATGACTATACCAGTAGTGGACATATGGACCTGTAGAATATATATGTACTGTATATACAGTATACACACATTTCTACACAATATATTTATTTCTAATGCAATAAAAATGTAAGACACACCCATAGTTTTGGTATGGTTCATTCCAATAGGACTGTGGTAGTCTTGCTGCACAAACACTTTAGGTCCTGACTTAGCACTTTCTTTAATTCTATCAGCATTATCACGAATTGTACATATACTACTATGAGCAAGTCGACAGTAAGGCACGTGTCAACACTTCATTCTCGTTTTCAAGTCGGCTAATTACGTCTAATATCTCTTCAGTACTAATTGTCTTTTGCCGGTTTTTCACTTGGATTGCTCTAGGTGGTGTAGATTTACATTTCTCACTCATGTTGGTAAGAAAATCTAATGCTGTTGAAGAGGAAACTTAATGAGCCATGTGATTGTATCGCCAATGTAATCAATCCGTACATGTGGCTGATGGTGTGACAGTGATGTCACTTTCTGCTAGCCCTTAACAGGAGATAAGTGTGGCCACGGATCGTCTATGCAAAATTGCATAAAACTGAAAATCATCACGTAAATTTGAAAAGTGGTGTAAGTTTTCAAGTCGCGTTAAAGTGAAATCAAGTAAAACAAGACTTGCCTGTACAACTCATTATTTTTGAAAAGTAAATGTTAAGCTCATTACCTTTTAATTATCTAATAACTAAAGTTTTAATTATCTAATAATTAAATTTTAATTATTAATTTATGTATTTATAGGATCACTGTAGAACTGGCCAATCTGTGTTCTAGTAGCACAATACCTTGTACTTGGAGGGATACATTAGTTGTACTCTTTAATAATAGTGTATACTTATATATCTTGTATAATCCCTTGCATTGTAGGTCCCTCCAAAACATGTCAGAGAAAGTATAATATAAAATAATAAGGTATATATATTGCCTATTAAGTGTATTTTGTTGGAATTTGATAAATAGTGAAGTAAAATACAGGAAAGATGCAACATATTAAGTGTAGTTTACCCTTTCAATGACCAAATTAGATGCCCAAACCTGGGTTCAGCACTACCGAGTTTTTGTGGGCGTATTTAATTTTTAGCACAAGCTTCACAAAAAACATGAATATTTTTTGAACTTTTTGTTCAAAAAAAAATTCTGGATTAAACAGCAGTTTGTGAGAAATGAAACAGATATTGTACAGTATGTCATTAAAAATGCTGTAAATATCCTTACTGCCTAAATACACAAAATAAATTTCTTAGAAATTTGTAAAAATCCACTTTCTTTTACTTTCATTTTGGTTCCAGGTTTCAACTTTGTGTACAGAGGTTGCATGTGAAGAAGTTTTACATTCATGTCTTTGTGTGATAATCTGCAAAGCTTGTTTTATCGACACAAGGCTACATCACACTTAAAACATTTCACACATACTTTTTGTGTCACACCTCTTGCAGAGCACACATGACAGCACCCAGGCTTTGAAGTACCAGGCCAGTGCTTTGGAAACTGGTATCCAGTCTGCCAATATTCGCAGAAGTGGTGGGTGGCCTCCCTACAGGTCTCTCTAGCTGCCAATCTTGTCCAGCCCCTGCCAGCATATTCCTCAGAAGGGTGGGTCAAAAATCTCTATGAAATTTTCTTCCAACCTCATGAAGAAAGAAGGATGTAACTTTTCAGAATAGTCAGGTAACAGATGGAAAAACAGCTTTTAAGTCCACTTCCATGTCTGACGGCTGCTTGTGAATCTGTTAGCTTATCCACATAACCAATGTGATGGTTATGATCCACCACAGTGTCCAGTTTTATTGCATTTCCCTGTTCACTGCGGGAATTTCCTTTTTGTGGTGGATCATTAATGTTAGTCAGCATGCAGACATTCTCTTGTCCATCCACTGTACTGCTGTCAAGTCAACCCTGGTCCTTACTCGAATGTCCCCTCATCTCAGTTTCACACTCTTACGTCAGTTGTCTTGTGGCATGCCCTTCCTGTTTAGCCTGACATTTCCACAACAGTTAATTTCCTTCTTTATCAAGTCATCAAAAAGTTCAGGGCAAGAAAATAAATTGTCTGTGTACAATTTGTGGCCAGGAGGTCCTTCTATCTTCCTTGACAGTTCTGTTGCTGTGGCATGTGTTGCTGTCAAGTGTTGTGCCACATGTTGTCTGTCTTTCCCCAGGTAGATTTTCATGTCATACATGTAAGCAGTTGAGTCGCAAAGTTTATAAATTTTAATGCCAAAACGCGTGTGTTTCTTGGGAGTGTATTGTCTGAAAATCACCCGTCGTTTGAACAACACAATCTCTTTGTCAATTGCCAGATTTTCTGAAGGGTTGTAAAATTTTGGAATATCCTGTGTAGAATTTCATATATATGTCTTGTATTTTGCCTAGCCTGTCTTAATGATCTTCCATGCAGAAATGCAGAAACCAAAGGGTATGTAAATATCTGTTTCATTTCATCATGGTGCTGCAGATTGGAGTGTAAAACTGGCCTGTTTTTGCCCAGCAGTCTTGTCAGTTGGTCTCACAAGCAATGTCCAATTTGTATTGTTATTGTCAGAAAGACAAACATTTAGACCTCAGTTATGTGAGGTTGGGGAGAAAATCCATCATCAAGACTATCCCTGTTAATCGCCACCACAAGCAGTGTGATAATCTTTGCAAAATATAACATGAAAACACTAAGTGGAGTAGAGTGGCCATTGATGTTTGGTGCTTCACTGTCATTCTTTCCTCTGGGGCCTCCTGCAATTGTGTGTACTGCCCTCTTCTATAGGTGAGAGGGCAGTGTCCACTGCTAGTTTGGTGGCTGTTGTGCCTGTAGATGTAGCCCACCCTGAACATCATCCTCTTCTTGAGAGGTAATGGCTGAATCTGGGCTGAGTGGAGCCTGAGCACTGGAACATGCTGTATACTTGCTCTGCGATTGTAGATGTGGTTCCATTAAAACTTCTTCACAACATTCCTTGTCCTCCGTAGCAAACAAGTCGGATTGGGACTCATCGCTGTTGCTGTCCATAATCAGCTCTGATATCTGATTTGGGTGTAGCAGGCAAGCCCTCTTGCTTATGAGTTCCAAATCCTGTTCCTTCTGCATGGCTGTGCAGTGTATACTGAGAATGTAAAATTTTCTTTCATCTGCCCTTGCCCTACTGCCCACATATATTGCACACATGTCTGATATGTGAAATCTGATATGTTTGTAAGCTGACAGAAGGTTGCTCTTATTGGAATGCAAGCTACGTCAGATGAAGTAGCTTGTGTTAACAATTTATGACCACTGTTTATATCTGGGTAACCCTACACACAGCCTTCGAAAGGCAGAAGTCTAATAGTTCTCTCTGCATGTGTGTTTCAATGCGTGAATGTTGGTACAGCTGCCTATACATTCTACACTCGCATATGCAAATGCAGGTCATTTAAAGGTTAAATTTGTTAACAAGCACAAAATGTCATCTGATACAAATTGTTATTTCCTGTTGCTGCACAGGGGAGGAAGTGAGCTATACACATTGACAAGTAATTTGCATGGTGGTTCAAAGTAATGGGTGTAACTGGAAGAGGCACATGATGTATCAAATATTTAATATACTCGTACATGAAGGTCTTGATAACAGTGTTTCAACTTACTTAACATAATATCTGGTTAAACATTACTTAACATCTGTTCTGCAGGTGAGAAATAAAAAAAATTATGTAATGAAAGTGGCACATTGTAAATATTTGATCCTAATTCAGTATTTATGTCAATGGAAGTTGCATTTCTGCACAGACAACATAATTGATTCATTTCATTCTATTGTGTGTGATTTGTACTCTGTGACACTTGGCTGTTTACATACAGGGCATATCCAGAAGTTCCCAGACGTGAGTCAATAACAAAATATTTACCATGGTTACTGGTCATTGTTGTCCACTTCTGAGTTTATGCACTAGATCTGGTGTTTTTGCTACTGTTCTAAGCAAAATGGAACCAGCTTTTGGAATCGCATGTAGGATGGTTGGAAATAATACTCTCATAGCTGCAGTTTATTCTCAGAAACAAGAAAAAATCGAAAGTGGCCAAATCAGGGAAATAAGGAGGATGGGGGACCACAGCCATGTTTTTATTAGCCAAAAATTGCTTCACAGACAAAGCAGTGTGCGATGGCAACAACCAGTTCTGTTCTGCTATTCCATACATTTTTGGTGAACTTCCTTCCTCAGATGTTACAGAATCTCTCATTAGTTATCCTGGTTAACCATTTGGTCTTGAGGAATAAGCCTCAGATAAACAATACCCACACAAAGATGACCTTTAAGTTCGACCCAACTTGCCTTGCTCACTTTTGACATTGAGTGGATGGGCTGTGTATTTATTGAGACATAACAGTAAGCGCAGGTTTTGTCTCCTGTATTTTTGAAACCATAAGAAAACCAAGGATCACACTTAACACATACAACAAGCACCTGTTGAGAAGCAACGCAGAGTGTTAAGGATGCAAAACTCATTACACTGACTCAGAAAATAGTGTTGCGAAGGCACTTAGTGGCAGAAAGCTGCAGTGCTTGCGATTCTCGGTTCTAGTGGCAAGTTCAGGTACTTAAGCTAAAGCAAACTGAGTAAAATAAAGGTTGTCAGGGCAGACACCATGGAACGAATTCAGAATTGGTTGTTATGAAATTGTTAACCAGAATACATTGTGCAATCAAACAGTTTCTGGCCTGAATTAATTTCTCAGTAATAACAACACTCAGATTCTAATCATTTCTGTCCACTTCAAATAGTCTCCTTGGGACATTATAAGTAAGTACAGCTATCAAATCACCATCACAAGCGTTTTGTGAAGTGCATTGTTTGAAAGTCAGCAAGTGCATCATGCAGTTTTGCTTGAATCTTGGTGCTATCCTTAAGTATTCTTCACATTTAGTCTATCTTGGGTTTTGTGAAAAGTAAGAAGTCAAGCAGCACTAAATCTTGTGAATAGAGAGGGTGTGGAATGACAGTAATATTATTTTGAGCCAGAAATTCATGCAGTGCGAGCAGGTGTGTTGTGATGGTGGAGAAACCAATCTCCCAAATTCCACTTTCAGGTTTTTTGTCTCTCAGAATGCTCTGAACTGACCCAGTTGAAATCCTCAGCATGTTAGAAATGTCATGGAGAGTGATTATTCTGTTTCTGAAAATAAGTTCCCTCACTTTATTCACATTTTGATCTGTTTGACTTTTTGACAATTGTCCTGCATATTCAGCTTCTTTAGCAGAGGTCACACCACTCTTGAACATGGAAAAAGCAGTCAAAAACTTTTGTTCTTCCCATTTTCTGCTCTCCAAAAGCTACTTTCAACATTGTAGCATTTTCCCCCACTTTAAAGTAAAATTGGATGCAGACATGCTGTTCCTTCAAGTCTGCCATTTTCCAGGTACACCAAAATTGCAAATGGAACATCACACACTTGTACTTAACAAGATGTCATTCAACAGTCAAAAGTGCTACAGCCTTACTGCCAGCAAAAAATAACTGAGCAGAATCTATTCTGTCCACACCTACTTGCTAGTAGAAGTAGTGTTATATCATGGTCATTCTCTAAGCTATTTGATTGCACCACATAATTTAACAGCCTTCTATCTGGGTCCTTAGATTGGCAGTTCTAGCCTTGCTAGCAGGTTCTCGCTTATTTGATTGCTTACGAAATGGGAGGGAGCCACCAGGGTCAGTGAATAGCCTTGGATATCATCTTCCGCCCACACTGTAATAGTTACTACTACTACTACTACTACTACTACTACTACTACCACTAGATAAATAGAAGACTCACAGGAATAGGACCTTCAATATTATTCTCTGAACATCATATTTATCAAAAAATATATTGCAGATCATTTCATATGATGACAGACCTTTCAGAGAGCTCAAAACAAGCACACTCTCATTTGTGGTTTCTCTTTATCCCTTGATTGGTATTGTTAAATTGTTTCTTGTACCACCTTCTGAAGGAAAATCAGAAAAGTACTGTACATAAAGAAGCCAGGCAAAAGCCTTGTTTGGAGTTTTTGATAACAGAGGAGTACTGTTTTGGAGCCAGAACACGTTTGGATGCGGTCTTATTTCTGCCAATATCGTGAGCACTGAGAACAATAAATTGAATTGTATCGGTACAGTCCAGACATCAGTGGAACAGCTACAGAACATTGGCTGGTGTAAAGAAAGTAAAAATATGGTAATCTTCTGAATAATAGAGAAGAGGTGTGAAGTGCAACAATATCACTTTTAATATTGAACTTTTACTCGTATCACAAATTATTGGCATCGTGTATAAATAAATGGAAATGGATGTTACATGGCCAAGTTAGTTGTGCAGCCAGTGAGCAAACAGCAAGGAAGTAGCAGTGGGCAGGATAGCAGAAAGTGGCAGTGAGGGGAAAGTTTGGCTTCAAACCAGTACAGACATTTTGAAAGGTTATGGAAGGGGTAACAATATTTCACTTTTTTTTCCCCATGCACTCTTTCTTAGGTGTGGAAGGTAGTAATCTGGTGTTTCTTTCTGGGGCTGTACTGATTTCATCCTGTGCATTCATTAGCTATGTGTTCATAGCTATCTCTTTTACACTTTCTGAATTATGTTAGTGTAAGTAATGTACAAGTTGGGCAACATTTGTGATTTATTAGTAATTTTGTAATAATCTATCTCACTTGGTAATAACAAAGACCCATATGGTTATGAGATGTGTGTAAAATATGCACTGTAAGTCAAAATGTGCAGTCTTTCATTTAGCTAACATCTGTTTCTGTCATGGGAAAAAGCAACAGGTTCGAGACATACAGGGATTATTCTCAAATGTTGATGTTTAAATGTATGGTATGTCCACATGAGCTTCATAGTAGGACAGCAAGTTGTACAGAGACTGAAATTATGTGACTATTTTCAGAGTTATCAGAGTTTCGTACTTTGCTTTTAAATTTTCTGCCAAAGAATTCCATATAGATATTGTGCATTTTCTTATTTTTTTTAGGTCCATCAGTTCCATTGTAAATGTTCCTTTTCATTCAGCTGGTTTACCGTTTGCTGTAGGTCACCTTGATACCCGATGTTACCGACAATTTAATTATTTTATTAAATAACTGGAAATAGTAATACGCAGTGGTTCACTTCAAAGTTCCAGGGGTCCTCAAAATGTACTGTGTTTGTTTATTGGTATGCATATAAATGCAGCCCTACATACTACTTCAGTGACAGTGGTTCACAATTGAAATATTATTGAAGATATTAAATGTAGTCTAGAATAACAATGGTATTACCATCTGTTGTTTGTAATGGACAATATAGATAATATTGCAAAGATTATATATAATTAAATTACCAAAAGCTGCTTATCTGTCAACATATTTTACTACTAACCTGAGAAAAAGCATATGCTCTGAAGTAATAGGCTGAATTTATAGAAATTAAATGTTACACGACTTCATATCCTTAAAATGAAGTTACCACAGTAATGCAAAAAATCAAATGGTTAAAATTTGGTAGCTGTTTAAAACAGTATGTCTCTTTAACTGTTTAGGCTTTTGATGTAATTAATTTTTGTGGATAAAATACTGTTTCAAATGAGAGCTGTTAAGTGGTATGTCTTCCTCACAAAAATGAACAGCAGGAAGTGAAATGTTTTATAAAATGTATATTGCAGCATAGTAGGTGGTGGAATTCAATGAATTCCATCCTATGCATTCATAAGGTCTACTTCTTCTCTAAAGTTAAGAAGAAATATCACAGCAGTCAAAATGCTGTACATGTCCAGTCCTTTGTTTTGTTCTAAAATGTAAACTCAGATTGAGTATGCTGCCACCATGAAAGTCAAATCATTGTAGTTACATTCACATTCAGAAAAGTTAGATATGTGAATGAAGATAAAGACTTACCTTGTGTAGAGTACTGAATACATTTTGAAGATCATTATTCTGATACTGAACAATACAGATACCCTGTTTCTCACATATTGTTCCCTAAACTAGGAAGGTTCCTAGCAACCTGTCTGTGTGGCTTGTTTAACTGTAACTTTTGTTATATTAAAAACACCTTCTTTAAGGTCAGTGTGGATATTTTGAACCACCTTGTTTGCATTTCATGGCGCTATTTACTGGCGTATAAATGAATAGCTGCTCTCCTCAATTTTGAGGGACCACCATTTTTTGTCATAGCAGCCCACATTCAAGTCTGTAAAGAAACAAAATATTTAAACATTCTAAATTTTCTAAATGAGAAACTGTGTTGTTAGTGTCAAAGAACATGAACGTGTATGTATGTAAGTCTGTATAAGATGGAACCTTTAAATAGCTCCTAATGGATAGGAAAAATACAGTGAAATTGCGCAAGTATATTTTATTCTTATCAGTAGTACAGTCACAACCAACACATACACTTACAATACATAATTAATCTGGCCTGATTGCATATTGCAAGTGTATGTGTTGGTTGAGACTGTACTATTGATAAGAGTAAAATATACTTTTGCATGTACATACCAACAGGTATGTCTAATATTAAAATTATAAACGCTGGTAAAGCACATATCCATCGTTACAGAAACGTGAAAAGAAAACTGTTTAATTGCAATGCAAACATATTTTTCAATCAAGAATGCCTAAGACACAAGTTACTACCAAATTCAAAATTCCTAAATCCTTTCGTATTTTTGATCAGACACATAATAAAATCCAAAATTTAAGATGCCTGATTATGTATTGCAAGTGTATGTGTTGGTTGTGACTGTACTATTGATAAGAGGAAAATATACTTTTTGCATTTACATACCAACAGGGATGTCTAACATTAAAATTTCAGTGAAATTGTTTGCTTTATACATACTTGTAAGAGTACAACCTATTCTGTCTTGTACAATTTTTGTTAAACTCAGGTTGCTTGAGATAAATTCTTCATAATGTAATTTAAAAAAAGAAATATATATATATATATATATATATATAATATATAGTGTACCTTAAAATATCAAGTTTGTAAGTAGGAAAAGTTTAACATGGATTGATACAAATATGCAGCATTGTTTTAAGCATACTGTTCAGGCTTGTAATGTTATTATAGATTATTTGTACACACCACTGTAAGTGTCAATATTTCATGAATAAGTACTGGAAAGAACATGGAATTATATTATTTACTTACTAATACATACATCGTGTATAAGTACATATTAAATACGCAATTAATTTGTTCCTTCTGTGATTTGGCTCATAATTGTAAACAGCTTATTTGTTGTTTTAGTAGACTGTTGGAGACCACAATTAAAAGGATTTTTTAGAAGAGTCAAGAAGTTTGAAGTAAGAGACAGACTAATATTACATGCTTATGCATAATACAGCAGAACAAGAGTTTGTCTCATTCTTGGGCAGTTTGATATCACAATAAATTTTTTTTTTATGTAGCACAGTGTTGTTTATTTTGTAATCAAGCATTGATTGCTAAATTAGTTGATAATAATAATGGTACCATGTGATTGACTGTTATCTAGGTTTTTTTTGGGGGGGGGGGGGGAACAAACTACATTGTACGAGTATTTATACAAACAGCCTTTCTTTCTTATGTCAGATAATTTTATTTATGGCCTCTTTTTCTTGCTGGACCACTTTTGTACAGTAAATGTTGGTATTCTGATGTGGAAGTTAGAGTACACACCTTTCTGTTCTGGCATTTTTCAACTTTCGTATACAACGTACATAGGTTCTTACCAATACAGGCATGCCAGGATGGTTCCATCCAAATATACCAAATACAATTTTGAGTTACATAAGGTTCACACACACACACACACGTGCTGAGATGAGTATGCTTTCTGATTTTCTGTTATATGGGGAAATAAGCCTATATATTTCTCAAGTAACTCTGTGTTGCACTGATGCTTGTAAGAAATTTCATTAGAAAACTATTTATTCACAAGCAAAGTACAATCTCTTCAGTTACATTTTAACATTACATATACAAAAGCAGTCCAGAATATACTGTGCATACCTCAGACTAGCTCCTGAATTGTTACATATTTGATGTGTTCAGGTGCTAAACTGAATTAATGATTTTTTTATTTATGATTGGATGACAGGAAAAAGCAGATTATTACTGTAAGATTAGGAACCCACAAAACTAATTTTTGAGGGGTTACATACATGCAGTGAAGTACCTGGTTACCTTGAATGTTGGAATTGCAAATGGTTAAACTGGCCAGTGGTAAGTTATGTTTTAATTCTTCTGCACATAGTTGATTACGGCTAACATTCTCTACATTTTGTGCTGAAGTCCGTAAAAAAAGGTGCTATTATTTTGAACACCGGATTTTGGAAAAAGTGAGCCTTCTTTGCAACTGAGATTGAGACATTAACCAGAAAATCAAGAAGATAATTATGTATGGTTCATTTACACAAATTAACACTATCCGCTGAAGAAATAATTGAGTATTTACAACCCAGAAAACACTGCATTCATACCTGAAACAAATGATCCTCTTGTGTATGTCAACCTTGATTTTTTAGTTACCTTGAAAGCTTGTATGTATGAATAGCTGGTAATTAAATAGTTCCATTGTAGTTATGTATGTAATTGTCACACCTTTTGTTTCATTTGTACAGTTTATCAAAAACTGGGAGGCAACAGCAGTGTGGAGAGTTTTGGAATCTGCTGAATATGTCATGCGACATGTGCCATTTTCAGTAAACTCAGTACTGCATTTGTGCAATAAAATTACTTCCGTGTCCTGTAATAATAAAAATTACAGATTCACATAAGTACTTAATTCTAAAAGAAGGGCTGTTCTTTAATGCAAATTCAGAGTAATTAATTGAAAGGTACACTAACTAACTCCATGGAGCAGAGTCCTTCAGAAGCTAGCAGGTCATCAACTAGTCAAGAAATTCCCCGTGTTTTAAGGAACCTGAAGGTTCATTATCGCATTCACAAGAGCCTGCCACCTGTCACTATCCTGAGCCATATCAATCCAGTCCATGCCCCCCCATCCCACTTCTTGAAGATCCATTTTAATATTATCCTCCCATCTGTGCTGGGTCTTCCAAGTGGTCTCCTTCCCTCAGGTCTCCCCACCAAAATCCAGTATGCATCTCTCCCCCACCCATACGTGCTACATGCCCCGCCCACCTCATTCTTCTTGATTTGATCTCCCGAATAATATTTGGTGATGAGTACAGCAGATCGTTAAGTTCCTCATTATGTAGTCTTCTCCACTCCCTGTTACCTCGTCCCTCTTAGGCCCAAATATCCTCCTCAGCACCTTAATCTCGAACACCCTCAACCTATGTTCCTCCCTCAGTGTGCGAGACCAAGTCTCACACCCATACAAAACAACAGGCAAAATTATAGTTCTGTATATCATAATCTTTGTATTTTTGGATAGCGAACTGGAAGACAGAAGATCCTGCACCAAATGATAACAAGCATTCCACAACTTCAATCTGCTCTTAATTTCTTCCTGAATGGAATTTCGATTTGTTAGGTTTGTTCCCAAATATTTGAACTGTTCCACCCTTTCAAAGGTTTATGTTGTGATTTTATCCTGCATTCTGATTGCGAGATATGACCATGTACTTAGATTTCTCAGCATTTACTTCTAGACCAATCTCCTTACTGGCGATTACTAAAGCTTCTGTGTTTCTCTTTATAGCATGTACGCTTCCACCCAATATATTAACATCATCAGCATAAACTAGAAGCTGATGTGTACCATTTAATTTCAAGAAGCCCTCCTGGTTTGCCTGAACCCACCTAATGGCATATTCCAAAGCAAAGTTGAAAAGCAATGGCGATAAAGCATCTCCTTGTTTCAAACCATTCTTAATAGAAAATGTGTCAGACAAATGTTTGCCTACCTGGACTCTGCTATAGGTTTCATTAGACACATTTTTACTAGCCTTACTAGTTTCATAGGGATACCAAATTCAATTAGAATATTATACAAGACCTCCCTCCTAACTGAATCATAGGCTTTCTTGATGTCTATAAATATCTGATGCACTGCCTCATTGTATTCCCATTTTTTCTCAAGTATTTGAGGAATGCAGAATATATGATCAGTAGTTGACCTGTTGCATCTAAATCCACACTGATGCTCCCCAATAATTTCCTCTGCATATGGAGTTAACCTTGACAGAAGGATGTTGGATAGAATTTTGTATGTGGTTGACAAAAGTGATATGCCTTGATAATTACTGCAATCTGTTTTATCACCCTTCTTATACATAGGTACAATGATTGACTCCTTCCACTGCTCAGGCAATTCCTCTTTATTCCAAATAGAATTAATAAGTTTGTGGATCTCAGAACGAATTGTCCTACCTCCTGCTTTAATCAGTTCTGCAGGAATTTGATCCTTGTGCCTTTTTAACTTTTCAATAGCCATCTCAACCTGAGAGTCACTGAGCTCAGGCACCAGTAGCTCTGCTGTATGTATTTCAGTCTGCCTAACATTATTAACCCCATGTACATTCAATAGCTGAGAGAAATGATTCCTCAATTTAACCAAGATACTGTGGGAGTCTGCAACCAGATCACCCTTCTCATCCTTTACTACATTAGCTCTAGGCTGGTAACCCATCTTAAAGTCATTGATGCCCCTATACAAGTCTCTGATATTCTTGTTCTTACTGTTTGTTTCAAGTTCATTAATTTTAGCTTTCAGATATTCCTTCTTTTTGTTCCTAAATATCTACTAGCTTCATGTCTTACATTGTTCAGATTATCTACATTACTTTGGTTTGGATTCTGTAACCACTGCATTTTAGCCTGCTTCCTTTCATACAGCCGTAGACTCTCTTTAGCTGAGATTGTGATACTCTCTTTAATGTTTTCCCAAGCCCAATTTATGTCCTCACTAACATTTAAGTTCTCCAAAGCTGCAAACCTGTTTGAGATCTTTATCTGATACTGTTTCCTAACCTCTAGTTCACTTAGCTTCTTGAGATTAAATCTCTCCACATCAAACTTCTGTGCTGTTTGTTTAATTACCACCAGTCTTTCCCTAACTTTTGCAACCACCAGATAGTGATCAGTATCACAGTCAGCTCCCTGAAAGATTACACATCAAGTATACTTGAATGCCATCTCCTATCTATCAATGCGTGATCAATCTGATTATGAGTCTTTCCATCAGGAGAGGTCCAGGTGTATTTATGAATATTTCGTTGCGGGAACATCATGCTCTTAACAACTAGATTTTTTGATGTGGCAAAGTTTACAACTGTATCACCATTATCATTACTATCCTCATATATACTCTCATTCCCGATCGTCGGTTTGAAAGTAACCTCCTTCCCCAATTTTGCATTAAAATCTAACAGAATTTTCAATGGTACTTAGGAAAATTATTGAAAACCTGTTCTAATTCCTCATAGAAATTGTCCTTTGTGTCATCACTTTTCTCCTCAGTTGGTGCATGCACATGATATTACACCAGCGACCTCTCAGCACCATATATGACATCCTATCACTAACAAACTCTTACTCTCTTAATTGCTGATACTATTCACTGTTATACAAAAAAAACCTGTTCCCAATTGATGACTTTCATTTCCTTTTCCATAGAAAAAGTATAATCCCCTGCTCTTACTGTGCTTCCTTTTTCCCACCTAACTTCCTGTATACCCACTAAATCTAATTTATACCTCGCTAATTCCCGGCCACTGTCATAAGTGACCCTGACCTATACAGGCTCCTCACGTCCCATGTCCCAAATCTCATATTCCTTTTCCCTTGCTTAAGTTCAAGAATCAGTCCAGGTCCGAGGCTTTGTTAAATGATTTGTAACTTGGTGATTTTTTATGGTGAGGAGTTGTTAGCGCCTTGCCCAACTCCCAAGCTGGAGGACCACCCCTTGTCGGCTGTCCGCGACTGCTTATTCATGTATTTGCAGCTACCCTTCATATCCAGAGGCCGTTCCTCCATCCGCAATCTGAGTACGCACCATGCCGTGGTGAGAGGGATCCACTTATCATGGAATTGAAAGGTACACACACAGACAATTCACTCCACAATTTAGTACATATTTACTACATCATGTAAATGTTGAAAGTATGTGCACAAATTGCAAGGTAGTATTTCTTGATGGGGGGAACAAACATGTTGCTGTGGTAGGTGCTTAATCTGAAGTTTGCAGTCTGTATTCCTCGCTGTAACTCTTACCGCGTGGTGTCTCTTCTAGAAACACTCCCCCCCCCCAGAGATCCGAATGGGGTGGTAGTTTACCTCCGGATTGTTTTGTCTCCAGAGGAAGCATCTCTCATTTGTCTCTGTTTCTGGAAGAGACTATCCAGGAAAAGTAATAATGTGGTAGTTTTTCCATTTGCTTTCCACATCACAGTACAGCAGCTGATCAGACCACTCTGGTCACTTGTGTTGCTACACGATCGTGAACCATCTTGAGCATCATTTGCTCTGTGCTTCAAGTCGCTGCTTCCGACATCAGGGGAGTTTATTGGATTTCCCTTCTCCTAGGCATCTCTCTTCATCTGGTTCCTACCCTCTTGATCTGTCCGGCTTGGGAGACCCTAGTGGTAGCAATACTACCGCCGGCTTAGCTGTCAGGGTTACTGGACCTCACAAGCCCCTCTACCATGGCAAGGTGGAGATACCAACAAAGGGGAAATTTTCCAGTACAGGCTAAAATAGTTGTGTAACCAAGTGGTGTAATGTGGAAGCACCACAGGCAGAAACAGTAGGAACTATTAGTAAAATGAACAGAAAATGTGCACAGATCAGTTGTAGTACGTATATCTTCGGCCTGACATTGGTTATACCTATTGGGTTTGAGGGAGTGTGCAAAGAAAAAGAAGACAACCTCATAAGGCATATTGTTATTTGAATATCACTTGCCTTCATTTGACCAATTTGTTTTATCCATTTTTAATAGAAGTCTCACAGATTTATTTAATGGATTTTATAATTTTGCTGCTGAGAGCAACCTTCTTCTGTGCCAGTATTTTACAAGCTGGTGCAACAGATGTTAATGGTTGCCAATGTAGCAGCATCTGTCAGGAATGACACAGCAGCAGTGATGGTGGTATTGTTAGCTCACTTGGTAATAAGGTTGAACTATGCTTGTCCTTAAAGTTCACAGCCTGTACCTAATGTGTGACATTGGCTTTAGTGTTCAGGCTCAGTAAAATATAAGTCCTAGCAAATATCCACACTCACCATCACTCCATCATCAGGGAAGCCACTGCAAACACCCACACAACTTCAGCTGCAAAAATGGTTGCAAACTGAGTAATTTATACACTATATTAAAATAAACCGTCAGTCACAACTAAAATTTGTTCTTGTCAATATTTAGTGTTCATTACATGTTCTGGCCAGCTTAGCCTTCTTTGGGTAGCTGTATATATTCCAGCTATCTTGAAGGTATGCAAGATTAGTGCCTTGAGAATTCTAGCTTTTACACTATTTAAGGTTGTTTTGTGTTGAGTATTTGATTATGGTATATAATTTTACTTTGAGAATATTTTGTAGAGTATTTTCATGGTTTTAAGTTCCTAGAAAGTTTTTTAATAATTCGGTTTCTCCTTATTTACCACCATTTAAAAAACATTTAAGCAGTGGTTACTTGCCACTTAATAAGCATCATATTCTGTACCTGTACCAACATTCCTTTATATTGGGCCCTTCAGTCCCCTTCACCCTAGTGGTGACAACTGCAACATACACTGCAACACCGGAACAGTTTCAATAAATGACATGGCCTGAACTTCAATACCCAAAGTTACAATTAACTAGAGTGCTATTTATCTCTAGTTTCCAACTGACATGAGGGCAATTCTGTCAAGTAATGCCATTTGAATTGGTCATGCTAGTTCACAGTTATGCAAAAAGTGAAGGTGAATTATAAATTCCAAATCCTTATCCCCAGTGTTACTGGCTATTAGGTTTTGTGACCTTGAATATGCATGTCAGCATTATTCCCTTCTTGTAAGCCAACAAGTCTGAAGATGTCTTATTTGCTAGGTGCATGTGAGAGACTGAGTATTTGACAGCACTCTGAGGTGAGCACCATATTATCTCTGTGTACATGCAGCCATATATTGTTTGGTGTCTCTAGACTCAGACTTCAATGCTGTGCCATACTTTACTACAACTTGCCAACCAATTTATTTATTATGGCATAAACATTATCTGAAGTGAAGGGTGATGTGTCTGGTAATACCACCACTTGATATTGAAAAAAATAATGCCAGGTGGGCTTTCAGAATGTTAAATCACGGTACATAATAAAATACAGTTGTACTTATTTTCTTCTTCCAATGGCGCTACATCCCTGGGTGGCCTTGACCTCCTCAATGAGCTTCTGCCACTCCTCTCTTGACTGTGCATTAATTCTCCAATTTCTACATCCAACCCGTGTGACGTCCACCTCTAAGTCATCGCACCACTCAACTCTGGTCTGCCTCTTTTTCTGTCTACAATTCCTTCTGGTTTAGTGCAAAGGACTTTCCTTGTAGAGTCACTTTCTTCCATCCTCATCACATGTCCAGCCCATCTAAGTCTACCAAGCTTATAAATTTCACATCATCATGTTCATCATAAAGCTTATACATTTCAGAGTATTTGCGCCTCCTATAACATCCATTTTCAGGTGCCGGGCCATATATTTTCCGTAGAAATTTCCTCTCAAAAGGACCTAGAAGATTCTCGCCTTGTTTACCCATAGCGCAAGTTTCTGAGCCATATGTAAGTACTGGCCTAATTAATGTTTTATAAATGAGGCATTTAACTTTACGTGACCGGTTTTGAACTAAGATGCTTCATTAAGCCATAGTAGCATCTGTTCGCTGCCCCTAACCTTGCCTTTATCTCCATCATTACACCACCGTCAAAGTTGACCACTGTTCCCAAATAGACAAAGCTTTCCACTTTCTGGAAATTATAATGCCCGATAGAAATCGTGGGAGATGAGGTTGTGCTCTTCCCAGTGACCATATATTTGGCCTTATTCTCACTTATTTTAAGGTCCATATCTTCTGCCGCCTGCACTGGGGATATGAAAGCTTCCTTAAGATCCACTGCTGTCCTGGATATCAAATCCAAGTCATCGGCATATGCCAAGAGTTGTACCGATTTATAGAAGATTGTCCCTCTTGTATGAATTCCTAATTCCTGCATAACTTTTTCAAGCGCCACATAAAATAACAGGTATGCCAACACATCACCCTGTCTCAAACCATTCGTTGTTCCAAATCGTGCAGAAAGACTGGACTGGACCCTTATAAAACATGTTAAATTTTTCATTGTAAGTTGTACCATTCTTATAAGTTTTCCAGTGATCCAAACTCTTTCATAGCAGCATACAATTTCTTTTTTATAGTGTCATAAGCAGCTCGAAATTCAATAAAGAGGTGGTATAAACTAATATTGTATTCCTTCGTTTTCTCCGAAATCTGCGTAATTGTAAAAATCTGTTGAGTGTAAAAATCTGGTTTATTGTGGATCTGCCAGGCCGCAATCGACACTGATAGTTCCCAATTATCTTTTCTGTATATGGGAAAAATGATTAAACAAAATATTCGACTATACTTTATAGGCAATATTAAGGAGTGTTATTCCTCTGTAATTGTTACGTCACCCTTTTTATGTAACAAACATACTAATCCAATGTCCCATTCATTGGGCATCTCTTCCCTACTCCATATCCGGCTTATCATTTTGATAAATCCTTTAATTAATAACTGCCATAACTGGAGCTTTGCTATTTTTTAACGTCGCAATAGCAGTATTTATTTCCAACTTGGTAGGAACATCCATATCCACCTCTTCAGTACTCACTACAAGCTCCTCACTTCTGGTATCCGTCTCAGATATCATAACACGATCCTGTATTTCTGTAAAATGCTCAACCCAACGATTCAGCACATATTTGTTCTTGGCTAAATCCCTTTGTAGCCTCAGTTATCTTTCTGTAGAACTTTCTTACTGCCTTATGTCCCTGTAATTTCTCAAATTCTTCTATTTCCTTTTGTGCCTACTCCTTTTTTTCTTTTTATGTAACTTCTTTTCAATCGTTCTCTTCTCTTGATAATTCTTCACTGCATTCCGAGCGTGATGTTTTTGATGCATTAAGGGCTGCCCCAATTATGCGAAGTTTCATGTAAATAGTTAAAAAGATATAAAAAGACAAGCTAACATTTCATTGAGCAACAAATCATTTATTCAAATGAATTACAGAACAAACAATAGCGAAATATGTACTTAATGTTTAAATATTATTCATGTTGAACAGTTTCCATTGTCCCTCATCGTCAATATCAACATAGTTAATGTCCTGTCCGAGGATAGTCTGTTGGCCTTAAAGTCCTCCAATCTAATCCTATTAAAACAAAATACACAACAAATTAGAGAAAATATTTGATATTTAAACGTTATACAGGGTGTCTACAATGAAACGCCCGAATTTTAACGTATTCTCAGGAAGTAAGGAATAGAGATATGGCCTACTTATTGACAAATATCAGTCACACAACACACCAAGTTTAATTAAAAAAATCAATAACTTGTACGTGAGCGCCTTTTGTGACACGAAGGATATCAAGTCTGTAATCAAGTTCCGCCCAGGTCCGCTGCAACATGTCCGGAGTGATGGTCCCGACAGCTTCCACAATCCGGGCCCGAAGGTCTCGCACTTTAGTGGCATAAATTCTGTCCTTCACGTAGCCCCACAAAAAGAAATCCAACGGCGTGATGTCAGGGTAACGTGGAGGCCAATCCGTTGGTCCATCTCGTCCAATCCAACGGCCTGGAAATGTTGCATTCAGAGTTCGCCGCACGTCTAGCGACCAGTGGGGTGGAGCACCGTCTTGTTGAAAAAAGACATTTGGCTGCAGGTGTTCCAGCTGAGGAAAGGCGTAGAGATGCAGCATGTCCAGGTATGAGCTGCCTGTGACAATCTTCTCCGCAAAGAAAAACGGTCCGATGATCATGTTGCACATGACGCCACACCAAACGTTCACTTTCGGGCTGTCTCGCACATGTTCCATGACACTGTGCAGTTGCTGTGATCCCCATATCCGAACGTTATGCCTGTTTACAGCACCAGAGACATGAAAAGTGGCCTCGTCTGAAAACATGATGTTCGTCAGAAAGTTTGAGTCTCTGTCGATTCGGTCAAGGATGTCACAGGCAAAACTGTGTCGCCGTGGCTTTTCCTCTGGTTTCAGCTCCTGCAGAATCTGCACCTTGTACGCATAGAGACGCAACCGCTTTCGGAGACCCTTATGCACAGTTGCTCGTGGCATCTGCAGTTTCCGTGAAGCCCGACGAATTGACTTCCTTGGACTTCGGATGAACGCTTTACGGACGTTCTCTACCTTCTCATCGGAGACACGTTGCCGGCCTCCTCCGTGCCCTTTCAAGACGCTCCCAGTCTCCAGAAACTTGTTGTGCCATGTTTTAATCCTCTTGGCGTCTGGTGCTGCTTTCTGATAAACACGACGAAACTCCCTTTGCACCCTCACAATGGACTTAAACTCAGAAAAACACACAACAACTCGCGCCTTCTCCTGAGCTGACGCCATTTTTGCGTGAAATGACAACAGCGCCCCAACGGTGGCCCATGAGGTAGCATAAAAATTTAGGCGGGAATTTGAACTCCTGTAGTACGCAGGAGACCCTTAAGACCTGAAAAAAAAAACCATTTGCCTATTTTTAAAAACTCTCCAAAATCAGGGCGTTTCATTGTAGACACCCTGTATAACATTTAATTTATATAAAAAACATTCGCGTACTTACTTTTCAACTTTTAGTCCCTAATAGTCATTGCCGGAAGAATTTATCCAGTGTACCCTGCCTTGTTCCTTTGATTGATTGTGAGTGAACAAAACTCAGCACAGACATCTAGTGCAGACAATGGACTGCCTTAATTGCCTTCCTGCATGAAGCATCGTCGTAACCGATCAATACATTTTCTGGCATCCTGTGTAGTCACTCGTTCAAGTTCAGATGTGTCATCTTCATCACTTTCCTCGCCTTCTAATTCCTCGTCTTGATATTTTGATAGAATGCTTTCAACAATTTCATTCTCACAATCTTCATTTTCATTGTAACATACAACATTATTGTCGATGCCTTCAAATTCTTCATAGTTCCTAAGTTTTTGCTCTTCTGAAATGGCTTCATATTCACTTTTGGCTGTTTCAGGCATCTCCAAGCCTGAATGCTTCAAACCGCAGTAAGAAAACCAGTTCTGAATTGTCTTACTGCCTATTTCTCGCCAAATATCGGCAACAAACTGTACTGCCTGGAGAAGGTTAACCTCTGAACACACTTCCTTGGCTGTGGAAAATTATGTCAGATTTTCTTCAATCGCATCTAGGTTGTGGTTCACCAACTTTCTGCGGTACATCTTCAGATTTTTTATGATTCCCATGTCCATTGCCTGCACCAAGGATGTAGTGTTGACAGGCAGAAATTTCAGCTGGATGTTTTTCAAACACTGAACAGGGAAAGAAGAGGCAGAATACGCAAAACCAAGCTTCCTGATAAGCTGATGAGTCATTTACAAGCGTCCACTAGAAGACTGGGGAAGATTCAGTGGGGAAATAGAAGAGGTAGAGTATGCAAAACCAGGCTTCCTGCCTGCCACGGTTTCTCCTGTCCCAATTAAACGTCATACTGTCCCAAATAAGTGAAGAAAACCCTGGCAATTTTGTTCTTTAAGATTTGTCCCATATAAAAGGCTGCCTCTTTTAACCGATGGCCCAATTAACCGGAATCTACTGTATATGGTTCTTGTGAACGAGGCGGCACTGAAGACAAAACAATAAATGCAACTCTGAATTGAAAGGTAAACAAAACCAAACAAATTAATTTAGTCAGAAGAATTGTAACATTGTAACATTTTTGTAACTTGATTGTAAGTTTTTTACCACTCTGGTTTTTTCTGTCCCTTTTTAATCAGCTAAATAATGCGTACTTGCAAGAAGAGCTAAGATAGGAGCATAACTCGCCTTGGCTCAATGCTACAACCTTCGGGAGCGCTGCGAAGGATTTTATTACCATAATACAAGTAACACCTTTAGTTGTGTACAACATATATCTGACACATTTGTTTTATAAAACATTGTATTAATCGTTGTCTGTTATTTTTAGACCTTGAAAAATTGGCATCTTTATTTTGTACGTATTATTACCACATGCCAACTTTCCCCGTCTGCGAGGCAGGTTGGCACACGTGCAGAGGTTACGGAAAAGGCCTCTCCCTACTTTCCCTTATGAATAGTGTCAAATTTGGGTAGGTCAAATTGCAGCCCAAGAGTGTTACTACCCATATGTGCCCCTACATTCAGCTTAACTACTACAGAGAAAATGTGAAAAAATTGTACTGTGAAAAGTGTGCCAAGCATCCCCCCCCCCCCTAATGTTAAACAAGAAATATATCTTGGGCAATCATGCAGTGTGATGGGTAAATTGACTACAACAGTCCAAAATACTTCTGCCCACCTTGAGACAAACATTATAAATTATTATTTTCTGTAGTAAAGCACAGATATGTGTTATCTATTTCACATCAGGTTAGCTAATAATGTGAATGACAGGAATAAAAAATGCATCGACGAAGTGTGAACGCTGCGTTTCTCAAATCAATAATCATACATATTTCTTACATCGATGTAAATTAAATGCTCAGAAAACGCTGTTTTAAGAGCACAATATTGCAATATTTCAAGCCTTCTGATCACCACAAAACACACACACAAATATAAGAACATACTACAGCAAATACACCTTACATGCCTGGCCCTCGGTTTACATCGCATAGCTGAAATGGTTCGTTCCAACATTCCAAACAACAATTGATTAATTTTTTTAGTAAAAAATATTTGTAAATTCCCCGACTAGAAGGCAAAGATTTATTCAAGAATCTGATGGTTTGCCCATTCCTCCATCTCCAGTTATAAACCGGTGGGGAAACTGGGTTGAAGCAGAGATCTGCGTTCTTCTGGGATATTACACGGCGTCGTGTAATATCCCAGAAGAGCGCAGAATATAAGAACATACTTCCTGCCAATAGGCGGAAAATATTGTTTCAAAACTTAATCCACCACATACTGATTAAATGTATCACTATTGATTAATTACTTCTAAGTACGCTATTCTAATTTTCTTATTCCATATAGATATATTTTTATCTCAATAACTGTAATACGATCAATGGTAAATGTACTGGGTAATGTAATTGCAATTAAACTGTACACAATATAAATGGATTAATTTCTGAGGGTATGTGTGTTTTAATGCATATTTCCCTGTTTCTATGCACGTTTCAAAAGTTTTTGCTGCATATTCGCATACACATTTTGGAATTTTTAGTCGATACAAATCCGAAGCCTGCTAATTAGTAACAATGTGAAGATGATCCACGAGCAATCGCGATCGTTACGAATCTGCAGACACTTGAAACGTTCATACAGGGTGGCACGGCGGATTTAGATAGGAGAGATACCAACCAAACACCTCCGCGAGACCAAGAAATTAATGACCGGAGGGATCGTAGGCGGAACGACCGTGCTCAAATACACCATGTGAGACGGATGCTAAATCACAGGCCGGCAAGTATGCAACCCGTCACTCGCCGCAGCAAGATAGGAAAACCGGCTTCTATGGGGGCCAAAGGAGACCGCTTGATGGCTCAAGGCCAGTCTTAAACGCTTTCGCATGCGACATCCTTCCGCGCGAAACAGACGAACACAAAATTCGAACAGATCGCCTAATAGGAGACCCGACACTGAAGACTACACGAATTGAAACGCTTAAGATAAGTAGGCCTACTCAGTGGTCGGCGCGCATCCTCGTACGCAATCACATCATCAGACCAGACGAATTACCATAAGAACAGTAAATTAAATAATACATTAGATAAAGGTGTAATGGAAGACTTCGTAAAGAATTTTAACGTGGAGGAATTTTATAAACAAGACTCTGTCCCAGCAGGTGATAAAAATTCTTCGGAAGTCGAAAATGAAATCACTTATACCCTTCGTAATTCAGAAAAAAACACAAGGATGTTTGGCATCAAATTTAAGATAGGAGAAGATGTTTCGGTAATTATCGACACCGGATGTCAGCTAACGGTTATGAAGAGCTATATAACACGGTTAAGCGAAAAGGGAATAAGTACCTCGTGATGCTAGCCCAGCATTTAACGTTAGTCAGTGTCTTTAACGACACAAATCTCAGATGCAGGCAATGTTGCAAATAAAATTTGGAAGCATGGTTATGGATTATAGTAAGGGAGGGGATTATCGGATAGGTCTGGTAATTCGGAATGCCCCTCTCTGTGAGATAATGGTGCTGCAGTTTTGCAAGGAGTAGATGAACTAAGATCTGCTACCACAGAAAAGCTGTTGTGACCTGTAGCCTTACTGGTAAAGCGAGTTGCGTTCAGTGTGCAGCCACTTTTGTGTGTTTTCAAGGAATCAAATTTTTACAGGCAAGTAGAACATCTTTAAGTACGCAGTATTTATTACATTTTCCGCAATTCAGTATACTGCGATCGAATGAGCTTGATTTTAACTGTTAGATGCATTGTGAGTGATATTGCTAGCTCCAATAGGTTTTGTGTAAGAACAATTCAGATTGTGGACGTGAGGTAGCCGTAAGTGTCGGATAGCAGAAGGCGGTAATGTCTGACAGTATCCGACATTATCTCATGTCATTTGTTCTTTCTTTTGGCAAGTCAGTAGTGTTTTGTGAAGTTCAACGCCTTAAGAAGCTTAAATATTTTCAGTAATGGGGGGCTGACCTAGTAGGGAAGACAGTACAACCGTAAACGCTCTGCAAATCCAGCGGTTTCTGGATAAATAACACAATGTTTGGAAATTTTCGCTATGATTTTCTCTTTCCAACAAAAGAGGAGGTCAGGGTCGATAAACTTGTTACGTTGCTTCTTGCAGACGTCTCCAAGTACAAGACAAAGGATATGTGTTTTGAAGTCATGGGACAACGAATATGTGGTAAAAGCAATAACGGCAGTATGTAACAAGGAAATGGGCTATCTGGCAGCTTCCAAGAAATATAACGTTCCTCTTTCTATATTGTGTGATTACATACACTCAAACTCGGGACCTTCTCAAGCAATCCAATTAGCAAGCCAGAATACAGTCCCAAATACATTCTCAGTCGTCAAAGAAGCGGCAAGCAAAAACTGGTTCAAACGTTTTATGAAACTGCGCAGTGACAAGCTGTCGCGTCTACCGACAGCAATATCCATTGCGAGGATTCAGCAGGGGAATAATGTGCAGGAGCAGAGAAGGTCGAATTCATATGTGACTACTTCCTGTAGAACAAAGTTGTTTCTTTGATTAAAACTTCTGTAGACTCATTTTTTTGTGTTATTTATTCAATATGCCTCTTATTGCGGCTGTATATAGAATTACTATTGATATCAAAGCACAATAAAGTCTCTGATTAAACTCTCAGTACGACAGTAGTAGTTAATGGGCAGCTATATCCCATCGACGACTAGCGTCGCGACGCCTTTAGTGAATTGAGTTTGAGAGTGTTGGGGTATCGCCCGAGGCCTTAACCTTAGGAACGGTGTGGGTTTTGGTTGAATATGGCGCCGACGTCCGGCGTCACGACGCCCCCAAACCTGAGGAAGTGTGTGGCGGCGGTGTTTGAGGATGGGGTGGTGGAGGGTTCAATATGCAGAAGACGCCAAGCGTCGGTCGTGAGTAATGCGGCCCACTGTGAGACGGTTGCATCAGTAGCTTGACAGAAATGATACTGGCCCCAGGACCCTGAGACGGGCAGTTATATACGTCGAAAAGAACGTGACTACGTGACCCTAAATAGCACAGGTGTGGAAGGGAGCAATCTGTACATGCTTAAAAATCAACACACATAAAGTTCCTACACGAGCAGAACGTGACCTCAAATAACACAGATGTATTAAGGGAGCAATCTTGTTATACGTGCTTAATAATCAACACACAAACACCAACTGTGGGTCTCACAAAAGATAATGTGTATGAAGATGGATGGCATGACGTGGTTAGTCTAAATTATCTGGCTATGCCATTACGAAAACTGCCCGAAGCGTTTAGCCTGGCGTCCGAAAAATCCTGGTATCCCCACCTGTTTAACACGTCCGAAAATATAGAATACGTGGGTCCCATACCCGACGCCTCGTATTGCGGCGTCGATCAGATGAGCAACCCGGAGAGAAAAGGATTTTCTCTCCTGGTACGAAGCCAAGCGACACGAGTTATTTGATAACAGACGTACGTTGAAGCGGTACTGCCAGGCTGACGTCACCGTGCTGAGAGAGGCCTGTCAGAATTCCCGCAAACACTTCCTGAAGATTGGTGACGTAGAGGTATTTCTCGAATGCATGAGTATAACCTCGGCGTGCAACAGAGTGTTCAGAAAGAAATTTGTACACCCCAAGAGAATTCGCATAATTCCTACGGGAGGTTATACCAATAACAACAGGCAGAGTAAGAAGGCTATAACTTGGTTAATTGATAAAGAGCAGAGGGAGGGTAAGAGGATACTGCACGGACGAAACGGCAGGGAATACGCCTTTCCAGAACTGCCGCAATTGCGCGTGGACGGTTTCTGCGAGGAGACTAAGACCGTCTACGGATTCATGGGCTGCTACTGGCACGGGCACGACTGTCTGCCGTTTCGTGACGTCAAGACCGCATGCGGGGGGGACACTCTTGCGGAGAGGTACGAGAAGACCCAGTTCAGATTAGAGCGGATCACGAGGGCCGGATACAGCGTCAAAGTACAGTGGGAATGCGAATTCGAGGAGACGCTACGCCTACGCCCCGAATTGCGGAATCATCCCCTAGTCGAACGTGGTCCTTTTGGACGAGATACGAGCTGAACGGCGGTCGAACGGAATCCATAGCGCCCCTTATTCTGTCTGTGTAGAACGTGCGCCGTGACGACGGTTGACGCCGAATGCACACACGATTCTGAATCGGCCAGCGCCCTTACGGGGATCTGGGTTGTGGACGAAGTTCGCTCCGCAGTGGAGCGTGGCTACAGAGTGCTCGAGATTAACAAATTTTACGAGTACCAAGTCACGCGATACGACCCCGAGACCTGCGAAGGAGGACATTTCACGGGCTATTTAGACACGTTCTTAAAGCTGAAGGCCGAGGCCAGCGGCTATCCCACCTGGGTTCGCGGGGCCCAGGACGAAGAGAAGTACGTGCGAAACTTTCGCGACAGCGAGGGCATAACTCTAGACAGGGTCTCGATCAGTAAGGACGCTGCCAAACGCGGTCTGGCCAAACTGTGTCTGAACTCGTTCTGGGGCATGCTTACCGAGTATAATAACTGGCCGAAGTCCAAGATGATAACCGACCCGCAGGAGCTGTACAGGTTCGTCGCCACGCCCGGTGTAGAGGTGACCAACCTGTTGTTCGCGAGCGACGACGTGGTTTGGGTCACGTGGAAATTCGCCGATTATGAATAGGACATGCCCAAACTGCGGAACACGAAGGAGTTATCGAGACCTATGTTACTATGGGGGCGCTTTTATAACTGTACTCCTACCTGGACGCGTTGAAAGGGAGGGTCTATTGCGACACGTATTCGGTATCCTATATACAGAGGTGTGGGGAACCCATGGCCGTGGCCTGTGGGGACAGACTGGGCGACTAGACCGACGAATTGGGACCTGACGTACATAGAGAAGAATTCGTGTCCGGAGAGCCTAAGGATTTCGCCTACAGGACAGGCCTCAGGAGCGCAAGACCGCGTGTAATGTGAGGGGCATAACCCTAAATTACACGGCGGTTCAACTGATCATTTTCGACAGTATCAGAGACATGATAATGTCAAATGGTGGTGATGACGTCATCTCGGTCCACATCGACAGAAAAATAAAGAGGAAAAAAAGGCGGGTCACGACACCGTGTCGACGATAGTTTCAGAACCCGAGGACAAGAGGTAACGTGTGTCTTTTCACAAGCGCCGGCGGTTGGACGACAACGATTCGGTCCCCTTCGGCTATATACAGGACGCATAATCTGGGCGCTGTGGTTAGTGCATGTGATGAACAGGTTCAAGCATCCGTTCACCAGTCTCATCAGTGGTCCCAGCTGTTGCGGCAAGACCGTGTTTTGCTTGCGTTTCCTCAGATATTTGGATACACTGTTCACCGAGACCGATCTCGAGAATATAATTGGTGTTTAAGCGAGAACGCGGAAGTGCCCAGGGAACAGCTGGTCGGAGCGGGAGCGAAGCGAATAAGCTATCATCAGGGCGTCCCTCATTTTGACAATACGCATAACAGATTTAAACTAATAATCTTAGACGACTTATTAAACGAGGTCTATTCAAAAGACGTGTGCGATCTGTTTACTAAAGGCAATCATCACAGGAATAGCAGCGTAATCTTCATAACGCAGAACCTGTTTCATCAGGGACGGTTCTGTAGGGACATATTACTCAACGCCAAATACCTGGTCGTGTTTAAGAACGTGCGCGACAAGAATCAGTTCGCTTATCTGTCCTGACAGGTGTACACCGAAGACAGCAACAGTCTGTACGAGAGTTACCTGGACACGACCTACAGACCCCATGGCCATCTGCTTCTAGATCTCGCGCAGGACACGGATGATGTGCTACGATTTCGTACGGCTATATTCCCCTCGGAAATCACGGTGATATACGCGCCACAAAAAATTATGAAGAAGATAAAGTTGAGTGCTGAAATCTGAGAAACCGAGAATTCGAAAAGCGGTACTCGAGACCTCGAACAAAGACGTCATATTAGGAATAATAGAGGCGGCCTTGAACGTGTTAAAAGGTGTCTTACGTTCCCAAACAAACAGATTACGTAAGCACAAGTCAGGTTTGAGACACCTGGTCGACAAGAGAATAGCTCTCGGTATAAAGAGAAAACTTATCGTTCAGCGAGGCGGTGTCCTCTTGCCCCTGCTAACAGCCGTATTGTCTGCTCTGCCTATTTTCATAAGGAAATAAGAAAATGTTTCGCAAGATGTTACTGGTTACGCCCGAAAATTTCGAGCGCCAGCGTAATCATAAAATAGAGATTGAAGACACGAAGAAAGTCGCGCGTCTCCTGAAACATAAGAGTAAAAAACGTAAAAAGCCGTCACATGACCCTTATGACACGTGGTTTCAATTACGACATGTTCAAGATCCCATACTGAGGAGCGCCCAGAAACGTAGGCAACCCGTGTCCCTGACGCTATTAACCGAGCGACCCCTACGCAGAGACAGGAATCCAGACGTAGAAGGAGGAGGAAATAAAGGAGAGGTGGAACCCGACGGGAGGAAGTCTCGCGGACGCATTTCGGACAGGTCGCCAGCGCCTATCTCTCCCCGTATGTCAGGAACAGTCTAACTCTGGACACCGTGTATGGGATCCGCAGAGTCGAGACGGACGGGACGTTCATGATAGGCGACTCGCCCGTCACTGTAGACGCGGGCGGTGACGTCACCGTAGCCGGGGTCACGTATGAGGGGACAGAGGGTTTCTGGGAGTTTCCTACCAAGAAGGAAGTGGCTTGTTCCCTGATAATGCAGGCCGACATGAACGCATATAAACGCATACTAGAATCGACAAACGGGCACTTGTGTGATAACGCCCCCGTAAATAAATTCAAGACGACGCGCGGTGCAAAGTACAGGGAAATGATATCCAAATTATTTCCCCACACGGCTACCACAGCTAAGCAGCAGCGGCCTCAACGTTGGACGACATAAAGGAAATGAATAAGTTGTATTACGATCCTTCGGAACCCTCTTCATAATAGACTGCGCGGAAACTCGAGGCGGCCGTCCGCAAGAGGGGGGCAAGAAGGAAAAGTCGCGTGACGAGATAAGAGACTGGCTCCTCCGGCAGGAAACTTAAACGCTGCACAGACCGGTCAGAAAGCGATTTCAGATAAATCCCTTTACTGTAAATAATAAAAATGACGATTGGGAATTGGACCTGGTCGATCTCGGGACTCTTAGTAAGTACAACGATGGTTCAAGTACTTGTTAAACGCTATCGACACGTTCTCGAAGTACGCCTACTCAGTGCCTCTGCGAACAAAGACTGGAGATGAGATTACGTCAGCATTCAGAACCATACTCGCTAGAAAGTCACGCGCGACGCTGAAGCGTGTATGCGTTCGCACCGATAAGAGAAAGGAATTTATAATCTCCGCCTTTCAGACGTTCCTAAAGGGTGAGGGAATAGAATTTCGCGTAAATAGGAATCCGGACGTGAAATGCGCCGTTATCGAGACGTGGAACAGGACGCTTAAAACAAAGATGTACAGACATTTCACGCGACCGAATTACTACCGCTACATAGACGTGTTAGATAAATTCGACGATAGGTAAAATAATTCTCTCCACTCGACCACATATATGGCCCCTGCCCGTGTAACGGGGAAGGACGTGCTAAAGATATGGAACAGGATGACTGAAAAGCAAGCGAGACTGAAGAGAGCCCCCGCGTTATACAGGTTGGGGAAAAACGGTACGAATCAGTAAGGAGAACATGAAATTCGCTAAAGGATTTGAGCAGAATTATTCGGTCGAGGTATTCAAGATTTCCAAAGTGGTGCGCAGGACGCCTCGGCCCTTGTACAAGTTGCATGATCTGCGGGGCACGCCCGTCGAGGGGCAATATTACAACTAAGAACTCACGCCCGTCAAGATCACGAGTCGGACCGAGTATAAAATAGATAAAATCATAGACACGAGAGTGAGACGCGGCATTAGGGAACATCTTGGGCGCTGGGTAGGTTATCCTCCCTCTCTTGACACGTGGATCAAAGCGTCCAGCATACGTCGTTTGTGATGTCGTTTTACGTCACTCTCATTAGCGACAGCTCTCACGGCGTCTATCCCGACAATACGATAACGAGTTTCCACATCCAGCTCCCTAGACCTCTGGATCTCGGCACCGGCACCTGGGAAGTCGGATTATGCGAAGTGACGTACCCAAAGACTTAGAATGAGCTTAGTGACAATCTGCGCATATTCATCTATTGCGATCTGATTCGTCGGTGACTCTCACGCGCTGTCTCCGCGTCGTGCGATATACCGGCTATAATCACTTTTCTCAAAACGTCTATTACATGCCCGTGGAGACGTACTTTCAGACCGTGGCCGTGGAGATACTGACCCTATTGGGCGACCGCGACACTTCGCGAGCGGCGCTCAATCCAGCATCCTGGTACTACATTTCAGAAAGCGTATAAATTAGTATCGCAACTACGTCGCCCACGCAGACGAAAATAGGCTCTCTCGCGGAATACATCAGGCAGGGCGGCCTTATAGATGACGACATAGGCCCCGTGTACGTAGGCAGCCCGTACGTGCAGCGGGGTCACGGTATATGCAGTTTATTGGCCGGCCTATTTCGCATGGTCAAACCGGTCGCAATTCGCGTCGCGCAAGCCCTGGGTCGCGAGGCCTTACACGCGGGAGCGCAGATCGTCACCGACATTGGCGACAAGACACCCGACGCTCGAGTCAAGAATATAGTGGTCAATCGCCTGGCCGTATCCGCCAAGCGTCTCCTCCTCTAAGGCCGAGGGGCAAGAAAACGTAACAGGGCCACAGGCGAACACGCGAGTACAAAGAAAAAATAAAAACTCCAAAGAGACCGCCGGTTCTAAAAAGGCACATATTCTCCTATTATCATTTAGCAGCCGGTCACCATGTCGTTCACGACTACTACTAGTTCGACATCTTCGGGAAGAAACCAGTGCAGGGCGTTTTCCTGTGGTCGCGAGTCACGCAATATAAACCCATAGCCCCTGTAGACCAGTCGGACCTCGAATACGTCATACCGGGCGACACCGAGACGTACGTCGATCTCAACATACACATGATGATCAGAGGCAAACTCGTACATCCAGACGGATCCAAGTTCGATTCCGACGACAACACGTCCGTGGTGAACAACCCCCTACACGCCCTGTTCAGTCAGTGCAGCGTGACTCTCAACGGCGTCAGCGTCTCCGCCTCCAAAGATCTGTACAACTACAGGGCGTACCCAGAACCATTACTGACGTACAGGCAGGTCGCTTCGCACAGTCATCTCACCGTTGCTTTCTGGTACTTCGATGACGGAGATTTATTAGCCAAAGATCGGCCATCGAATCGTCCACACGCGGATAACACGCCCGCTGGAAACTGATGAGACAGAGCTCCGAAATATAATTATACGGACGCATTCACGGCGACCTTGTCAACGTGCCGCAACTGATCTTACTGGGCATGCAACTACAGATAAAATTCGCCAAGGTCGAGAGCGACTTTTACGTCATGAGTACGAAATCCGTGGCTAAGGCCGTCTTTAAATTTCTGGACGTTACGATGTACGTGAACCGCGTGAAACCGTCGCCCAGCATACAGCTAGCTCGCGCTATGGCCTTCGAGAAGGTCAACGTCCGTTACATGACGCGAGTGACCCTCTAGACGTTCACTTTCGCCGCCGGCTCAAAATCCAAATCCATATATAAAGCCGTCTTGGGAACCCTGCCGAAACGTCTCCTCTTCGCAATGCTGAAAAACTCAGATTTTAAGGGATCTCTAAACACGAACCCCTACGCCTTCCATCACTTCAATCTGAATAATTTCGTCATATACGTAAACGGACGGCAGGTCCCTTCGGAGGGCCTGTCGCTAAACACCGCAAATACCAAGACCTCGACCATGGCCTATCAGACGCTCTTCAGCGGTCTGGGCATACACCACGCGAACACGGGCCTCCAGACCACGCACTAACTCTACATGAAGGGTTATTTCATGCTACTATTCGACCTGACCTCGGACCACAGCGCCTCTGAGTCTGGCCGATACCGGTAACATACGCATAGAACTTCAATTTGACGAAGTCCTCTCGGACGCGTTGACAGTACTTTTGTATCTGGAATACGACGTTAGCGTGCCGATAGACAGGCTGAGAAACGTGACCAGATTTCTAAAGGTGGACACACTGCAGATAGAGTGCGCTCTGCGCGACCTGCCCATTTTCAAGGGTGTCTTCGCCTCCAACCAACTCCCCAAGCACCAGCATTCAGCGATCCGCGGGACCGTCATCCTAAACACGGATATTCACACAGAACCCGGTTCCAACTACTTCGCCGTTTATCTCGACAGACGTTCCCTGACCGGCTAATTTTTTTACTCTTACGGACTCTTCCCGTACGTCCCGACCATTCGGGATTTCCTTACGGACATCCCGACCATTCGGGATTTCCTTACGGACAACTGCACCGTCCGGTGGATTCATAACACACTCCAGCTGCAGGGTCTCAAGAGCTATGTGTGCGGCCAGTACGCCTGCCTCTTCGCATTGTACATTGGGGCTGAGTCCGTACGAGTTTGTCAACCTGTTCGGCGCGGACCCAGACCGGCAAGTGGACATGTTCGCAAGAGAATTCGGTTGCATCCCCAGTGGCGACGGCAGGGGACGATGACAGGGCTCTACCTGCCTATATAATAAGGTGAGTGCCGCTTATCTTCTTGTCATTCTACTGTCAATAGACCGCCATGGAACTCGTGGTGGTATTCGCCTACCTGAAGGGAGCTCGAGACGAGATAGTCGTGAAAGAACTCGCTATAGCGGGCTATGCTATTATTCAACCCTATCATTTCAAGAGTCCTTATACCACGACTCAGGGACACGTAGAAAATAACGTAGCTACGGAGACGGGTTGAACTGGCCGGATGGGATTATTGCCTATGATCAGCTAAAGACAGTCTTAGAGGCGGTCACGGCAAGTTACGCCCATCTGTACGCCTACGGGAAAGACAAGTGCGCATTCCTCTGACCTCATAAACAGACCCTTTCTGAATCTGGAGGATTTCTACTGCCCACACCCCGACGACCTGAAACAGATATATTCCTGCGGCTTCTACTGCCACAAATTCAATTCCGTCCACAGCGCATCCAGACACGCGCACGCCATGTTCAAATGGCTAGTGAACCATTTCCAGGCCAAAGAGAACGTCACACCGCCTCATTTGTTTCAGCTGTATAAAAGGCGTGCACCCGTCCTGTCACCAGTCGAGACACACGATGCCTTTGGGAACGAACTTGAAACTGGTGAAGGGACAAAAGAAGCAGCGGAGACGCGCTAAACGCCAGCCCAACGCCGTGTCGGCAGCAGCAGCCAGCCCAAACTTCAGCCTGATATGGTCGTACTACGTCATCTCTACTTTCTCAATCCAGAGCACTCCTAGTACGTGAGTGTAGGGTTCTACCCCGACCGCGATTACCTGGCTTGCGTCGAGTTTGGCGCCGGAAGTGCTGACTCCGTCTTTTCTGGCCACCCTGTCGTTTCACCTGCCTAAACTCTGCAAGCATCTCTGCAGGCAGAAACCCTACAGGTGCAACAAGATGTCTTTCCGTCTGCAGACCGTGACGGGAGACGTACCGGTGGCCAGAATGTCCATGGACCGCAGGTCCGTAACTCTAAATGTCGGCGAACTCAATTACTTACTACTGAACCTACCGACATTGGTTCACCGGTTGTCGCGATATAGAATGGCCGAAAAAGAGGTGGGTGAATATGTCCAGAGTGCGGCAGGCTCCACCGCCTCTTCTTTCGTGGCGCCCAAGGGTACCGCTTCTTTATTCGTCCAGTATGACGTGTTATTCGAGGAAATTGCGGGAAAAACTTTAAGCTGTGTTGACGCAAAAAGTGACTGCAATTTGTGCGTGAAAAATGTACCAAGTAACATATATATATATATACATAATTCTCATGTAACCAAGACAGTTGTGTGTATTGCACGCTTCTTTATTCGTCCAGTATGACGTGTTATTCGAGGAACACTTTGAATCTCTTTTTTAAGATGTGTATATACGTGACGCAGAAAAGTGACTGCATTGTGTGCGAAAACAACTATCAATTGTACTACGTACCAAGCACATGGACAGTTGTGTAATGCATACATTCCATATATATTTTTCATGTTACCAGACAGTTGCGTGTGTATTGCATATTAATAAACTAAATACGAAAAATGACTATTCTGTATGTAATGAATACCACTTCATGTAACCAGAACGCATGCTAATAAATTATAATTATTATAATTAAATTATAATTACTATATTATTATAATTATTATTATTTTATTTGATTACAATTTCGATAACCACAAATTTATTATTCTTATTGCGTTATATTTGGGGCATCTTTCACCATGCATATGCCAAAGACGCCTTTTTACATACCTTTGTAATTTTTATTGCTGTCAGTAAATGAATCTAAATTTGTTATAAAGGAACTGGCCGTTTTGTAGCAGAGACCCTACTATATCTATTACACACCCAGATATAACTTCTGTTGCTATACATAATTGTAAAAATCTGTCCAAATAAAAAGTGAGGCATCATTGCCCATTTTAGTCTAATGGATCACAGGACCATGCGATTACATATGTTGATATTTTGGTTCATGCCTCTAGCTCTGAAGACCATCTCGGCAACTTAGATGCTGTTCTCGAGCTTGTCGGCTGGCTTCACCGTCAACGCCATAAGTGCCATTTCTGCAGACCAGAGATTTTTCATCGGACATGGACTTACCTAGTACACCCCGAAGACACACAAGGATACATTATCAACAGAGATGAAAGTGGGAAAGCAACTGGTGCAGTGCTGATGATGGAAGATAAAAGTGGACACATCAGCAATGTATCCACCACTTCGTATGTTCGCACCATCTGAAGAGCTTGAACATGGTAACATAATTATAACACATACCTTTATTTCTGCCTTCTTTTCTTCTTGAATCTTACATCATTCAAATCCTATTACATCAGGGTTGCCAACAAAGTGACATGCTCAAGTTGTGGTTGCCAACATAGACAGAAACCACTAAGTTTGTGCTTTGAGGTTTCATATACAGTAGAACCCTGTTAAGAAGTCTTTTAAGGGACCAGAGGATTAGGGACTTCTTAAGCGGGAAGCTTCTGTCCATTATTTTCCTGCACTGCCACTGCCACTTTTAAATTATGTTCAGCTGTGTGCAGCTTCAAAATTACGGTCATATTTACTGTCATCTATCAATAGGCCACTCTCCTGTAGGAACTCTAATGCTGACTCATAGTCTGTAAACAAATATGAACAGAATAGTCTTACTAATATGCCGCTGTGCCCAATTTCATCCAAATGATCCCTTTCGAAAAAGGCAGACTGATTTCATCTTAATATGTCTGAAAAACCTTGCAAAATGTTTCATCCATGTTTCTTCTCACTGCCTGCATACATGTAACATATATTTCCACCTCATGCACACAGCATAAAAATGAATAAAGGACACAGTGCAATGATGCACAACAGAGACATGCATAGGAAATGCAATTATTATGCCCAATCTTTGTGGATTAGTCTGTGTTCTTACCTATGCTGGCAACCATGACTCAATTCCTGTCAGTATCGATTGTGGCAGCTCACATTTAATACTGTTTCCATTACATAAAACAGGTGCATTGACTAACAGTCACTCAAACTGCTCACAGCACACTGCTAACAGAGCAAGGTTCCTGACGACCCATCATCTACTATACACAGTCTGCACACATCGTGTTCTATCCCTAATTATAATAAAGGTGTGAGAATAAAGGAAAGCAGAATACAGTACTTGTCACTCATAAATATTATGTTTCTTAGGGAAATAACAGTATATAAAGGTGCTAGTAAATGAAAAATTACAAACATTTTAAATTTTCGAGAGATATTCGTTACCCTCCTATGTTAGTTCTGTTGACATATTTTTTCAAGTCTTAGTTAAATGGATAATTGCTTTAAAAATAGTAAGCAATCAACATTTTATAAGCAACTACCCTTTCAGGACTCTTGCTGTCTATATATGTTTTGTGATAGGTGCTATTCACCACCAGATGATGTATCACTTCAATTTCCCTTGCAGTCAGTCTGGCCAACTGCTGTTCATGCTCTTCTATTTGTTAAATATTTCTGCACCAAGTGCTGTATCATGTATGCTGCTTTTCTATATGTGTGTGGTGCAATCAAATAGCTCCCAGAGTGACTGCATGAAAACACTACTGCTGCTACAACAAAATACTACTGCTAGCTGTAGATAAAGTAGAATCTCCCGAGTTATTTTCTGTTTGGAATAAGGCTGTATCACTTGTGACAGTTGAGTAACGTCTTGTTCAGTACAAGTGTGCAATGTTCTGTTTGTGATTTTGGCACACCCAGAAAATGGCAGACTTGAAAGAACATCATGTGAAATTGTGCTTTAAACAAGGGATAAATGATATGGAGACTTTCAAAATGTTGAAAGTAGCTTTCAGAGAGCAGAAAATGGGAAAAACACAAGTTAATGAGTGGTTTTTCAAGTTCAAAAGTGGTACGACCTCTGCTGAAGAAGCCAAACACGCAGGAAATGTGTCACGAAAAACAAAAGAAAATGCAGATTGAGTGACGGAACTTGTCCTCGGAAACAGAAGAATCACAAATCATTAAGTTGCTAATGTTTTGAATTGCATTCAGATCACTTCACAACATTTTAAAGGACAAACTCAACATGTGTCATATCACTGCCAAATTCACGCACCATACCGGCTTATTCTGCTATTTCTGTGTGTGAATGTCTAGCTAAACACCAAATAACTGTCATTCCACACCCTCTCTACTCACCAGATTTAGTGCCATGCAACTTCTATTTTTTCCCAACACTCAAAATGGCATTAAAGGAAAGTTAATGACATCACAATGATTCAGGCAAAATCGAGGGCTGCACTTCACAAAATGCTTTGAACCATGGCACAATCACTGGGGTTACTGTCCCAAGGTGACTACTGTGAAGGGGACAACATTGATTAGAAGGTAAGTGTTGTTATGCAAACATAAATTCAGTCTGGTAACTATTGGATTGCAGCACAAAAATTTCTAAATGCTGTTCCAGCACATTTTGATTTTCTAACCTGCAGGCTGTGCACCATACCAGTACATTATTCATGCTCTATAATGATGCTGTACCAGTATGGTGTTACATATTTTCACATATTTTGCATTTCTATTGTTTTTTATTTTTCATATTTACAAAACTATATAAATGGGAGATATGTAAACTTTTCCTCTTCCATGTACATTACTAGGTACAAAACCTATTTCATGACCTCAGCTGGTAAATGCCTGAGTGAAACCTTCCACCCATCCCAAAAGTTTTGTTAAGTCTCACTAAGGGTACTGACAGCTTCATGAAAAACATAAATATGTTTCAATAAAATTTGGCAGTGCTTATATTACATTCAGTCCTAATTTTTCCGCCTCAACAGAAAAAGGTTATTCTAATAAATGTTGACCTCCAGTGAATATCAAGAGGATGCAATTATTCTTGAAAACTTCTAAGAGCAGTGTTTATATATTTTAGTTCATTCTACAGCTAGTCTCATGAGACAAAATTTCATAAGACAGGGGTTCACAGATTTTTCAAAAACCTACAAGTTATCCCAAAATTCTAGGTGCCAGAAGGGTGACATGAAGCAAATTCCATACTGAAGAATCACAAATGTTAGGCACGACTGTACAAAATTTAGTTGCCCAGGTGAATTTGTCCCTGGTATTTGTGCACCCCTGTGAAGAGAAAAGTCAGTACTACCATGTTTTTTGTTAACCTCAACATGTGACCAACTCCCATGAGCTACCATTAACACAGAACAATGTAAAACACTGTGCTACATTAAACAATTAATACATTATGATCAAAAAGCTACATAAACATGGAATAATGATAAGCATTAATATATAACAGTACAGCTTGTGGCAAATATTGGTTGGTCTATGTAATAATTGAACTGGTTATTTCAGAAAGGGAACAATCGAAGGCTGGAAAGCAGACATGTTCCCTTTTTCAACCAACTAACTGGTTGAGACAAAAATGCTACCAAAAATTCCAGTATGAGGTTGAAATGAAAACTACAGTTACTGGAAGTGGAAATATTTTGTTTGTATGAGTTCTGAAATGTTGACATGAAACATTTACATACTACTTCTCTTTTATGAATCTTTCAAATTAACATCCATTTTTGCAACAAGCATTTACATTACCAACAAAAGTTCTGTAATATGATCTGAAAATTAATCTGATGTAGCAATGGAGTGTTATAATATAGAACATATGAGAATAAATGTGGCATGAGTATATAAAAAGAATAACATTGATTCTAAAAATGTAACTGAATAGAACACACATTTCATAAAATTAGATAATACCTTTACTCATGATCTTCACATTTTGAAGAAGAGCTGGCTGGATAGAGAAGACATGCTACCTATATTCAACAGCACCACATTACATCAGATGTCTATCATCTGTATATAGCCATAGTGACATAATTAACAAGCACTGCATTATATTCAAGAACAGAATAACACTGTAAATAATTTGTATCACCTCATCCTCCTGTAACTAAGTCCATGCAGCAATTTCATTGAGAAATTAATAGTCTCTCAGCTAGCCAAGAAATGCCCCACATTTTATGGAACCTACACACCCTTCAACTACGATCCTGAACTCAGTAATGTTATTAATAGGTAACATGCATATGACTGCCTTGATGATCACAGTGGAAGTCATGACGATATGCAACTTTTTGATCATGAAGTACTACATACCAGACTAAACACTATATTAATGTACCAATACAGTACCTCATAAAATCACAGACACCTAAAAGCTAAATTTGCCTTATACTTTTGTACAGAATTTTCAACAGCATTGAAAGTTAAAGCAATTACATTGGTTTATAATTCATCAAAATAGAATGAAGACAAATTTTGCAGTATGTAACAGTGTCTTACAAAAGAAATTTTCCTTTGTGTTACTAACTTTACTTTCAATGCAGTTCAAAATACTGTGTTAAACTGCTTGCAATTGGACCATACATTAAACACTTCACAAGATTAACATTGTACAACATATATATGATTTATCACAAATATACCTAAACATCAAAACATTTAATCAGATTCCTGGAAAATGAGCCCAGATTACTAAAATTGTAATATCAACATATACTATACACACAGGAAGAACCAGTGTAGCCTAGCCATTAGGATTACAAAACACCCAAGTAAGTTAAAGTGTACATAACTTAATACACTTCCAGTAAGGGAAGAACAGTTGGAGCTGAAAAACATAAAGCAAATTATCAACAATTTAAGTATCCATGACATTAAAACAGACATTGCACAGCTATTAAGTCAACTTGTTACATGTGTTTTTTATTTTAATTTCTAAGAAAATAAATAAGCATCTGACTGGATGACATTTCACATCAGTATATACATACAGACTGGTTATAAAGTACCCTCAGTTTGGGTGCTAATTCTGTAATGGTTGTTAATTGTTACTGTAGAGTTATTTGCAAACATTACACTGCTCTATACAACTCCACCACAATATGGATGAGCAGGACATGTATCACATGTGTTTCACCACCAGTGAGCATTCGTAGCATATTACAGTCATGGAAATTTTCAGGCAGCAGAAATTCATGTCACTTTCAGCATAACTACTGAACAAGCAAGTCAAGAAATGTCAAGAAAAGTTATGAAACCACTGAAAACTGGAAGCCTCCTCTCGGAGAGGGTAAGGTATATGACAGCCATTCTGAAGTATATGATTTTTGAACAAAGGCAGTATACATTCTGAAGAGTAATTTTCATGGGAAACTTCAAAATTATGGAAGACACTCTGCAAAGTAATATTAAGTTTATAAAGCTTATAAAAGTTTATAAAACCCATCCAACCAATTTTAGTAATATTTGCTCAATGTATTCACATTTGGGTTTGTTTACACATCAGAAATATACATTAACAAGTTTCACAAGTTTAAACTTTTATGAAAACTCATAATGCAGCAAACTGGCAAGCAATTTGAATCAATTTTCATGTAATCATTAATAATGGTATAAAGAAAATAACAGCTTGGTTACATGAAAATGAAAATGCTTTTCCATTCCCAAGACATATCACTTTCAACACAATCAAGTGTATGGCATGTACAATGTAATGAATTTGACATTGCCATCTATTGTACAACCGATTTTTAACTTGATGGAATTTGATTCTTAAATGTCATAAATATACCACAGTAACAGGAAGCACATAATAATTTTGCAGTTTATAATTTCAGCAGAACATAGTGTATATGAATATACATGGTGTATATGAATATAACATTACTTTGTTTTTATTCCCATACAGAATTAATTTATGTAGTATATTTCACTAACAATCACATACAAATATATTCTGCTCACTGTATGGTCTAATTTACCTAAAAATCCAATTAATTTTATCATTTGCCTCCCCTATTGATGTAGCAGCCAAATCTTCAAAGCAGTACTGAAGTTTATTCTTCCACAAATTATGAGTCTATGACAGTTAAAAGGGTATTAAAACTGAAAGAAAACAAACCCTAATAGTATCCCGTGTTACACTACACTTACACAGCTACAGAATAATTAAACATATTAACTATCTTTTACAATTGTTTATTGTTCATAAACGTACTAAACTTTTCCAGACTTGTTAAAGCTTTTCCTTAATTAAGCTGTGAAATATTCAGCACACAAACTATGAAACTGGGCAATGTATTCTATATTTACGAGCAAACACAGAGGACAGGCATGCACTTTCGTTGTGCCTGTAAAGGTAAAGTTCACCCGAGAACAGGCCATGAAGGCCCAGAGGGGGAGTAGAGGTATAGCTCTACTCTTTCCTTAACATCGGCACTAGATGGGGGTGGGTGGTCAACGCCACGCCCCGGCCGCTTTACCCCCGGGAATGACCCGGTACCCATTGTATAGGAGGCTGGGTAGGCCCCAGGGCCGATCCGGACAGGTGCTGAAAATTTCGCCCCCACCGGGATTCGATCCCCGGACCGTCCAGCTCGTAGCGAGTCGCAATACCAACTACGCTATCCCGGCCCACTAGTTGTGCCTGTACTTTCTCATATTTTCATTTACTTTTAAAAGGCAGTGTCAGATATTCCTAATGAATTGACTATGCTCGCCAACAAGTTTAAGGCTACTTATGTATCAGATATTTCATAATCATTCTGTATGTGCTGGATGCTCATTAATAACTACTATTCGTATCATGTTCAGATACCTGTTCTCTGTCATGGAAGTGCACAGAAAGCAGAGATTATGTTTAAAATAAATTCAACTTCCTTCACTTTTTATAAAATTCTAACTCTTTCACAAATGTGAACATTTGTCAGGGCAATGGTAGAGAGCTCAGTTTTAAAATGTAATGAACACCACTGAAAATTCCAAATGCTTCCCTTGGCTAATGAAAATTACATATACATAAGCTCTACACAGATTTAAACATTAGCTTATTCATCCTCTTTCTACTGAATAAAGTTGCTCCAGAATGTACTTATTGTGGAAGAATTTTTTAATACAAAATCTCTACAATAGTCCATTACAGATAACAATGAAAAATCACTCATGAGATATATGCTTAGCAACAGGTTATTTTGGCAGCAGTATTGTGTATCGGGGATCAGGAAACCTGCATCTTACCAGTAAATTTGTGGTCAGTTATCTACAATTACTGTGACATATCATGGTGTTACACAAAATGGTACCTTCAATAGTTTACCAACAGTACATGTTCATCATGCTCTTAATAACCAAAAACACTTGGATTACCTGGAGGATAAAAAGACAATAGTTTCCAATCTCTGCCAAAAACGTTTGTTGTAAAATATTCAGTACAGTCTTACAATTCATTTTCTGTGCTCAGTACTTCATGTCAGTTACACAGGTAACATGCTTGTAAGATTGATTTACTATCAACCATCAAGTATGACCCTTCATCACATAACATACTAACTGAACTGAAAAAGTTATGAACAATTTAACATTACCCTTGTAGTAAAATAAGCCTAACTAAAGGCACACATTCTTGGATCTCAGGTTTCACTAACAATAATCAACAACAGCACTAACAAAAAACACCTTCACTCCAATAATGTGAAAGACTATTTTTTAAAGCTATGGGATTGGCAAAAATGAATTAAGGGTTACTATCTTGTATCACCACTGTAGGGTAGAGATAGTTGAGTATAGCATAGTAATGAACACCAGCTGCCATAACAACAAATATATGCCAGATGGCATGAGCACATGGTATCTTACCATCTGCTTTAAAAAATACAACACCCAGAATATATAGGACCCCTCCAATCTTCAGTTCAGTCAGACCTGAGAAATCATGCTGCAAACAGAAAATACATATTAGTAACATGTTACATAAGTTAACTCATGTAACACAAAGTATAAATCTTGCACAGCATATAATGTTATTTACATGGTGTGATCAAATAGTTGTCAGACTGACCACAAGATGGAAATGTAGCTAGCATGAATTTATACCACTCGTTGTGGATACATTAGTCTGCTGAGTCATTTTCTGTTTGTAATATGGGTGCAGCAAGTGTCATTGTTCAGTAATGTCTTGTCAATTATCGTGTGTATTATTCCATCCGAAATGTTGATGCAAGTGGCAAACTTTAAAAAGCAGCATGTCTGCATCATATTTCTCTTTCAACTGGGGGAAAAATATGGAAACTTTCAAAATACTGAATGTAGCTTTTGGACAGCAGATAATGGGAAGAACAAACGTTTTTGAGTGGTTTTCCAAGTTCAACAGGAGTGTGACCTCTGTTGCAGATGTCAAAAACACAGAACATTCATCAAATAACACACCAGAATAAAATGTGGACCAAGTAAAGGAGCTTGTCCTTGAAAACAAAAGAATTGCAAACCACAAAGTTGCTAACATGTTAGGAATTTAATTTGTGTCAGTTCACAGCATTTTGAAAAACAATCTGAAAATGTATCACACTGCCACAAAGTTCATGCCTCAACCTGCTGAGTGAAGAGCAGAAGAAGAATCATGTCAGCATGTGTCAGGACCTTCAAGAGGAACTTGAAAGAGACCTGCTATGTGAATTTCAGAAGGAAAATCATATCAACACGTGTCAGGAATGTCAAAAGCGACTTGAAAGAGACTGAGAAGATAATCACAGATGTTGAGATAATGGATAATTAAATATGGCATCTACATTTTTCTGTAAGCTTTGTACACAGCATGCAAATTGCAAAATGCTGCTGTCAAAAATTTTCATGATACACCCTGCCAAGAACAAATCAACAACGAACTACTACTATTTTCTTTACACCATTTGAATTAAAAATATGCCAGCTGATAAGCTGCGACTCTGCAATTTGGTCCAAGAAAGAACTTAGGTATTTGACCTCTGTTTAAGTATTAAGAGTTTTCAACAGACCAGTCCACAAGTCCTTTGTTCTTGATAAGTTTTGAAGTAGTCTTTAACAACTTGACAGAAGAGTCTTATACTATCAACAATAACAAATATTTTGGGTACATACCATATTAATTATAGCTACCGAAGGTACAATGCCCATGAAGAGATAAAAGAAAGTTTCCAGACATTTGTAGCGTTCATGAAACAACTGCTGGTACAAGATACCAAGTGACGCAAGAACCCATACTATCCACCACAGCTCGGCAGTCCAGCCAGTTAAAGGAAATGGTTGTATGGTGAGCCACGGAAAGTATGATGCTGCTATGAATACATATATCATTGCTCTGTCACCACGATGTAGCATGTCCTTCAAGGGCCTGTATAAAAAATAGAGACATAGCATTCATGGGACATGCAAAGATAATAAGGAAAACTCTGCGAATGGTGAAATGCATCAAAATAATTTGATGTAGTTTGCTTCCAAATAATGAATGGAATGATGCATTAACTCCAATCTGTTGGATGGATGATTGCATTTACTACTAGGGGTTTACATTAAAACTTGTGAGTTGAGTTCAATATTATCTTATTAGTCAACTATGTCCCCTGCTCCATGCAAACACCAAGCTGAACATTATCAAATTCCTCAGAAACAATTCATACATAACACTGGTACATGAGATAAAATATAGATCTCATTACAATCTACAAGTCAAAGTAAAATAACTTAATATATTTTCATTTTGATGGGAATAATCTATTGAGCTGGGGATATGTGGTTATCAAAATTAAGAACATACCTGAAGATTAGACTTCTGAGCTGTGATGCCATGTAGTCTGGCAGAAATTTACCAGTTATTCACAGGAACTTGCAGAATCCATCTTCAGTATACAGGTATGGTTCACTAATGCAGTAAAATCAAGTAACTGCTGCATCAGCCACAATCACTGCTACAACAGATTTCAATTTGCCTGGGTCCACTACTGTAGCTGTTGCACAGCACTGGATGCATCCACTGCAGTATGCTCTGCTCTTGTGATAGTATGTTTGGTTTTAATTTCATAATGAATAGTAAATGATTACTCATGATGATAAAATAATGCTGGTATAGTACGTCTCATATAAGAAATGCTTCAAAGACAATTATGATCACACAAAAAAAATTCAAAAGACAATGATCATGTAGTAATATTATTCAGCTTGGTTTCCTCAACCAAATGACTCATTTTCACTTAGCTTGGTATGACATGCCACAGGAAGACACATCAATGTCATACATTTTAATGTCCTATGATCAGCAACAATAACATGGTTGACACAAAGTTCTGATGTGAAAAGAGCACTATTGACAATTTATTTAACACAGAACCAGCAGTCTTTAAAAAATAAAATACAATTACAATAACAACAGAAATAAGTTTGTAGGGCTAAAAATTTAAGTAACATGAATTTAGGATATCCTTTGATATTACATCTTTTACAACAGCCATGTTCAGAATCTACGTAATTACTGCAAGAACTGCAGCATTCTACTGTGATAGCCAAACTAACTTGGCATTTGTATTCATTGCAGTTATTGCATGCAGCAGTCACAGGATTTTACTGCACTGGCAGAACTATACTTTAATCCTTAAGATGGTGGTAGCAGGTTCCTCCAAAACAGTGGTAAATTTGTACTAGGCAACAGTCACATCCAAGAAGACAGGACTTATCAGTCACCAACATGAGAACCTCAAATGTCACCAGAACATGTATGTTTTCGGCAAAACATGTCATCTCATAGCATCTTTGTATGAAGCATAAAATGACAAATGTAATTCTTCACATGTCCCTAAAAAGGTGTGTTTTGTTGAAGCATGATGCAAATTTCTCAAAGCGCAACAAGTTCATATACTGCATTCAGGAAACCAAAGTACAACCTGTGTCTTTTTATGACGTCCCTTCCAATCTTTGTCAGCCTGTGAAGATGGGTAAATATAGTAGCCTAGACCAAGCTTCTGACAGCACACATTGAACACATCAGAAGACATACCTCATCTTTGTTACAGATACTTACAATGGGTATTCAAGACACTTTTCTCTCAAGTGAATACTGAACAGGTAATACCCAAAAATATATTTACACCTATGTCACATAACTTAGGCTATAAACTAAATTAAAGTAAACAAATAAATAAAATTGTACCATCAAAACACAACAAGATCACTTTTAAACAGTGAATTCTTATTACAACTTTGGCATGTTTCAATGGTCTTTGGTCATTTTCAGAAGCTACTTCTTTAGCAACACACACAATCAAAAATGTCACTTATTATTACATAATTGAAATTTGTCACTTGCTAATATGAAGTGATTTAATTATCCAGGTCTACTGAATTTTCAGAGTTTTTGCCTATGACCATAGCCTCACTCACAGGAACAGAATTTTACAATTAACCACTAAACATAAAACTCCCACATGCCATTAACTAAAAAATGTATATTAGAACCAACAGCCATATCGGATCTTTTCATAATTATAAACACTAATCATATTTCCATACCAGATGCAGTTATCTGAATTAACTACACTGTGGGATCTTTCATCCAGAATGCCTGGGACTTGGGTTTTTTTTTGTAATGTGGAGCAACACACCTAAAATCTAATAAAACACACTAAAAATAAATAAACAAATAACCATTCTGTCTTGATATTGTTAATTCCGTGCACTGTTGATAACCAATTCGCAACACTCAGACCAACAAATTTACAATATTGTTCCTTAGATGTGTGCCATATTCGACTTGCAATACCTCAGTGGATCGTTTATATCTGTCAGCACAACCAGCCCTAACCCAAAGATGCCCAATGTAAATACATCAAATCAAAATGCACCTATTTATTTATAACAAACAAATGAAAACCAAAACAGTACTTACAGAAGTGTAGTAGAAACAACTTACAATCACAATAAATCAGAACAATCTCAATGACAAATTAAAGAGGAGCTCCACACAGCTCAACGAAAATTTGGTAGTGCTGTGTCGATACAAACACACACTCAGACCGTAGCACTACCAAGGACTTCAACAACTCTTGCAAAACAAAATTTTGATGTACGAGCCGAAACAGAATTTAGATGCTCGTCCCTCGAAGCCAGGTTGTTGAGTGCTCAAGAAAAGTACACCACTTATCAGGTCAATTCTGGTTGCATACCAAAAGTGAAAGGTAGGGGAGGAAAGGAAAGAAAGGAACAGTCCAACTAGAGGTAGATCAAGGGTGTAGGGTATCGTCCGGTGGATCTCCTTGGAATGTTGATACTATGTCACGGCACAGATGGTTATATTACAATATCACATTGTATATTCCTACATGTTTCGATCCCCAGGGGATCATCATCAGGGAACCAAACCAAAGCAATACTGCATAAAACTAAATTAGCAACTTTTGTATACAGCAGACATGGTGTAAAAGAGTCATATAGTTAAAATGCAGACAATGCTTTGTATTATAGTTGTATAAGTGTACTGGATCTTGGTATACTGGAAATTAATGTTAAAAAACATTAAATTGATTAAAATATAAACATGAATAAACATTAAAAATATATATGTACATTTATATATTTTCAATGTTTATTCACGTGTATACTTCAATTAATTTAATGTTTTTTAACATTACTTTCCAGTATACCAAGATCCAGTACACCTATACAACTTTACTACAAAGAATTGTCTACATTTTAACTTTTACACTATGTCTGCTGTGTACAAAGCTGTTAATTTAGTTTTATGCAGTACTGCTTTCGTTTGGTTCCCTGATGATGATCTCTTGGTCTGAGTGTTGTGACCCATTCTGCCTTCAATACACAGGTGTGTTGGGTTAGTTAATATCAGTTACAAGACATCATCTGAGAAGATATCATCATGAATATGTTTGGTGAAGATGGGACAGCTGCAGAAACAGGTACCAGAATTGAAGGTTGACACTCAGGCTTAAGGACTAGCTTAGTAGCATTTTGAAACATTTCTTGCAACACAAGTTCTTTCATGGTTTTGTCTGTCCCTTACAAAACATTCTTTAATTTTATAGACTGATATTATACAGTGTTTTCCTAGCTGCCATTACCTTCGGTGCACCATTATCACTGTAAAACTTCAACAATTTAGCTCTTTGTTTCTTCATATCATAGACAGTGGATCAACCATCATAATATTTGTCACACAACTTTACACAACTTTACCAGGCACTACTACTAAAAAAAAAAAAAATAAAACTTACTAGGCACCTTTATCTATAAACTTTTAACAACTCCACTTTGTCCTTTCTTTATACTAACAATAAGTGACATGATTCGCCTTGGCACACATCACATCCAATGGTCTTCCAGGACACACTTTTGAGAGACTGTCCAGGATGCTATAAAAGAAAGGGCTAGATACGCAACAGAAATGCATGTGGGAACCAAACACAACACAACTGGTAACAGAGCACGCCAGATATAGGGATACCAAATAAAAGATCCAATACTGTGTAAAATTAATCAAAGCTTGTTGTTATATTCCTGTATATCCAAAGTTTTCCCTATTTTGTAGTTGCCTGTTATCATAGTTTGGTGTCCTATTTCCATTCACTGTTGTATTGGACTTAAGATATTTCACCAATAACAAAGAAGATTTGATAGTAAAATAACAAAAACATAATTACTAGGTGTCACATGAAGGTTATATATGATATATAAAGGGTTCTTATTTTATTTGACCAGCACCATTTGTCACTTCCTGTCCCTACTCTGCTGTGTGTTGCATGCAATAGGCTGAGTGGGCTACATTGATAAAATAAAACAAGCTGATAGGAAGTTGCAAGAAATAGGCGTCAGATAAAATACTGGCCCTACATAATATACGATCCCTATCCTTTTACTGATGGGGTGTACATTTAAATTTTAGCACACGTTTCATGTAAAACATTAATATTATTTGAACAAAAAAGGTAAAATTATGAAATACATGGCATTTTGTGGGAAATAAAATATAGGCTGTGCAGCAAGTCTGAAAAGATGCAGTAAGCATCCATGTTGCCAAAATAAAATGACTTTCTTGGGATGTAATCCTACTTGCATCCTACATATAATATAGCCAGCTGTTAAGGGTTAATTTTTCTGGCCCATATTATTGGTCACTTCCTGTCAGCTTCCTAATCACATCAAAGTTGTGTGACTCAACAAGCCAGCTACACCCATGCTGTCACAAACAGTTTGTTATTGTCTAGTTGTGAACAGTCAGTCTTGCACAGCAAACAGGCATGTCTGCATCATCAGTATAATTGCAACAAAACTGCTACATTTACATGCACATAAGGAAAGATAACCCTGGTTCACAAATTCCACAAAAGACTGAAGCATAAGCGAATTTTATAAAGTGGTATCATCATGTAGTGCATGATGGAGAAATAGACCCCCACACTTGTTCTGTTTCGTGATGAAGCTTGGTTTCATCTCAGGGGATACTTGAACTCTACGAGTAACAGATTTTACATGTTAATCCGCAAATTGCCATTATATGATGTTATGATTGGTGGGTAGTGCTGAGTTCGACTAGATTATTGGGCTCAATTTTTTTTCCTGATCCTAAGAATTCACACTGATGTTACATTCTGACACCATTTTTTTGAGCAGCTGGCAGAGGAGAGAGATGTTATCACCAATACCTCAACACACTTGACAAAGGTCCCTCCTCATGTGACTAAGGAAGACGCAGAAGATGGCCCTCCCGAGTAAGCTGGCAGTTTCCTGTTATTCTCTTACCAGTGCTGCGATCAGACAGACTTGGAGCCTTTTACATGTGCATTAGTGTATTCAGGTCAGGCACAAGCAGCAATGTGCCTGTACCAAGCAACATTTTTTTTGCGCAACAAAAACAGTTTTTATTACTCTGTGTAAGGTACATACATCATATTTATCAGATCACCGCAAATGTGTCACTGATGTGTCTTTTAGTTCACGCAACTGAGAATTTCCTTCAGGCTGTCATATATTTCCTTTTTGTGGATGGCATAGGCAACAGGGATTGAAGGCAGTTTATTCCCTTGGGCAACAACACTGCTTTTAGGTTATGCATGGACAAGTTTATGAATAGTTGCCATTTTTTCAGATTGTGCTTGATGTTCATTGCTGCCATCAGACCCTTGATGTTCTTACAAGCCTGAGTTCACCTTGTGTTATGAAGAACTGCTCAAAATCATTTTGGCGGGAGCGAAATGCTGTCACTTTCACAGTGTCGCCCAGAGGATTTCACTGTTGAAGTCTTGAAGACAACAGTTCTGCTTTATTCTTCAACAGTTCTAGGTCTCTGATGAGGTCAGCAAATTGTTGCTGTGTGATCTTGTGTGGTTCAGCAGAGGTTCCTTTCAGGAAAAATTCTGGATCTCTTCAAGTAGATGGCTGCAGTGTTTCTTCGGGTGTATACTCCTCTTCCTCACCAGTCTAGGGAAAAACTGTCAGGGATTCTGGAATAGGCAGACCTTCATAGTGAGAGACTGGATGAATAGCCGATGGTATATTTGGATACTCCACTGTCCACTGTTTCTTCTTGGTAATCCCTTTCTGAATAGGAGGCACCATACAGAAGTAGCCATCTGTGAGGTGATTTTTTGGCTCCCTCCATATCATGGGCACTGCAAACGGCATAGAACATCCTTTGCAATTCACCTAATTGTTGAGCACTGATGAACAGGATGTGCAGCACATGTGCAAAGCCCAGCTTTTGTCCTGGTCACCTACTTTACAACCAAAGTACAGGAAGCAGGCTCGTTTTATCACTGGGTTAAAACATGCTTCCTTGAAGCAAATGTGAATTCTCCAAATCTATAACAAAGTTATCCACACTGTTCACACACTTATGGGGCATTTCTATCCCATTTGAAACAAAGGCTGAGAGAAACGTGTATCTCACTGCGAACAATGCACATGCAGAACAGGTAACACAACTGCCAAGCACCCAAAAGGACTCCAACTCCACAGATAGACAAGGAAAGAACAGTCTACAAGAATGTTAGTTGATCACATGGTATTGAGAATGTGACTGGGAATGCAGTCGCATGCCACCTCGGCGCCAAGCGCTCTACATGTCCACTGAGCAGTTAACTTGTTCTTATGAGATCCTGTCTGTAACTTGGAAACCAGAGCCAATTCTCAATATTTAAAGCCATTTTTGTGTTCAGCGCCCCAAAATTAGCTAAGATTAGGTCCTTTTTTCTGTAATTTTTGCATGTTGCACAATATAATCACCTACGTCATGTTTTCCCAATGTTTCAGGTAAGTTCCATATTTAGTGAAGCTTACCTTAAAGCTGCAAAACCAATAATGGCCATTAATGGTTCCCACAAGTGTAGCACTGTTCCATTTGACAGGAATATTTTCAGTGAAGCTGACTTCCTTGCTGCTGAAGTTACCAATCAGTTTGATCATACTCAGAAATTTCCACAAGAAGCAAAAAATACAGCAGAAAGAGCAGATGATTCCAAAACTTCTGTGCCTGCAACTGTTATCAGCCAGCTCCTGCCTTGGCTACCATGAGCACCAAGTAAAGAGCACAGTCTCCCTTCCTGCCAACATCACACCAGTTAAAGACCAGAGCACATCAAATGACAGGTCTCACATGCCATCCACTTGTTTCAGTCAGTCCTTCAGAGATTCTGCCCTTGCCAGAAAAGACTCGGATCCAAAAAAGTGAAAAGTCAGAACAGCTGTAGTTCTAACAAGTAGCCCTTACAAAAGACATTTGGTTGAGCAGAAGGAAAAGAAAGAAGAAAGTGACAGACCTAGACCTAAAGGAAAGGTAGGATATAAAGAAAACAGCAGAGGCAAATTAAAAGAAACCCACTTTACACAAAAACTAAAAGAATCAGCAAGCATAATAAAATAGATGTGCACAGGAAAATGTCCAGAACACTGCAACTGTGCAAGAAGGAAGCAAAAGTAAAAAATGCAAATGAAAAAGATGCAGAATGTATTTTCTAACAAGATACCTTATTTAATTCTGCTAGCGGTGAGAGATGGGTTCATTCTTGTGTTGTGTTCCAAACTGGCACATGAAGAGTGTGTTGGAGTTGACCTACTACTGAATGGTGACTTCTGTTCTCCACAATTGTACTTCCATGATTAATACAGAAGACCAGTGTGGCTTTTATGAAATTTTTATAACTATTACAAAAATCTCAAATGTAAAACCGATCTTAAAATGTCCGGAAAGATAAAGTTAAATTTATATGATTGTATTTTTTCATCATATTTTACCTATGTTACATTTCCTTAACAGAAATATAGAGGGTCAGCGTTAAATAGCCATTTTGTAAGGTTTCATAACAATTCGCGTTTCAGAAGAACGAAATTTTTAAACAACATACTTGTATTAAAGAGCATGCAACTTTCCTTAATAATACCTGCAACTACACCTGTTTGATTCACATTATTAAAAGCAATCAAAACGTAGTTAAATAATTATTTACCTTAGGAAGGCCATTTTACACACATCTCCCACATACAGGGAAGGTACTTGTTTTTGACGTGAATACGTCTTTAAATTCGGTCCAGTGTAGGGGGGTCTATACGAAAACTCTAGCGACCAAAAAAATGGCAAGATTTGTCGCGCTTATATCTCGTAAACTATAAATGATAATGTACTGACTTAAATCTTGTTGGATAGAAGGTTGATGTCCGTATCTTAAATGGTGGGTAGTGTAGGTGTGCAGCGGTGAGGGGGGGAGGGGTAGCGCTTGCGCGTGAACACTGTAAATGGCGACGCCGCGCGGCGTTTGGGCAGTGTAACTTTGGATGGCGAAGAGATAGGACGTTGAAATTGGTGTCGATGTGTAGAGAATAACACAATACAATACAATATTATTTAGCAATAATAACCGATAAAATAAAATTTGTAAAGTTATAAGCCGAAAAGTGTGCTGAGTTGAAGAAAATTTTCATAATGTCGAAAAAATTGCAAAGGAAATATGAACAGAAATGAAAGAAACGTATATCATTGGAAAGAAAAATTCAAAAGGAATCAGAAAAGCCCAAATTGACTAATGCCGAACGATGCAGATTGTATAGAGAGCGGAAGAAAGCCGAGCGCGTCAACGCCGGCGCGAGTACTTCGAGTGCGCCGCTACTATGCCATATGTATCTTACTTCTCCTATCATCGGCCTTTGATAAATAAAATTATACTTCACTTATAACCACCAAGACTTTATTCATTTACATCTTACCCTTCCTCTAATAACACAAAGACGGATTCACGCCTTAAACGATTGCGGTTGTGTCCCCGTACACAAGCCACGAATTTTTTTAATCAGTTGTTTGGTTGATGGCCTATGACTGGAGGGACTCAATGAAAGACTTGCTGGTCTACATTAGGATATTTTATGGCCTTTTATGGGAACACAATGAAACAGACACGTTCTATCATATACTTAAGATTTTTGCACTTTAGAGACAACAAACATGAACCTGTCATGACAGATGACAATTACGACTGAATGTGGAAAACGAACACTATAACTGACAAGCTCAATGATGCATGTGCTAAATATTACAGCCTGAATGAACATTTAGCAGTTGATGAAATTAATGTGCTCATCAAAGTTACAGGCATGTTCCAAGAGTATACACCAAAGAAACACAAGTGGTTTGGGAGAAAGATTCCAAGGGATATACATACCATATAACTGTTTAGTTAGGTAAAAACAGGCAATGCATGACTGCTTCAATGACAGCTGCTCACGCAACTGTAACAGGACATACTACCAAGACTAAGAACATGGCACATAAATTGTACATGAACCAGGTTCACACCCAAGAGTGGGGTGGGGGCTGCAAATCAAGAAGATTAGGTGTTGTGATTTAAATTGGGTGAGCTGCAAGTTCTTGTGAACACGGTAAAGAACCATAAGACAGCTCAAAATTTCTCGACTAAGTGCGCACTTCAAGCTTCACAAGGACTCTGATCCAAGAAGTTAGTTACATATTCACATATTCAAAATTGTATTTGAAGGCAAAGTTTGTAACACGAATATTTATTGCAACACAAAATACATTGGCAGCAGATTGGCTAATAAGTTGCAGCTTAAAGTTGTTTACTTATCTCCGAGTGCTGTGGCTATAATGTATAGAATTTCACCTCCTAACCCTCTATATCAGCAGTTCCCAACCTCTTCGAGTGAGATGACCCCTTCTTAACTTCCAAAAATTTTGCAGACCCCAACATGCTAACATAATAGTTGTGTATGTATGTAGTACCAAAAAACAATTATAAAGTCAATAAACACAGTAAATGAATTTTCGTTTCATCACAAAAATAATAACAAAAGAAATGAAGACTTGCTACAAAAGTTGTGTGAATTTGTGAAGCATCTCAAATAAACCCATCGACCCACTGAAAAAATCCAGAGGCCCCCAGGGTTCCATGGCCCACAATGTTTTTACCCACTTCTCTATATGCATTCACTGTGTGGTGCTTAGCCATGGGACAACATACCTTTTACCTTTATGAGTTAAATTACAACAAATAAACCACCCAATAGCATTTTATGCATCTGCAAACCTGGTCCATAAAATGCTACTGTACAAGGAGTAAGGGTATACTGACACTGCAATGTCATACGACATAGAAGGCTTCCTCCAGCCAATCAGCAATATTAATCCCACCATACCATCTTCTATCACTTTTTGTATCATGTTTTGAATTCACCTGACCTTCAGACTACTTAAAGCCAGGGTGACAGGAAATGACCCTTATACCATTCATGACATAAAAGAATGTTCTCACTGATTCTGTTGTATTAAAGGGAACAAAGAACATCTTTATGTTATTAATGATAATGACACAGGCTATTTTTCATATGTAAATATTAACATAAGTTGCATCATTTAAGTGATACCATTTCTAAGCTCAACAAGCTCAATAAGAACCTAAAATACAATTTGTAAATACAAGATCACAGATCAGTTTTCTCACATTCATGGTATTTGTGTTGTTCAGTTACATTTCTACCAGTTTCAGCTTCAGATATTAGATGTTATTTTGCTGGCTCAAAATTCACAGCAGAGTAAAATTAAAGTTGTCCCTAGATATAAGCACCATACTACGAAGGTGTACAATAAGAGTGGAGGTAAAGTGACATTCTTAACCTTGCCAGTATCCCGGAAGAAGAGACACTGATACTAATCTAATATGAGGATAGGGTGTACCACAACCAGTCTGAGTACAATGGCAAATAAAAAACAAACTCACCTGCCTGAGAACAATCTCCATTTGCCCAGACTGTACTGACTAAACTATACAACTAATCTAAGAAAGAACAAAGAAAAAGCTTTGTAATAACTAAAATACATCACAAGAACACTTCCCAGTATGAACATCAACTTTGTCACAAGTTATATAGCAGTTTGTAAGTTCATGTTTATCTCCTTTTGAAACTATGTATGTTTGAAACATAATGTTCCAAAACAGTTGAATTTATTATAACGATGCTATATCAATTGCTGAGTTTACACAGCATCCAATAACAAAAGTGAAAAACCTTTACCACAATACAAGAACAATAAAAATATGAGACTGGTACATTTTGATTAACTCAGAACTTAACTTGAAACAAAATGAGAATTCTATTATCAGTATTAATATTCTGTCATGGCTTTCTATCACTGGTATTGCCCTTTGGTAATATAAAAACTGAGACTGGGGTTCAAGGAAAAATACAAGGAAATTCTGTAAACATACAGTATAAAAATACTTCACAAAAACTGACACATGTTACACAGAAATAAAAAGACAAGTGAAACTACTGGTGTGGAAAGATATTCCAGTATTGGAAAAGACACCCTACAATACAGAGCACAATTTCTAATAGTGAACAGATTTCATAGCAGGAATATCCAAGTTACTTTGCACACAATAAATTTCTAACTCAATGCCCTGTTGGAAGTTACTCAGCTGTTAAAAAATGTGTTGCAAAATAAAAGTTGATCACTTTCAACACAGAAGCCCACTCAAGACGTCAGGCAGTCCATAACTTCACAGTCTATTTCTCCAAGACCCATTATCATATTGTCCTCCATAGATACTTACTCCTCAATCAGTTGCTCTACATTTAAGCACAATATAAATCAGTAAGAACCCAAACATTGCACAAACAAGTAGTTCAGAAGCACTGCAAAAGGTTGTCAAGTAGCAAGTCTGTCTAAAAACGTCCTACATGTTTCATGCACTGCAGAAAATATGTGTCAAGAAATTCCTTTAGCAGTATGTCCCACATTTCATAGAATGAAAGTAAATGACAGCAATAAGTCAGTACTACAGACTAACAATTATACATAAGAATATGCCTGGTCACAGCTAATCCTTTCAGCTTGTGTACAATGGCCACACAAATGATAGTGCAGATGACTAACAGCTGCCTCTTCCAGCCCATAAATATGTTTACATATCTTACTTCTCTAATGGAAAGGTTATTCATCTCTGTGCAAAACACAGTCTGGATGTGTAGGCATTACACACTTGAGTTTAAACCAGTCCCTATGTGAATGACAAAAACAGTGAAAATAAACTAGGAAATCAGAAACAGAGAAAACTCTGCACGAATGGAAACTATAAGTTATGAACTTTACAAAATAGGAACACAAGTTCTCAGCAGTGCTCATGAAGATTCAAATGCTAGAATATGATGCCATATAAAGTGGTAAATTCAGTACAGCATCGATTATCCAAACGTCAATCATCCGAACTGTCAATTATCCGAACCACTGCCAGTAAAAAAAGTTACTATGTACTGTACTTTCCAATTACTGGTTACTATACTGAAATATTAAAGCATTTATTTGGTATAAATTGGGTAATCTCATGCATGTTTGATTAACTGAACAATTTGAAGAACCAAACTTCCTCGGTCCCAATCATTTTGGATAATCGACGCTCTACCGTACTTCTCGGATCCTAAGCTGGAAGGCACAAAGCTCCTCCAAAACATCAGTTAACTATTTACTAATCGACACAGTTTCAGGTCCTACAGGACTTGAATCTTCAGAATATTTTCCCATTTTTGTAACCAATAATTTTGGTAGACAAAATAAATCTTTCCAGCCAAACCATCTACCAGAAAGTAGTCTAATCTGTTTACTTTTAAGAGAATTGAAATGCCATATACCATGTGAATATACATATATATATATATATATATATATATGCACACACACACATGCGTGCACGCGCGCGCGCGTGCGTGTGTGAGAGAGAGAGTGAGTGAGTGATTACTGAGCATGTTGGCTAAAGTGGTAAGATTTACAACTTGCATTAAGATGACTAGTTCAAATCTTGGGTGGGACCATAAGTATCCTGACTGAGGATTTTGGGCATTTTATGCCCCTCCAATAAAGTGCTCATACAGTCCATAAAACTAGGCCACAACCGCTCCTATCCACATCCTTTGCAACTCATTTTTGACTGATCACTCACCACTCAACACTATGCATCATGAGCTACTGATACTATCAAAAATAAATCTAAATAAATACAAAACACATTTATTTATTTACTTACTTACTTACTTATTCTATGGAGTAAAATTTAAACATGTTTAAACAGTTCCCTGAGCAAAAGAAAATATGATTTCATTTTGGCAAGATGAGTTAAGCAGTGAGTTGAGTCATCATATCTGCACTGGAACTTGAGATGCTCAACTGGTTGTGTGTTGTCCCACTATACAGCAAGTCAGTGTATGTGAAAAATGTTTGCTGCTGAGCAAAGAGCATTCATTTGCAATACATTTGCAAAGAACATATGTGTCATGGAAAAAAAGTTGCCAGAAGTTTTATGAAAGTATCCTGTCAGCAGTGCCCATGGAAGAGAACAATATGCAGAATGGTGAAAAATCTAGAATGGTAGGATCAGTGCTGGACAAAAATAAACTACCAAAACTTGGATTCTTTTTTATGAGACATGCTGCAAATTAGGCAGGAACATAAGCAACCAACATAATAAGTACTGCTGTTATGAAAATCCCCATGCAGTTCATGAAGTTCCTCGACATGACAAAGTGCAATGAGTATGCACAAAATCACACAGCTCAGATTTTTTTAAGAAACAACATATAACTCAAGAATTGTGGTCTGCTGGATATCCAGATAAGAATCAGTGCAATTATTATTTGTAAGGGAGACAATGAAAGATGGAGTTTACGTGAACATTCACCATTCCTTGCAAGAAATGAAAAACAATATTAAAAGATAAATTACCAATATTTCAACCCAACAGCTCCGCCATGCCTCGAAATATTTTCAGACTGTACGATGTGCTTAGAAGCTGGAGGTCAGCACTTTGAGACTCTTGTATGAAGTCAATGAAACTGAACTGTAAGGTATAAACAGATTACAAATTCCCAGCACATGCAGGCTTCATATGCAACAAAGCTCCCACAAAAGTTGCCACGCTGAGCGGCGAGAAAAGACTAAATATACGTTCTATATAACAAAATCTGGAATCTTCCTTATCATTTTAAATAGATGAGATAATGTAAATAACAGCTGCATTATGACTGCAATGACCTATATTATTTGCAGAGTATACCTATCTTCCCCTTTGTTGGTATCTCCACCTTGCCGTCATAGAGGGGCTTGTGAGTTCCAGTGACCCTGAGAGTTAAGCTGGCGGTAGCATTGCTACCAGTAAGGTCTCCCAAGCCGGACAGATCAAGAGGGTAGGAACCAGACAAAGAGAGATGGGAGATGGGAAATCCAACAAAAACTCCCCTGATGCCGGAAGCAGCGACATCAGTAGCGACTTGAAGCACAGAGCAAATGATGCTCGAGATGGTTCATGATCGTGTAGCAACAGACGTGACCAGAGTGGTCTGAACGGCTGCTGTACTGCGATGTAGAAAACAAATGGAAAAACTACCACATTATTATTTTTCCTGGATAGTCTCTTCCAGAAACAGAGACATATGCGAGATGCTTCCTCTGGAGACAAAACATTCCGGAGGTAAACTACTCCCCCCTTCGGATCTCCGGGGGGGAGTGTTTCTAGGGGAGACACCACGCGGTTATAAGGACTACAGACAAAAGCAGAAGACGCAGAAGGAAAAGCACAGCTACAAGATAGGCACTTGGAACATAAAGATCTTGAATCAAGGAGGAAAACTCGAAAATTTGAAGAAAGAGATGCAGAAGAACGCAGTGTCTGTGCTGGGTGTTAGTGAAGAGCGGTGGAAGGGTCAAGGTGAAATAAGAAGTGGTGATTATACAGTGTATGATTCCGGGGGTGACAGGGCTGAAAGAGGAGTAGCAATAGTAGTTCATAAAAGCGTAGTGAAAAGTGTTGTTAAGAAGAGTGTGAATAGTGACTGACTCATTGCTGTTAAGCTGAAGGCAGAACCAGTAAGTATTTTGATAGTGCAAGTGTACATGCCAACATCAGGCTATGAAGATGACGAAGTGGAAGAGTTGTATGATATAATTGAAGAAATTCTTGAAGAGGATGGAAAGGGCGCGACAAATACGATTATAATGGGAGATTGGAACAGTCTGGTTGGAGATAAAGCACATCACAACACTGTTGGACCATATGGACTGGGAAGGAAGAATCAGAGGTCAAATCCTTATTGACTTCTGTGAAAGAAACGGACTTGTTATAACAAACACATGGTTCAAAAAACGTAAAAGAAGATTGTACACCTGGAAATCACCAAGGGATAGGAGTCGATATCAATTGGACTATGTATTAGTGGAACAGCGAGTCATGAACAGTGTGAAGTATGTGCAGACACTGCCTGGAGCAGATATTGACTCTGACCACAATTTACTGGTTCCAACAATCGGCACCAGATTGAAGAAGATCATAAGGTTCCACAAGCGAAAACCAAGATGGGATTTCGAGAAGCTATATGCTCAATGACAGGAAGTACACGATAGTCTAGAAGAAAAACTTGGTGCAATAAAATGTGAAAGTGGGAATGTGGAAGTGCAGTGGAACAATATCAAGAAATGTGTTTTAGATACTATGAGTGATTTAGTGGGAAAAGTCGAGAGGGGAGCAAGAAAGCCATGGATTACACAGGAGATGATCAGCAAAATGGATGAACTAAGGAATTGGAAGAATGTCAACAACGAAGAAGGAAGGAAGAACTACAGAAGACTGAGGAATGAATTCAAAAGAGCCACGTACAACGCCAAGAAGGAATATCTGGAGATCATATGCGACGAGATCATAGAATTTCAAAGAACAGGACGTTATGATCTAATGTACATGAAGACAAATGAACTAGGTTGGAAAGAAAACCATGGGATTTAAAACATTGGCATCGAAGACTCTCAACGGAATATAATAATAGATCAGAGACGAGTATTGCAAATTCGAGAGAAGTATATCACAGAGCTCTATGATCGAGCTAATCAACCAGAACACCTAGAAGTCTAACCTGAAGCTGATGTAAGTGAAGACTAGAAACACCCTTACATTTTGCAAAGTGAAGTGGACAAAGCTATCAAGGAGATGAGGAATAGAAGGCTAAAGGAGATGATGATGTACCTAGGAATGTACTCAAATTGTTGGGAGAAGATGGTCTCAAACTAGTGACACAGCTGATCAACAGCATGTATGTAACTGTAGAGTGGCCCAGAGATTTCATTGAAGTTACAATGATTGCCTTAAAGAAGAAGCCCAAAGCTACAAAATGCAGCGACCATCGCACAATCAGCATCATTGCACTTTCAGCAAAGATAGTAGCGAGGATACTTAGAAGAAGGATTGAAAGGAAGACAGAGGATGCGCTTGGAGAAGATCAGTTTGGATTTAGGAGAGGAAAAGGAACTAGGGATGCAATTGGGATGCTGAGAATATTATCAGAATGAACCTTGGACATAGATGAGGAATTGTTCTACTTATTTCATAGACTGGCAGAAGGCATTTGACCGTGTCAACTGGACCAAATTAATGCAAATCCTAAAGGGAATTGGGACAGACTGGCGCGAAAGAAGATTGATCATCAAATTGTACATGGAACAGTGTGTCAAAATACAACTGGACCAAGGGGAGATGAGAAGTGTGAAGATTGGAAGAGGAGTTAGAAAACGTTGATCCTTGTCACCGATTCTGTTCAACTTATATAGCGAGTACCTTACCAAGGAAGCTCTTGAGGGTTTGGAGACTTCAAAATAGGAGGACAAGTAACTCACACTGTGAAATATGCAGATGACCTTGTGCTACTGGCTAGGGAAGAAAATGTGCTACAGGGCATGGTTGATAGACTAATTGAAATAGGAAGATGCTATGGAATGGAAATGAATGTCGAAAAAACTAATGTAATGAGAATCTCAAGGCAACCATCACCAATAATAACTATGATAGATCAAAAGCAATTGGAGAATGTGGAATATTTCAGTTATTTGGGTAGCATGATAACAAATGATGCTATGAAATGAAATTAAATCCAGAATTGCCATGGCAAAAGCAACATTCAGCAAGAAGAAGACTCTTTTCACCAGCAAACTGGACGTAAATTTAAGGAAGAAACTAGTAAAGTGCTACATTTGGAGCATAGCTTTGTATGGTGCTGAAACGTGGACACTTCAGAAAATGGATCAGAAGTATCTGGAAAGTTTTGAAATGTGGTGCTGGAGAAGAATGGAGAAGATCAATTGGACCGATCGCGTGAGAAATGAAGAAGTATTACACAGAGTCAAAGAGGAGAGGAATATCCTACATACAATAAAAAGAAGAAAGGCTAACTGGATTGGTCACATCTTGCGTAGAAACTGCCTTCTGAAACACGTGATTGAAGGAAAGTTAGAAGGAAGGATAGAAATGACGGGAAGACGAGGGAGAAGACGTAAGCAGCTACTGGATGACCTTAAGGAAAAGAGAAGATCCTGGAAATTGAAAGAGGAAGCACTAGCTCGCACTCAATGGAGAACTCGCTTTGGAAGAGGCTACGGACCTGTCGTAAGACAGACTACAGAATGAATATCTTCGAAAGTTGACTTGTACTGATAAGGCAGCATTACATACATATATACATACATACATACACACACACACATATAACTCCTGCTGATGCAGTGGATGCATCCCCAGCTAAACTGCGTTATGCAAACTCCACATCTGGAGTACTACGATGTACTCCATTGAAATAGGATTGAGCCCAAACCCATGGCACCCCAAGGCACCAAAATTATTTTAAGTTAAAGAATAAACATAGAGACATATACCATAACAAATCAGTTGCAGTACCAGCAAGCAAGTAAGTAAGTAATGAAGTAAAGTAAATAAGCAAGTAAAGTAAGGAGGAAGGAAGGAAGAAAGCAAGTAAAGATATGAATGTTTATTTCCCACCTTTCCATCACTTACATCAGAAAAATACTGAGGCAGATCCAAGTGATATCACTGGTTGCCTCACTCTCATTAACGCCGATGAACAAGCACATATACAAGAGAAGTGCATACTTACGTATCAGAGTTGCAATAAAACACGGAATGAAAGACTGTGGAGACTGTGAAGAGAAGGATGAGAGCAGCACCATATACAACAGCTGACCAATACTGTGGCCAGCTGGTGGCTCTCTCCATGAGCTCCAAGCTGGCTAGCACACTAGGGAACACCCACACCTGTGTCGAGGAAGAGGAAGAGCATTGGTGTACATTGTCCAAACAAGCCATATACCAGACTTACTGATGACATTAGACTTGATACCTTGTTGCCATTTCAAACAACTGATTACAAGATGCATAATTATCACATTTCCTTTCATTTATTGTTGAGGTCATTGCTTCTCAGTCCTTGATATCTTTGAAAAAGTTAATATTTTTACAAGCTACAACATGCACTAAGTCAGGACTGAATCTTTGAAAAGGGTACTGAAAATTCCTACATTATATAGTACTGGATTCTTCCCTTAATTGTTTGTGTGCTTTTTGCACTTGTAGAGTTTTTGGAATGTCCAAATTCCTAAGGGATGAAATCTACATGGCATTGTCATAATTAGGGTTCGGATGTTTATGACATGTCATATTTTTATTCGAGCTTCTACTTTCATTCTAAACTGAAAATGAACACTAATTGGGTTATTCTAATCACAATCTTTCTTACATTCCAAATCCTTCTACACCTTAGAGGAATATTTTAGCCAGGGATAGCTCCTTGGATAGTCATGACTACATTGTCATATTTTACCTTATTGTCATGTATATACCGTATATTCTCGAATCTAAACCGCACCCGAATCTAATCCGCACCCAGTTTTTGGCGACTTCTTAAACGAAAAAAGTTAGTTCGCGATTCTAATCCGCACCTTTCCTTCAACCACCCCTTGCCCACGGGGCGACTGATTGAATAATATTGGATGTTACCAATGCGTTAAAATCCGACGCTACGCCTGTGGCCGATGAGTCATACCGATAGAGGCGGGGCCTTTCTCAACAGACGTGCGCAATCTCGTCTGAAGCCAGCTGAGCTTTAGTTGTTGAAACGTGGGAGGTGTTTGTTCCAATTTGTCGTGTACCGTAGTTATGGAAGAGGGACACCTGAAATCTAAACGACTCTCATATACGGCAAACTTCAAACGTGAAGTTATTCGGTGCGCAGAGGAGAATGGAAACCGCAAAGCCGCTGCAATTTTTGGAGTTGATGAAAGCAACGTTCGACTATGGCGGAAACACAAGGCAGCGATCAGCGGGACGAAGGAAATTCACTGGACCCAAGAAAGGACGATTTCCTGAAATTGATGATGCAGTCTTCACGTTTTTTCAAGAGAGACGCAAGACTGGACTGTTTGTGAGTTATGATCTACTCGCGAGGAGGCGATAAAGAAGGCCAGATCTTTGAACATTCCTCGAATTGTGAGTGATGACGGCGAGTCTGATGAATAATAAATTATAATAATAAATAATAAAATAATAGATTATTGTATTGTTCTTACGTTGTTTATTAATTACGTTATTGTTATATTGTACAGCAGCTCAATCATTTTTCCAAAATCCAGCTCTAGACCGCGAATCTAATCCGCATCTGATTTTTTAGCCCTCTAAAACTGTAAAAAAAGTGCGGATTAGATTCGAGAATATACGGTATATTTAATATATTGTATTATGTTTTATGCATATATTGTAAATGTTATGTAGGTATAAGTTGTACATAACTAAATTTTATGTGCATGATTTTATTTACTATTGTATTTATATGCATTGTTTAGATGACACTTGCCGATTATAGCAAGTTCATGTTGTGTGACAAGTTCTGTATCCAATGGCTTTTGCCTTGTATGGATGTGCTGGAATGTGTAATAAATACAATACAATACAATACAATCAGACTGTATTTATTTTCAATATAAATGCATATTTACGTCAGTTTTATGTGTTGGTCATATTTATAGTTAAGATGCATATTTTGATTGTAGTTTGAGAAAAAAATGAATATTTTGGTTATATTTTGGGGATAGAATTCTTATGCATCATGTTTTAAAATTATATTTTAGATGATTATACTTCCAAGAAAGAGTCACTGTTATTTTGACATAGCTGTAATTGGTATGTATACAAGGTGACAATGAAGCAGCGGTACGTTTCAACCCTTGGTGGCTACATTAAATGCAGGTAGCCCCCACCCTTTCTAAGGATAATATTATGAAAGTAGGAATGCAGTTGCCCTAATCCTATACCCTTTCTTACTTGTAACTACATTTCTCAGGCATTCACAATGAATCCTTCAGTCAGTTAAGATGCCGAAAGTGAAGTGTTCTGAAAGTGCAAAGTTAAGAGTTTTCGTTAAAGATTTTGGCGAGGAATATTTTAGTTCTGATGGAAGAATTCTGTTCTGTAACCTTTGTGAAGTTAAAGTTACAGCTGGTAAGCGATTTAATGTGCAACAACATTGTGATACGGCAAAACATAAAAATAGTTTGAGCAGACAAACCAGTCATCAAAGCAGGCAACGACTTCTGTTCGATAACACTACAACACCTTCACCATCAAACAAAACATCGGAATTTTCAAAGGACCTGTGTGAAATGATGGTGTCTGCCAACATACCGCTAAACAAAGTGAACAATGAGCAGTTCAAAACTTTCTTGGTGAAATACACGACTCATTTCATTCCAGACGAATCAACACTACCAAAAAACTATGTACCTGCCTGTTATGAAGATGTTCTAAAAAGAATTAGATGTACTGTGGGCGACAATAAGGTTTGGGTTTCGACTGATGAAACAACGGATGTCTGCGGCAGATATGTAGCGAATGTCGTTATTGGCACGTTCTTAGCTGACCGTCCTGGTGACACATTCCTTCTTGATTCCGAAGTTCTTGATACAGTAAACCACTGCTCTAGCGCTGTACTTTTCGATAACGCCATGAAACTCTTGCGGAAAGGTGACGTTAAGCGAGACAATATCCTCCTTTTTGTAACGGACGTTGCACTATATGTGGTAAATCTGCCAAGGGCCTCAAAATGATTTATCCAAAAATGGCCCATTTAGCATGTCTGGCTCATGCCCTGCACAGAGTTGCCGAAGAAATTAGACATAGTTATACTGAAGTCGACAAGTTGATCTGAACGTTAAGAAAATGTTCGTTAAAGCTCCGTTGAGGGTGCAGAAATACAAACAACTCGCACCTTCATTACCTCTTCCTCCTCAGCCGGTACTCACTCGATGGGGTACCGGGCTCGATGCTGCTGAGTACTACTGCGAAAACTACGCAGTTATTGAAGAAATTGTTAATACTTTTGACAGCAGTGACGCATTTTCTATCACAATTTTTAAAGAAATATTTTCCAGTAGTTTGTCAGGACGTCTGGCTTATATAAAATCTAACTATGGAGGCATAGCAACTACAATTTCTCGCCTATCGGCAGTTGGTACAGATCTACATGAAAGTTTGGAGCTGATCAAGGGAGTAAGGTGCGATATAGGGCGAGCAAGAGGCAAAATAGGTGATGCTGTGAAATCAAAACTTAATACAGTGCTGCGTCGAAACGATGGTTATGCGACAATGTGCAAAATAAGCGACATTCTAAGCGGAAATGAAGTTACACTGGGTGTAGATGAACCAGCGGTAAACAGCGATGATTTAACCCTCTTCAAATATGCTCCGGTGACGTCGTGCGATGTCGAAAGGAGCTTCTCAAGTTACAAGACCATATTGAGCAACAATCGAAGAAGATTTTCATTGGAGGCCTTCAAAATGCACATCGTTGTATATTGGAATGCTGCCAAGAAAGCAGAATGAAGAAAGGTACGTAATATTTTGAAATTGGTTTATTTATTTATTTGTAATTAATGAATTTGATATGCATGAAAGGCTCTTCTTTTAAATTTATCTTCTTTTTATAAGAACACGTATTCTCAACATACGAGTATGATGCTGATCCAAAACGAGGCATTTACAACTTAAAGCGACTGAGGCCTTTGACTAAAATTGCTAGGAAATCAAGTAATGTAATAGTTGTACATGCATATGGAAAGAAATAACATGATTGAAATACAAAACAATTTTTAATTTTAACAAATAATTTTTCATAAAAAAAATGAGGTAATATTTTGCCTTTTTTAGGTCATATTTAGCTATTTTTGGGGCATATTTGCATGCATATTTCTCGGTTTTTTAGGTCATGAACATCCGAACCCTAGTCATAATAATACTTCAGGCAAATCACTTCCACTACCTTCACTAACCTCAAGACAGCTTTGGGTCAGAGTATTTTTCCTGTTACATTCAATGCCAGGCTGGACTACAAACCCTCCTATCTAAAAAAGTTTGTGATACTTCCTAATCTCTGTATCTGAATATTAAGAGAATTGGTAATAAAATAAAATATTAAATTTTGATTGCATAAAATCACTGAGTTTGCAATTACAGCAATCAATCATATTTTTCTCTCCATCTACATCAACATGATTCAAAGGAGTACAACAAATATACACCAGTATACTGCTCTGAAACAAGAAGATATCACACAAAAAAGTGTATCATTGTGCTGTATGCTTGAATTGTAACCAGAATATCAAGGGAAGTTATTGCAGCTTGTCTTCAAGTACGATCGAAAAAATTGGTTCGATGGTTGGTTGATTGATTCTTGCTTTATTTAATTATGCCTGGATTATGTAGCAGAGCCCTGTAAGAATGATTTGTGAATTAGACAGGATGATGGCGGAACGAATCAGAACATATTTTAAGGTACTATCAAAACATTTACTTGTAGGGACTGATGGGAAACCATGAAAAATCACAAGCTGGTTCCAGGAATAGAATTTGAATATGAAAGCTCCATATTCAAAGCACAAGTCTTAACTAACAAACCTGCCTTGTGACAGGTCCATAACGTTTTCCAAAGTGGGTTCTCCAGACAGTGCAATCTATTGCTTCCTCTTTCAACTTCCAGTATCTTCTATTTTCCTTAAGGTCATCCAGCATCTGCTTACGCCCTCTTCCTCGTCTTCTCGTCACTATCTTCCCTTCAATAACATGTTTCAGATGGCAGTTCCTACGCAAGATGTGACTAATCCAGTTAGTCTTTCTTCATTTTATTTTACGTAGGATGTTCCTTTTGTCCTTGACTCTGTGGGATACTGGCAGGATTTCTATTTCTAGATATATATTCTTCAATAAAAGTGCTGGTACAACGAGTGTGTGTAAGTGCTCTCCTTCCTCAGTGAGTCGGGAAGTGGAGAGGTTGCTGCTGGAAGTGGAGAGCGGCAAGTGTACCGTGCTCTCCTTCCTCATTGAGTCGGGAAGTGGAGAGATTGCTGCTGGAAGTGGAAAGCGGCAAGATGTACCGTGTTCTCCTTCCATGTTGTGTCGGGACGGCGGTGTGCCGATGATGTCCCGAGAGTTGGCTCGCTGTTGCCGTGCGTAGGCTACACGTCAGTACAGCGAGTGATGAGTGATGGCAGCTGGTTCCCAGTAGAGGAGTCGGCCGCGAAGTGGGCGAGTTGGGCGCATAGTGGCGCGGTCCCACCGGCCGAGTCTGCCGCTTGTTGTGTGACTCCTCTGCGTGATGAGTGAGCGAGTGAGTGCTGGTTGTACCCAAAAAACCAACCAACCAAAGTGCTAACTAAGGGCGGAGACTTGCGCGGAGCGCAAGTCGACGTACCTTGATCTGTTTAGCCATTCCTGCGTTTTACCGCATTGCTGGGCTCAATAACAGACTCTTTATTCTGAACTAGGGATTTTGCTTGCGCTAACAAATTTAAGGTCTCGATTAAGTCGGGACCTGGCACACCAAAGGCTACAGCTCTAAGAGCGTATAGTTTTTCCAAGTGGGGGGAATAATTTGGTTGGATGGCTCTCTGGGATTTGAACCCACAGTGGCATTTTCACGAATAATTTCACAAAGGATCCAAAACCTACAAACGAATAATTTAGTCCTACCGGGGGGTGGGGGGGGTGCGGGCCGTGCCCCGACTTTGTGTTATACACTGGCATTCACCTTACAACTGAGGAAAATCACGGAAAACCTGAGTCAGGGTATTCGGAATGCGCCTAATTTTAGGTGCAGTGTCTGTTGGCCACTAAGGGCATCGACACATTCACTGACCCATCCCCGTAGCTTGCGCTAGACGGCCTGGGTCAGCCCTCGGTCAGCGCAGATATCTGCCGAGTTGCTGGGTTAAGGGGTTCCCCACACCAGCCAACCTAGAGTCGAAGCTCTCGGTTAGAACTCTGATGTGATCAGCAAAGAGAGGAACTCCCAAATCCTCGTGAATTTGCGCGCTACTCATGTACCAAGGTGCACCAGTAGCAATGCGAAGGCACTTGGATTGAATAACCTGCAGCTTTCTGAGGTGGGTGCAGGCAGCAGACCTCCAAATGGGGCACGCATAGTCCATCATGGGCCGTATGAGCTGCTTATACAGCAGAACCCCGTTCCTGATGGACAGGCCGCTTCTCCTGTGAAGGAGAGAGCTAAGCAGACCCAGTCGTTGGGCTGCTTTCTTCTTGACCTGGACGATGTGAGGCGACCAGGTCATCCGTGTATCAAGGATCACTCCCAGATAACGGGCTGTGTCTACCCACTGGATTGGCTCTCCTAGGAACTGCACCGGTCGAGGCTTGGAGGACCTCCACCCTGCCTTCGCAAAGAGCATAGCATTGCTCTTTGAGACATTGATGGCGATCCTCCACGCCTTCAACCATCTCTCTAGATCACTGAGGTATGCTTCTAGGTAGCTAACAAGCAGAGCCGGGCTGCGGGACGTGGCAATGATTGCCGTGTCATCCGCGTACAATGCCAGCTCGACGTGGCGGGACGGGACGGGCATGTCATTGACATACAGACTGAACAAGACAGGAGAGATTAGTCCCCCCTGTGCTACGCCAGCCCGCATGCCACGACGGGAGGATATGGTCGTTTGGAAGGACGCTTCGAACGTCCTGTTGTAAAGGTAGGAGGATATGGTTTTGACCAGATAGGAGGGGAAGTTAAGAGCCGTAAGCTTGAAGAGGAGACCGTCGACCCAAACAGTGTCGAAAGCCTTAGCCACGTCGAGAAAGACTGCGCCTGTTAGCCGCTTCTCACCAAAGTTTCTGGTCACCCTTTCGACAAGGCGGGCTAGCTGGAGAGAGGTGCTATGTTTGGGTCTGAATCCAAACTGCTCGTCTCGCAAAAGCCCGCGCCCGCTTACTTCACTTAAGATCCTACTAAGTAGGATCTTCTCGAACAACTTGCCGATGGTGTCTGATGGTGGTGCTGGTTGTCTGTAAGTCGCCCTCTATTTATTCTGCTGGACACGGGACAATCTGTTCTGCGATTGGCTAGCTGGCGACACCTGCTGTGCGCCAATCCCGTGGCCAGTGGGCGGAGTCGGCTGAATGACTTTGCTGCATGCTGTTGCGGAAAACGGAGAGGCTGCTGCGGCGTGTGTACCGCGTTCTCCTTCCCGGTGCTGTTGTGGAAAGCGGAGAGATTGATGCATGTGGGTAGTCCCCACAACTCTATGTAATACTTTTTCATTTTTCATACAATCAGTCCAACTATCTTCTGCATCCTTCTCCAGCACATTTCAAAACTTTCAAGGTAGTTCAGATCTATTTTCTGACCAAGTTTCAGCATCATATAAAGTGATACTCCAAATGTAGCCTTTCGTTAATTTTGTGCTTAAATTTGAGTCCAATTGCTGGTCCACAAGAGTCTCCTTCTTGTTGAATGCTGCTTTTTCCATGACAATCCTGGATTTGATTTCATGTGTACATCTTGCATCACTTGCTATCAGGCCACCCCAATAGTTGAAATATTCCTCATTCTCCAGCTGTTTTTGATCTCTCATAATCTGTACTGAAGAAGGTTATCTTAAGATTCTCATTACCTTAGTTTCTTCCACTTCATGCCCATTCAATGGCGCCTTCTAACTTCAACTAATCTATCAATCATGCTCTGTAGTATCATTTCCTCCTTAGCCAGTAGCAAAAAGTCATCTGCATATTTCACAATGCAAATTACTTGTCCTCCTATTCTCAAAACTCCAAATCTTTCAACAGCTGCCTTGGTAAGGTACTCACTGCCTAAGTTGAATAAAATCAGTGACAAACAGCGCCCTTGTCTAACTTCTCTTCCAATCTTCACAATCCTGATGTTTCCTTGGTCCAGTCATAATTTAACACTCTAACCCATGTACAATTTGCTGAGCAATCTTCTTTCATGCCAGTCAATACTGGTGTTCTTTAGGATGTGCATTAACTTGGCCCAGTTTGCTCAGTTAAATGCTTCTGCCAGTCTATGATGTAAGCACACACTTCTTCATCTATGTTCTAAGTTCATTATGACACCCCAATTTCATCTCTAGTTCCTCTTTCTCTTCTAAGTAAAAACTGATCTTCTCCAAGTATGTCCTCAATTTCCTTTTCAGCCTTCTACTAATAAATATCCTCATTATTATCTTTGCCGCATATGTGGCGAGTCTGATTGTGCCATGGTTGCCCCGTTTTGAAGCTTCTGGCTCCTTCTTTAAGACAGTCATTGTTCAATGAAATCCTTCGGTCACTCTCCAGTTTCATATACGATGTTCATCAGCTTGTCATTAGTTTGAAGCCATCTTCTCCCAACAATCTGAGTACATCCGCAGGTACATCATCATCCCCTGTAGCGTTTTTTATTCCTGACCTATTTGACTGCTTCTTCCACTTCATCACAACTTCCATTTATTTCATAAGGCTGGGGTGCACAAATTCTGGACATGAGATCGCCACGGCAACTAAATTTTGTATGGTAGCCTTTCTAGGTTAGAGAATTTCCTGCGAAGGTTCCCGCCCACTGGAAGAACGAGCCGCGGATCTTCAAGCTTGCCCTCCCCCCAAGAATGTCAGGCAACCGGCGATTCTTGGGGATGCTGAATTTCTATCGGTGCTTCCTACTTCACGCCGCAGCTACCCAGGCACCGCGACACGACGTCCTCGCCGGCTCCCGGGTCAAGGGTTCCCACCCCATCGCTTGGACACCGGTGCTCTGTACAGCCTTAGACGAGAGCAAGGCGAGTCTGTCGCGCAGCGTCATATTGGCACACTCAGACTCCTCAGAACCACTCGCTTTGGTTACAGACGCCTCAACCACCGCCATGGGGACCGTGCTGCAACAACGCGTGCGGAATGCCTGGCAACCTCTCGCCTTCCTCTCCAGGAAGCTAAGTCCGGCGCAGCAGAAGTATAGCGCCTACGACAGGGAGCTGCTGGCGATCTACGAGGCCGTGAAACATTTCCGCCACATGTTGGAAGCCCGGCACTGTATAATCTTCACGGACCACAAACCCCTCGTATATGCATCCAAACAAAAGAGGGACAAGTGCTCGCCATGGCAGTTCAACCACCTGGACTACATCTCGTAATTCACCCCGGACATACGACATACATTCGGCCAGAACAACGTCGTCGCTGATGCCCTTTCCCGCGTGGAGGCCATCACCATACAGGTAACCTCTGAAGCACTGGCCGCATCGCAGGAAGAAGACGAAGAGCTGCACACCCTCCTCGAAAGGGATACTGCTCTCCGGCTCGAGAAGATGAACGTTCCCGGCACCACTGTCACGCTGTACTGTGACACTTCTGCCGGCAAACCGCGACAGTAAGTGCCTGCACTTCTTCGACGCCAAGTGTTCGACTCTCTGCACGGCCTCGGTCATCCGGGAATCAAAGCGACGGCCAAACTTGTACCCCAGCGTTTCGTGTGGCCAGGAATGCAGAAAGACTGCCGGACTTGGGCATGAGCCTGCCAGTCCTGTCAGCGCTCTAAAGTCTCCAGGCATATTGTCACACCCTTGGGCGACTTTACGCTGCCGGCAGCTCGTTTCCTGTACATCCACATCGACCTCGTTGGTCCCATGCCGACATCCGCAGGATTCAAGTACTGCCTGATAGCAGTGGATAGTTTCACGCGCTGGCCGAAAGCCATCCCCATACAGGATATCACGGCAGACACCGTGGCGCACGCCTTGCTGTCCGGCTGGATAGCCCGCTTCGGTTGCCCACAAATCATCACGACGGACCAGAGGCGCCAATTTGAATCGAACCTCTTCCGCTCCCTGGGTAAACTGTGTGGCACCCAGTTGTCCCGGACGACGGCCCATCATCCTGCCGCCAATGGCCTTGTGGAACGATTCCACCGAACCCTCAAGGCAGTCATCATGTGTCGAGCGGACGAGCAGTGGACTGCGGCCCTACCCCTAGTCCTCCTCGGAGTGCGTACCGCTTTCAAGGAAGGCCTACAAGCTTCCGTAGCTGAGCTCGTATACGGCGAGCCCCTGCGAATTCCCGACGAGTTACGGACTCCGTCCACCAGCAACAGAGCCATCAAAACTCATCCAGCAGCTCCGTCGACACATGGATCAGCTTCGCCCGGTTCCGGCAGCACGACACACCTCCCCGACTACATTCGCCCACAAGGACCTTGAGGACTCCACACATGTCTATCTGCAGCAGGATGCACTATACCGCGCTTTGAATCCTCCGTACAGCGGCCCATACAAGGTTCTAGGTCGTACGGACAATATTACATGCCGAGATCCTGTATAGTTGAAGAGATATAAATAAAAGCTGAGTGGAAGTTACAAGGTTATTTCTTGCTCAAGCAACCAACCGACTAGCTACCACCACAGGTCCAAAGATGAGAAAATTGCATGGCCTTAACTCCAAGCTGTATGCAAGACATTTTGGCACCTCCCATTGCATGGGTCATATGTGGAAAAGCAATGTCATGCAGCAAGATGATGCTGTCAGTGAGTTTACCCAGACATTTGTTCTTGATCACGGTATGCTGCTTTCTAACAGTGTGACAGTACAAGTTTTCATTGATTGTGTAACAGTGAAGTGAGGTGTCTCCACTGCATGCCTTCTGGTTTTATCATGGGTATAAAATGGTACAGTCAGTCTCATTGCCAGTCACAATCCACTGCAGAAATGCATCACCCTCAGTATTGTAGGGTTGCAAATGTTCTACCAAAATTGATATGTCATGCATCTTGTGTGTCTATCAGCAGATGTAGGACCTACAGGGAAGAAGCCTTGTAATATCCAAAATCCTGTACAATTTCATTCACACAGCCAATATTCATATTCACTTCCAATGACAGGAAACAAACCATCTAACATCTGTCCCTGTGCACAGCATTTTTGACCCATGCAGTGTTCTGTGGATTAGCAAAAAGGTGAGTGTGTCCTGGTCTTGGTAAGTCTATTGTTTACTACCTGCCCTTCTAAAGATATGGAGCCAATCCACTGTTGTCTTTGAAACACATGCAGCAAAGCAGATGACACACATCCAACTAAGAACTTCAGCATATTGACAGCCTTCTGCTCTGAGAATCTGAACCACCACCCTCTAGTCCTGTCTGGAAAGTTTCACCACACAGTGCACCATCTTTAAGCTGCACTGTAATGTTGTCTGCACTAGATATTCACACGGTCAACTCTACTGTTCTACACAAGTGTCTGCCAATCAGTTTAACAAGTCAAACATGCAGCTGTCATCTACACTGCCACAGCACTGTTGCAAATGGGTTTCAGTTCTACATGCCTCATAACTGTGTTTACTCCACAACAAAACATGTTAGCACTGAAATGAAAACAACAACAGGATCCAGTCTACTAAAACATGCCCAATCATCACAGGACCATCATATGACTATAAAAGGAGGCTGTGTGTGCAGTACAAGAACTTCTTGAGCAGACATCATATGACAGTGTTGTGATGTAACAATCACCATAACTGAAGAGTAGCAAACTGATATACACTTTCCTCAGCTGCCCCACCCCACACTCCACAGCCCACTTTATAGCAGTAGTCTAAATGGTTTTCACCCAAGCTTCAAAACAAAAATAAAAAGGATATAAATGAATTAGTTGATGTTGGACTAGGCAGTCATACTAAAAGTTGTCAAGCCACTTTAATTTCAGTCCACATCAAGTTACAGGAAGCTAAAATTAACTTTCAAGCTTTAAAACAGATCATGGCACACTTCTCATGACAAAATATGGCGCTCAAAAACATCTACAACCCACCTGAAGCATTTTCACTATGTCATGCAATACAAGGGAAATATAATGCATAATTCTATGCAGCATACAATTTTTACTATTGATTGGCCACACAAACAGGGTTTGTATCTGCAAATAAGAATATCATGACCTATGAGGAATTCAAAAATTGCAAAGGACACATGTGGAATCAGTGTAATCCAGAGCAAAGTAGAGCTTCCATTCTTATTTGGTATCAAAAAATGAGCCTCATCTGCAAAAAAGCTCCTGTGACATGTAGGAAGAGAACACGAGTGAATGAGCAAGAAACCAGTCCCTTATTAATAAGAGTGTAACTCAGGCCATCAGCATGATGTATTTATTTTTCCACTGGCTGTTCCACTTGCACTCCCAGAAGACTTCTAACAGACTGATAGCATTAATGAGCAGTCATGCTTCAGGTTTTCAGCGCTTCCAAGCAACAGCTTCAAAACAAGGGCAAGGAACAAGGTTCCCCCCCCCCCTTCTCCCTTCATGTGCACTTGTTTCTCCAAAGTTGGAGCAAAACAACAGGCAACCACTTTAAAAACTTTACTACTAATAGCTTACCTTTCCAGAAATACATAAATAATGTGTAACAACATATACTGGATTTATACCAACTGTAACATATCACTATGGCATCCATTCAGTTCCAGAACTGCTACTGATCTCTTGCTCAGGCAGATTTGTAAAACTAGTTCCAAATTTATAATGGTCATGCAAGACTTAAAAAAAAGAAGATCCTAATAAACAGAAATATCTACATACCCCATGCGTCGCAACATTTGCTATGTGTTCAATGGGTGTAGGAATGTAAGCCCGATTTGGGCTAGCCTTTTCATTCATCCACTGGACACTGCAATTAGAAGATCACACACACTGTTAAACTGCTTACAATGTAACATCCCTGTTTCAAATTATGAAATTAACACAACCTCGTAAATTAACAAAGCTGTTTGAATCTGCAATTTTTAATGTCTGCAAATTACTGACATTTTAATATTTATATTACTAAAATCCAAGCTATTTACTGCTTCTGTTATTGAACAAACCTCGGATTTAATCCCTAGGGCAGTTATCATAGTTAAAAATTTCACATCTTTTTAGCATTTTTTCAAGTAGTGGTTGAACAACATCTTACAGTAGGCCAAGCAACTATTTTCTTAATCACAATCCATAACTTTTGTAGTACCGTTGTGTTATGTTTTGTGTAACCATGCAAAATTTATTTTTCTAAAATTTATATTGGAGTGTTAATGATAAATTTCGAATTTAAGTTACGATACAAGTTAGGTTGAGTGATCTACACGTGCTAACAGGAAGGCTGTATCATGTTGCATCCCCTTAATAACAGCAACTATTTGTTGGGTTTCCATTATGCTGTTGCTAAGTGAACTAGAAAGCGCTGATCTGGTAAGTTTAGTGAAGGCGTGTGAGGCCATTAGCACCAACACGCAGTGTCTTTGTGTTCCATCTTTCATCAAGAACAGACGCAAATATGCAAGGCTTGGGAAAAACCTAAAATGAGCTTGATAGCTCTGATTTTCCTGTTCATGCCAGGTGAGTGGTGTGTGATGCATCCGAAATTGTTTGACAAGAAGTAAATTGATTCGTTATAGTTTTTTTTTTTTTCCTAAATTTAGTTCAAAACTGAAATATGAATGGTTAAGAGAATATTACGACGATCCAGCCTTAGTGTTGTTAGGACCCCCCTAACTAGGCAAACGGAAGTGTAAACATGGCAACTTTAGTCTGTTACTTATACATTTATATACGTGTGTGCAGAACAGAATAGATGAGAACAGAGATTCAGTTTTAGAAAGATGTAACCGGTGTTCTGTCTGTGGTCCGCTGGGAAGTAAGCTGTAAGAAAGATGAAGATATATCCTAGCCCGAGTAGCTCCATGAATATATTGTCGTACATACGGGAAAATAGGTAAAATTATGATTGGGAATTTGATTTACTAAATCCTGTTGAAATCCTGAAACTTACAATAGCTTAAATTTTCAGGGAAATTATATTAACAACCAGAGCAATGAGCTTTTGAGGAAGCCATTTTAATATTGTTTGCACGAGCATAGTAATATGAATATTTACAGTTTAGTCTAACATTCGCAAAATTGGTGGCAGTGAAACTTTAGGTACATGTCTAACTAGAGAAGTATTTGATAGAATATATTGTGATATTTATTAGGCACAGCAGTTATCAGTAATCTGCTGAAAATTACAAAACTGACTGGTGGCAGCACTACCGTAAAGGTAGAGTTAAGACGGAGCCAGCGGAAGCCTGTGAAGCTACACTACCGGCAGAACCTCTTTAGGTGGAGCTTGAGTTTAGTTAGGTAACCCACCCTAGGGAGCACTACAAGTAGATGGCCTGACAGCAGATGCCGCCAGGGTACTACACTTTTATAAACTGAAATATTACAGCATTCAGTGCTTCATAATCTATCATCATCAATGCAGTTAATTCTATGTTTAATATTCTACTATTACAACACAAGTACTGTTTATTAAACAATTAAATATGAACCACGAAGGCAGTCAGTAGATATAACACAAATTCATCACCTAAACTAAAAAAAAACACCATCCATGTCAGCCATGTGAAGTGATTGTTTTTCTGGGGTTCCTGTCTGTCTCGGATTTTCATATTTGCTGGAAAAAGAGTTCAAGTACTTCCTAAAGATGGAAAATTCACTTTCATGTATCCTACAACAATTGAAATAAAAACGCATTGGTAAAAGCAATTTACCAGTTGTGAAAACATGCCAAAGTAGGTATGCAGGTGGCAAATGGGGAATATTCCAATACAACAAAACTTACTCCCGGGATTCTGTGCCTTGTAGTAAATTGCATTCCAACATTTGGGAGGAACATACTGCCTCCACCTTTAGGGTCAGTAAATCTTGCTCAAGTGGACGCTGAAGTAGAGGGAAAGAATGGAATGTTTCAGTTAAACGGATAGTTGTAGGAAATTGGCAACCAGAACTACAAGAGAGGGAAGACGAATAGCATTATACTGAGCCAGTGGGAGTAAGTGAAACACACTCCAACTGGCAAATACAAAATACATGCATATACATATAATAGAATTAAATATGTACATGCACACACTATACACTAAAGTGATCAAAAATTTTCTCTGTAGTGCTACTATATTTGCTTCGACAACAATATTCACAAATATTCGTTTTTCTTTAGCTAAAGAATTTCTGAGTTCCTACACAGCAGCATTATCTTCACGCATAGCCAAGGTACAATGTTTCTCTATTTATCTGTAGAGATAATACGCACTGTCACTCTTATCAACTACATACAAAATTTTATCCAACACCCTACTGTCAATTCACTGTCTTCAAACCAACTAAATGCACTTAGTTGCATTTAGTTGGTTCGTAGACAGTGAATTGTGAAACAAGATGCATGGTGAGATTAATATAAACCCTACTGTCAAGTTTGATGCTGTAGGCAGATTAAGTTACTGGAGATCAACAGTGTGGATTTTCACATAACAGGTCAACTAGATCATATATTCTGCATTCTTCAAATACTTAAGAAAAAAAGTGGATATAATGATGCAGTACAACTATTACTTTATAGACTTCAAGAAAGCCTATGATTCAATTAGGAGAAAGTTCTCGTGCAGTATTCTCACTTTCCAATTACAGACCAATATCAATTCTGCCAGTTTCTTTCAGAAATTCTAGAAACCTTAATATATAAAAGAGTAGTGACCTTCTTAAATAAACAGAATATGCTATCTGAGGCACAGAATAGCTTTAGAGAAAATAAATCTACAAATACAGCAACGCAAACTTTTATAGAAGACATACAGAAAGCATTGGATAATAGGCTATTAGTAATGGGCATATTCTTAGACTTAACCAAGGCTTTTGACGTAATAAATCATAAACTACTGCTTGCAAAATCGGAGCAGTATGGACTTAGAGGGATAATATATTCATGGATGAGTTCATATCTTACTGGCAGAACTCAATTTGTTGAAATACAGCAAATTGATAAAAAGACTTCAAATTTAAAGATGTATACATCCTCATATAAAGAAATAAAATATGGTGTGCCACAGGGGTCAGTTTTGAGACCCCTTTTGTTCCTGTTGTATAATAATTTATAAGATGACGCATTAGTTGTTTGACATTCAATAAATCCCTGGCAATTTAACACCCTCAGGGATTTAAATACCCGGCAGTGAAAGTGTTAATAAGACAAAATTCAGGACAAGCAATATGTATCAACATTCCATATCAAGAATTTTCCAAAAATTGAGGAGCCACTTTGAAATTCTAGGTGTCAGAAGGGTGATATGAAACAAGTTCCATACTAAGGACCCACAAATATTAAATGTCACATTAAATTAAGTTTCAGACTGTGTCAACAATGTGAAATTAAATGTCACCTTACAAAATTTAGTCAACCGGGTGACCTGGCACCCAGGATTTGTGCACACCTGCTTCACATGTGTTTAGTCTATCATAACAGACCTCATGAAACAAAAAAAGTCATATTTAACTGTAGTTACTTAATAACTGTTACATTACAACACCAATCATATGTTTGATCATCTGACATTCAAAACAATTATGATATTCAATCAACAACAAACAAATTAAACAGCATCTATATTTTGAAGTCCACTATGCATAAAAGACACAAAATCTCTTCTCAGTACTGCGAGTACTTTTAATGTGCCTTTCTAATTTTTACACAACACACATTAATGAAGCCCTGTCATAACCATGGAAAGGAAACATTCATTCATTTATTTCACATTCAGAAATCCAAATCAGGCAACCCAGCCTTTGGATAGGGAACAAGTCAAAACATAACAGCAAAACACAAAACAAGCAATACAAGTCACAAAATACAATACATGCAATACAGGTCACAAAAATACAATACACAACAATCACACACATAAAACACAATTCCCAAGAGAACAATTGAGTGTATCACCCTAGCAAACACAAAACATGTATAAAATGCTCATAATAACCAAATGAGCACATCACAAGTCAAACAAACAATGTATATAAATAGAATATAAAAGACAATTAATTTTGTAATCAAAGTATTCCATAAGTATAAAAAGAATGGATTTGTAGGAAATCCCTAAAAGCTGCTTTAAAATGTTTAATATTATGTGATAGTTTCCTTATTTCAGAGGGAAGATTATTATACACCCTAATGCCAAAATAGCAAGGTCCCTTCTGATAAATTGTTAAATGAGATGATGGTTGAAAAAGATTAGAGTTATTCCTAGTTTTAATGTTATGCACTTCAGAATGTTCCTTAAATAAATTTTTCCTCACACACCAAAAAGCAAGCTCTGTCACAACCATTGAACAGAAAAATGAAATTATTCCTCACACACCAAAAACCAAGTGCATTACACATATTAGATTTTGACTGTTACATCTTTTACTATGAGACATGAAGACACATGATTCTCGGTCAATGACAATAGGCATTTCCCAAATTTCATCTGCTATTGATTTCCTTGTCAATGCAATTCTGATTTGTTATCTAAACCTTGAGGCATTTCTTAAGGATTTACCTAACATAATAATAGTGCACATAGAAACAGGCACAGAATTAACACTGGGTAATCATTACATTGCAAAAAAAAAGAAAGAAAAAAAAGAGAGAGTGAGAGAGAGTTGTAATTTTTCTAAAAATCCCAGCAAATTTCAAGAAATATATTCACTACAAACTGTGTGAATATGAACAACCATTTATATCTTTCTATATGTTCATGAGTATTTATTATTGGTATGTTTAATGACCCAATAAATAAAATTAGAAAAATGTTGAATTATATGATGTTTAGTGAACAATGAAATGGAAAGTGTGTAAAAGGAAGCTGTCATTGCCTAATTAAAGGTAATAGCTGATATTTGCCTGTAGTGTCTGAAAAAAACCAAGAAGAAACACAAGGCAGTTGCTGCTATATCATCTGTGATGTTCAGTTGACCGTATATATCAAAGGTCATGCAATACCTGTTCAAGAATTCCTTTTAATATCTCTTATGCAAGGTAACAAGTTTCTTATCTGGTAATATTCACAAAATGAGATGTACCTATGACATATTCATTAGGTTGAATATCAAACACTAAGCACTGTAAATGAAAATGGAACTGTATTTAAGGAACATGTGGAACTGAATTAAGCCCAACTAAAAAAAATTCAAATATGTAAATAAAAATAACAAAACCCTCTATACAAAAGAGAAGTCTGTATGTAAGCCAAGGTCTTGCATCCTGTGTTACACAAAGACATTTCTATGTGAACACGAGTGAATTTCCATGGATTGCACCACATTTACTTGTCAGTGGCCCTTCTGGTTTCAACATTCTGACATATGACAGAGATATGGCAGAACGTGTTGCAACAAATGTTGCAAACAAATTACATCAGTGTGTCTTGTTACTGTTGTGTCTTCTTGGTCTAAACAGTCAATATAAGCTACACAGTTCTCAAACAAGCCTCACTGTTTTGTATACTTTACATTATGTCATGCTGTGTTGGGCATCTTTTGTGTAGATCCAACTTGACATGACTCACCCATTATTAACAGAGACAGGATTCAATGCACTTACAGAACTGGTTACGTAAGATTAATTTGCGTAAACATGTTACCACAAGATACAGTAGCACATTTAATCAGTAAACCTCATGCCTTCTTAGCCTCTATCTTAAATTTTAGCACACAGTTTGTGAAAAACATAATATTTAAACAGAAAGGATAAAGTTATGAAATAAATGGCATTTTGTGATATAGAAAACAGAGATTATGCAGCACGTCTTAAAAAATGCAATATATTTCCTATTTGCCTAAATATATAAAATAAATATCTAGGGGTGTTTTCCTACATGCATTCCCATACGCAAAAGCACGTCTTTGAAAGGTTAATCAGCTCGAGTTCATAAACATATAATTTGGCTGTTGTAGTAGCAGCAGCAGCAGAAGCAGCAGCATCATTTAACTTATAGACATGTCAATTGCAAGGGTTAATTTATGCTTACCAACCACAGACAGCTTGAGAGCTTGAGATCTTAGGCCTTCTGGGTTGTTACACAGCATAGATTGGTAGTTGGTTACCAACATTTCGGGACAATCTATTGGTCCCATGGATGTAACATCCCAGAAGAGCAAAGATATCATTTACTCCATGGCGGAAGCCTGAAATCACGCACAGATAGCTTGTTTCCTCCACGCATGTTATGTATCCAATCATCTGAAACTCCCTTGATGTAATCACCTGTACAAAACTATGAAATGAAACTAGGAATTTCCTTGTCACATACAGTATTTAGCTGAATATAAGAAGATCCTGTGTATAAGGTGACACACCTCACAATCATCAATTTTCAGGAAAATGCCAATACAGAAAATGTTTCATTCTGTGCATCATTATAAGGCAACTCCACATCTTCAGCAAAATAAGAAAAAACTCTCATCTCATGTTTGGGTAAATATGCTCATTTTCTCCACTCCACAGTTACTTTAGATATCTAAACCAAATTCCAATACCAGTAAATCCATAGTAATTGGCTTCTTTAGATTCAGTTCTTCCCGGATATGATGCTGTGACTGGTAACTATAGACAATATTTTTATCATCAGACTACCTGCCACAGAGGATAAGACACAACTGCTTCATTGGGATCAATGATGCGACCTGTCTGCAGTGCTCAGTCCAGCAATAAAAAATAACCCATAGTTACAAAATTTAGAATGGAGCCTAGTGTGTCCATCTCCTGGGTCTATACATGTAGCAACAAAACAACATAAATAAATGAATAAAAATATAAGCTAACATAACTACTGACACCCCCAAAACCAACATTAACCTAAGATAATATAAATTATATAACCTGAGAACAATAAAAATATAATTGTACATCTAACTATAAGTAAACGCTGAATGTAACATACTTTACAAAACCATGATCTATAATTTATGCAGAAAATGACAATCAGTGAAATGAGAACACATGGAACAAGGGCCTGAAGATGATCAATATCAGTCAAAATATGTGGCCTGAATCCAGTAAAATTGTACATACAAGCCCACATTCACATGAGTTCCATTTACACAAATTTGAATACATGCAACTGTGTTCTCTGAGGTACAAACTAATCTTTACATGTGATACAGATTGGCTGTAGTCTTCAAAGAGTTAAACAACTGCCATTACATCTGTGCCTATGAAGGAGCAGGGAAATGGTGAGCTTGGAGAAGCTTGAAAGCATTGCAAGGACTGAAGCTGGTTAAGGTGCATCAGCCTTAAGAGAAGCATTTGGAATTAATGAAATCCACTGTATGCACCACTCACATGAAGAAGGCATCTGTGCAGCAGTCTAACACTCTGAATGAAAAAACCATCAAATGTGTGCAGAACCCATTATTGGTGTGCATGGCATCCACGCTGCTGACAAGGACTAAAGGCAACAAATAAACTAACATCCTTGGTGATAAAGGCATCATCAAGCAGATGACCATGAATATCGTACAGCACATACAAGCTGAAAGTGTGGCAAGGACCTTCACTGTTCTGTGCGTAAGGGCAGCTTTAACATGTTTCACCAGCAATGTGTTGCACACAATATTAAGTTTAACAGTGAAGCTACAAGTTCAGACCAGTCTACAGCCAAGCTATTCCCTGCAGAGCTGCTTAATGTCATCAAGATGGTGGGTTACCCAGTGAAGCAGAAAATGCTGACAAGATTGTCCACAATTGGAAGCAGATGCAAGCAAAGCCTCTCACTTCAAAGGAGAGGAGGAAGGCCCCAGGGTTCAAAGAGTCTACCTGATCCTACTGTTCTGTGACAACAAAGAAAGCGATTTCAAGTGTAAGCCACTGCTGATCTGCAAGTCTGCATACCCAAGGCCTTAAAAACAGCAGCAAGAGCCGTTGTCCTCTACAGCTGGAGGTTGTCATCAGTTGTAGATGTCAGAAACATGTTCAATGTTCAGTGTTTGGTTCAAGGACTTTTGCCCAGAAGTTGAGGACCAATCCAGAAGACAGAACATCACAGACAAGGCGCTATTATTGGTCGACAATTCCCCAGCCATCTGCAACATATCACCCATCTTGAAGAAAACATGACGGTCATGGTCCTGCATCCCAACACCACATCTGTGATACAGCCAATGGACCTAGAAGTCATCTCCACATTTAAGAAACAACACACAAGTGGACCTTCACTGCGATCTTTGCTGCCATGGATAATCCTGAGCTGGGCATAACACTCCATGACTTCTGGTATTCTTCCCCCACCATGGATGCCATCATAAAGTTTAGTTCAAACCACATTGGACAGCAGATGTGTGTTCACAGCAGAGCGATGGAGGTGGATGCAGCAATATGTAGAGCCAGAATAAGCCAGCTTCTCCCATCAACCACCAAGATAAAAATAAAGACAGAGCAGGGAGAAAGAAGAGACAAGTGGGTTTTTGGGTTAATATTAACAATATTATTTTTTTTGGAATCATCATCCCATTGTGCGTAAATATAATCACTATTTCAATATTTACAGAACAAACACAACAGTATTTTCATGCTCCTTTTTATTATCCTAAAACAAGTTTCGGCCGCGTACGCTGGCCATCATCAGGTAGAAATTCACGAAATCATAAGAGAAAAGTATATGTTGAGGTGGAGGCCTCCCCTTTACAGTTAAAATTAAAATTATAGAATTATGAAGACATACAATCACTTATTATTCCCTATAAGGAATAATATACTTTAATGCATATATTCCCGTAGTTAAAATCGCCCAAGTATAACCATTAAAATACATATGGATGGAGGATATCTCTAAATTTTTACTTAGAAAGAGTGAGTAGTGGACCAGTTCAGCAGTGTGTATGCAATCTTTTTATAGACATATTTTGCAGATGGTGTAGTAGCTTCTGTTGAAAGGGACATTCCTAGAAGACTTCTTTTTGATGGAACACCCTGTGTATGTTGGACAGCTCTATGGTACTTTTTACATGGAGGCTAGTATTTATTTACCCTTCACAGGTAGTAAAGTATAAGATACCTGTAAAGAATGTGAACCTTAATTATTATATTTTGGGGCGATGTAAGCCTCTTAAGTATTATTGCTCAATTCACCTTAGTTGTTAATAGAGTATTATGTATACCCTGTTTATGTATACCATATGGGCTCCCTTGGTAGCACGGAGAACGTCCAGACGATATTCGAGCTCTTGTCATGTTCTGTGGAGCATGTCCGCTGGAATAGCCGAGATCGCATTCCTGATATGGGTCTTCAGGTCATCAAGTCCGTTAACTGGTGTTCAGAACACATTGCTCTTGACATAACCCCACAGGAAAAAATCCAGTGGTATTATGTCTGGTGAACATGGAGGCCAAGGCATTGGACCGTCTCTGCCGCAACGCGCGCGTTCCTGCACACTTGCCATTTCACAAACTGACTGAGAAACGTAAAGCTGGCCGCTTATGCCATCTGTTGGCAGCAAAAAAAAAACTTCCAGAGTTTCACTGTAATCTGCCGCAAACCGCATGTGGCTAGCTCAATTTGTTTGTGCGCCACAATTTTTCAAAACCCCTAAGGGGCTTTGTGGACACACTGTATGTACGTATATAGCGTACAGGATTGCGTGCACGCTCGATGTTTTTCGTTTCGAGCTCAGTTGAGTGAGTTGATGAGAAGCAACTGCTTCGTCAGTTCGAACGCTATCTAGGGTGACTCCGTTGAATTACGGTTTCAAAAATTCTATTATATCCTGCCGTGGATTTTTCATTTAGTTGATTGTTCATATGCTTTCTTTATAAATATAAAATTTTACCAGTATCCTCATAAAGTGTCTTTTCCTGACAACTTGCACTACCTCCATAACTTCTTCTGTAGGCCCCATAGAATGGTGACTTTCTTGAATGTGTTGTGCAAATTTCGAATTTTGGTTTTGTTGAGATCTGTGCTCTTCTGGGATATGACGCAGCGTCGTGTCATAATTGTTTACCGACATTTCGGGACAACGTATTGGTCCCATCTTCAAGGGTCAAGAGCTCTTCTCGGACTCTTGACCCTTGAAGATACGATACCTCCGTATGTAAATTACAACACTAATTTCAATGATAGAATAAGATAAATCTAGGTGTTATGTAAAAATGGTTCTTATTTCTAATATGGGTATTGTTAAAGTAAATGGAAATGTTATATTGTAAACTTTTCTGTAGCCAGTATCGCTGTTGAGACTTTTTATATTACGTTTCTTTCATTAACTGTACATGTTTCACATAGAAGTTTTTTGTCATTAAATCTGCGGGCTTGATATCGTACTTTAGGTTGTTTTTCTTGGATGAAGTTTCTGGAAGGTAAATTAAGTGTAAAAGTAATTACTAAGGATCACTGTAAATATATACAGTCAAAATGAGATGTGGAGAGACTACAGTTGAAGATTCTTGGGTTTTTTGCTTACTTTGAATGTACGCTTCACAATGGGATGTACCATACAAAGTTCAACAGTGAACTATATTTTTTAGGACGAAAAATAATGATACAAGGTAATGAAACAGAAAAGTGGCAAACATCTTGATATAGTGGTAAAACAATGTTGGACCCAACACATGAAACAATAAAAAATAAAGGTCATATAATGAAATTTTGGTTTGATGACCAATGTAGAGAAGAAAGAAAACAAGTGAGAGAAGCTCTAACAAGCTTTCAGAAAAAAGGAACGATAATGATAGTAGAATAAAATACTAGAAGAGGGTAAGACATGATAGAATACTGGAAGATAATAAATAAATGTGGCAAATAAAGAGGAAGAAAAACTAAATCAGATGGTGAAGAAGAAAATTACTAAAAAGTTGTGGGAAGCCATCAGAAAAATAGTTAGGAAAACAAAAGTGAGATGTGAGGTAGAATCTGGAACTCAGGTTATTTTCAAAAACTGTTCAAAAAAGATATGCCAGAAAACCTAGTGATAGAACCAGAAAAAAAATGTGGCCCCAATATCTATGTGAATTAGATAGAGATTTTAAGAACTGAAGAAATTAGAGAGACTTTAATTAAGCTGAAAAATAATTGTCCGTGTTATGATGGAATACTGGTAAAATTTGGAAAAATTGCAGTAAAAATAGGAAAAGAATGGAATCTTTGATATATTTAATAAAATAATAAGGGGGAAAGATTACCTTAAGGAATGGGTTATGGCTATACTATGCCCAACATATGAAAATAAAAGAAATTTAATGAGCCTAACAGTTATAGAGGAGTGACTTTTCTTCCAGTATTTTGGCTGCTAGATTGAGTGGGTGGTTAATGAATAAGATATTGTGAAGGTTTCAAGCAGGATTTGTCAGGAAAGAGAGAACCATAGATAACATTTTTATAATCAAAACAATAGGCAAGTATCTATGAGAGAAATGGGGATGTATTTACTGGTGCTTTATAGATAACATTTTTATAATCAAAACAACAATAGGCAAGTATCTATGAGAGAAATGGGGCTGTATTTACTGGTGCTTTATAGACTTAGAAAAAGCATTCAATTTCATAAACAGTGAAGCAAAAGAAAGGGATCAGTAGCAAAATGGTAAAATGTACAAAAATATGTATGATGAAATAATTATTCAATGGAGCTATAAGGAAGTAACTGAATCTGTGAAACAAGAGATTGGTGTAAGGCAAGGCTGTAGTCTTAGCCCATACCTTTTTAATATATTTATAGACATTATATCCATTATTAGTGAAGAAAATACACCTGTACCACTACTAGGAAATTAAACAATATCTACCTTATTGTTTGCTGATTATTTAGCAGTTGGGTCATTCACCCATCAATGGTTTACAAAAATGGATAGATCAGACAGTGAAATATTGTAATAAATGTAATTTAAAATGCAACCTTAATAAAACTAAAGTAACGGTATTCAAATAAAGAAGAAAAACTGAAAAGCAGAGAATGTTGGTGTATGTATGGTCTATTAGAAAATATACACAAGATGATTTGTGAGTTCAGGATGTTATATGAGGTTCAAATATGGGGTGTCAAAAAGGGATGGGAAGTCACTGATGAAATTCAGGGAAGATTTTGTAAGGTCAAAAAAAACCAAGGAGCACAGCAAATGGGGCAGCAGAATGGGAACTTGGTAGAGAATGTAGGAAAGGCAAGATGCTTTGCAGATGACAAAATACTGGTATAGGATTCTGTTAATGGAAACAGATAAACTGTGAAAATTCTGTTACAAGTGGCAGGTAGGAAATCCAAAATGTGATAGTTGGGAAAGAAACCTAAGTGATGAATTAAACAACAATTGGGCCAGGATACATTTAGACAGAGATAGGATGGATTACATACATACAAACACATTCCATAGATCCATCATCCGTTCAAGGCGGCATGAATATGAATTGGTCACAAAGAAGAAAGGGAAAGAAAGAAAAGAAACAAGAGGAAGATGATATAGGTTGTGGTAACAACCTCGTTATGATAAAAGCATACAAGTAATACAAAGTTAACCACACAAATACAGACAATAAAATATGTTGGATAAAATATCATTGAAGTACAAATCAAAACACGCACAAAATTATTATGATATACAATTGACAACAAAATATGAAAACCAAAAAACGATTCAATACAATTAATAAATACAAAAGACAACATAGTCAAAATATAACCAACTAATCAACATCATGATTACTAGATAAAAACTCATCAATTGAGTAAAAGGCGTTCTTAACAAGAAATTTTCTTAATTCTGACCTGAAAAACATTCTATCAGTATTGGATTTGAACAATATGTTTCAAATACTTAAAACTAGGTGTAATGATATTCAAACACAATCAAAAAGAGAAAAAATGAAAGAAAAAAATTGTTAGTGTCATACTGAATATGAAACAACAATGGGGGACAGAAATGTATACAGATGAATGTAATATAATGTAACATGTTTTAGATTGGGATTATGGAAACTATGAGGTAAAATGGGAGATACAAAAAAAGGGAGTTGCCACCTATGTAAGGAAGAGAAGAATATTGTTCCTATACCATTAAAATGTAATGAGACACAGAGGTGGCGACAACAACTTCTAGGTAATAAATGGTTACACATGAATGAAGAAATAGCATACACAAAAATAATCAGCTGTAATAAAAACTCGGAATTAAAAAAACTTAGGCAATACTTTTTACAGAGTTTAAAATCAAGTGGAAAAACAAAATGGCAAAAATAGTGCAATATAGATGAAATGAGAAAGGAAGAATTGTAAATAGAAATACACGTAGGACTCGGTTTATGCCGCTTCAATTTATGCCCGCTTCACTTTTGCGCCTCTCATAGATCACGATTGGAGGGGATGATGAGTCATGACTCTGCCCGAATTCCTAGACACAGATGGTCCCAACATTGTAATAAAACTATAATACTAAATGATAAACTACGGCCTAAAATTTGAATAATTAAACACAAAACTTGAATATAAAATGCCAAACACAATCTCACTTTTACAAACCATGGATCAAGGAGCAATATCCACCTTCAAGGCTTATTACTTACGGACAAACTCAAGGGAATTTCTGAGGCTATTCAAGTGTCCAATAATGTCACGTTGAGAGACTACTGGAAGTCATACAACATCATGAAAGGGATATCCAACATTTGAGCGGCATGGAGTGAAGTGTCAAAATCATGTATGAATACGTCTGGCATAAGCTTTGGCCTGACTGCATTCCGGATCGTTAAGAGAGGAATTAAGACAGTTCTACAGCCATACTATAACTTATTATCAGAAAAGAAGAAAACCAAACAGACATCCATTCTATTATTTTTAAAGCAGTAAATTTTCTTTCTTTTTCTTAAACATTATCATCTTAAACATAATACAATTTTCAATACATAAATTTTATAAAATAAAATATTTTTCAAGTATTTTTTTATGGTTACTGAAAATCTTGGAATGGAACCTAATGTATTTACAAATGTTCCCATTATATTTTTGCTTCAATTTACGCCGCTTCATTTTACGCCGGAAATCTCAGGAACCTAACCCCGGCGTAAACCGAGTCCTACCTGTATATATTACTATTTATATAAACTTAGATGAGGTTAATACCTGACAGATGGTAATTAGTCAATATAAATCTTAGCCATTAGTAATAAAAATAATGAATGTACACTGACAAAAACCTGGTGTCACCAACTAAATCCAAAAATGTGAACAAAAAAATTTTAATTTGAATGTCACCACCAACATTCATTCTGCAAGGGCAGATATCAAGGAATCCACCATGAATGCTGCCTGAAAAGTCTGGGTAAAAATGTACAGAATATATTGTGTACTCATGTACTCTTAAAAGTTAAAGACTGGGTTTATTTTCAAGATGGTCAATGGTAAGTCTGGTTTCACATTAACATATAGGCCTGGTAGCACTGTAATAACATCAAAGTATATTGTTTGTGGAACAGTAGCAGTTTAAATTAAGATACTTACTTCTGAAGCCACTTCCAGTCCAACCCTTGCAATGGGACAGAGAGAAACTGATGCAGCCTAGATATCGGCATGCTCTTAACTTCGCCCAGTGTGAGAAATGTCATGACTTTCTCAACTTCTCACACACAGGAATGTGCACCATTCTCTTCACTAGAATACAAAAGTAAAAAGAGCAGATGTTCATTTAGTTCATCACAAGTATTTGCAACATTATAATTTATGAACGAACTGGTTTACAGTTTTGAGTTTGTATTTCGCACAGCAATTACAAAAATATTCTGTCTTCTGGGGTGTAATGCTATGTAGTCTGCTAGATATGTAATGACGATTATGAAAAACCTGTTGCCTCCCTATCAGGGTAGACGATCCCTCATGACGGAAACGGCAAAGTTCCTTTGAAAGGTTGATACACACTACTAGACTTCAAAGCGTCACATTTCAGAACACAATGACCTTACTAACCTCAATTAATCATACATCTATGGTAAATAGTTGACATCTGACTTGAAAAATTAAGGTCATGCTTCAATTCTTAAACATTATGACTGAATGAGTCAATTTTATTTAAATCTAACAATTAATTACTACATAGCTGTGTCCATGCTGCAGCCCTTACCAACAAATCTTAATCTCCAAGGGGCTTATTTCTCACAAAATCATGATTATGTATTTCATGATCTCGTAAAAAAGAGAACCAAAATGTCAAATCGTGTTGTTCAAAGCAGGTACACCTAATGATTTGAGTCTACGACAGTATTAATATAGGATTGCGTCAAGACACAAACAATGTCATATACACTACATTAACACTTTGCTACATTTATTACGGCCAAAAATAAACAGCTTTCAGACAAAACTTACCAAGCTCCACAACCCCTCCATCAAACGCAACAGTTCATTCACCGACTGATCGGACCTCACATAGGAGCACAGCTCATGCGAGATACGCAGTCGTTCATTCGCCAATAGCCTTGTATGCTTATTTGCGGCCGGACGTCACGAATCGACTGGCCAATCAACGACCAGATTTCAAATTCAATTCTTACACATGCCAGAAAACTTTCTCAGACAGCAGAGGGAATTACGCTGGAACGATGGATTGCAGCCCCTTTGAAGTCATCCATACTTCTGCCCGAAATATAAAAACTTGGCAAAAACAGGCCATAATTACATAATAGCCTCGTGATAAAATTTAAATTTTTGGAAAAATAACTACACTGATTTTGACGTTACTCATACCGCGCGTATTCTTACAATTAACCCATCAAACAACAAATGCACTTATTAAAATACAATTCTTGACAATTACCAAACTCCTACATGTTTCGCACCTGTGTGCCCTGACTGAACTGCATAATAAAGCTGGTATACAGGTCAGAGTAAGCACGAGAGAAGCAGCCTACACACCGGTAATATATCGGAAAGTGGCTAAATTTCTCAACAAGAAATGTACTTTATGGTGTTAAGTGAGGGTGAGCAAATATCTACATTATAAAAGAAAAAACATTCGGTTAACTTATTATAACTTGTACATTTGTTCAATTGAGTATAAATCCCAATTTTAAAGTGCAACAAATTTATTCATTTAAAATTCCCTCCGAAATAAAATTGTAGCCCTACGTATTTCTGTGTACAATTAACTTTCTCTTCCTCATGCACTTTGGGTAAAATAACTTCGAAATGTCTACTACAGCGGAACGACAACGAAACCATTTCTCAGCAGAGTCCAAGCACCCATAACCGTAACAAGCCGTCTACCTCTGCTTTTAGTGATAAATACAATCGGAAGAAATACATCGAAAAAGTTGATTGTAATAAACTATTGAAATTGTCGAGAATATTCAAAAGCTGTACAAGACAGAATCCATTCGGTTTGGTTGTTCGGAAGACAGCGTTTAGAATGAACGGGTTATGAAGGAATAAGTGAGCTGACTGATGGGATCCGGGCCTCGGCTCAGCGGACCCGCCGTTCTCTTCGATACGTACAGGTTTCTACCCTTCGTCTTTCAATAGTCATCGTTCGCTAACCTTCCTCGTTCGACACTTCGCATTTCCTTGCGTTCACTGATCACACAGATCTGCCTGCTTCACCAGTTTCCAGTTAATCAAAGTGTTGTCCTTCACATACCAGTCTGATTTGCCAGCTGCGGTTTTAGTTAACAATACTGAGTGGCAATAGGCCTATTAAGTAGGTAAGAATTCCACTTCATTCGTAAATGTATTTATACAGAGATCATTCCAAATCCTTTCCACTACAGAGGCTTACATGATGCTCTACATAGTTACACAATTTATCTTAATATTTTCAATTTTTGGGTACGGGTTACAAAAAAACCGCTAAAATCCTTTGGAGTTTTCAAGTTTTCACGGCCGAAGTTGTTCAAGTGATGATTTCTTCTAGGGTTTTACACGTTGTAGTATATCGTGTATTTACATTGTTACGACTGCGGTACGCACACAATAAATTCCATCACAGATTGAACAAATGACGACGAGTAAGTGAATGCTCGTTTGGGCGATTGATTAAAAACATTTTGTCCAAAAGTACAGTCCTTATCTCCTTCTTTCACGATAATGATGTCAGTAAACCTTGGTTCGCTATACCTCTGTTATTTCGCATATTGTTTCAAAGAGTTTGCCAATAGGAAAATGTAATGTCTGCTTATTTGTTTACGTATGTTTCCTCTCAGGCAAAAATTCATTCTGCCGTGCTATTCGAATTGTTTCGGGCATTCTTTTAAGTTTGCTAGCAAGTTATATGTTTGTAGTTATGCTGTATATTTTTTATTAACTTCCTCTTCTTTCAGATGGGAGTATTTGGTTGCATCCAGATTGGCTAAGAGAAGGGAATATCTGGGAAAAGAGAAGGGACACATAAGGTAGAAATATTTATGGGGTGGGAGAAGGGCCAGTATAATTATAATTACTAGCCGTCGGGGTGTACGAGTATTTATGTGGGCCTACATGTATACATATATTCTTAGCGAAAGATGACCACACGTAATTTACGTACATTCCCCGGATCCGACACTCAGCCGGAACGAATAAAAAGTCGACTAGTCGTAAGTCGCAAAACAAAACACGTAGGCATAGAGTTGCTATTATATTTTAATTTCTAAACCATAAGATAAGACGTAGCATGACATGGCTGGAGGATCAGAACATGGCAAGTTACCAGCGTATTAATGTACTAGGAATGAAAAAATCTTTGCATTACACAGTTGCTTTATTTTATGTATCAGAACGTTTATGTGTGTAAATTACAAGAAACAATCTGTAATCTATAGTAAAGTTCTGCTAAAATATATTCGTATATTTGACTAACATTCTAGGCAAATTAAAGAAAAACCTGTTGAAATCAAAGAGAATTAGAAAATAAAATATAGGAATAATATTTCTTTTATCTGAAACTAGAGAAAGCCGCTAATTTCTAAGTTAGGTTTATTGGTTTGTTACAATGATCAGTGATTAGTTAAGAAATGCGAAAAGCTCTTGGTTTGCGAGCCTCGGTGAAGTAAGAGATTTGAGGTTTTGCCACAATATTTAAAAAAATAGTGTAATAATGTAAAAACACCATGACACCACAAATACAATAAACATTCTGAGACTCAAATGTAAATCTAAAGAAAATATAAATTAAAATATCCATTTGGGTACTCGTACTATTCCAAGACTCAACCTATAATCCGAAGATTTTCCAGAAACATGAATAAAAAATATGTAAATGTTAATCCTTAAATTTCTCATACCTTTCATCACTTCACGTATGTAAAAAAGTTTGTAAAGTACGTGCTACCAAACACATTACATATTTGCTAAGAAATGAATACTTTTCTGGAAATGAAACAACAGCATATGAAACACATAAACGTACAAAAGGTAAAATGATTTTTACTTAAAGATTTGATAAACCTTTATGATACTTTCCAATAGAACTTTTGTATTTATAATTTGAAATCTTTTGGAAGTATTTATAGCTCTTCTAAAATTTTGCTGGCGACCAAAATAATTCAAACGAGCCACAAGCGGCCTGCCAGCTGTCAGTTTCCGCGCTTCATTAAGACTACTTCAAATACATTTAGGTCATAACTAGGGTTCGGATGTTTATGACATGTCATATTTTTATTCGGGCTTCTATTTTCATTCTAAACTGAAATTGAATACTAATTGGGTTATTCTAATCACAATAAGACTGTATTTATTTTGCATATAAATGCATATTTAGGTCATTTTTATGTTTTTGGTCATATTTGTAGTTAAGATGCATATTTTGGTTGTATTTTGAGGATAAAATTCAAATTTTTGTTACATTTTGGGGATAAAATTCTTATGCGTCATGTTTTAAAATTATATTTTAGATGATTATACTTCCAAGAAAGAGTCACTGTTATTTTGACATAGCTGTAATTGGTATGTATACAAGGAGACAATGAAGTAGCGGTATGTTTCAACCCTTGGTGGCTACATTAAATGCAGGTAGCCCCCACCCTTTCTAAGGATAATATTGTGGAAGTAGGAATGCAGTTGCCCTAATCCTATACCCTTTCTTACTTGTAACTACATTTCTCAGGCATTTACAAGGAATTCTTCACTTAATTAAGATGCCGAAAGTGAAGTGTTCTGAAAGTGCGAAGTTAAGAGGTTTCGTTAAAGATTTTGGCGAGGAATATTTTAGTTCTGATGGAAGAATTCTGTTCTGTAACCTTTGTGAAGTTAAAGTTACAGCTGGTAAGCGATTTAATGTGCAACAACATTGTGATACGGCAAAACATAAAAATAGTTTGAGCAGACAAACCAGTCATGAAAGCAGGCAACGACTTCTGTTCGATAACAATGCAACACCTTCACCATCAAACAAACATCGGAATTTTCAAAGAACCTGTCTGCCAACATACCACTAAACAAAATGAACAATGAGCAGATCAAAACTTTCTTGGAGAAATACACGACTCATTTCATTCCAGACGAATCAACACTACCAAAAAACTATGTACCTGCCTGTTATGAAGATGTTCTATAAAGAATTAGGTGTACTGTGGGCGACAATAAGGTTTGGGTTTCGACTGATGATACAAAGGATGTCTGCGGCAGATATGTAGCGAATGTCGTCATTGGCACGCTCTTTGCTGACCGTCCTGGTGACATATTCCTTCTTCATTCCGAAGTTCATGATAAAGTAAACCACTCCTCTATCGCTGTACGTTTCGATAACGCCATGAAACTCTTGTGAAAAGGTGACGTTAAGTGAGACAATATCCTCCTTCTTGTAACGGACACTGCACCGTATATGGTAAAAGCTGCCAAGGGCCTCAAAATGCTTTATCCAAAAATGGTCCATTTAACATGTCTGGCTCATGCCCTGCACAGAGTTGCCGAAGAAATTAGACATAGTTTTGCTGAAGTCGACAAGTTGATCTGAACGTTAGAAATTTTCGTTAAAGCTCCGTTGAGGGTGCAGAAATTCAAACAACTCGCACCTTCATTACCTCTTCCTCCTCAGCCGGTACTCACTCGATGGGGTACCTGGCTCGATGCTGCTGAGTACTACTGCGAAAACTACGCAGTTATTGAAGAAATGGTTAATACTTTTGACAGCAGTGACGCATTTTCTATCACAATTTTTAAAGAAATATTTTCCAGTAGTTTGTCAGGACGTCTGGCTTATATAAAATCTAACTATGGAGGCACAGCAACCACAATTTCTCGCCTATCGGCAGTTGGTACAGATCTGCATGAAAGTTTGGAGCTGATCAAGGGAGTAAGGTGCGATATAGGGCGAGCAAGAGGCAAAATAGGTGATGCTGTGAAATCAAAACTTAATACAGTGCTGCGTCGAAACGATGGTTATGCGACAATGTGCAAAATAAGCGACATTCTAAGCGGAAATGAAGCTACACTGGGAGTAGATGAACCAGCGTTAAACAGCGATGATTTAACCCTCTTCAAATATGCTCCGGTGACGTCGTGCGATGTCGAAAGGAGCTTCTCAAGTTACAAGACCATATTGAGCGACAATCGAAGAAGATTTTCATTGGAAGCCTTGAAAATGTACATCGTTGTATATTGGAATGCTGCCAAGAAAGCAGAATGAAGAAAGGTACGTAATATTTTGAAATTTGTTTATTTATTTATTTATTTATTTGTAATTAATGAATTTTATACGCATGAAAGGCTCTTCTTTTAAATTTATCTTCTTTTTATAGGAACACGTATTCTCAACATCTGATTCTGATCCAAAACGAGGCATTTACAACTTAAAGCGACTGAGGCTTTTGATTAAAGTGCTAGGAAATCAAGTAATGTAATAGTTGTACATGGAAATAAATAACATGATTGAAATACAAAATAATTTTTAATTTTAGCAAATAGTTTTTCATAAAAATAATTAGGTCATATTTTGCCTTTTTTAGGTCATATTTAGCTATTTTTGGGGTATATTTGCATGCATATTTCTCGGTTTTTTAGGTTATGAACATCCGAACCCTAGTCATAACATATTTGCTATGACAGAAAAAGTTAAAAGAGGCCCGGAAGAGTCCTCTTGTAATCGATGCTCACAGTGCGTGGAGAAATCTATTTTATGACCAAGAAGTAATGACGTCCATCCCATCGGTGGAGAAACTTGAAATACTGACGGCTATGTTACAACTTAGTGATCTGCACATACTATAGATTGGAAGAAGAAGAAGGAGGAGAAGCAGATATTCCTTTGTCATTCAAAATAGGGTGCTCTTTTACACAACAATTTACTTTCTTTTCTGAAGGCCGTTGATATCCACAGAAGATATAGGAGGAGAACTTGGACTCAAATATCCAGTGTCTTTGATATTAATTTGACATGTGAATTCAAGCAGTCTTATAATTTGCATTGTCGACGTAATACCTACGTACCGGTTTCTACGTGCGTTACGTTGTTGACTTCAGATTAGAAGTCTTCGACAAGAATTTACTGGATTGTACTATACAAACTCTTCAATATATTTACTCTGTAAAAAATTCCAACTTTTTATGAAATAGCTATACGTTACATGTACACATACAAAAGTAATTAACACACAAATAATAGAAACCAAAATTTTAAGCAAAGGTTTTTCGCTCTTTCCTACTTATTTCCGTACAGAACAACGCATACCAATTCCTTACGTGTTAAAGCTGCAGTGTTCATTGATACGGAAAACAGCAAAAGGCTAATTTTGCTACTTCCATTAGTGGATCGGAATAATTTTATTTGTTTTCCGAAACGAAGGCGATGTTCTGTTTTGAATGAATGTTCGCAGGCGAACCTAGGCTCTTCAGACTGATGAGTTAGATATTTTAAAATTTGGAACAGCGCTATAATTCTCTTCTTTTCAAAGTTAGACACATCTGCTTCGAGTAGTTATAGAAAAATTCGTTAGAATTCAAATGTGTAGATCTTCGACTCCCAAATTAATCACCGCAATGTCAAAGCCTAATAGCCACCACGACCGACTGAGAGAGTATTGTGACGGAAAGAATTTTAATATAGAACAACAGCATTAATACTTAGAAAGCTCTAGATATTATCTGGCTTTTTGTGTGTACGGCTACAAAGGAATGTATAAATCGTTCTTCTATGTCTACTGATGGGGCATTCCATTGTAATTGACGTCAAATTACGTTAGTTGGTAGTGGAGTGATATGTTAACTATCTGCTTTATAATCCAAGGCTAGACAAAATACAATTACAAAAGTTCCAAGATTCTGAGCGCAGAGCATCTACTTCGTAAGAAAAGTAATTGTCATACTGTACAAACACGTACATATTAAAAGACAAAATTTTACCTGTGTGTAAGCACCAAGCCATTTATATGTCGAAGTCGAGAGGAATTAAAGCTTCACATATTCTATATCTCAGCTTTAGATGGAGGTTTGTCATCAGCTTGACGCTCCGGAAACTTTACTCTCAGTGTCCCTGCTACTTTCTGCATAGGGAACTGGAATGGAGTCTGAGCTAGTCGCAACGTGTTGGCGATTCGGAAGGTCTGTGGCACTGCAAGGAATTGAACCCCTTCGTCTAGAAAACAGAAAGTCACTGCACTCGGTGTTTCTCAACCGGTGGTCAGGAAATGTCTGTCAGTCTCCAGCTTAAATTGTATAGCCTACCTATGTTGGTCCCCAGACTGTGCCAAGTCAAGGGCGTGAGATAAAATGGCAAGCGGCATTTTCCGGGATTGCGAGCCTATTGGTTTGTAAGTAAGGCGTCGTACCTGACCAGAACGTAGACGACAGGTGTGAACTGTGTATCGAACGTGGTGGATGCGCGTTTGAAGAATGCTACAGACCACGCACGTCAAATTCGTTTGTGTGTGTGCAGGCTGCGGTGAGATAAGATATTAGAGATTTGATCGCAAACAATTAAAAACAAACATAATACTATAAAAATACCACGATTCCACAAAAGTGATCATTTGTGGTTAGTATTCTGAAATAAAGTATATAAATTAGATGATCCAATCGGGTACCATTTTAACACGTAACCACTAATCCGACGATTTTTCTGAAACTTGAATGCATAAGTTTATCGGTTAATCGTGCTATTTCTGAGCTTCTGATCGTTTTATAATTGAAAACAATTGTTTAAGAAATATGTTATACCAAACATCACACATATTTGGTAAACAAATTGAATATATATTCCGGAAATGAAACAACAGTATGTTAGCAACAGAGAAGTGTGAAATGGGAAACAGAGTTTGGCTCAACAGCTTTATAACAGATTTTACCATCTTATCCAGCAGATGTTATGGTAAAGTTGTCCCTGTCTACGCCATGAAGGCATATAGGGGAGCAGAGGTACAAAACCACCCATTCTTAACCTTGGAGCTAGGTGGAGTTAAATAGTCAACATTAGGCCCCGGCCGCTTGAGCCCCGAAAGAGAACCTTATATTCATTAAAGAGAAGGCTGGGTGGGCTCCAGAGTCGGTCTGGACATTTTGGAGGTTAGAAAAATGTCTTGCCTCTGCCGGAATTCGAAAACCGGACCGTTCAGCCCGTGAACTAGTGACTAACCCAGTAGAGCATTTCTACTTATATTTTTTTAATAATTTGGCCCTATACATAATTTGTTTTGAAAAGTTTCATTGGCCGTCGATTTTACATATCTGCTGTAGACAATAATAAGTAGATGGTCTTAAAGTACTGCTGCGTGTGGACCACCATTCATTTTATGGCACGGGAATAGTTTTACGTTAAAAGTACTTAATTTTCCATATTCTTTTACCTACTGTATAGACAATGGATTTAAGAGAAGCAGGACAAAAAGTTTGTCGTAGGAGTTATCTCGAAGATTTACGTATACATCTACATAAAAGACAAGGAAAATTGATAAATGAACAAAATCGTGGAAAACCTAACCCGCTGCAATAGATTATGTACGATATGCATTTGCAGCACCCATGCGTGTGAGATATAAATTCTGGCCTTCAACAGACCATTTTAGGTATAAACTTCAGTAACGTGTGTTCACTTCACCAGTGTACTTGATATCATATGCTTATAAATATGTACATTTGATTACGATAACTTTCGTTTTCATTTTATTCCATTTTATCTTAATTACTTTTATAACTGTTGTTATTTTACTTTCAGTATTCCTAGGGGATGTGTATCTTTAGCAAAAATGATTGACGACATTCCATAGGTGTTTGGATTCATAATCAAATTCAGCCATGTATATGAAAATCTACGACTATAAAACGCTGAAATAGAGCCACAGTACAACTTTGCACATAATATACAAGTGTGAAAATAGCTTAAGTGCGTTGAAGAACAAATTTCGCAACATCAAAAAGAGGAGAGATATGAATATGAACGGTTCCAAAACATCGTTTAATAATGGACTCGAGAAAACGTAACTACGCTGCTATGGAAAACAAGGCCATTTTTGGCAAGTTACGTAAACATTTTCAGAGACGTTTATAAGAAATATTGCGAAAAGCAACAAAGTTCTTGAATTTCCTAAGAGCTGCATTTCCGAACTGATTTCTTGGAATCTTAAGGTTTCAAAAGGACTTCCCAATTAGGGATGGAGTCTTTATCAGTAAACTTCAACAGTGCTTTATATGTTCAACATAGAAAAGTCCTAATAATATAATTAGTAGGGAAATACATATGAGACATCTAGAACCTTTGGTAAAGAAATCCTTGTGGTCTATTTGAAAGAACTTCCGAAATTGCTTAGAACCACTGAGGAGTACTTCTCCGTGATAATATCTCACACTCAGGGTCAAGTCTTCGCACATTCATCTTTGTCTATATTCTGCGGTTCTTGTTTGGAAAGATTCGCGACTTAAAACAGTGTTGTTTTCAAATACCTGAACAAAAGGGACGGGGGATGTAACAAGAACTAGGAAGAAAAGAAACGCAGGCAATATTCTTGTGTGGGAATCTAAAAACAATACACCAATTAGAAGATCTGTGCCTAGATGTGCAGATGATTCAATTTATCTGCCTCCGAACAGGGTCCACTCGAGGTTGTTATGAAAACGGTATTGAAAGCTCAGGCTCCATAGAAGGCGCAAAATTTCTCGACTTGCTGAGTGACTGTTAACTTATCAAGAAGGATTCTGCTTCATGCACTTAGTGTTTAAACTCGAAGTTTCCGCGTAAGTTTCATGTGTTTAGATTTGGACACAGTCTGGAGTATAGGTTGACCTCCTTCATAGCAATGAAACGTCACCACACCCACTTTATAAACACGACTCTTAATCGAAATCTGTTGTATAGTCAGAGATTTGCTCTGCTGGGATATTACGCAGCGTAGATTGGTAGTTACTGACGTTTCGGGACGACCTATCGGTCCCATTTCAAGGGTCAACAATCCTTCCGATATGTGGACACCATTCAGTGCACGTCGTCACTATTTGACAATCAGTTGCACGAAACGTTACATCGAAATTTGGAACGTCTTTTTACTTCATCTGCAACATATCTTTCCAAATTATGATTTCTAAGGAATACGGAGATATACTAAGAAGTATTCTTAACCTTGACACTAGATGAAGGTGAGTGGTCAAGTTGAAGTTCTGACCACTTTAACCCCGAGGTAGCCCTGGGAAATTAACCTCGTCGGCTTTAAATAGGATAGTTTGGTAGACACAAGAGCCAGTCTGGATGTTTCGGATAAGGGAAAATCGGTTCATGCAGCCTGTAGCCCAATCGCTATGCTGAATACATCAGTGCTTTTCAACTCTTTCCTCGAGTCCACTAACTCTGAACAAAATATTTACGCGTATTACCAGGTAATAAATATATTAATAACCTACACTTTGTACTTTTTTAACTTTATACGTAACACATAATTTTTTTGTTTTATTTAAATATGCTTAAAACAATTTTAGTAACGCGATTAAAAATTTTACAATTTAATTATGAAGAAATAATAATTCCCAGATAACTTCGTTTACCACACGACCCCCCGCATACCATCAGTTTTGCGCGTACCACTTATTCTTAAAGAAGAACTCCTCATTTTGCTTTGTCTATCTGTCTATGACTTTCTTGGAAAACTGTGAAATGGGAGGAGCATTACCGCCGCTGAAAAGAGGTTGGAAATTGTTATTCCAATATATCTTTAATATTTAAGTATTTAAATATTTAATCAAAATATTTTTAGAAAAATCAAATTAATGATGTGGCGATTTTGCAAAGTACTTTAACATGCATATGACGAATTGATAAAGCCTTGTAACATGAGGTACTAAATTGATTTAGTGACGTTTTACACGTCTAGGTACTGATAGTACGAATTGCCTTAAAAATGCGGTATAGTCTGTTAGAAATTTGAATTTATCCTACAAAGGAAGAAAAATGCAATACTTGTAACTGAAGATTAACAGTAATGAAGCAAAATGGTGTTGTTACCTAGCAGCAAAATTTAATTTTGTGCCTTGGCATGGTATGAAGATAACGTGACATTATAAAAACATCGACATTGTCCGTATTATATCAATCACAACTGCTTCCTTCTGCCGTTAATTGAAGCCATTTTAATCATGTTTGAGAGTTTGCTCACAGCAGCGGTTGTAGAAGGACGTGCTGAGTGCGGAGTGCAATCTACTAAGGATAGTGCAAAGTGCAGTGTGATAGTAGTACCGGCACCAATCTAGTTATTGAAGGCTGGTCAACGGGTGAAATAGTGTCCTAGTTTCAGTGTGGTAGAGTAACCTCAGTATGAACAGTGCTGGTGAAAACCCGCAATCGTTTCGCCCTGACCTTAGGGCCAAACGCAAAAGAAGTGGACCACCAACGGTGGATACAGTAGGACCATCATTCGAGTCGTATAATTCCTTCTCAGTCCTTTCAGATACGGACTCTGAAACTGAAACGGCAGAATCTAGTAAGCCTCCTTCTCCAAAAAAGGAGCGTATTCCCCCTGTAGTGGTGTACAGTTACCTACCTAATCATACAAATACCTTACGCAAACTCAATGAAAAACTACAAGCACCTGTCGAAGTCAAAACAAAACCGGCTATTACTTTACACCAAAACTGAAAACGATTATGAAATGATTTTAGGAGAAATACAAAAAGCAAAGCTTGAGTACCACACATACCCTTTGCCTAACAAACACCAACCAAAGATTACATTAAAAGGGATTCCACCTAATGTACCTGTCGATGAAATTAAAGAAGAATTAACCCTCCGTAACTTCCAGGTCATAAACATACGACAATTAACCAAGCGAGACAAGACCACTACACAGATAATTCAACATTACCCAATCTTTATAGTAACACTGAAGGAAGGGACAGACGTTCGCGAGGTAACGAAAATCAATAAGCTGTGTCACTGTGTGGTCCAGTGGGAGAGATACCGCGCTCTTCGACCAATACAACAATGCTTCAAATGCCAAAAATATGGTCACTCGTCATCCTACTGTGGCAGACAGGCAACTGTGTCAAATGCGGTCAACCCCATGCGACTTCTGATTGTGAAAAATTACAGACTGAACCTCCTGTATGTGTCAACTGTGGAGGACCTCACACGGCAAATTTTACGGGATGCTCGGTATACGTGAACATCCTCGAAGCTAGGACGAGAAAAGTAAAACCGTAAATCCCCCGCACACCCGGATCGGTCAACGGCCCACCACGGATCCCACCGCCGGGAAAACCCAGGACTGATTTACCTAAGACCCGGACATGGGCACAAATTGCTGCTCAAATTGCATCCCTCTCAAATGAAACATCTATCCCGGAACTCATCAGATCGTTTCAAACGATCTGGTCGTCGATTAATCTTCAAACACTTGGAATGGCACTACGTACACTGGCAATACGTATACAAGAAACTCAGGACCCGACGACACAGATACTATCCATAATTGAAACTCTACTTCAATGTTTTGTTCCGGCCCCATAAAAAGAAGCTTACGTATGTTACATTGGAATTCCAATTCCATACTTCACAAAAAATCTGAACTTGAATATTTCCTCGCGACCCATAAAATCGACATCGCGGCGGTCAGCGAGACGAAGCTGGCGCCCCGACGAAAGCTACAATTTCGAGGATACTCGATACACATGATGGATAGAAATCAGCATGGCGGAGGGGTGATCATGCTAGTCAAAAACGGCATCTTCCACGACCGAATAAACATCAATGGCATCACAAACTTGGAAACAGTGTCCATAATGGTCCACTCTGCTCTGGGCAGAAGGATCCAAATTGTATCTGGTTATAACCCCCCAAACCGGGAGATAAAGATTACTGATCTCGACGCAATCTTTGGCAACAACCACTCAGTCATCTTAGCTGGAGATCTCAACAGCAAACATACGGCGTGGAGCTGCGACACCCCAAACAAAAATGGAAACACCTTACTACAGTACTGTATGGACCGTGCACTTTCGATACGAGCTCCGACCCTCCCTACCCACTTTCCTACTAGGGGCTCCCCAAGTGTCCTGGATATTGCAATTGCCAAGGGATGTGCTCTCACCGACCCACACTCACTACATCAAATGAACTCCGACCACAATCCAGTAGTGTTCAAGATCAGATGGGCTCCGGTCGTTGAAAAACAGAGACGCGTTTTTTATTTCAATGCAGCAAATTGGACACTATTCCACTCCCGGCTGGACATCCTTCTGCAGCATCCTCCACGGATATCAACAGCTCAGGATATAGATAGGGAAGTGGACAAGATCACCTTAGCGATACAAGAGGCTGCGGACTCGGCAATTCCACTCCGAAACGTGACAGGGCGCGACCAAGGGATACCGCCTGCGATCACATCCTTGATACAATTCCGCAATCACCTACGACGGAAATTTCAGCGCACTCGATTCGTGGCGTACGGCATGGGTCTGAAACTCCTCGACCGACTGATAGATTCGGGGCTGGCTAAACACAGGTCTGAAAAATGGAAAACCTTTCTTCGTTCTTTAAACCCCAATAACAATAACCTATGGAAAATAACCCGCTATTTTAAAAAACCACGGGTTCAGATGCCACCGCTCCTACATCGGGGCTCGGAGTACTATATGGCCCAAGATAAGGCTGACATCCTGGCCACTCACTTCCAGACCATACATAGCCTGACACTCCCCCAGAAAATCAATCGACATGCGACCATAGTGGAGAATGCGGTACTCAAATTTAACCAGAAGAGGAGAAAATACTTCACGGACAAGGGAACGATACACAGCTCGGAAGTTGAAACCAATATCCGGAAACTCAAACCACGAACAGCTCCGGGGGAAGATGGCATTTCTAACATTCTAATTCGCAACCTTAACCCCAATACAATAAAGAGACTGACCTATCTCTTTAACTCTATTCTCCGTCTTGGATACTTTCCGACGAGGTGGAAACTGGCACATGTTCTGGCGATCCCTAAACCACGTAAACCGCCACAAGATCCTGGCTCATACCGCCCCATTAGCTTACTACCAACGTTAAGTAAATTGCTGGAAAAATCTGTGGCAAAGCGCCTATCCCGTTATGCAGAGAAGAAAAACATCATTCCAAACGAACAATTTGCCTTCCGCAAACGACACTCAACCATCGCCCAACTGGCAAGACTAACCGACTCCATCACTCATGGATTTAACAGGAATAAACATACTGGTATCGTCCTCCTCGACATTGAGAAAGCTTACGACACGGTGTGGGTAAAAGGACTAATCTATAAACTAATTTCTTACGATGTCCCGGACTACTTGGTCCACTTCTTACTCTCATACCTCACAAACCGGACGTTCTGCGTCACAGTTGCCGGGTATCGCTCTCCAATCAAGACGATTTCGGCGGGCCTACCTCAGGGGGCAGTTCTCTCCCCGTTGTTATTCAACTTATACACGGCGGACATTCCTCGCATGTGTCATATTCAACTAGCCATGTTCGCGGATGACACTGCTCTCTATACACAGTCATGGAGGGTCGACACTATAACCAATCGACTATCAACGGCAACAACTCGACTCCTAACTTATTTCACGAAATGGAGGCTAAAACTCAATTTATCAAAGACAGAAGCGATCTTACTGACGAAAAGACGCCCATTCCTGACGGGGACGATACGTCAAAAAAATGTGGAAATCCCATGGTCTAATGATGTTACCTATCTGGGTCTCAAAATGACAAAAACTCTGAATTATACGTCCCATATAAAACTCGTGACGGTAAAGGCCCTTGGAATGCTGGTTGCACTGTTTCCGCTGCTTTCGAAAGAGTCATCGTTATCTACGACTACAAAACTGCATATATACAAAGCGGCCATCCGGCCGATGCTAACATATGCTGCCCCAATATGGTGCTCCATGAGTAATTCGTCGTACCGGCAAATGGAAGTGGTACAAAACAAATGTCTACGAGTGGTGGCATGCGCCCCACGCGGAACTCCACTAGACAGGCTACGATCGACCTTGGAGATGGAAACCATCCAGTCTTACTGTAGGCGCTTGGCGGAAAGTTTTTATAATAAGTGTACCGAACACCCAAATCCGTTGGTACGGTCCATTGGAAGATACACACTTCAGGAGCTGAACACATCGTACAGGAGGTACAAACACAAACGCCCCAAGCATTGTCTTCTGTAGCAGATCTGAAAGGATGGTAGTGTTTTTTATATGCTTTCAAATTTTTCACTACTACAACGACCGTTCAAGTAATTGGAACCTAGGTCTAAAGGAGGGGCTTGACCTCTCATGTGATGGGACTCCAGCTGGTTTAGTGGTACAGCTGATATTGTCAAATTGTATTACACAGTGAATAGAATTAATAAAGCTCTTAAAAAAAATCATGTTTGTCAATGTTTTTCCTTCTCTCAACTGACTTATTTACGTATCCAGCTCCCTCTATCTTTTCTTGTAGCTGTCTACCGATTGCCACACATGTTTTGTGATAGGAAGAAACTAGATTCTGAACTCAGCCCACAAGCACGCTGTCCGGAGTGAAAGTGTTCACGGATTTCCTTACTTCCTCCAGACAAAGGTCATTACAATGCCTAAAATTGACCATGGCCGTTGAGGCACTGCACTACAAGCAGGAAGGTCGCGGGTTCGATTCCCGATGGTGTCATTGGAATTTTTCATTGACATAATCCTTTCGGTCGCACTATGGCCCTGGGGTCGACTCAGCCTCTAACAGAAATGAGTACCAGGAGTATTTCCTGGGGGGTAAAGGCGGCCGGTGCGTAGGGCTGACAACCTTACAACCTTCATGTGCCGATTCTCTAGAAATCTGGGAGCCTCAACACCCTGGAACACTAAGGGCCTGTCCAGGCCTGTAATGGGATTGCTTTTTACCCTTCCGTCTAAGTAACTAACTCCATGGAGCAGAGTCCTTCTTCAGAAGCTGACAGGTCCTCAGCTAGTCAAGAAATTCCTCGCGTTTTATGGAACCCGAAAGTTTATTACCGCATTCACAAAAGCCTGCCATCTGTCCCTATGCTGAGTCATATCAATCCAGTACATGCCCCCATCCCACTTCTTGAAGGTCCACTTTAATATTATACTCCCATTTACGCCTGGGTCTTCCAAGTGGTCTCCTTCCCTCATGTCTCCCCACCAAAACCCTGTATGCACCTCTCCCCTCACCCATACGTGCTACATGCCCCGCCCACCTCATTCTTCTTGATTTGATCTCCCGAATAATATTTGGTGATGAGTACAGATCATTAAGTTCTTCATTATGTAGTCTTCTCCACTCCCCTGTTACCTCGTCCCTCTTAGGCCCAAATATCCTCCTCAGCACGTATATCTTAATCTTTGTATTTTTGGATAGCAAACTGGAAGACAGAAGATCCTGCACCAAATGATAACAAGCATTCCCCAACTTCAATCTGCTCTTAATTTCTTCCTGAATGGAATTTCGATTCGTTAGGGTTGTTCTCAAATATTTGAACTGTTCCACCATTTCAAAGGATATATTATCTATCTTTGTGTTGTGATTTTGTCCAGCATTCTGATCTCGAGACACGACCATGTACTTAGATTTCTCACCATTTACTTCTAGACCAATCTCCTTACTAGTGACCATTAAAGCTTCTGTGTTTTTCTTTATAGCATGTATGCTTCCACCCAACATATTAACATCATCAGCATAAACTAGAAGCTGAAGTGTATCATTTAATTTCAAGCCCTCCTGGTTCGCCTGAACCCTCCTAATGGCATATTCAAAAGCAAAGTTGAAAAGCAATGGTGAAAAAGCATCTCCTTGTTTCAAAACATTCTTAATAGGAAATGTGTAAGACAAATGTTTGCCTACCAAGACTCAGCTATAGGTTTCATTTAGACACATTTTTACGAGCCTTACTAGTTTCATATGGACACCAAATTCAATGAGAATATTATGCAAAACCTCCCTTCTAACTGAATCATAGGCTTTCTTGATGTCTATAAATATCTGATGCACTGCCTCATTGTATTCCCATTTTTTCTCAAGTATTTGAGGAATGCAGAATATATGATCAGTAGTTGACCTGTTACATCTAAATCCACACTGATGCTCTCCAATAATTTCCTATGAATATGGAGTTAACCTTGACAGAAGGATGTAGGATAGAATTTTGTATGTGGTCGACAAAAGTGATATGCCTCGATAATTACTGCAATCTGTTTTATCACCATTCTTACAAATAGGTACAATGACTGACTCCTTCCACTGCTCAGGCAATTCCTGTTTATTCCAAAGAGAATTAATAAGTTTGTGGATCTCAGAACGAATTTTCCTACCTCCTGCTTTAATCAGTTCTGCTGGAATTTGGTCAATACCTGGTGATTTGTGCCTTTTTTTAGCTTTTCAATAGCCATCTCAAACTCAGAGGCACTAATGGCTCTGCTGTATGTTTTTCAGCCTGCCTAATATCCTTATCCCCATATACATTCAATAGCTGAAAGAGATGATTCCTCCACCTAGCCAAAATACTGCGGGAGTCTACAACCAGATCACCCTTCTCATCCTTTACTACATTAGTTCTAGGCTGGAAACCCTTGTTAAAGTCATTGTTGCCCCTATACAAGTCTCTGATATTCTTTTTCTTACTGTTTGTTTCAAGTTAATTAATTTTAGCTTTCAGATATTCCCTCCTTTTTGTTCCCGAAATTTTAACAAGTACCTGCACCCGTGGTTATAGTTGTCTGCACCTAATTTTTCACTGTCTCTTTTCCAGGAATTTACTGTTTCCTGAGGGAATGTAAATTTTCAGAAAAGGAGCATGCTCCATGGAGTTTGTTAGAGTTAATTTTTAATGGATTTAGTGGAGCGATAAGTAATCTCGTACGTTGCAGTTCATCATGATTGTAGGATCTGGCAATATTCGCAAAATAAATTTTGCGCCTAGAATTTTCAACTTGAAGTCATTCCTTAGAACTAATATGCCGTTGATTCAGCGTAGCGTCATGCTTTTTCTGTAGGTCTGATATTTCTCCAGAATAAAGGAAAATGATTATCAAGTTTTGCATGCGCAGAAGAGAAAACAATTTAATTTATATTTAAGAATTCAGTTCTAGTAGCCAAAGAAACACACTACGTCTCCATTACGCTGTTAGGAAGCAATCGTTTATCACGAAATCTTATGAACCACATAAATATATTACGTGTGTGAAAAATAATTCTTTGTGTTAAAGATTTTGATACTTGAGCGTACTTTAATCACTATTCTGTAGAGGGTTAAGCAAGTTGGGTATATAAGTGAATTTTCGATTACATTGCTCTGTTGTTTTGGCTTTTAACACAAAATTAGATTTTAAGCTGTCTCGTGATGAAATATTCGTGCTTTATCTTCAGCTAAATGTAAAATCCGATACAAGTTGTGATATGAAAATCACATTTGAAAAGATTTTTATACTTTCCTTCTTCTTCTCCTTCCGCAGATCCACGGATTCACGTGACTGCTGTCTGCATTATTCCTAGATTTTCTAGGACTTCGCACGCTTTGTCTAATACTGTTAAAGGCGATTAAATAAAAAGGATGAGATCGCGATGAACATGACAGACACTAAGTATGTTAGCTCAAGCAGTAATACTCGTACTTCTCCTTGTGTTCGGTACTTTCTAGTTTCGAAATCGTGGTTTATAGCCTGAGTATTCTGACTGAGGTTTTGTGGTATTTCCACTCCTGGCAAATTAAGCTTTATACCTTAAATTTGGAAAGGCCGCTTCCTACTACAATGTTTCCAATTCATTACGCCCGAACATAAACATGATTTACTGTACTGACTGACGGCTTCTTTTAATAAAAAAGTATATAAAATAGCGGACAAGAAAACTAGAAATGAGTATAATATTTCAGATTGAAAAATGACAGAGACGACAGGTCTACAGTCCAGTCCATTCACGGAAACGAGACGGCATAACATTTTTTTTGTTATTCTTATAATTAATACATCAGCCAAATTACGCACTTAATAAAATACATTCAGAAGCAAGTATAAAACTCCTACATGTTTTGGCATCGGGGTGCCATCATCAGGGAATTATTCAGAACAAAGAAGTACAAGGCCAACAGCTAATCTACGTATTGCGTCTTCCTTCTTAAAATGATTAAAATGTTAAAATTCTAAAATAGACAACGTTTGTAATCATAAAAGTACAATAGACTGCACTATACCAAACCGCCTGCCACGACAAAGTTCACAAAATCTATCAGGATGAGGTCTCTTCCGATCATATAAGATCGAGACAGATGTTGGTATACATGCGCCATACAGAGTGTAAACAACTGGAAATTCTACCTGGAACGGCTCACTTTAAAAATTAAAAAGAAAATTAAATTTACAACACTGTAATTTTATGATTACTAACTTTGTATATTTTAGAATTTTAATATTTTAATTATTTTAAGAAGGCAGACGCAACACCTAGATTAGCTGTTGGCCTTGTACTCCATTTTTCTGAATAACTCCCTGATGATGGCGCCCCGGTGCCGAAACATGTAGGAGTTTTATACTTGCTACTGAATGTGTTTTATTAAGTGTATAAGTTGGTTTATGGTATTAATTCTGTGTAACAGAAGTACGTGAATTATCCTGTAGTTTCGCAGAGTCAAGCATGTGATAGGAGGGTTAAAGTGCTTAAAGAATGTACCAAAAAGTTGCGTTCTGCAAGATTACGATGTGCATTTGTACCTAAATTAATTTATGCTGGTATATTTATTGAGGGCCGATCCAATGGCCTTGCGGTCTAAGGCGTGGGTCTTCGGCCGCTCACTTACTAGGATCGTGGGTTCGAATCCCACCGGGGGCATGGATGTTTGTCTCTTGTGAGTGTTGTGTGTTGTTATCAGGTAGAGGCCTCTGCGACGAGCCGATCCCTCGTCCAGAGGAGTCCTACCGACTGTGGTGTGTCTCTCAGTGTGATCAAAAGAAATTTCAAACCTCGACACTGAAACGCAAAAAGCGGAGTAGGTAGAAGAGGACGACTGAAAAAAAAAATTTATTGAGGGCCGGTGTAGCGTAGTCGGTAAAGCCACTCGCTAAGGGCTGGACGGTACGGGGTTCGAACCCCAGTGAGGAGAGTTATTCCACAGCTGTCAAAACCGGTCCCGAGGTCTAACCAAACGCCTGTACAATGGGTACCGGGTATTTCTTGGGGAGCAAAGCGGCTGGGGAGTGGTGCTGACCACCCACCAACTTCTAGCGCCGACGTTGTGAATGGGTTGGAGCTTTAACACCGCCTCCCCTCTCTGCATGTATAAGCTTGTCATGCAGTGATATTTATCATTTACACACACACGTATATATATATATACATATATGTGTGTATGTAGGTGCAGTATATAGAATGACTAATTCCATGGAGTACAGTTCTTCCTGAGAAGATAACTCGGACTTGACCCGTGAAGATGGGACCGATACGTTGTCCCGAAACGTCGGTAAACAAGTACCACACGACGCCGCGTAATATCCCATAAAGGCGCAGATCTCAAGATAACCGGTCATTAACTAGTCAAGAAATTCCACGCATTTTAAGGAACTCGGAGTTTAATTACCGTGTTCACAAGATCCCGCCACTTGTCTCTATCCTGAGCCAGACCAACTCAGTCCATGCCCCCATCCCACTTCTTAAAGATCCACTTTATTATTATCATCCCCATCTACGACTATGTCTTCCAAGTAGTCTCTTTTCCTTATGTCTCCTCACCAAAACCCCGTATGCACCTCTCTTATCTCCCATACATGCCAAATGCACCGCCTATCTCATTATTCTTGATTTTATCACCCCACTAATATTTGGTTGCCGATCCCAGTGGCCGCGCGGTCTAAGGCGTGGGTCTTCGGCCGCTCGCTTACTAGGATCGTGGGTTCGAATAGCATGGTATGTGGTAGCGCAAGACATTCTCCCAACCAATGACAGACTACACAAAATAAATCTACAACAGGATGACGCATGCCGCATATAAGGAGAAAGACACATTAATACACATACTAATGGGATGCAGAGAGACACAGAGGATTTGGAACTCGACGAGACTCCGAATAGCTTGCTACCTCAGAACGAACCCGAAAGAAGTGAAGGAGCAATGGAAGCAATTCCCGGACTATAAATTATGGCCTATACAGAGACACAATGCGACGACATGGATATTGGGCCATATGGTATGGTATGTAACAGCCAATAAAGTGAAACCGACCCTTCTGGACTATCTGGACTACATGAAGAGAAAGCGGTAGAAAGGACACGAGGAGAAACGACTAAGGCAACATTGTGGGAACTACCTTCAGATATTAGACGACTAAACACGGTAGCATGGGGAGAATGAGACACACCAAACTTCTAAAACCAAAGTGAGGGAATGTGGGACGTATATCCGATGGTGCTACCAGAGCAGAAAGTAAACCGAAGCTAACTACTAATGATGATACAATAATGTATAATGCATATGTATATATATTATAATCTGAATAAATGAATTTTATTAAAAAAAAATCCCACCGGGGGCATGGATGTCTGTCTCTTGTGAGTGTTGTGTGTTGTCAGGTAGAGATCACTGCGACGAGCTGGTCCCTCGTCCAGAGGAGTCCTACCGACTGTGGTGTGTCTCAAATGTGTGTGACCATGAAACCTCGACGAAACGAGGAGGCCCAGGCCCATATAGGGCTGTCGAGCCATACAAAAAAAAAACAAACTAATATTTGGTTAGGAGTGCAGATCATAAAGCTCCTCCTTATGTAGTCTCCTCCATTCCCCTGTTATCTCGTTCCTCCAAGGCCCAAATACCTTCATCAGCACCCTCTTCTCGAACACCATCAGCCTACGTACCACTGTCAGTGTGAGAAACCAAGTTTCACACTCGTACAAAGCAACAGGCAAAATTATAGTTCTGTACATTTTAATCTTTATATTTTCGGATAGCAAGTTAGTTAACTGTTTATGAATGTGTGAATACATCCTTATATATTTCGACTAAAATCATTTTCGTGGGATCTTAACTTTTAACATTATTTAAGGCAATTTAGAACAATGAGGTTTTGCCTGCTGACGCAGAGAAATATTAGATACTGCCTTGAGTCGGTACGTATTAAGCAGTTCTTGCTATATACTCACACAAATATGCATTATTTTACCCAGTTATTCTCTTGGTTAGAACAAATAACGTATATACCAATTATTAATAAGACAAATGCATATTGAAACAACTTTACTCGCAAGAAACTGGAAACTTTAACAACGCCGCTGTGAGAACCCCAAACGTCGCGATTTTACTCACAATAAAATGCAATCAAAATCTGTTGTGTATAGTACAGAAACGCGAACATTCAGTCATAATCTTCCTATATGGTATGTTTTGAATTGTGATGGTGCTGAAGTACTTTCCTTTGACGGTTAGAACTCAGATCTTTAAACGGATTATTCAAAGTGCGCGGTACCATAATCACTGCAAGTTCCAAGACCGAAGTTTTAAGAATGGTAAACAAACACGTAACGCCAGGCTCAGCTGTTTTGAGTGGTCAATATGGAGTGATTGTACCAAGGTCGCAGAAATTTACACAATATATATGCAAAATTTTGCTAGAAACGTTGATGTGTTGACGCAGGGTTTAAAGGCTGGTATATCAGGACTAATGAACCTCGCAAATCAAGGAAGTGATCCTGCTAGTGGCGTTTTCTTTGTTAATTTTAATCAGGACTGTACGTAAGTATCATTACGTTTGTCGTAACTCGGGCTGACTGCTTTTTATGCTACTTGAAAGGCCATGTAATTCCTTTGTTCCATAATTTGATATTATAAACACCGATAAGTATTAATACCGCTTAGTAATTTTGTATCAGTTCTTTGGAGTTGCTGCTATAATATGTCAGTATGTTGTGTCACAAGCTTTGTGAAATCATAAATATTTTTGCATAATTTACTAATCGATTCCTGTCAGCTGAAGTGAAAGCACACCTTTTAAAAGTAGGACGTATTATGCAAACTTCTGGAAGGAAGAGAAGGATGACATTCATCAGAAGATCAGTGCTATTATAGTGAAAATAGGATTATATGTGTTGGGGGGATTATCAGTCATGCATATATCGTTCAGTGACTCATCGAGGTAAGGAAGTAATTAACCTATATTGTGAAATCGCAGATATAATGTATACATTTAGACATTCGTTTTACCACATTTTTTATGTTGTGTTGAACATTGGGTTTTCTTCCATTGCTTTACAGTTCCTTGGCTGTGGGCACAAAATCTGGTTATCGTTTATATTCACTAAGTTCTGTTGACAATTTGGAACAGATATATGAAAATGGTAAGTTGAAGAGCGCAAAATGCTGCTTTATTCTTATTAGGGATAGGCCTGTTAGTGTGATATAAACTTAGAAAAAAGATCGTCAAACAATTACTCGGTTGTGAACCACTCTTAATGACACAAATTAGAATTCTTGTCTCAAATAATTTTTTTCAGTCTGAATTTGGCTTTACTGAGTTTATTAGGTCATTTTTTTGTTGTTGTTGATCAAGCAGTGTAGGCAATGTGACAAATAATGTATACTGTATTATGAGTATTAGTGATTAAAAATGAGTATTAATAATTATAAATAGGTACAATGATTGATTCCTTCCATTGTTGAGGCAATTGATTCTTATTCCAAATAGAATTAATAAGTTACGAAACTTAGAACACATTATCCTACCTCCCGTTTGAATAAGTTCTTCCTGAATTAGATCAGTACCCAGTGGTATATATCTATTCAGCTTTACAATAGCCACCTCAACCTCAAAGACACTGGGTTCAGTCACTAGTGGCTCAGCTGTACATATTTCCGTCTGCCTAATACCTTTAAACCCATGTACATTCAATGACTGAGAAAAATAATTCCTCAACCTATTCAGAGTACTGTGGGAGTCTGCTAGCAGATTGCCATTCTCATCCTTTACTAAGTTAGTTCTAGGCTGGTAACCCTTGTTAAATTCATTGATGCCCTTGTACGAGTTTACAGTATCTTTTATCTCACTGTTTGTTTCAAGTTCGTTAATTTTACCATTCAAATATTTCCTCTTTTCATTCCTACTAGTTTCATGTCTTATATTATTTAGATTATCTGTATTAATATGGCTTGGTTCCTGTAACTACTGTGATTTAGCCTGCTTCCTTTGATCTACAAATTTTGAACATTCTTCATCAAACCGTGGTTTATGCAGGTTCTGTTCGTACTGCCTAGATTCTATTAGCTGAGTCCCAAGACATATTTATGTCCCCACTATCACCTAAACTCTCAAAAGCTGCAAATCTGTTTTGTCACTTTAAGCTGATACTGTTCCCTAGGTTCAACCTTAGTTAGTTTTTTTTAGATTGACTCTCTCCATAACAAACTTCTATGCTGCTCATTTACACTTTGCAACCACCAGATTGTGATCCGTATCACAGCCAACTCCCCAGATTCTGGGTCAAATATAAGCTCCAAAATACAGTCTTCTTCTTGTCCCTTGAAATTCAAAGCTGTACATGTCCTGTTTTAGTTTGCAGACACTTGTAATAAAACAGTCAGCTACCTGCTTCACAGCTTCAAAAGGGAAAGGTTTCCTTCAATACTCAGCTAGCTTCAGAAATACAACAAAGTGTATTTATAAACCCCAAAAGCCAGAGGCAGTGAGTTTGAAATTGTAAACTGTAAAAATGATCACATTTTCCTTGAGAGTCAAATTTTTGTAACACCTTAAAAACACTGATATTGGTAATTATCTTATACAGAGTGAAGATACATGGTACAGAAATATTGTAATAAATGTTAAAAAGTTCAGGCTAATAAAGATTGATACATAATGCATAGACACCAATAATGAACCATCTAACACAACACTTGTTTATTAAAATCCACACTCAGAAAAATTCAATATTCCTATTACTTTCACGGCCTCTAAATTTGCTCACAGAAAATCCAAGTTATGAGAGTGAAAGATGAAGTAACATTTTTATTCATGAATAAATAAAACCCACTTTTTACATCGTGACCATAAAATAAATACTTCAGCCAAATACCTTTTTTTAAACTGTTATTTTGTCTCCTGTGTCACTGAAAATATGCCACTTGTTGACCCATCATGTCAACTTTGTAACTGATGAGATGCCACTTGTTGATCCCAACTCCCGTATATCGCCAGCTTTTGCATGTAGCACTGTTGTTTACAGTAGATTTCCAGGTTGTTTACAATTGCAGGGTCCTGTTTGTATGATAACAAATTAGATACTCTAGGAGCTGAAGCTGTGTAAGAAATATTGTTTCATTTTATGGTCTGGAGAATATTAAGAGGTCTGATATCATCGTGGTGGCATTAATATTTTGTCAAAAATTGCATCTGTTAGGGATCTAGTATATTTATATTTCTTTTTGTTAATTTATGTACACCATCAACTGCTATTTCTTGGCTGACTGCCTGACTAACAAACCAGCCAACCAGTTAAATCCATGGAGCATAATCATTCTTGAGAAGCTGATAGGTCCTCAATTAGTCAAGATATCTCCTGTGTTGTATTGAATCTGAAGGTTCATTACTGTGTCCACAAGAGCCCGCTACTTGTTCCTACTGCAGTTTACTGTAATTTATTGACACTGTTCCAAATAATGCTGAGTGAGAAATGATGGTGACTGTGAAGTGGGAAGGATATAGAAAACAAGGTCTGTTTTACGATGATGGCACAGCACTTTCTTGCAGCAACTTAAAGAAACCTTGAGAAACTTCAGCCAAGGTAGCTACTCTGCTGGCCAGGATTTGAATCAAGGATCTTCTGAACATTACCTCACAACTTTTACAGGCTATCTATCCCTCTGCACACCTTACACATAAGGTCATTCCTCTTCCTGGTGGCTGGAAGGGAGTATGATGTGATTTGCTGTTAGGGTTGCTCTCTGTTGCCAGTTATGGTAAAAATGGATGGGATCCTAGTGACTTGGCTAGGTGCTGTCTAGTGGTCAATAAGAGTCATGAAGTTGGCTGCTGGAATACAGGGATGCACTGTAATATAGTGGCTTGAAGTGATAAGTGGTAGCTGTTGTAACAAACCATTTCCACCCTCAGTCATATTCACATAGATTTCCTTTTTACATGGTCCCTGTTTCCATCTTTTTCTGATTCAAATCAGTCAGCTTTCATTGCTCTGTTTTTCCTGTTACTATCAGATGCATTGCGCTACATCACGTAAGGTGGCAGGGAATTATGTTACTGTGACTACTAGACCTCAGATAATTACTTTTAACGTACTGGAACCCAGCCCTTCACTGTGTACAGGTGTACAGCATCACTTTGTCTCACCATTTTTTGGGACTGGGGTTCAGTACTAACATTTATTTCTCTAGTGTATTACTATAATTTTTGTGTATGTAGTAGTAATAAATTCATACGTAACTTATTTGTAATTGTATACACCAAGTAAATCCCAAATGTCTGCAATTTGGGAAACACATTTAGAATAAATTTTTGTTGTTCTCTGATATTACGGTACAGTATATTACTTCAAGATGTCAGCTGTGTTTAGAATTTCTTACAGAACTTGACTGTTATTTATGCAGGTTCGGAAGATATTTGTATTGTGGAGAGGTTGTTCAGTAGCAGTCTGGTGGCGGTGGTTAGTCTCACCTCCCCCCGGAAGTTGAAAGTGTGTCACTTCAAGAAGGGTACAGAGATTTGCAATTACAGCTATTCCAACACCATACTTGCTGTCAAACTAAACAGAGTTGTAAGTGCTGCTTTAAAGAAGTCAAACTTGAATTCAGTTCATGATGGTTTAGTCATGTGACAATTCATAAGGAGTAGGGAAGGATCTCTGCAATAATTTTGGCTGATTCTTATCTAACTAATAAAATGTTAATAGTGTATGTTATTGATTAGAAAAAAATAATATGTCATACGTATATGAGGTCTGGAGTAGTCCTGCATGCCACTTAATTTAGCACAAGTGAATATTGTTTACTTGAATAGAAGAATGAAGAATATTTAGATGTTAAATCTACATTAGACTGATGCTCTTCAGCTTCAAAACAGCTCATATTAAGGCAAGTTACATAACATAAAGCATAAGTCTTCATGTGTACTAGTGAATGTTTAGCAGTTATAAAGTAAATACTGGCAGTCCCCTCTTTTTTGTACATAATGCATTCCAGAGACATGTACAAGAGTCAAAGTACAAAATTTTAACAACAGACTTGCATTTTATAAGGGAGGTTCTGTTTCCAGAGGGCTAAAAATATTATAAAATGCCTACATATGGTGTAAATATTTGTCTTTTTATCCTTGAGTGTTGTACAGTGTATATGTGGTTCTTTAAAACATTAAAAATGTAGCGTTAACTCTAAATGTGGACAGTAGGTAATAATTTTATGCAGTCATTTCTCCATTTCCTCCATCAGCACACTTGCCTTTTAGACACAGTCTTTAACAAATATTTCCAGCTTTTTGTGCATGTTTTTAATTTTGATTTTCTCCTTCAGAATCGAACATGCAGTCAGCTAGCTGAAGTACAAAGAGCATGCAGTTGAGGCAAAAGATATGCTTAGTGTGGTACACTTCATGATTGTTTCAGTTTAAGAGACATTTTTTTATCACTGACATCAGCACTTTAATTTTTTCTGTTTTCACCTCTTTTTTATAAATTAAGGGCAAAGTGTAGTAAAATATTCAAGTAATTGCACAAACAAACACTGCTGTATAGACTAGGATGGCAACACTGCCAAAACTGAACTGTTGTTTGGCAGGTATGTTTGTCAGCTGAAGTACAAAAGTCTGAATTCAGCATATGAAAAGGGATTTATGAGTGGCATTATATAATGTACAGAAGTGCAGTGTATAGAAGTCAAGGACCACCTCTGTAAGAGACTGTAGTGGTCTGAAGGTAACTAGTATTTTAAATAAAGATGTTATGTATATAGAAATTTGGTTGGGAAATCTCTTGAATAGTAAAAAGTAATGGTGATCTTTTATAAAATGTAACTGGTTGATGAGAATCCAAAATGATATTTTGAAATTGAATTTTAGTATGAATTCCCAGCACATTTTATCAAAGTACATTTGTGGAGTGTGTAGCTGATACAAAAATATGCAGACAGGCATATTTGTAGATTTGTCAAAACAGACATATGTTTTATTAAAGAATGTCTTGAAGCCTTTGCAGTGACTGAATTTCGTAAAATCTCACAGAGTGCCAGCCGCATTACTTGGTTCAAGTTAATCATTTCAGAGACTGACTCTGTCTCCATCATCAAGTTTCTGATGTCAGAACAATGAGGGAGAACAACCTGAGAGGATTTTGTTGAAGATGTGTGTTTTGCTGTCTGTTATGCAGTACACCTGTAAGCCACTGGAACTACCATACTGGTGCAGGTGTTCTGTGATGGAACTGAAATTAAATATATATGTAGTTTATTTGTTATTTTATGACCTGATATGCAATATTTATGAGGCTGTAATTAATGATGACCTCTGATAAAATAACAAACTGTCCCACCTTCACAGGGTGAATTAAAAAAAATTGTAATATTTGTCCTAATACAATTATTAAGTTGTTTGCTTATGTTGTTGTACCATCTCTTCATAGTGACCCATTCACTGATTTGACAATGTTGGTTCAGCACCTGTCATGAGACACTAGGTCAGTACTTCAGCTGTGGTCTCAGTGTCGTATGTAAACTGTTTTTGATAGGTCATGTTCCTTGGTATACTGTGCCATTATTTCAAATGACCACAGGTGGTAGTCACTTCCTTTTTGGTATCTTATGCTCTGCATAAGCCACAAGAAGGGTCATCACAAATTTAGATAAAAATTTCCAGATGAGCTAGTGCCACATGGGAAAACAATTTATAAATAAGTGAAAAGGGTTTGAGCAAGAGGTTCTAATTTAGACAAAGAACATGCAGAAGGCAGGCACTAGATGAGAGAAAGTTGGATGGAGTTGCTGCTGAATTGGAGATATCTCAAAGAAAATGTTTGGCATGACCTACACAGCAAATAGGTGTGTGTGCATTATCAGCATGAAATGCAACAAAACTGCTCTGTGTTTGCATCCATATAAGACATCTGTAGCTTACAAACTGTACAGCACAAATTGTGAAGAAAAACTGAATTTTGTGAACTGGTACTTCCTGGGAATATGCTGGAGAAATCAACCCCATACTTGTTCTATTTAGTGATAAAGCTTGGTTTCATTGTGATGGATATGTGAAGTCTCAGAATAGCAGGTGCTGTTCTGCATAAAATACCTGGTTAATCCATGGAGTGCCATTAGGTGATGTTAAGGTTTGTGTGTGGTGTGTTATGAGTGCAACTGTGATTACTGGACCTGTTGCCCCCCCCCCCCCCCCCCTGAAACCTTAATTTCACACTGATATGCAACATATTCTGACACTATTTTTTGAACACCTCTTCGATTATGAGAGAACATATACCTTGTCTCAGCAAGACATTGCATCAGTTCACACGAAAAACCATTTCCAACACCTTCTTTATTCCTTTGGTGCCGAATATTAGAGATTTGTAATGCTCAGTGTTATACTCAAAATATGTTACTACTGCCAAAGATGAATTATGGCCACTTTTATGCTGCCCTATACATTCCAGTCTGCTGCAGATCACACCAGCCATTTAAGTCCAGCACCAAAGGGTTAAATGTAGAGAGTGAAATCCTAATATTAACTCCAGTGCATTAAACTAAAATGTGTGGAAAATTGGAATAGTGGTAATCACTGTCCTGCCTGCCATTACATAAGTCTGAGTGTAGAGTGATGGGTGGGGCCAATGAAAAAATGTCCTTTTATGGAGTAAAAGTAATCACACAAAGTTCTTATATTCACTGGACCTACTAGATGCATAGACATTCTTGTTTTTAGTGTATTGTTGTCCAGGGAAATTCACGTACTATTAATATACAGCCATTCTTTGCAGTTGGGCAACCTGATCTTGTGGAAACTCAGATTTCCTATGAGTAGAATGTTGCAAACAGGTGTATTGATCTTACCAACCTTGAGATTGGTGATAGAGACAGCATATACTCTTAATTTTCATTCTTCACATTTAAAGTCTGTGGTGTACAATTTCCTAAGTAAGGGAAACATATGTTGCATTTGCTTCCTTGCATTGAATTGTAGTTTACTGAGTGTAATGTTATACCAGCAAAAGAATAACTGATCCTCACAATACATAATTATTGGTAAGACAGATTTCTCATCATTATATATCATATGTGTTGAAACGGGAAATATGTAATATGTGTACTGTATTGGAAGTGAGTGATTGTATTCTGTTGGGTTTCTTTGCAGAGACTAGTGGTATGCCTAGAAGAGTCTTTATACATCCATAATATTCAAGATATGAAGGTTCTACATACAATACGTGACACACCTCCAAACCCATCAGGACTTTGTACACTTTCTATCAACAGCAGAAACTGCTTTCTAGCTTATCCAGGATCCAACACTATTGGAGAAGTTCAAATATTTGATGCTATCAATCTTGTAAGTTGATTCTCAGACATAATTTAGTATGCTATCCAGTAATTATATGTAAACATGCTTATTTTTAATGTGTGTGGAGAGTCAGAATGATCAGCCTTCTGCAACATCGAAATGTTGATGTGAACAAGTGCACATACAAAAATTTTACTCACAAAATATTTGTCCTATCCCATATCTTACGTACATATTTAAAAAAATCTATTTTGAGATAACAGAATTTAGTCAGTTAAAATTTTAGTGGGGGTGGGGACATTTTATATCCTCAGAAAACATTTGTACTTTAACAAAATAAAATTTTCTAATAGTGTGAAATGTAGAAATGGACCTTCTTTGCAGATTGTTTGTGATCAATTTAACAAAGTGTTTTCAGTACATCCAATAAAATGAAACACTCAAATACTGTTAACTGATGGTGCAAAATTATTATGCTGTGTCATTGGGGTGTGGTGTAGTCCCTTCTTCTCATCATTATATTGTGTAATTTGGAGCTTGAGAAGTAATTGAATTATTCACTGGCTTTCAGCATGCTAAGACTATGATTCCTGCACATGACAGTCCACTGGCAGCTTTAGGATTCAGCCCCTCAGGCACCAAGGTTGCTACAGCATCAGAGAAGGGGACAGTGATTCGAGTTTTTTTAGTCCATGATGGTAGCAAACTGTATGAATTTCGTCGAGGGGTGAAACGTTGTGTGAGCATTTCTAGTCTAGCATTCAGCATGGATTCAACCTTCCTGTGTTGTTCAAGCAACACTGAGACTGTCCATGTGTTCAAATTGGAAGAACCTAAAGAAGTGTAAGTATCATTGTCTTAATATTTCTTATGAAAGATAATTACGTATATATGAAATGCCATCATCTTTGCAAATACAGTAAAATTCTGTTAATCCTGCACCCACAGGACCAGACAGGTGCCAGATTATTGGATATTCCAGATTATCAGACAGTACCTATACTGACCTATGTTCTTACAGGGTAGTTATTAATTACCATCAACAAAAGTAATTTTATTACATTATATAGATATGCGGCTACGTGTTTCAACCACTATGTGGTCATCCCCAGGCTGTTTAAATACATAAAAACTGAAATTACAATTGCAACATCAGTTATTGATGTACAGACACTCTTAGAGGCCTTTTTGAACATGTCACTGAGATCTGCCTGTTTAATAGATGAAGCATGTTTCTGGTAAAAAGCAAAACTTTTCTCAACTGCCAGATTATCAGATGCAATATTAAAGGAATTTTACTGAATTTTGTTTTTATGAAATTGTGATTTACACAAAAGAAGTAGCTGCATTAAGGAATATGTGAATAAATTGTGAGGAGTTAAAGGAGAAGGTCGTCAGATTATAGGATTGAAAAACAAACTTCAGCATAGCAGTAACCATTACAGTGCATTAATGTTTCTGAATGTTGGTAGTGTGTCATGCAGTGGATTCTGCTATTAGTCCGTAAGATTCCATGAAGTGTAGCTGTATTTGAGTTACCCTGTTTACTCTTCATATCATCTTTGAAAATTTCCACCTTTCCTGATTGTCATTGGCAGAGCTGCTTCCACTCCTTTCTGTAATTTTACAACTTTTTTTCTATATTTGCTGCATAACATTCCTGATATGTCTATGTCACTGTACATCTGCTCACTTGATCTGCCATTTATAGGTGAGGGTTATTCAGATGAAACCCATTCAAGTAGTAGAGGTCATTAAAAATAGTTTCCTTGGACACTGAGAGATGCACCCTGTTAACGCACCAGTTAATGAACTTCCTCTGTGAAGAACTTCTGTGGGCTGCTGCTGGGACCACTGCACCACCTTGGCCTTAAGATCCTTGTTGGACCTGAATTTATGGCTCTTTAGCACTTTGGCATTCAAGGACCCTGGCATTACCAACATCATACAGTGCTGTTATGGAACTCTCTGAGCATTCATACCAGCACAAAGCGAAAGTGTCCTGGCTGCTTGTCCTGGTGTTGTTTTGCGGATTCAAAGTATTGCTGTGTTAACGTAGTACACATATATTAACTACATGAAACAGAAACATAATCTGTGTATTAAACACATTATTTTATATGATTATGTTATTTGTAATTCAGCAACAATAATTTCATTCATTTGGTGAAAAGTATTTGTTGATTTTTGACTGCAATCCACTGCCGCTCAATACTGTTGTACAGATGAAAAAGATCACCTATGAACTGAGGTTGGTGGCCTGAGGAATATGTAATTAATTGAGACACACACTGGAGAGCTTCCTTATGGCTAGGTAATGGCCTGCTGTTATTTGTATTCGCTACGTCACTGTTATCGTCATTATCACTATTTTCACAATGTAAGTCTTGTTTCTTTTCTTCTATTTCCTTGAAAATATCTTCCAGAACTTCATCTGGGATGGAGGGCACTTCTTCATGTACAATGAAGTCGGTATCATTGCTTTCAATCTCATCAACTAATGATATGTCCTTCTGAACATCCAATAGAAGACAGCATGTCGCTTGGTTTAGCCCCATATCTTCCTCACAGTCTTCATTTTTTTCCTGGTGGTTATTAAATCCTGCTCTTTGGAAGCACTTCACAGTTGTTCCCCTTGAAATCTGTTCCCAAGCACTACTTAACCATCGAACTGCGTGTAACACTGTTACTGATTTATTAAAAACAGACTTTGTGGTATTAGTTTCTGCTGTTGTGACGATATATACTGTAACATTTGCTGGTGGTATCACACTTTTACAGCTCGTTTGATTCCCTGGTCTAAAGGTTGAACTTGAGATGTCAGATTTATTGGAAGGAATTTCACTGTTACGTTGCTCATCACTTTTGTCCTGTCTGGTTGCATTGTCAACAAGCAGCAAGATTTTACGAGTTTGTTTGCTCATCATACGATTTAGATCTTCAAGCCTTTCTTCAAAAATTGTCTGGGTCATCCATGCCTTTTTATTTGAATGCCAGTCAACTGGAAGATTCTTGGTGTCTATCTGTTGTTCTTTGAATGCACGAGGATGTGCAGCATTACTGATGGCTAGAGGCTTTAACTTTTAACCAGAGGCACTACAACAGAAAAGAACACTTAATCTTTCCTTGGATAATTTCCCACCTTTACATTTTTCCCCTTTCTGGATCAAGCTTTTTCTTGGCATTTGTCGATAAAACAATCCTGCCTCATCTGCATTAAATTGGTTTGACGGTGGGTATTCATTTATTACCTGGCGCAGTTTTGATTTCCAGTCTTCAACTGCTGCCATGTCTACTGCTGCTGATTAACCAGATAGGAATCAAAAGTTAATGTTGTGTCATGCCCTGAACGGTTCAAGCCATCCATTTCTTGCCTGAAAATTTCAACATGAAACCTCTGTGCAATTTCCCTGGCTTTTGCTTGAAGCATTAGTTCAGTAACCGGGATATTCATTCCACGACATTTTAGAAAAAATTGTAGTGTTACAGCATTAACGTTCTCATTATCTGTTCTTTGTAGTTTTTGTTTCCTTTCGTTATTGCAGTTTTCTTCCCAAGCCTTCAGTATTGTGCCCCTGTTTTTTTTACATTCCCAACAGTGGATTTTGCAACACCAAAATGCACAGCAATTGTTCGTTGACTAATACCTTTATCAATTAAGTCTAGCACTTCTTTTTTCTTCTCCATATTCAACTCGTGTAACCTTTTTTTGCTTAGAGCCCATGTTACGTTTTCACAAGCTTTTAAATGTTACACAGTAACAACTGCCTGACACCATTAAAATCGAACTGTGCACTATCACTTGTGAAAATGTACAGTTCAGAGAGCAGAGACAGCTGGGCGAGATAGAAAACAGGTACAGTACATAACCCTGTCAATGAATAGGGACTGGAAGTACAGTTATGGGTTACTTCCACCAGGAAATTCCAATCTGTTTTCCAGACTTGTGGAGAGAGGATGGAGGTTGAGTGGGCAACAGGTACTTGTGCTAAGACAGTAAATAAGGATTTGGCCTGTATACAGTATGACACAAAAAGTATAAAATCTTTACATTGGCCATTGTAGGGAGGTTGAACTTATACAGAAAGCATAGCACTAAATGTGAAACTGTGGCCAAGATTCAAGATATGCAGGTGGTCAAGCTATGGAGTAACGACCATGTATAATATCATAGGAACTTGCCGGTTCCATAAAACTGTGGCCACCTGTGACAGGTGGCCGACTTACAAGGGTGTCCAAATTCACACGTTTTACTGTATTATGTATACTGTATGTGAAATGAAACAATATGGTTTTTTTTTGTTATGTCTCTCACCATTGGCTAGTTTTTCGGTTGTTTCGTTTTACCATTTTATTATGAAAATTGATGAACCTCTTTTAAGGATTTTATATTCTGTGTTTTTTATATATTTTAAATACAGACATTGTAAATAACTGTAATATATATGACAATGAAACTGGACTAAATGTGATAGCAGACAAAATTATTGGATGTGAAGTGAATGTAGTTTATGAGCCCCCTGAAGATGGCCTTGTAAAGGCCGAAACATGTGTAGGGGTTGAAGAATAAAGAATATAAAGTGAAAATATAGTGCATTTCATTGGTTTGTAATTTGTGAATTGTAAAAAATGCACGGTGAAGATAATATAAAATCCCTGAGACAAGTTCGGGCAAACTGTTAGCTGCCTCTGTAGTAACCAAAAGCCAGAAATTCAGCATCTAAGAGGATGGTTACACATGCTATGAGTTGCCAAGATTATATACTGCCAATGGTAAATGAATGAAGTATGGGTATAAGGCGTTGGTGGAATGATAGTGACAGGGAAAAACTGAAGTACTTGGGGGAGGAAAACTGCCCCATTGCAATTTTTTCCCCCAAAAATCCACATGGACTGCCCTGGGATTGAACCCAAATGTCTGCTGTGAGAGGCTGGCAAATAACTGCCTGACCCATGACATAGCCTTGTTATTACTGTTTTTCATGAGTTACTCAGATAAAAGTTCCATATGTTTGAAGACCTGTTAGCAAAACTGGACAATGCACTGATTGGCACCACCTATGTTGCCATCCAGCATATTTACATGACAGTTAAGGTGGCACTTTTTGTAACAGTTAAAAAGTACTAAGGTGGAATGATTTCATATGACATGCAGTTCACGTAGAGTCTAAATAGACCGCAAAATTGTAGGATATCAAATGAGAGTGTTACTTAGTGACTCTGTCAATGGCTAAGATTATATAGTGTTGGTGGATTGATGCTGATGGGAAAACCAAACTACCTGGAGAAATGGCTGTCCCAGTGGCACTTTGTCTACCACAAGTCCCACATGGACTGGCCTGGCATTAAATTCAAGTTTCACAGTGAGAGGTTGGTGACTGCCGGAGTCATGGCATGGCCAGACATCAAATGAGGATTGGTACTTCTTCAGTTTTGTGTACAGATAAACAGAGTTTAAAACAACTTGTGGAAACATATTAAAGCTGTGTAAACTGTGTTTTAAAGTATGTGTATAGTTGTTTTTATAGTTCACTAAATACATAGGCCGGTCAAATTTAAACGAGAATTTAGTTCCCTTTTGAGCACAAATCAACTTGTTTGAACGTGCTTGTGCTGACAAGTTAGGACATGTTTAAACTTGCAACCTGCATTAGTCGGATCCCTCTCCGCCTCAAACATCAGGTGCAATCAAGATGGCAGAGCAAGAAGTACCCAGCAGTGTTGTGCAGCGTATAATTATCAAATTTCTCACGAAGGAAGGTGTCATTCCTTCTGAAATCTTTACCAGGCTTCAAGCACAGTTTAGGGATGAATGTTTGTCACAGCCAAGGGTGTTCAGTTGGGTGAAATCATTTCGAGAAGGACGAGACCATGTTGAAAATTAACCTCACGCTCAGCGACCAAGAACTTCTCTCAATCCAGACAACGTTTGAAAACTGGTGAACTTATTCGAGCTAATCATCGCATAACTGTTCTTTAACTGTTACAGGAAGTAGGAATTAGTGTAGGGAGTGTTGAAGAAATTCTGCACAACAAGTTGAAAGTCAGTAGAGTGAGCGCAAGGTGGGTCCCACGGCTCCTGTCACCGGAGCACAGGGAAAGATGTTTAGTGGCCGTTACTCAACTTTTGCAACAATACGAGAGAGAAGGAGCCGAATTTTTGGACTCAGTTGTGATCTGTGATGAGACCTGGGTCCACTACTTCACTTCTGAATCAAAAAAAGCAAGCAAGCAGTGCAAACACACCCATTCTCCACCCCCCAAAAAAAGTGAAAGCAATTTTTTCAGCGGGGAAGATCATGGCTACTGTGTTCTGGGATTCCAAAGGTATCATTCACCTGGACTTTCTCACTGGTCAAAAGACCATCAATGCACAGTACTATTCAACTCTCCTGAATGAAAAAGTGAAGCCGGCAATTCGCTCAAAGCGAAGAAAAAGGCAGGATTCAGTTTTCTTCCTCCAAGACAACGCTCGTCCTCACACTGTGGCTTTAATGATGGCAACTTCAATGAAAGCGAAGTGAGATGTCCTGCCTCATCCACCGTACAGTCCAGACTTAGCTCCATCTGATTATCATTTGTTTGGACCAATGAAGGGTTTTTAGGAGGCAAGAGATTCTGGAATAATGATGAGGTCATTACAGCTGTGCAAAGTTGGATACACGAGCAACCGAAAACCTTCTTTGAAACTGGAATTAAGAAGCTTCCAGAATGTTGACACAAGTGTATGGCAGTCAACAGGGACAACATTGAAAAGTAGTGTATGAGACTTTTCCATTTTGTTGTGAATAAATTTTTAGAAACAAATTCTCGTTTAAATTTGAACATCCCACGTAGTAGAGCAGATTTCATGTCCAAAGCCAAGTTGTTGTTACAGTCAATAAATTCTGTCATAGAATGTCTGAGTTCATGACAAATTCTGTGTAGCCATCTTACATGTGCTATTTTTAAGGGTTAACTTGAGAACCTGCTTTAGATTTGATCTTGCAGTAGGGGTAACAATATGTTTGTGCCAGTGCCTCATAGACTGACTTGATAGTGGCATTAAAGTCAATTATTTGTCAATTTTTTTCAGGCCAAGGCAATCTTCAGAGGAGAACCAGGGGTGGATGGGTTACCTGACAAAAGCTGTATCTGCATCAGCTAATTATCTCCCTTCTCAAGTGACAGATGTCTTTAACCAGGGTCGGGCATTTGCATCTGTTCACCTGCCGTACCAGGGATTGCGTAATGTCTGTGCAATTACTATGTGAGTTTAACCACTGCAAGCTCCTGGGTTCTAGTCATGAAGGAAGAATTACAATACTGACTATAAGCAGTAAACTAAACACTGCCACTTTGTACATGCTGTTGGAAATAACTGTATCACATTAAAATTGTCTAACAACAGCATGATTTAGTAATAAAAAGCTTAAGCACCATGGATGTTCACTATACATAGACAAGAGATAATAGAATTCCCTTTTTCATAAGACAGACTACAGAAGGAATGTAAGGCTGACAAACACATAGGATTTGGGGTGTTAAATAAGAGTCTTAATAAGCATAAAAATGATTTGAACTGAAGTAATTTTAACCATTTAACTTTTGAAACATACCTGACAAACAGCTATGACAATAAGAATAATCTGTTAAATTGTAATTTTAACCTTAACATTGCCACAAAGATATGATTAATAATCTCACATGCAGGTAGTTCTTGTTTTACACAATTTTGTTTTCCGTGATTTTGCTTTAATGTGAAAATTTACACCACTTTTCAAATTTACGCGATAATTTTCGGTTTAACACAATTTGTCATAGATGATCCGTGGTCGTGCTTATGGAATTTATGCGATAATTTTCAGTTTAACGCAATTCGGCTTAGACCACCCATGGTCGCCCTTATCTTCTGTAAGAGGCTAGCAGGAAGTGACATCACTGTCATGTCATCAGTCACGGTATGGATTGATTATGTTGGTGATATAACCACACAGCTTATTTAGTTTTATCTTCAACAGCATTGGCTTTTCTTAGCAACATGAGTGAGAAACGTAAATGTATGTCACCTAGTGAAAATCCAAATAAAAAATCTGCAAAAGACAATCAGTATTGAAGAAAAATTAAATGTAAGAAGCCGACTTGAAAAAGGTGAACAAATTGATGACGTATGCCATAATGTTAGACTCGCTCATAGTTGCTTGTGTCCAATTTGTGATAATGCTGATGGAATTAAAGAAAGTGCTAGATCAGGAACTAAAGTGTTTGTGTAGCAAGACTACCACAGTCCTATCTGAATGAACCGTACCAAAAACCTATGGATATGAGTGTCTTACATTTTTATTGCATTAGAAATAAATAAATGTATTGTATATAAATGTATGTGTACTGTATAGGAATGTATTTATACTGTATATACAGTACATATATACTCTACAGGTCCGTATGTCCACTAATGGTATAGTCATACACTGTATAGGTTGAGGTCAGTTCCCTAACCTTCAGGAAATACTAGTTTTAAATGGGAATTTTGTGGTCGATTTGTGCGATTTCGATTTGCGCGACATTTTTCAGGAACATAACCCTGGCGTAAAACGAGAACTACCTGTATTTGTTCTACAAAGGTGAGTTGAATCAAGCTGTAAACAAATTTTTGTGGGCTAATTTAATGCAGACAATATCAGTACAACTTGTCACTTTTCAACATACAGTAGAACCCTGTTAAGAAGTCTTTCAATGGACCAGAGGATTAGGGACTCCTTAAGCGGGAAGACTTATCAAGAGGGAAGCTTATTAAAAGCAATAGGATTTCGGGACTTTAAAAATCAGACTTCTTACAGGGGAGAACTTCTTATGCGGGGACTTCTTATCCAGGTTCTACTGTATTCCACGTATGTTCAGTGCATGTCCTCAAGTGCTTCACTATTGCCGAATTTCTTGTGGAAAAATTTTTTTCAGCTGCATGCCTAGTCACTCAAGCATGGTGTCTGGTACTTCTTTGTCAGATTAGAAATTTGTGGCCCAAAGATGGTACTCACAAGGAGAGGGATCAGGCAGGTTCAGAGGATGAGGGAGATACTCGACTGTCCTTAATTGTGTCTGGTCACATGGGCAGTATGTGGCCAAGCATTATCGTGCTGCAACAAGACACCAGCACTGAGCAGTCGACACTTTCCTGATTTGATGGCTGGGCTCATATGATTCCTAAGGAGGTCACATTATGAGACACTGATGACAGTAATCTCCTTGGACATGCAGTGCTGACAAATGGGCCTTGGTGGTGCCAGAATGATGTCAGCATCACTTTTCCCACAATTGCCCATGTGCAGAATGTTTTGGTTATGGTGAGCTGAAATGGTACCATTCTTTGCTTTCCATCTGAATTTGAGGCTGGAAGTATTTGGCCAGCGTTCATATCCAGTCACTGAGTGCTTCAGGAATCCACCTCCTTCTGTTTCATATCATTACAAAAATTCCTGGCAAGTGTCCATGTGCCTTTCCTTCAGTTCAGGAGTCAGTTGTCAAGGGACCCAGCGTGTGGCCGCTTTGTGGAACTGCAATGCATTATGGAGGATACAGTGTACTGCACCATGAGTGATGTCAAACATGGCATCCATGTTTTTCACATTAATGCAATGGTTTTTCCTAATGACATGTTAAGCCTTCACAGTTGCCTGCATTGTTAACAACTGTTTGGGCTTGGCCTGGTCAAGTGGCATCTGTGATACTAGACAAACCATTTTTTAATCTTCCTACTCCATTTGTACACCTGCTGCAGAGATAGGCCAGCCTGTGTTACTGTACTGCAATTTCATGTGGCAGTGGATTTCAGTGCATTTGTTACCCTCACTTAATGAAGAAGTGAAAAACAGAACATTCTGTCTGCCTTGTGCATGCCTTCTTTGCATGGTCCTTTCTTGTTATAAAGCCTGCATTGCCCAATCTACCATTCACATCGTACCGATGCTGATGACTTTCTTTGTCTACAGCTGCAATTTTGTTTGCATTTTTAAGTTTTTTCATTTAACTCATCCCCATACTTGTATAATAAATGTCCAATAAAGGAATATTCAGATTTGCATGTATCAACATAATATGTTTCAGTACGATGAAACATGGATTTTACGTTATTTTAATGTACATTTTTCTTGATTCTGCATGTTTTTACCAAAACGTCCGTAAGAACAATGTTGTATTTTCCTGGTTTGTGTTTGTTACCCATTTCCACAAGCATATGTTCAATTTGAGCATAAATTGGTCTGTTGCTGTTATTTTAAGAACCTTAAATTGGAAATCAGGGGGAAAAAAAATAATTTTCGGTTATAATTTTGTATCTGTTGTCTTTGCATACACTTGATATTCTATAGCTTTGAAGGCCATTCCAGCAGAGCAGAGCCTACTGATGCCAAGCCTGGGTAGTGAAAAATGGCTTTTGATGTGACTTATAAGTGACTCCAAGTTCCACATGCTTAAGATCCTGTGTTAGTGTTAAATCTACTGCAAGTTGGACTGACAAACAGTTTTATTTTAATTTCTGGGTATGATTTGTTAAAAGTGATCACAAGTTTTTGTTCTAATTAAGCCACTTCATTAGTGTTACTTTGTTAATCTACTGTGAATGAAAATTCATAATTATTTTAATTTCTAGTTGATTCATTTTTTGTCACATTAAGTGAACCGAAGAAGAGGAAATCTTTGTCCATTCAAGAAAGTTGGGCATTTTAGCCCATGTTGATGCTAATAAGGAAACACGTTACACCGACCGACAAATGAGGAATTGCATCATCAACGTTGAATACTATTGTTAAAAACAGGAAAGGCACCGAAATGAGTTATGTACATTGTAGCAGGTTCTCTTCTCAAAGGAAGAGCTTGAGACATTTGTCATTTGAAGAATGGAAGAGTTTTTAGGCTGCCTGGTTTAATCAGTCTAGAGCCAGCAATGTGACAATCACTGCCACACTGCAGAGAGTAAGGTCTCACTACATTTCCATGAGGTTGGCAGTGAAGATTTTAAACCCTCTAAAGGCTGGACGGATGGTTTCAAGCAGTGACTCAGTGTTGTGTACAAAACTGTATCAGGAGAGTGCACATGTTTAGACTCTTCAGCAGTGGAGGAATATAGAAAGATATTGTTACTCAAAACTATTAAGGGTTATGAACCTAAGAACATTTATAATATGATGAGACAGGGCTGTTTTTCAGACTTTCACATGACAAGACATTGAGTTTGAAATGGCATCCTTGTGATGGTGGAAATAATTCCAAGGAGAGGATAAGGGTTCTGTTAGCTTGCAGTGCCACTGGGAATGACAAACTCCCACTGTTAGATTTTGGGAAGAGTGAAAATCATTGTTTCTAAAACAGTGCCAGAATATTTCCTACAAAATATGTAACCAACAGAAAAGTTGTGTTTTTCCCCCTGAACTGCACTAGCATTCTCCATTCACTTGACCAGGGAATAATCAGGCCATTCAGGCATTATTACAGCCGGCAACTTGTAAGAAAAAAACTTTCTGTGATTCAATGCAGGTTCCTTCATGATGGAACACTCATGAAGGTAAATATTTTGGATACACTGTGGAATTGTGGCACTGTGTCACACGTATAACAACAGTAAACTGTTTTCAGAAATGTGTATGTATTTTAAATCAAAACAAAGATAATGAAGATGCAACAGAACTTGGCATAGCCAAAGATGACTGGAGTCAGCTGAAAGTAGGTGTATCATTTCCAGGATGTATATCCAGTGATAATGATACTGTATGGTGTGAGGTGTAGACCTTGGAAGAAATGGTGGATGTGAAATTTACATCTGATGTGTCTGATGAGGAGGAGGGGAGGAGGAAGATAATAGTGGGAAAAGTGAACCTCCAGTAAACTTTTTGTCAGCACTGAAGGGCGTTGATACTGTGAGGAAATACCGTAAGAAGTTTTACAGCAATGATAGTACTGAGAGCAAGGTGTACATGTTCAGCAAAAAGTGATGAAGCAGCAGCTTACTTTAATAGACATGTGGAAGTAGCAAACAAGATTACATTTTTAATGTAGTACAGGATTAATTTAATGTCTATAATTTCAGTAGCTACATACATTTTCATTTGAATTGGTCTCTTCAGAAACATAAGATTCAAATTTTACCTTATTGTACGTGCAAAATAATGTGAAACCTAACACAATTTCCATTGAAGCCCCAATAAGCTCTCTGTGGTGTTCAGTTGACAATGAAATATGCTAGAATGAGAACAAGTTAATCATTATGTGTATACATGTGTGTACTTTGTGGTAATGTCTGTTGATTTTGTCATTCATAACATATTATTTGCAACTCTGTGGCTGGCTGTGGACTGGATGACTGAGGTTCAATTCATGGCAAGTAAAGATGTTTTACTTTTATACATCATGTCTATACCACCCCTGGAATCTGCTCATTTTATTGTCCAGTGGATTTTTTATTTTCTGGGAATATAGGCAGCCAGACTGTACAGTTGAGGGGCCACACACCTGTGTCTAATGTTAAAGTTAAAATTGTGTGGAGCTTTGTCTCCAGTTCCCCGTTTGTCCTCATCACATTATTCTGAAGCACAAGGACAGTACTATGTAAAATTTATTATTAATATGTTTGACTCCTAATGTGTTGACTGTTGACAGCACATTGTCACAACACATCCTTGTGTTTGCCCAAGCTTATTGACACAGTGACTAAGGGGCTAGTTGACACAGTGACTAAGGGCAAAGATCTGATGCGTCATATGTGTCCATGCTGCATGCTTGCTGTTGTGGCATGGAAGTTGCATGCATGTGCTGACAAGTATCATGCAAACATACAGTACCTATTAGTGCAAGAATTATTGTCTCCATCGAGACAATCAAGACATCTGCCCTGTCTAACTGAAGTTATGTTCTGAAATAAATGAAGTCCATACTGAATTCAGCAATAATATTAAATTTGATCATAATAAAAATATGAGAAGTTTAAGTAGGACACTGTGGTTAGTATTTAATCCAATTTCAGTATGTCAGTATAGCAAAAAAATGTTGCATATAATGCATAAATCTTTGTAACAGCAAGGCATATTTTAAAGCAGTCCTGCTAATAAAGTGTAAGTCTGTATAACGAGAGAGAGGTGTACAGAAAGGATTGTCAGTATGTGTGTCTGCATGTTGGAATTATTAGTGAGTTATTTTTGACTGCTTTGTTTCCTTGTTGTTTGTTCAGGATCCAGAAAGTTTTACGTCTTCTGGTGGCATCAGCTGATGGAACCTTGTATGTGTACAACCTGGATACTAATGAAGGGGGAGACTGTACACTCCTCAAGCAATATAGGTTTGTTGTTTTTTTTTAAATTTTACTACCTTCATGAAGCATTGTTAGAGAAGGAATGCATATTTAACTAACCCCATGCAGAGCAACATTACAATCCTGTCATTGTCGTATACTCTGTCTTCTTTTGACATGCTTGCTGCAGACCACACACCTTGCTGGCTTAAATTTATTTCTGTGGGTTGTATTTATCTAAGAAAATGACATGATATAAGTCTCTTTACAGTGTTTTTAACACCAAGGTGGCCTGGCACTTTATGCTGCTTTAATATTTTGCCAGTAGATCCTGTGTGTGATGGAACTGAGAAGTGTGATGCTGAGTAGCCTTCTGAACTGTTTCTCTCCTCTAGATACAGCTGCAGCAGCTGATATTTCATATTAACACTGCCCATGTTCTCACTATAAGGAATTACACACAGGCTTCAGTTTCTTTCCCTTTTCTTTGTTATTGTCTGGACTTCAGCACCGTGGTGGGTTGAGGTTTTAGTCACAGTCATCTTGTCACTCTACTTTTTGGTGGGTAGAGGACCATCATGCTGAATGATGATCTCACCCTTTCCTTTTACTACGTTGTGCACATTCTTCTTGTTTAGTTTCATGGTCCCATGTAATCAATACAGTATTTAATTAAATGTAAGATAATTTCTTTTTGTAATTACATAGAACAGAATAGAATGGAAGTAGAGCGGCACCAGAGCGTCCCATGCACATCGATCATTTCTGATCCTTTTTGCAGCCCTTGTATTCATTTGTTTAGCAGCCCCGCACTTTGAACAAAGTGCAGTAACCTGCTTACAGAGATATCCTTAAAGTCCCCTGGTTTCATAAAATGATACCCTAGATACCTGAATCTTATTGCAGCCAAGGCCTCACAGTCGCCGAGAACATATGAGGCCATCTCAGATGCCTGTTTGCATCTATCACACTCGGGACTGTCTACTAGCCTCAGTTTAAACAAGTGTCCCTTTAAATGAGTGTCCTGTGAACAGCCCTGTCAGTATCCTTAGCTGGTTTCTGTTCAAACTGAGTAGTTCTCCGTTGTAATTACATAAGACAACACCAACAAAATGCACAATATTGTGCATTTTGTTGGTGTTGTCTTATGTAATTATCAATTAATGCATGGACATGAATAACATAACATTTTTTTTGTAATTTGTCATCCAACAAAATTAAGGTTACCGTATAATCGCACATAAAGTTAAACATGTTCTGTGTAGGTATTTTCCTTGGGAAGGTGGGTGGGTGTTCATTTTCGGTCATTTTATATTCAGATGATTGATTTTGGAAACTTTGCCAAAGCTGGAGAATTATAATAACTTTTTTCCACACGATAAAGCCTTTGCAGAGCAGGGGATCATAGCACTTCAGAACTGTTGCCGTTGTTTTGAATGTGTCTTAATGACGGATGATTCCGCAAGCATCTGCAGTCCAGTACACACTGAGAAGAACCGCAGGTAACCAAAATTTAAGTCACACAGTAAAGTGTTTTTATTCGGAACTGTGACAGTTTCAGCAGGAGGTGCTAGAAGTACAGGTTTCCCCTCTACAGGGTGAGTGCTTTATGAATTTAAATAAGTTGGTGGGGTAGATACAGGATCTGGAGTTTTGATTGTAGATGAATGATGATAGGATAGATTTGGAATGATTTTTGTGGTCCTTAAAATATGTCCTTGGAGGTGCTGCATATGAAATGCAGACATCTGCAAGTACTTTCAATTCTCTAACAATAAAGGAATGGTGGAACCAAAAATGGGCATGGATACTGCTTATTTCGTGAGAAATACAATGTCAAGACTTAATTATTATATCCATGTACTATAATTGTTTATATCATTCCACAGAAAAGCTACTGTCAGTCACACAAAGATTCCCACATCCTCACTACTGTCAGGTTACAACACATTTATTCTTCCTGGTCATGAAAATTGCTGTCACTGCTTTTGCTGTGTCTGACAATTTACTGTCATTAGACTCTGCAAGTTTTGCAACAGATTTTGTGCATTCTAAAATAACTGGAAGCTCATTAGACATCAAATTCCTTATGCTACTTTATGCTATCGTTGTGTTATGAAAATCATATCGTTATATGGAGCAGGAATGTCAAAACTGTGACACTGAAGCACAGATTTTGCATTTTGCATGAGTTTCTGATGGAACTCTTGAACAGTAAAAGTATCATACTATTTGAATAGAATTATGGAAGGTAAATTGCTTTTGTATCCACCAACATCTGATGGTCTGTATGTTGTTATGTATATGAAACAGCTAACAGCAGCAATTAAGCTATCTGAAGTGCATCTGTTTGTAGTTTATGGAAGCTATTGCCATAAAAATGCAATTTCTTATGGTGCTGAAACAGTGTAAGAGGACAAGGTTTGTTGTATACATGTTCAAAGACCATTTTTTACTAACAAAACAACACACAAACACCAATATCTCTTAAAGTCATAATATAAAGATATTAACTATAGTGCTGTACACTGCGAGGAAACTTATTATTCTGTGTCTTCAACCACAATAGGTCTGATTTACATACTCAGCATTCTGCATTGAAGGATTAAATTACAATTTCGATTTAAAAAAATTAATGTTCAATGAATAGGGTCTGTAATAACATACTGCAAGGAGGTGATGTACTAGATTTTGGGTATCACATATTTCCTGAGATTATGGGATGTGTGGTGATGTTGGATTGTTTTGTATGGTATGAAGATTTTTATCTTTGACTAGTGTTTTTAACATTCAACGGATGAATGGGCAGTGTCCCATTAAATGTGCAACCTCTTCAAATGGGAGAACACTGTCCCATGGCGGGCACTGAAATTGAATAGTGCTGTGGCTGGTGCAGAAAAGTGGCATTTAAAAGGCCATATGCTAAAGGTTAAATGTTATAAATAATGAACAAACAAACCTCACAGAGCAGAGTCCTTCATCAGAAGCTAATAGCTCCTTAGTAAGTCAAGAAATTCTCCACATGAATGTGTTTTATTACCAACAATTTGCACAAAACATTTTACTTATCCACATATATAGAAGACTACTCCAACATGTTTCAGCTATTTCTTATAGCCATCTTCAGGGAGCACTGATATACAACGGATATATATGGAATTAAAATTTAACTTTGTCAGCAGTAAATGGTAAAATACATAGTAAGTATATTATTACAATATCCATGTGTGGCGTTGTCAATATATAAAGATTAAAATTATACAGGACTCAACATGAAGTGCATTCGAACATCTGAAATTGATAAGTTCGCTTTGAACTTGTTGAGTGGTAAGTCTGATAATGTGAATATTTTACAGCAAATACGATACAAACTCGTGAGAAAAGTATAAAGTATTGGTAAAAATGTACCCTGTGTATCGTCAAGCTGTGTACACTATGAACAGATACTCCGTACTGAACTGTAGTGTAAATGAAGTTTCAGAGATTGATGTGATGTTGAAATTATGTGCATGCGTGTAGCAGTTGGACGTCGTGCATTGTTTCATACAACAGATTAAATTCACCAGTGCTCTGTTCATTAATTAATAAACCTTCATGTTGATAGAATTTTATATAAAAATTGTCCAGGCAGTTCGTGCGCAGTCCTTTATATATTTGTACTGTTAGTTCCATTGTGTCTTGTATGGAGACATATTTGTGTCAATGGTTAGGGGATGTGTGATGTGTAGACTGATTGGGTATTCGTAGTATTTATATGTTTAAGGTTCTTGCAGAACCTTATTTGAAGCTGTCTGCTTGTCTGATCTATATGAAGTTTATTGCAAGTAATGCATTTGATATTGTAGATTCCACTATTTGGATGCACTTGATTTAATTTGAGTCCTGTATAATTTGAATTGGTATGTATTGTCAACACCACACATTGAAATTGTAATTATATATTCACAATGTATTTTACTATTCACTGCCAACAAAGTTAAATTTTAACTCCATATATATATATATATATATATATATCCTTTGTATATCCGTGTTACCTGAAGATGGCTATAAGAAATGGCCGAAACCTGTCACAGTAGTCTGCTATATATGTGGACAAGTGAAATTTTTTGTGCAGTTTGTTGGTATTAAAACTTATTTTTGTATATCTAGCTTGGAAGATGTATAATATCAAACTTTGCCACAGTTTATGGAACCTGACAGTATATTACTGTGTTTACAAGAGCCCACTATTTGTCCCTCCGTTGAACCAGATGAACATGTTCCATACCTTGCCCTCCCATCCTGTTACTTTAATATACATTTTAATATTATCCTTCCTCTATGCCTAGATCTTCCAAATGATGTGTCCCACCATAACCGTGTTTGCATTTTCTTCTTCCTCATATGTGCCACTTAACTGGTCTTTCATGCACTCCTTGATGTAATCACTCAAATAATGTTTAGTGCAGGGTACAAATCATGAAGCTCCCAATTATACATTTTTCTCCTATCTCCTGTTACTTCCTCCCCCTTTGGCCCAGATATCTTCCTCATCACCTTATGCTTCTAAATTAACCTCCGTACTAGCGACTAACAATTCTTTTGTGGTTTTCTTTGTAGTAATGGTACACAATGTGACTGTGCCTGTAACCTTACAGTGTGTGTACATGCACATTTGTTTGCCATTACAGGCTAGATGGTAAGCCAGAACAAGGTGCAGATCTTCCCACTGTTTCAGCAGCTACACTGTCCACTGAGCATGCAGCAACATCTGGAGCTCTTGGTTCACACTCATCACCAAAACCTGTTGTTAACTCAGCTGCCACGGCAGGTGATCATTTTATAAATTTTTTTGCAAGGTGGAGGTGGTGATTTGCGTCACTAAATCTCTTTCTAATGAACTAATTTAATACCAGCAATGAAAATCCATCAAAGAAACATGATCCCTCTTTCACATATAAAAGGTTTTGGTTCTTATCATGGACTGAAACATGTAGAATATATACTGGAAGAAATGTGTCCTTATCAAATAGAGTGCAGTGGAGTACAAACAGTAAATCGCAAAAGAGTGACAAACACTGAAATTTTTGTTTGACTGACAGTTTTAAATTTATTTTTTAGTTTATGAAGGTCACAGTCCACAGAATTCCAGCACCTTTCACAACTGGGGTCTTATTGTTTCCTGTACACTGTATGCAGGAATTCATGCATCTGAGATTTTCTAAGTCCCAAACCAGAAGTGCAGTAAGCGTACAGATGTCATTATAATTCTAGTAATTTATAATTTCCCTGTATTTTTCCACATGTGGCTTTTCTCTGTCTTCGGTTTGTAACAATTATTTATGGCAGATATGTGTTAATTACAGACATCAGACGTCTGCGTTTTATAAAGACGGGTTAAGGTTTATTAATTTTCCAAGACATGTGAGTAGGTTCCACAGCAAAGACTTCAACACAACTGAGCAGACAAGACAGGAGACTAGTATTCCTCAGAGACAAAATGTGCTAGTTCAAATCTTGGTATTTATATCAGCTTTTCTTCTTCTTCCTGTTCAGTCTTATTTTTCGTTTTTATTATTTCCTCTTTTTTTTTCATGTTGTATTAGCACATAATGTAAACTGTGCTGTTTTATTTTGTAACTATGTATTCTTCAGAAGTTATTTGACTGCACTGGTGAGGCTATATGTGCAAGTGAATCAGATATTTCTGTTATTTATGTGTGATTTGTTTATTGGGATTCTGATTTCAAGGGTCCATGTTTGAGTGTGACTGTAAACATTTGGAAAACATACTCTGTTTATGAGTGTTTTGTTGCTTGAAGTATATAATTTACCCAAAATATGAATTAGTGTGTTAGCTCTTCTGAGGGATGTTTTCATTGCCTGGCTTCTTTAATAAAATGTCCAAAATCCCTGAGCTTCAGTCACAGGTTGCATCTTGGCATGGACTCTTTAGGGCTCGAACATAATGCTGAGATGAAACAACTTTGCCTCTAATTCAGTTTGCATTAACTTCATTGTTGGTTTGATTTAATTTAGTATTATTATTATTATTATTATTATTTATTATTTATTATTTGTTATCACCTTTATGCAGGGTATTTACAATTATATACCTGAAGCAAGCCCTGTTTCAGTTATTCTGTAGTTACAATTGATGGTACATGTAATGCTATTTCCCATGTTAAATCTTTTGTACTTTACATTAGTACTCTGAAGTATGTGTGCAGTGCCCAGTGTGGCTGTTTTCTGTAGTTCCTTTATTTTGTGCTTTTGTGGTATGTGGCTCAGGTATTTTCTGAATGACTTTGAGATGATTCCAGTTGCCCCTATTATTATTGGTATCATTTTTGTTTTTACATTCCACATGGACTGTATTACTATTGTAAGGTGTTTATATTTTAGAATCTTCTCAGCTTCTTTCTCAGTCACATTTCTGTCTCCTGAAATTGTAACATTTATTAGCATACGTGTTCCTTCTTCATTATCCTGGATTATGATGTCCAGTTTATTGTTAGGGATGGTTCTGTTGGTTTGTACTTGTTGATTGTTGTTTACCTTACCTTCATGACTTGGTTCTACTGATTTTGGTACATGCTCATTCCGGTGTTCTTTGTCAATTTTACCCCAGTTTCCTTGCATATGTTAAAGTGTAGTTGAGCTCACACAGACTCATGTCTCTTTATATATTGTTCTTTTGCCAGTATTGGGCATGCTGATATAATGTGGTCTATTGCCTTGTCAAATTTTTTATATAGTCTGAATTTGCTGTCTGTTTCTGTTTGTAATATCTATGTTGCATGATATTTCATTTGTAATACCTGGTCTTGTGCTGCTATTACTTCACTTTCAGTTTCTGCTATCAGGTCTTCCCTTGACAGCCATAGGAACATGTCTTCTTCACTAATAAGCTGTCTATCTATACTTCTGATATACTAGACATGCATTACTTTGCTTTCCCATTTTTTCTTTAAGGACTCTCCTAATCTTGCTTTTGTGTGTTGTATGTCTTCCTTTTCTGTTTCACTGTTCTCGTTTGATTGGTTTAATTCTTCTACAACCTTTGCTGCTGCTGTTTTAATTGTTGAGTTCATATTTGGTTGATTGCTTTCGTAGCTTTTGACAGTATTTACAAACTGGTCCTATTTATATTTTGTGTTCAAATATTCTGCAGTACTAATTAGCTCTGCTTTGTATGTTGCTTCAATTTGTAACAGTCCTCTTCTTCCTTTTTTCCTTTTTACATTTAGCCTATCTATGTCAGCTTTAGGGTGATGTGTTTTATACTTGGTTAGTATCTTCTTAGTTTTGCTGTCAATTTTTCTTATTTCTTCTAAACTCCAGTTGATTGTACGAAAACTGTATCTTAACAGTGGGACATCTAATGCTCCAATTGCTGTAATTTTATTCTTGGCATTCAACTCAGATTTCAGTATCATTCTTAATCTCCTGGTCTATTCCTTCTTCAATGTTTCTTTCATTTGTTGATGGTGTATACTTTCATTTTCCTCAAACTCAAGGTACTTGTAGGTTTTTTCCTGTTCAAGCTCTTGTATTTCTCTGTTGATGTGAAGTATTAAGTTTAGTGAGTGAACTAATTTTCCATTCTTAAATATGGTCTTTGCACACTTATCAAGTCCAAATTCCATATGGATATCATCACTGAAGGTTCTAACTGTTTGCATCTGTTTTTATATTTCTTCCTCTGTTTTACCTATCAGCTTCAAGTTGTCCATGTAAAGTAAGTGTGATGTTTTTGTCTTTGTTGTGTGTTCTTTGTGTCCTGTGTTCAACTTGTTCAACTGTTCTGTGAGGGGGATTAAGTTAACAGTGGTGATAATGAGTCTCCTTGAAATATTCCACATTGTATTTATATATCTTCTTTTTCTATTAGCTTCTCTTCTGTATATAGGTGCATACTAGTTCTCCAATAACTCATGGTTTTCTTAGTGAAGGATATTATTTTATTATTGATCCCAGTCAACTCTAAGGATTTGATTATCCAACTGTGAGGCACACTGTCAAAAGCTTTCTGATAATCTATCCATGCCATACATAACTTTTCTTCCTGCTCTTACATTCCAGTAATATCGCTTTTGATATTAGTAGGTGATCTTTGCATCCTTTTGATCCTCTGCAGCACCTTTTCTGTTCTTTAGGCATCAGATTGATGTCATGAATATATTTTTGCATATGTTTGCTTGTTATAGATGTAATAGTGTTGTATATTGTTGACAGACAGGTTACAGATCTGCAATTCTTTGGTCTTTTAGTGTTTTCATTCTTTGGAATAAGAATTGTTACTCCTGCCATTAACCATTCCAGTGTTTGATCTTCTTCAATTGGTTTGTTAAAAAGTGTTACTAAATATTTGTGTTTGCTGTTAGTTGCTTAAGCAAGGAATTTGTTATTTGGTCTCTCCCAGGAGCTTTCCAATTTAGCATTGATCTTAGTGCCATTGTGACCTCTTTTTTCAGATGGTGGGCTCCATTCCATACTTTGATTTTGTTGGCATAGGTTTTTGGTCCAGTAGGCTTTTTCATTATCTTGAACCTTTTTCCCATATATCTCTTTCTAAAAGTTCTCTATTTCTTCTTTGGTTGGTGCATTTTTTGCATTGGTATTTGTCAACCTGAGAAGGTTGTAAAATTTTTTGTAGTCTGTTCCAAAAGTTTTGTTTTGATGGTACTGGTTTTGTCTTTTCCTGCATCTAGACAATCGTGTCTTTGCTGATACTTTTAGTTTAAGCTCTTCTATCACCCGATCCAAATTTTCCGTCTTCTCTGTGTTATATTTCCTAAGTAATCTCCTATTCATTTCTGTGTCTTCATCTCATCTCTTTTTATTTCTACCAAGGCTGATTATTCTTTCCTGATACTATTTATACTCTCCTGTATTTGTCTAACCTACAGGGGTGTTTTTGGACTCTGTGTTTCTGATTTATAGCTTCCTATTCTGTTTATTTATTCTGTACTAACCGTTGCTGCTGCATAAATGGTGTGGTTTAACTCAGTCATATTCAGATCTTTACCTCTAGTATTTCTGCCACTACTTCATTAGCAGTTGTCAGTATTTGTTATTTTAAACATACTTTGGGGTTTCTGCAGTCTTTGTCTTTTTGTCAGTTTCTATTGTGTCCCCTGATAATATTTACTTTCGATTTTTTCTTTTAATTTGTTAATATCGTTCCTTTGTTGATGGTTTTCCATTTCTTCTTCAGTTGTTGGTGCTGAATTCTGCTTCTGCTCCCAGCACTCTTGGTACACAATTGTTCTAGCTGTTCTTTCTGTCTTTCATTTAGGTGACTTCTCTGACTGTCATGCAATTCCTTCTTTATTTCTTCAATTCTTTCTGTATTATTTGTACCATACTTTTATATTATGGGTTACTGATACACATTTGTCTGTAGCTACAAGAGCTTGATATCCTTATGCTTTGGCTAATGTTTTCATTTATTCCACCTTCTGTGCTTTCCAACATAACTCCTAATAATTAAATTTATCAACTGCCTCTATGTTCTGCCTGTTTATTCTCCATCTCTCAGTTGTCTTTAATTTTCCTCCTTCTGTAAAATCATTATTTTAGATTTGTTTAAATTACATCTCAGATTCAGATTTTTACAGTATTTATCCACTAATTCAATTTTCTTTTGTAAGCCATAACTTGTAGAAGATGCCATAGGCAAGTCACCGGCAAATAACAGCCCCAGAATTCTTAGTCCACCTGGTACAGTGGGGTGTGTTCCTTCCATATCAGTACACTCTACAATGTTATTTATAAAAATATTAAATAAGTAGGGACTCAGACTGCAACATCGTCTAACTGTCATATTTGCGGAGCACTGTCATACACTTGGTTCTCTCCACGTCACACAAATTGTATGTCTTGATACATTGTCCAAATACAACTAATTATTTTCTGACCACTATTTTTCTCATTTTAAACTACAAAGCATCCCTATCAGAATCATATGCCTTCTCAGAGTCTACAATGCACCAATATATTCAAACTGTTTTTGGTCTTAAATATTTATCAGTGCGTGTTTTAATTATAAAAATGTTACTCATGTCCTTCTTTAACAAATCCAGCCTGAAAAGGTGTCAGTTTTTTATGATACGGTGCCAGTCTCGTAGCCTACCTGCTAGTACTTCTCAATACATTTTCCCCAAAATTGGCAATAATGAAATCCCTCTATAATTTTGAAGCTCCCCCCAGGTTACCTTTCACCTTATAACTTGGTTGTAATGTCATTGTCCATTCTCTTGGGAATTCTCTCTTATTTTTAATCTCATCCAACAATTTTGTCAAAATTTCAGTTCTTTCATCTTTATCTTCCAAGTCTCCACTGGTATTCCATTACATCCTGTTGCTTTGTTATTTTTCATACCTAAGGCAACTTCTTTCACCTCTATTATTGTAAAATCAACATCCAGTTTATCTACATAGTCTGAACCCAAAACCTAAAACTCTGTTAACAGCCATCCTGCCTGTTTTGTAAACAACATATAGATATGTCTTAGCCAACTATCTGGGCTCACACTCATAATGTTTACCGGTTTCTTCAGAATGTTCTTCACTGTCTCCCATATTTTCCTTGCTTCTTTTCATCTAAAAGCTTTTTTTATTCCTTCTTACAACTACAATATCTACCCATACTTTGTTCATCATTCCTCTTTTTATACTCTTTCAGTGGCCTTTTAACCTCTCACTTCTTCTCTTTACATTGTTTGTCAAACCAATGATCCCACTCTTTAAACAATGTAACTTTGACTTCCATCTCTTTCCCAGCTGTCTTAATCACACTGTATAACATATTTACTGCTTCATATATTCCGCCTTTTATAGTGATATTCTGTATACTATACACATACTTATATATATTCCCTACAGTGTCATTTATTCTGTCTGTAGAAACCTGTCTTGGACTGTTCTTCTACTTGTATTTTGTTATGACGTCTTCGCTCTTCTGAGTTGTTAACGCAGCGTACAACGTACGCTGCATAACAACCCAGAAGAGCAAAGACCTCATCTACACCCCTGATGTCATACTTACCCAATCCAGCCCAAGTTTCTGAACTGCCTAATATTCTGCTTTCTTTAAGCAGCTGAAGTGTGTAAAAGCATAATGAGAAGTGTTATTAAGAAGACTGTGTGTAATGACAGAATCATTGCTCTTAATTTAAAGGCAGAACCAGTAAGTATTTTGATACTGCAAGTGTACATACCAACATCTGAGTATGGAGATGATGAAGTAGAAGAATTGTATGATATAATCAAAGAAATTCTTGAAGAGGATGAAAAAGGTGAGACAAACACCATCATAATGGCAGACTGGAACAATGTGGTTGGAGATAAATCATATCAAAACATTGTTGGACCACATGGTCTGAGAAGGAGAAATCAGAGACGTCAAATGCTCATTGGCTTTATGAACAAAGTGGACTTGTTATCACCAACACATGGTTTAAAAGACAAAGAGAAGACTGTACACCTGGAAAACACCAGGAGATTGAAATTGACATTAGTTGGACTATAATACTTGTGAAACATTAATTCAGATATTTACTTTAACCACATCTTACTGGTTACAAAGATCTGCACTAGATTGAAGAAATCATAAGGTTCCAAGATGGAATTTAGAGAAGATATATGCTCAACAACAGAAAGGGCAAGCTACGCCAGAAGAAAAACTTGGTGCAATCAAATGTGAAAGTGGGAATGTGGAAGTGCAGTGGAACATATCAAGAAGTGTGTGTTTGGTACTTTGAGTGATTTGGTTGGGAGAAGTCTAGAGGAGAGCAAGAAAGAAATGGATTACACAGGAAATGATGAGTAAAATGGATGAACGAAGGAAGTGGAAAAATGTTGACCATGGAATTGATGATGGAATGTCGATCGTTACGCACAGTTACAGTAACGATCGACATTCCATCGTAACACAATCTACATACAGCACCGAACCAACACACGCCATAGCAACATAACTCCAACATTACAAGAAGTTATAGTACCATGCACCCCTCCAACATGCCTGCCTACATACGAAGTGAGATAAATAACTTCACACAGCAACAGGAATAACGACACATATTTTTTACATTTTTACAATTTTAATATCCATCCCTTTCGTCTTCACAGATGACAAAAAGTGACAGTGTAAGACTACAAATAGTGAAAATGGTGATTATAGACAAGAGAAGTGAAGAATAACAACGATAACTTTTACAGTTTTAACATTAATTTTAATGCTTTTATCATATGGTGCGAAGTGATGGTGCAGATCAACACAGTGAAGGTAGTGATTTAGCATTTATACAATGACCAGTGTATAGACGTGTTTTTATACAAGCAAGTTTTCTGACACCCCTGAGGATGGCTTCGTGAGGAAGCCGAAACATAGGTAGGGTGTTTACCAGAATATTTTAAGGAATCATATAGTGTTTTTTAAAATAAATAGTGCTTTCAGTTGGTGACTTAACAATAATTACAGGACATGTTTGACCAACTAATTGAAATTGGAAGATACTATGGAATGAATATGAATGTGGGAAAAACTAAGGTAATGGAAATCTCAAGGCAACCATCCCCAGTACAGATTATGATAGATCAAGAACAACTGGAGAATGTGGAATATTTCAACTATTTGGGGTAGCATGATAATTAATGATGCAAGATGTAGATTTAAGGAAGAAACTAGTAAAGCGCTACATTTGGAGCATAGCTTTGTATGGTGCTGAAAAACTTGGACACTTTGGAAAGTAGATCAGAAATACCTTGAAAGTTTTGAAATGTGGTGCTGGAGAAGAATGGAGAAGATCACTTGGACTGATCTTGTGAGAAATGCAGAAGTATTACATAGAGGCAAGGAGGAATGTTTTATATATAATAAAAAGAAGGAAAGATAGAAGTGATGGGAAGATGAGGAAGAAAATGGAAGCAGCTACTGGATGACATTAAAGAAGTGGGAGGATACTGGAAATTGAAAGAGGAAGCACTAGATGGCACTCTGTGGGGAAATTGCTTTGGCACAGGCTATAGACCTGTCATAAGACAGCTTACAGAATGAATGAAGCAGATCAAGGAAGTCTCTGTCCTGTAATTTACTCTTTAATCCCTCTATATTAAAGAAACCTACCCTAAATGGTCCAGCCCCACTGTTTAAGTTCTATGTTGTTTTACTTTGATCCTGTATCTTCTGACTTGGAGCTGGCTGGTGTCCAGGAAAGGTCCTGGACACCCGCCAGCTTCTGATATTATATCTCCTTCCTTCTAATTCTCGTAGGCTTGCATGTGGTAATGAAATAATGCAGTTTTCATCCTCTTGATGTTGGGGTAGGTCATGTCTTCCACCTTCCTAGCCTATTTCTGCACCTTCAGTAGGTGATTTCATCAGCTTTACACTCACCTCACTTCTCGTAGGTCTCTGCAATGACGCATCTTTCAAATCCTGCACATTTCATTTATCTCTGCTGAGTCCACGTTTGTTTGTTACTGTATCAAGTGCTGATCAGTTTCCTGTTTGTTTACATTGGTAGGGCTCTCCAGCTCTTTGATTGCTGTTCTGTATCTGATAGTTTTCTGTTAAAAAAATTCAAATCATCCACTTCTGTTTATCACCAATTTATCTTTATGTAGTAGGTATGCTGTACTTCCCTGATTCCTGGTGTCTTTCAAGTATGCAATCAACTGTCTGCATGCCTTCCATGTTTTGACAATGTAATCCTGTTCAGCCCTTATGTTTGTCACATCCAAATTTCTGTTCGCATGCAGCACATCAGTTTCATCGTGAACAAAATAAATCTTATGAAAAATCGGTCCTGCTGCTGTTCTCTTGCTGAGTCTACAAACACTGTCTAGATGGCTAGCTCAGGACATTTACCCTAAACTTCATCCTCATTATGTCCTCTGTTATTTTCAGGGTGTCAAAATATGATGCATGGGGACATTCTTCGATTCTGTATATTAATAAATTGTGCCCCTGACACTACTCATTCATAAAGTTAAGTTCGTCTTCCATACCTCAGTGCCTTGTTTCCCCACAGTTCATGAACCATTTGATCCTCTCCTGCTCTTCCAGCAATATTTTTGTCATTTAATTCATTTGATCCACTTTGACACACATTGTTTTCCAAACTGGATTTGTTCTCCTCTAAGAATTCACATATTCCCCTCCTCTTCTGTGTCTGTCCTACCATGAACTCCATCATCTGGTCCATTTTCTCTTCCATTTATGGCCCTGGATTCAGTTCGGTGGTTTACCAACAACTTGCACTATCTTATATGAAATAGAACTATTCTGGTTCTGTAGAACCCTACATCTACTCCCTTTTCTTACTGCTTCACGCAAATCTGCACTTGACTGCATCTGAACCGCAACCATTGGTTTGATTTATATTTACTTTTTCTTATTTGAGTTGGACATTAGTGCAGTTATTTATGCAGTGGAGACTTCAAGGGAGTTTTGTGTACTTGATGGTCAGTCTGTGTGTAAGTGTTCAATTTTATTTACATTTGAAAGTGCAGCTTTAAGTTACATCCCATAGTACAGGGTGCAGTATTCAAACATTGCTCTGTAGCTACTATAATACAACTGACACACAATGCTCAAACCATTCATTGTTCACTGTCATCATTATGGCTCAGTGTGGTAGATTTATTCACAAGTTCATCTTTGCTCTTGTTGAGGAGGGAGGGAGCATTAAGTGCAAGTGCTGCAGGTGAACAGTGTGGAGACCAAAAGTCCAGGCAAGAGCATGGTCACAGAAGTACTGGACAGATTGGCAAGTTTGAAAGGGTCAAGGAACTGGGCTGTGGCACATATTCAGTTCAGCTCAGGATGCTGTATTAGCAGCCTTCATCATTTCAAGGAGCTTAAGACTGCTACTGACTCCTCTGGGCAGAAACATGTGGCTATTTTAGACTTAAGGAAGCTGGTCTCAGAGAACAATGTACTACCATGAAGGATCTGAACATAGACTGTGCCACCTAGCATATGCTGAGAGCAGTGTAGGTCATCTGTGGGACAGAGTCATATTTTCTGACAAATCTGCACTTCGCTAAGCGAATGATGGGCTGGTTGTAATTTACAGACCACATGGAGAGTGTTACAACTCTTAATGTGTATCAGCCTCTGCACACGTTGGTCACATGTCTGTTGTGGCGGAATCTTCCATGAAGGAGCTGGAATGCTCCATTGTATAGGACACCTAGATAGGCACCTAGGCAGGTTTCACTATATACACATTATGAAGAATGTATTGGTGCCATCTGTAAGACTGTTTTATCCTGATAGAGTAATCTCATTCCACCTGGATGACTCCTGCACTCATGCTTCTCATGTGGTTGAAGAATGTTTATCACTGCAGGACAATGTTGAACCCATTGACTGGCCACTGTAAACACCTGATGTGAACCCCATGTAGAGTGAGGTGGAGACCAGGCCCATCCACCCTCGAAAAAGTAGTGATGTTCTCTGGATTTCGTTTGGAATGAGATTGATGCATGACAGCTTTATGTTGTCCCAAGTTCAGTCCTTGCTGAGACAAATATGATCCATGATTGAAGCGCACGGGTTCTGGACATCATATTAAAGATGCCAGGCATTGAAAACATCCCTTTGAAGAGCGAACATACTAATTCGTATTATGTGTAAGGAAATGACATGCTTCAAGGGACAGTAGCTTTTAAAGCATGTATATTTTGCAGCTGAATTGTTTGTGTACAGTCACATTCAGACATGGGCCCTTTAAATCAGAATGCCAATAAACAACAAATCATAAAAAAAATAACAGAAATATATGCTTTACTCACACTTATGTTTTCACCAATTCAGTACAATTAACTATGGAAACGTATAGTTAAGTAATATAACTGCAGGATTTAAAGAAGAGTGTGCCAATACCAATGCTAGAACTAGTGTATTGTTTGTTCTCTGAGCAGTACTAGTCTCCTGCTGTGTCCTTTCAGTTTACATTGAATGTGGATGTTGAAGTCTTTGCTGTGGAACCTAGTCACATATTTTGGAAAATAGTGAATTGTAACCCACATTTGTCTTCAAATTAAGCAAACATATTGGTGTGTGTGGTTAATAGATGACCTGCATAAATAATTGTAATGAATGGAAGGTAGAGAAAAGCCACACATGGACAATTAAAGAGAAATTATGAATGATTGGAATTTTGATGCCTGTATGCTTAAGTCACTTCTGCTTTGGTACACAGAAAGTGTTAGGGTGCAAATGTTTTAGGTGCTTTGTTATTATTGTACAGAGTGTACAGTTATGCTTCTGTAATATTAACCAACAAATGCACACGACTATCATAGGTTCACAATAATATTTTTAAAAACACTACACTCCCTACATGTTTTGGACCTTACTGGTCCATCATCAGGGAGTACATTAATTGTTATTGTATAAAACAATTACTTAACAATATTTTGATATGTTGCTTATGTAGAAGAACTAGTGGAAATTCTTCTGTGTGGAGTGAATACATGTAGCAAACAGAATTGTTACACTGAAAGTTAAAATATAAAAATGTTTAGTATTTGGTTATTCATAAAATTATTACGTACATGAAAAAGAATGTCAATTGTGTTAGGCTAAATTGAGAAAATACAAATACAGTAGAACCCTGTTAAGAAGTCTTTCAAGGGACCAGAGGATTAGGGACTCCTTAAGCGGGAAGACTTATTAAGAGGGAAGCTTATTAAAAGTAATAGGATATTACTTTAGGGACTTTAAAAATCAGACTTCTTACAGGCGAAAACTTCTTATGTGGGGACTTCTTATCCGGGTTCTACTGTATTATGAAAATATAGAATGATTGTTGCAAAGTACATAATATTTGTATTTTCACAATTTACATTCTTTTTCATGTATGTAGTAATTTTATGAATAACCAAATACTAAACATTTTTATATTTTAACTTTCAGTATAACAATTTTGTCTGCTACACATATTCACTCTACACAGAAGAATTTCCATCAGTTCTTCCACACATGCAAGAGATCAAAGTATTGTTAAGTAATTGTTTTATACAACAACACTTAATGTACTCCCTGATGATGGACCAGTAAGGTCCAAAACATGTAGTAGTGTAGTGTTTTTTAAAATAGTATTGTGAACGTGTGACAATTGTGTGCATTTGTTGGTTAATACCAAATAACAGAGTGATGTGAAACAGTACTATACTAACAACTGAAGAACATAGTTCGCAGCTTTGCCACCTTACAACCAAGCCTTCCTATCATCCCCAGCCATCATTCACATGTGGTGATGTTTCATAAGTTGACAGTGATTACCAGTACGAGCAAGTTGCAGCTATTGTATGTTCGAAAAACATCAAATTATATTCGCTACATTTTTCTAAGAAATCATTCTGGAAATACTGTGGGTCAAGAATTCTGAACAACTGATGCAGGAAAACAACACTGCGAGGAATAACACTTCCAATATCATTTTACAGTGTTACATGGACGACTTTTGGGACCAGGAGAAATGAACAATACTTGTGGGAAAACATTGCATGTGGGAACAATGGATAGAAGTTTAACTTTATTAAGGCATGTCATTGCTAAGAGAGTTAGTTGCTGGCCTGTCACCATGGAGGCCTGGGTTCAGTCTCAGACCAGTATGTGGATATTGTGATGGGCAAAGTGGCACTGGGACAGGCTTTTCTCCAAGTACTTCAGTTTTAGCTATGAATGGATGATGATGAGTGAAAACAGTTGCAGGTAATATTATTGTATGTGGGTTCATTATAAAGAGATTTAATTTTTTTGATGATTTGTGTTTTTTTTATCATGAAGTTAATACCTGAAATATTTTTTAAGATGTGACTGGGCTAGAGTACAGGACAGATGTGTAATTCATTTAGTTGCACTTCATATTGACTGCAAGGAATTAAGAGAGTGTAAGTATTTTTACAGTACCACCATATTATTAAACTTAAAGTGATTGTATTGCCTTTACTGTTACAGTATACTTGTAACAGCTGTAATGTTATGTTGCTGTGTGCTGGAAACATAGATCCTTTCCACTGTTTTTATCAGTAAAGTTCTAGATTTGATACATAAGACTGTAGTATGTTATGTGCTGGATCTTTGTCTTTATTCCTATCAAGAGATTCACCTGACCCAAAATCGTTTACATAATTTGGCTAGAATTATTTTTTATTTATTCTTTCCTGAACACTTAATTGTACAGAAATCGGTGGTATAATTTCTTTCTCTTATGAAGTACACTTTGTGATCCCTATATTAGGCTATGGTAAAACCGTGTCATTAATACAAGTAAATTTTTGCAATGAAACTGTGCTGTCTCATTTCACCTATCTCATTAACGACAGCAGTGTAAGAAAACAACAAAAGTATTACTCAGTATTTTGTGCATATAAAAATAATGTTGACATTATGCATTGTATTGATCACGGCCACTAAATTTGATCCCCTGGAGAAATTGCGCTGCAACAAGAGGCTAGCCTCCATCAGTAATTTGTATTGCACACCTCTTAGTCAAGTATTATTATCGTATTTTCTTTCTTATACTGTGTGTCTGCGTGTAACATGGGTTATGAGCATTTGAAAAGAAAGTACTCAGAAGACAATTTGGACCTAATGGAGAGAAAGTAGCTGGTGGGGAGAACTGTGTATTGATGGATATCATGACTTGCGCACATCACCAAATATTACGAGGGTGTTCAAATCAGTGAAGATAGGTGTTGTGTAGGGGCATCGAAGCCCCTACACAACACGCCACAGCACGTCGGCTCCTGTATACACAACCGGACGCCAGCGGTATCGCACTAATCTTGTAATTTTATAATTCTGTAATTTTATAACTTCAACTACTATGTCTCAGCATCTACAGCAGCTACTAATTGTGCAACATTTTACAACGAATAATCAACGGGCATAACATCAGCTCCACTACACCTCACCACATCGTAGAACATCAACTACGACTAGACAAACAAAGTCTTAATAATCTTAACAGTGAAATAGCCTGACACACGGTGATATCAATAGACAACCAACGTCACACTCTACAGAAGTACAGTGTACACAAAATTCCCAGCGCATAACAACATCGATAAACCAGCCATAATAAAACACCAAAAGTGGACAACGTACTGCACATCGACTCCTGTATACACGACTGGACACCAGCAGTATCGCACTAATTTTATAATTTTATAACTTTATAATTTCATAAACTTTTTAACTACTACATCTCAACATTTACAACAGCTACTAATTGTGCAACAATTTACAACGAATAATCAACGGGCGTAACATCAGCTCCACTACACCTCACCACATCATAGAACATCGACTACGACAAGACAACCAAAGTCTTAATAATTTTAACAGTGATATAGTTTAACACACGACGATCTCAATAGACAACCAACGTCATACCCTATAGAAGTGCAGTGTACACAAAAAAATTCCCAGTACATAACAACATCGATTAAACAACCATAAAATTAAACAACAAAAGTGGACAGCGCGCAGTGAAGTGCATACATATATATATATAGATACCCCTGATGATGGTCATGTAGTGACCGAAACATATGTAGGGTACCATTGAGTGACAATTTATTTTAATAGTGCAGTTGTTGGTAGACAAGTGATTCCTATTACCATAATGCACGGTGAACAAAAAGTAAAGTTGATTAAAATGGGTCTAAAATAGAACATGTGGATATGGACTGTATTCTCCTGGCAGACTCTTGTAAACATAGCAATAAACCTCCAGGTTTCATACGAGGGGAGTTTGACTAGCTAAGCAATGGTCATATCTGTGATAAAATCTCTGTTCTGTGAAGTTATTTAGTTTTAGATAGTTATTTGCTTGTGCATAGACCTTCATACAAGTTTTCTGAAAGAAAATTGTAATTGAACAGGCCATTTTGCCTGGGCAATTCTGTAAGTATACGATACTCCATATATGCTGCCTTTCAGCTGTAGTGTGATATACTACCCATTAGCTGATATGCACGGTGTTTCAAACAAATATGCAGGAAATTGGATGCATGATGCAAATTATTCTAAGGGCTTGGTGAAATACGGGGTACGTAAATAAAAGTCATACTCCTTCTGATGCTCAGAATTTGTCACAAAAACAAGTGCAACTTATTTTGAAGGTGAACTGTTTCTTAGCCTATTAGTATGCAGTTTATTGCCAGCCATGTTCCTGATTAAAAATACTGCAGTCAGCAAGACCAAGGTCTTATGGGAAACTGAGGGTTAGGGGAACCTTACCTACTGTTAGCAGTTGTCATAGTTAGTGTTGTCTTTCTTTCACCGAACTAAGATAAATATGTAATAATATGTTCAAAATAATACAGTACATAAAAATAGAAACATACAAAAGTGTTGCAAAAATATGCACCAAAATAGCAACCTGGAAGCTGTGAATTTGGTTTTGAATGCTCCATGAAATGTGGATATCTTGGTGCACAAGCCATCAATTTTGCTGTATGTGCACAAATCAAAAACTGGGATACTGAATATATTCTTTGATTGACAGAACAGGGTAAAAATGGAAAACTGTAGATACTTGAAATCCTCAGTTGGCGGGTAGGGATGGGGATGGGATTGCTGTAGTTCAAGATCATATTACTGGACTGACAGATGAAGAACCCTGAGTGGCCATTGGTGATGGTGGCTTTATGTAACATTGCAGAGTGCAATTCATGTTGATTCTACATTGGAATCTGGTCCATAATGATGGACTTATCATGTTTTTTAAATATTAGTTACTATGTAATAGTTTTTAAGGTTCCACATGCGAAAACCAAGATGGGATTTGGAAAAGCAATATGCTCAACGATAGACTAGAAGGAAAACTTGGTGCTATCAAATGTGAAAGTGGGAATGTGGAAGTGCAGTGAAACAATATAAAGAAATGTGTGTTAGATACTATGAGTGATTTGGTTGGAAAGTCGAGAGGAGAGCAAGAAAGCCATGGATTACACAGGAGATGATCAGCATAATGGATGAACGAAGGAAATGGAAGAATGTCAACAATGAAGAAGGAAGGAAGAACTACAGAAGACTGAGGAACGAATTGAAAAGAGCCACGAACAACGCCAAGAAGGAATATCTTGAGAGCATATGCGAAGAGATCATAGAATTTCAAAGAACAGGACATGTACATGAAGACAAAGGAACTAGGTTGGAAAGAAAACCATGGGATTCAAAACATTGGCATCGAAAACTCTCAAGGGAATATAATAATAGATCAGAGGCGAGTACTGCAAATTTGGGAGAATTATATTACAGAGCTCTATGATCGAGCTAATCGACCAGAACACCTAGAAGTCGAACCTGAAGCTGAAGTAGGCGAAGACGAGAAAGGCCCTAATATTTTGCAAAGTGAAGTGGAAAAGCTATCAAGGAGATGAGGGATAAGAAGGCTACAGGAGATGATGATGTACCTGGGGATGTACTCAATTGTTGGGAGAAGATGGTCTCAGACTAGTGACACAGCTGATCAACAGTATATATGCAACTGGGGAGTGGCCCAGAGATTTCATTGAAGTTACAATGATTGCCTTAAAGAAGAAGCCCAAAGCTACAAAATGCAGTGACCATTGCACAATCAGTATCATCGTACATGCAACAAAGATAGTAGCAAGGATACTTAGAAGAAGGATTGAAAGGAAGACAGAGGATGTGCTTGGAGAAGATCAGTTTGGATTTAGGAGAGGAAAAGGAACTAGGGATGCAATTGGGATGTTGAGAATAATATCAGAATGAACCTTGGACATAGATGAGGAATTTTTCTGCTTGCTTCATAGACTGGCAGAAGGCATTTGACCGTGTCAACTGGACCAAATTAATGCAGATCCTTAAGGGAATTGGGATAGACTGGCACGAAAGAAGATTGATCAGCAAATTATACATGGAACAGAGTGTTAAAATACGCCTTGATCAAGGGAAGACAAGGAGTGTGAAGATTGGAAGAGGAGTTAGACAAGGTTGCTGTTTGTCGCCGATTCTGTTCAACTTGTACAGCGAATACCTTACCAAGGAAGCTCTTGAAGGGTTTGGAGACTTCAAAATAGGAGGACAAGTAATTCACACTGTGAAATATGCAGATGACCTCATGCTACTGGCTAGGGAAGAAAAGGTGCTACAGGGCATGATTGATAGACTAATTGAAATTGGAAGACGTTATGGAATGGAAATGAATGTGGAAAAAACTAAGGTAATGAGAATCTCAAGGCAACCATCACCAATAAGAATTATGATAGATCAAAAGCAATCGAGAATGTGGAATATTTCAGTTATTTGGGTAGCATGGAACAAATGATGCTATGAAATGAAATTAAATCCAGAATTGCCATGGCAAAAGCAACATTCAACAAGAAGAAGACTCTTTTCACCAGCAAACTGGACTTAAATTTAAGGAAGAAACTAGTAAAGTGCTACATTTGGAGCGTAGCTTTGTATGGTGCTGTAACGTGGACACTTTGGAAAGTAGATCAGAAGTATCTGGAAAATTTTTAAATGTTGTGCTGGAGAAGAATGGAGAAGATCAGTTGGACCAATCGTGTGAGAAATGAAGAAGTATTACACAGAGTCAAGGAGGAGAGGAATATCCTACATACAATAAAAAGAAGAAAGGCTAATTGGATTGGTCACATCTTGCGTAGAAACTGCCTTCTGAAACACGTTATTGAATGAAAGTTAGAAGGAAGGATAGAAATGACGGGAAGATGAGGGAAAAGACGTAAGCAGCTACTGGATGACCTTAAGGAAAAGAGAAGATACTGGAAATTGAAATAGGAAGCATGGATCGCACCCTGTGGAGAACTCGCTTTGGAAGAGGCTACGGACCTGTCGTAAGACTGACTACAGAATGAATGAATAAATAATAGTTTTTGTCCATTGTAGTGAAGGAGCCAGGATAGCATAGTCAGTATAGTGACTAGGCTACAGGATGCACGAGCTGGGGTTTGAATCTCAACAGGGATAAGAGATTTATCTCTTCTTCAAAACATCCAGACTGGCTCTGGGTCTCAGCCCACCTATTCAGTGGGTGCAAGTGGCTCTTCCCACAGGGGTAAGCAGCTGGGGCCCAAGGCTGACCAGTCACTTCCATCTAATGCTGAAATTAAGGATGAGTGGATCTGTACCTCCACCCCCCAATGGCTTAATGACATGTAGCCATCTTATGTTTTATTTTATATGCAGAAGATTTTATATTCCATAAGCACGTGCAAATGTATGTTAAGTAGTGTTTTTTCCTTGCATAGTTTGTTATGAGATGCTACACCAGTGTTGCAAGTCGTATGTAAAGAAAGCTGTCATATAAGCATATGGGTTAGTGGAATTTTGATAACCAAAATAGATTATATGTAAAACTAGTGAAGATTTTGAATATGGCAACGAACTTATAAAATACAAAGGTGAATCAAAAAGTAAAGTGAATTTGCCTGTAGAGGCACTACATACTAGGCATTGTCATGACTAGTCAGTGTCTGGTTTATTTAATGTTGTGTTTGTATACAAATCTTCTTTAAAGATGGTGGCACCACTTTCGAATTGCATCCTTGTAGAACAGCAAGCTGTGATACGTGTTTTTTTGGTTAGAAGACGTTAAACCATCTGAAATTCATAGGAGAATGTTAGTGCAATATGGTGAACACTGCATTGTACAGAAAAATGTATACAGTAGATTTAAACATAGGAGGAAAGCTCTTAATGATGATGAACGATCAGGCTGGCCTTCAACTTCACAAACAGATGACCACCATGCTGAAGTGGATACACTGATTCAAGAAAACAGGCAGATTACTGTAAGTGAAATTGCTTAACTGTGGACATTAATTATGGATCAGCATTTGCCATTTTTCACAATCACCTCGGCTACCACAAAGTCTGTGCAAGATGGGTACCATGACAGCTAATGGAGGAACACAAACAGACTCATTTGTGGATATCTGGGTTTCTTGCAGAGACACAGCCAAGAAAGAGAAGCCCTGTTGCAACAGGTGATGAACACATGGATGATGAAACATGGGTCCATCAATACAAACCATGCTCTCAGCAGCAGAGTACGGAGTGGAAATGTCTCACATCTCTGAAGACATAAAAGTTCAAATCTCAGACTTCTGCAGGTAAAGTGATGCCAGTCTTGTTTTGGGACTGTAATGGGCCAATACTGGAACATTACCTTGAGAATAGCACAGCTGTTACCTCTGCATTTTGCACTGAAATATTGAAATCAAAGCTGAAGCTGGAAATTTGCAACAAGCACAGGAGTTTATTGTCCAAAGGGGTTCTTTTGCTCTATGATAATGTGTCTGCATTCTGTGGCAGCTACCAATGAAGCAATCAGGCAGCTGAAATTTGAACTTCTCCCACACCCCCCATATAGTCTGGACCTAGCTCCATCAGATTATCACATGTTTGGACCAACAAAGAAGCCCTGCATGGACAAAGATTTGCCAGTTTTGATGAAGTTAAGGACACAGTGCATACGTGGCTTCGATGAGAACTGAAAACTTTGCAGGTGGAATCAGAAGGCTTATGAACTGCTACACAGTATGCGTAGAAGAAAGGGTTGATTGTGTTGAGAAATTATACACTTTGCATTTGTCACATATTGTTATATATAAAGTAATTAATACATTTAATTTAATTTACTTCTTGACTTTGCCTGTACTTTGTTTCTTCATTTGTGACTTCCTTTTTACCTGAAATGAGATACCTGTAACATGTATGTAGCTACAACCATGTAATTATGCTGTTGAATTTATACAAGGTTAGCATCATGCCTGTACTCTTAGTCCAGTCATTCATCTTATTGGTAGTTAAGTGTGAGTAGTGTGACTTGAGTATCTTGCTATAGTGATGATGGCACAGTTTGTATTAAAAGCAGTGTGAGTATACTGAGCTCTCTCTGCTACATTTATGCCATACAAGTTATGTCCTAATCAGTAGCGGAGCTCTTCTAGTTTCTTTCTTTCTCTTTCACTCACAGAAATAAAATGTAAGTTAATGTAAAACATCCTACACTTAAGAACCTTTCTCCCTTGTTTATTCAACCTGACTTGTATTCCTTGGCCATGAAATGTTATTGAACATCTTATCAAAATTACACTTTTCTCTGCTGAAATATTTTGTGACATTTTGAGTTTTAAGGCTGGATATTATCAAAAAAACAAACTGTTTTGTGAATGTCAGTGTATATTTATCATTCCTACAACAATGACAAAAATGTAATTATATTTGAAGTTGTTGTATCTGCACGGCTGTTGTTTTGAACATTTTGACCTTACTCAAATAATTGTCATCCCTCTTTCTGCCTACTGTTTTATTCCCCTCTAGCCCCTCAGGCCTGTGTTAACCAGCCAGACATGCTTCTTGTTAGTTTAGATTATTGCTGCAAACAGAATGGCTAGATGACTGGGGGGATGGGTATAACAGCTCAAGGGAGAAGTGGAAGGATTAATTCATGGGACATACTTCTTCCCATGGTGTGCTTATTTTTTTGGCACAACTAACATTACAGTTTTTAACTGTAATATTTGAAATTACACATTTAGATTTTTAAATCCATTTATAACTTGTTAAATTATTTAAATTATTTAATTATTAGGTTTTAAGCATGTTGTTTAAAAATTTACATTTTTTTTTCATTATTTCCAAGTAGGCCCTTCTTATGCAACAAGTCTGAATATTTTTTCACATATTTTGTCAGGAGGAGTAGTAGTACATTCTGGGACTCAACAAAGTATTAAACTTAATTTGAATAAGGAAGAGTTACTAGAGTAGTCAAAGGAATCTATTTATCTGTTTACAAAGAGAGTAACTTTCAAGGACTGTCACTGTAATAAATTTAATTGAAAGTTTCATCTGTCATTCTTGTAGCAAGGTTCACTATGTAAATACTCGTATAAGTTGATACAGTTTGGGGTCATTTGGTTGGCTTCAGATGTAACAGGCAGATTGTTTATAAGAGAGTAACTCCCACAATTCTGCCATTATTGGAAGTATCTGTGGAAGTCCCATCTTTTGAAATTCTGTGGACTACATTTGCCTAATTTTTCTTTGGGTTGCAAACTTAAATTCTCATTCACTTGAGTACCTGGAAAAAGGAGACTGTCACGTGGGGCTAGATCTGGGGTGTACAGAGGATGAGGGAGAAGAGTGATGCAGTTTCTTTCCAGAAGTGCCTACACAGACAAAGCAATGAGCAGGAATAAAGAGAGATAAAATGCTAGCAGTTTGAGGAAAGTTATATACTGAGGGGTTTCACAGATTTACTCCTCCAATCATGTTCTGAAAATGATTAAATCAAGGTGAATGTGGACTGGGTATGTAGCAGACATAGTAACAATAGACTTCTATGAAATTTTGATTTGAAAAGGATAAAAAATGGCAACTTGTATAAAGTATAATAAGGAGGATAATATTAAAATGGATGTTTAGAAGCCCTGATTACGAGGATGTGATAAAGTCTGCTACCCGTACTATATATATACAGCATATATTTGGGCCACAGTGGTGTACATCTGTAATAAAAACATTGTTTCATTTCATTGCTTCAGAAATTCATGGAGCATTGTGATTCCTACACTTATGAATAATATCAAATGACAGTGAATATGGCTGTTAGTTTCTCTGTAGCAAAATTAAGGACTATAGCCGAAGGCTGTTGCTAGAAACTACAGTAATTCTCTTAAGACTGACATCACTATTTAATTGAAATTGTTAATTGCCTTCCTGATGTAGCTCACTAAGCTGCAATTTTTTGTATTAATTCTTTAATACTTGCATACTTTATTAAATGTTACAAGTGTAGTCTACATAAAAATTGTTTTGCAGCACAAAGCAATCCAGACAAAGCTAAAACTGATGTTAGTTATTTTTGATATATTTCAGGTGCCACAGATAGAACATAACCAGGTGTAATGGAATTCTGAAGGCTGATCGGCACACAGTTTATTGTTTATTACAGTACTGTAGGTTTTGCTGTGTGGCATCTTACAATGTTTCATGTTTTTAAAACAAACCCTTCTAAGCTTCAGAGTAGAAAGATTGCTAGTAATGAAGTGTAGGTGATAACAGAACCTACAAGCATAGTAGGGAAGCAAAGTAAAAGTTTAGAGAAACATGGGTGATATTTTTTAATCCTGGTCATAAAGATGTGGACAAAAAATGAGAAAGTTTGCATTAAACCAGAAGAATCTCGAATTTTGTCATTTTATAATAGTGCAGTCAACGAATTATTTTCTGTTTCTATGATGAAAGTAATACCTTGAAAACATTCATTATTTTGGTAAGAGTAAAAATGTACATACACTAAGTATGAAAACGATTTTTTTGTTAGAGGTAACAAATATTTACATTTACATTGTTTATTACATGTAGCAGTAACACCGTCATCCATAGCAGTAGTGGTAGGAGTCTATTAGAACTGCAAGAAACGTAAATCATTTTATAATATGTATATTTTGAAAGCTAAACATGTGTTAATTATTGCTCAGTGTGAGATTGTATTTGAATTGGAACATATACACTACCATGCTTGGTTCACTGTTTTCTGTGAAAGAATATACCAGATTATTTCTTCACCCATTTTTTATGCTTGCTTGTTTTCACTCTTAATGGAAAAAATTGGTTCCATTTTAGGAACAATATGTTAAATAAGAAACTGCATTTTTATAAAACAAATTTGAATGTTATTTTGCCTATTTTTATACCGAGCAGGTTGATACGAATTTCTTGTTAATATTGTTCTGTAATGTTGCTCTTATGCTCCCAATTCTATCTATAATTTTGCAGCTAAGGGTATGAAAATTAATGATTTTAAAATACAGTCCAAAACTTCCATTGAAGTTTGCTTGTGTTCTGTCTCTTTATTATGTTGACAATGAACTAACATTACTTTAAATTTGCTGTCTACAATATGTTTAAGTCATACATAAATTTGAAACTAGATGTGTTTTGTCTTTGCTATTATCAGTGTATGTGATTTATACAGTCCTCAGACTGTTATACTGATGATGAATTCAGTAATTAATGACAGTATTTGCAAGCAACCATGTCCATAAACAAATTTTCTGTCCAGTGAAAAATTAAGCACCCCAGGAAAAAAACACCCATGAAGAATGTCAGCAGCCTCACTGAATGAAATTACCAATATATGAACAAAGATTAATGTCTGTGATTGAGAGTACTTAAGCTGTGTGAAAAGTTCTGGGTAAGTAAACTGCATTGCTGTGATTATGGTCCTCTGGGATGTGACACCGTGCGGTTTGGAACCGTTCCATGAATCTACATGGTGGTATGTTCCATAAACTATAATTGCAATATTCACCACCATAAGAGCCTCAAATCCCATACATTGCTGAGCCCTTGAGCAAAATTACTTGTCCCTGCAGAAGAAGTAACCATATTTCATAATGGAAGGTGGGTGTGACACACAGAATCCTTCGTACTTTCAGATCATTATGAGTGCTTTCCCTTGTGTGAGTGAATACTGTGATATTGTGTACATATTTTTATGTTTTCTGAGTGCATGGTGCATAAAATTAATACTTTGTGACGATTTCCACCGATTTTAATTAAATTTTGTATTGGCAGTTATACTAAATCTTGTCAGGAAACTTGAATTTTGGCCCTTTGATCCACAGAAACCCTGCTTGGCTGAAGTTGAAATCACATAATCAGATTTATGAAAAATATCTTACTGTAGAAAACATTAGTACATAATATGAACTATGAGTCTCATTATGGTGTGCAATATTAAATGCAAGTAAAAGTAATATACACTTCTGTGTAACACTTTATCTCTAATGTTGACTAGTTCTGAACGATAGACTATTATAATTTAAGGATGCAAGACAACAAAGAATGACTTTCAAAAATACTACAAATTGTTGTAAATTTTTCTATACTTCTTTTAAAATCATTAAGGTAGTTTGTCTGTTGTATAATTATAACCCCTCTTGACCAGTACATAGCCCTGCTGTAATAGCACGTGTGTAATCCAGTTGGTTGAACATTGGAATTTTGTCATTACTTGTACCATTACCCCTAGTTAAAATGTGGTCACTAGCACTTTAGTAGCAGATGGTACAGTTTAATATTAACTCCTTGAAAGCACTGACATTCTAGTTTACAAGAATTGCTTTAATGAAAACTGACAGTAAGCGATTGAAGCCTAAATAAATTAAATTTCAAACCTTTGATATTGTTTAGATTGAAGATTAATTTCATTTGATTTGGACTCATGGCACTGCACCATATCTTTCCTATATCTCCGTGTCCTGACCCAGTTGTAAACTGACACATCGTGTTTTGTTTTGTTGCCTTCTTCTCCAGGCTCCATAAATAGCTACGCTGGAATATTGAAAGGCTGCTCTCCGGGCTCCATGTCAGGTACTGTGGGTATGTCTGGAGCATAACATCACTATGCAAATTCACGACAATGTAATAACATGCACATTTCATTAGTTTCCTTCAGATTTCTACAAATGTAATGACAATAATGTTTTAAAATATGTATAAATAAATGGATGCAGAAATATTTTCAGCTTGTTTGGTAACAAGTCACTGAATATGAGAAAAATGTTACAGATCTCTTCATAAATTACTGTAGCAGTATAACATATTGCTGTGAAAATAAGTTTAATGCATACAATCATGGAATAACACTAAAATCTCTAGTAGTATGCCAAACTAAATGCCTGATATTTGCTGACGAGTACCACGTAATTCTTTAGTGATTGAATTCATCATATCTTTGGGGCCCACACTGCATATCAGAATTGGCTTCATGTTACTTTTATGAGAGTATGTTTCATCTTACTTATTGAAGTTTGCGTATTCCTAGTGTAGATCTAGTTTCATTGTATTTTGGCACATTTCTTTTAAACAAGGAGTAATGTAGATTAATGTTTCTGGCCATTGTATATAGAACTTTGAAGACTAATTGTTTTAACTTCTCTGTGCAGAAATATCCTTGTAAATAGAGACAGTTGAAGTTAAATATTTATGTAAAAACCCTTTTGGGAATCAAAATCAAGCAACAGAGGTTTAATTGAATGAAATTTCTGGATATATCCTGTTTTCTTATTTTTACAAGGAAAGATAATTTTGTGGTATTATCATGTCTTACCCATGATACATTTTCAGCCACTTGAAACTTGCTGTGAACATTATGTGATTAACTGCCACCCCCCTTTGAATTGTTTAATTTCCTGTGAGTAATACAAATTTAGCAGCTGTCTGAAGTAAAGTGAAGTTGCCTGTGTGCACATCATGATGAAGGCATATGGAAGAATGGAAGTATAGTGCTACTCATTCTTCATGATGGGGATGTGTGATTAGCTTCATGCCTTGGCTGTTTTACTCCTGGGGAAAGAGGCCTTTGTACCCATTGAATAAGAGGCTGGGTCAGCTCCAGAGCCAATCTGGATGCTTTGGAGAAGAGATAAATCTCTTGTTCTTGCCGGGAATTGCAGCTTGATTCCTACCAACTGCTGTTCCAGCTCCTGTTTGTGTGGCACTTTATTTTTGGAAAATATGTAGTGTTTGTTAAAAGAGGTCCTTCTGTACAGTTCTGCACAGTATGGCAGTTATTCAGAATCTACATCTGGCTTTGAGTTTGGTTGTGATAACTAATGAAGCAGTGTAATTTGGCATGTGAAATCTGCCAGGGCTACATATCATGCACATACCTATAAAGTCTGTATGAAACAGTATTTGCATGTAAACTATTACAACCATGAAACTAATGAAACTGAGGATATACAAGCAGAATCTTACTAGTATAAATTGTACACAAAACACTAAATTGTGTGTGTGTTTATAGTTCATATTATCTTTATTGTGTCAATGCAAATGTTTAAAGGAAAGTAGGCTTCACTATTCTTCCCAGAATTTCCTGTTATACAGGGTATCCGGAGAGTCACTTTTTGAAGGGGGGGGAGGGTTAGTTGATTGTCTTTACTTGATCATTATGCTTATTTGAAAGAGTAAACACTTTTTCAAATAAGTGAAATGGATGTTAAGTCATAAAGTGATTGTTTTCAGCCCACACATTTCTGACAGTTCTGGCATTAACTGCTTCAGCAGCTGCATTGAGCTACTGTTTGAGTTAAAGTAACTGGCAGACTGGTTCATATACAAGCTGCACAAAAAACTGATGGGGCATCAAATCAGATAATGACCTCCCTGTGTATTGCCAGAGACCTGTCATTGAGTGCATCATAGTGTTGATGTAATGAGGCAATGCTTCAGCATGAAAATTTTTAATGTCATCTTCTAATTCTAGAAAGGCAGAGTTCTCCATCATAACAAGATAGGTGACAGATGAGGTCTAATTACCTGGTGTCCAAGTTCACCATATTTGATGCCCCATGACTTGTGCCTGTGGGCCTTTCCAGATTTGGAAGAAGACCAATTTGGAACTTTCAGGAAGGTTACAGCAACACTGTTCATGATGCACTGAACATCATGTTTCTTTGGCATTGCACAGGGAGGTGAAGCCTCAGATTTTGGTCCAAGATCACCAGATTTGGGATCTCACAAATTTTTTGTGTAATTTTGTCAAATATACCATGCTGAGGGTAACATAAACAGCAGATCACTGCTGCTGTTGAAATAGTATTTGCAGAGATGTGTAGGAATGTATGGGCTAGACGTCTGCTGTGCCTTGAACTTTGTAATTTAACCTTCATATCACCGCTTTGTTTCCTCAGTGTGCATTATAGTTAAAAGAATACAGACTTCAAAGACCCCGAGTGACTTCCTGGAAACTCTGTGTATCCAATCAGAATGTTAGACAAGTCCCTTGTTTATGCTTTTATGATACTGAAATGGTTATGGATAGTAGGGAAAAGGAGAAAGATGAAATTACTCAGCATTTGTCTGGAGGGATGAAGGAAACTTTGTAACTTATTTTATTTAATGCTTGCCTGTCCTTCTAAATTATATAGTATAATACATATATGAAGAAATGAAACAAAAAAGTATTTTCTTGTCATAAATATTGAACATAAATTAATAAAACCAAGCATACAACAAAGCAGACATTGTCACAGGTGGAAGATGGTAAATCATTTGTACTTTTAGTTAAATAAAGCAAGCCAAGTGAATGGAAAGGTATGGGATTTAGTGCCAGTTTGGGCAATTCCAGTTGTACAGCATTCATGTAACTTTGGAGGAGAAATAAATGTGACCATCCTGATTGAAAGGAACTGTCAAATTGAAGAGATGTCTGCCTATTTTGTATCTGGGCTGTGTTTTTTGACGCCATGCAATAGTATTTATTTGGAATTCTACTTTTTTTAAACACGTTCTTGTGTGTTATTACATTGTTCTTGTGTGTTATTACATTGTTTGATATTTTTCATTGTGTTACTCTTGTTCTTTCTCGTATGCCTTACCATTATTCTCTTCTTTGTGGTAGTTGCATAATTGTCTATGCTTCTGTATGCATAATTAAGATGAATTATACCATGGTGTATATTACCAGTGAAAGCTTTGCTATGGGCTTGTTTGTAATTTAATTATTGCACTATTGCAGAAGTGTTATGCACAGTTATCTTATATTGGTAAGTTATTAGATGGATATAAAACATACACTCTGACTTGTTGAGAACTTACTAGTACAGGGCAAGGGTGTAGTCTAACCTGCATGGAAAATTTGGCATTGAATTCACAGTTTCTTTGCACTGTACTATTAAAATGTTATAGAAGTCAGAACATGTCAACTAAGAACCACAAAAGACAGAATATTTCATCATGAAAACCTGGCTATGAATAAAATCTTTCAGTTCTCAATTGTCAAAACGTAATTTTTATATACAGAGGATAATGGCAAGCTATAACACCTAATGCAGTGTGGAGAAGTATAAGTTGTCTACTGAATTTTTCATTTCCTTGAACATACTTTGGTTTTTATGACACAGTGTCAGAAAGACTGAGAATTATTGTTGGCTTACAGTCACAATTGGGCAATCTATTTTTATGCCCCTCCACCGTCAGTTTCATAAGTATTTTTGATGCTACGTGTTATGAAAGGAAAACCTGCAATATTACTTGGTTGCAGTACCTTTCTTATTTTCTTATTCATGAGGGATGTGCAGAACTAATCCATTCTTTATGAAATCTTTTCTCACATAAAGCCACAAGCTTTTGTATCATGTGATCTTTTCTTGGTGTTCTTGAATGTTAACTGATAACTTACACAGGTTATTTCAGCAGTAATGAGCTGGATATAATTAATGAATTGAAGTTATGTCTTTTATCTTATTCATAATTGGGTAAATTGCAAGGAAGCAAATTGGCGCAGTATATAGTTTTTGTTTATTTTTGTTTTTTGTTCACTATTTTGTAATATTTTTCGATGATTCAGTTGTAGATTTGGTGAAGTAATAAAGATAAAATACACATACATTTGTAATAAAAGTCTGTAGGACTCTGTCAGTGTTATATCAATTGGAATCAGGCACTCTTTGGACACACCATTTTGGGGACAGGATTGATCCCTTTCCCCCAGCAAAACCAGGAGGCAAAGTTCTCCTGAACCTTGGGGTCCAGAGGCTTAAAATATCTTTGCCTGTTGGGGTCCAACTGAGTAGGTTTTGCCCTTACTCTTTTACCTGAGGATGGGGACTGGTCCTATCCCCAAAATGTGGTTTAATTTTTGTTCTAAACATGGGATGATGGACAAAGTTCAAAGAGTGAATGATACCAAATATTTTTAATGTTCCTAATGTATCATTAGGCATTGCTCTTATATTAGTCCTCATGTTGTAAATACAGTAAAACCCCAATTTAATGTTCCCGCATTTAGTGAAATCCCGGATTTAGTGATGATTTTTTCATGTCCTGACAATAGCTCCATATAAACAATGTAACCTCCATTTAATGAAAACCTCGATTTAGTGAAATATATTCTAATCCCCCAGCAATTCATTAAATAGGGGTTTTACTGTACTTGTAACTTGGACTTTCCATTTCAGTAAACTTTGAGAGAATTGTTGATACATTATTTGTCTATGGACTTAGTGCATTTTTTCATTGGTTATGTTTCTAGAGTCAGAGAGGTTCCGTGAGATGGCAGCCGCAACAGAATCCCCACCAAAGGGAGGATTCCGATTTGATGATGACACTGAGTTTCCACCTGTTACACAGAAAACAGAATGAAGCAAGACATTAATGTCAGTGGTTTGCATATCATATGCAGTAAATGCATTTCTGATTGGTACAGTGCTTCTTGCAAAGAGTAGACAAAATTGTTATTTTACTGTCAAGCTGTACAAAGGAAGGATATGTGTGCCACAACATGTGGTGAGAATTTTTCCTCCATTTTAATTTTTTCTTTTCATGGGTTCACAGATATTTTTTAAACGTTACATTTGTTTGTAAAGGTTTATGTAAAGTGCAGCAAAAGTTTGCAAGACTTCGTTTTTGGATAAGTATAGAAACATTGGCTTTGTGTTGAGGAACAGCACAAGGAATAATATTTTTTCTTGTGCCTGCGAGTGTGACTGAAATGAACATTTGTGTTGCCAGGATTACTGAAATTCTTTATCTAGAACAATATTGTCCACGGTTGTGTTTAGTTGTATATTCTAATTGCAATAAATCTGGGCAGATGGTGTATCATATCCAGTAAAGTGGGAAGGTAATGCCATTGTGTGCTAAGATGGTGAACGTTTTCATGATTCAAGAATATGGATTTTAGAAATGTGTTCCCTGTAATGTAGCACTGTGATTAATGTACTTTATGCAAAGTTATATTAACATTTTTGTTTCCTTCATGTATTCTGTGTTGATATTATATTTCTTTTCCCTTCAAATCACCAGTATTGTTCTGAAATGTAGTTGCTCACATATGATGACGATGATGATGACGACGACAATGATGACGACAACGACAATGACAATGAGGATGATGATGACGATGATGACTACAAGCATGATGCTGCTGCTGCTACTTCTATAACTACTACTAATACTACTACTATTGTTACTGCAACAATACTGTAGTACTATCACTGTGCTTATGGCAGAAAAAGTTGCGAAATGTTAAAAGCTGAGCAACAGATATGGATATTTGTCAATTTTGTCACTTCCATATTCACAACAAGAATAAATGCACGTGTGTGATGTGAATTTTATATGCTTTCAGTTAAGGGATACAAATACCACAATAAAATTGTTACTCATAGATTTGATGGAATGCATTTGTTGATTTCTGATGCTTTTGTAAGACATGAAATACAGTATGTATGTTGATAAATATTTTTGGTTCTTAGACTTGATGTCATACTATGAAGCGTTTTCTTGTAACAGAAGAAACAGTTACATCGTTTGTGCCTACGATGAAAAATATAACTTCAATTTCTAGTCTAATGCACAAGTTGAGCAGTGCCTGACCCATCTTATTTTCATATTTCAGTGTCTCCAGTACTGTCCCAACTCCAGAAATTGCATTTTAAGTTTCACTGCAGCTTACATGTTGGTAGTAATGAGTATAATGGCTGTAATGGGGAATATAAAACCGTATACAGAAAAACCCCGATTTAATGTTCCCGCATTTAGTGAAATCCCGGATTTAGTGATGATTTTTTCATGTCCTGACAATAGCTCTAAATAAACAATAAACCTCCACCATTTAATGAAAACCTTGATTTAGTGAAATATATTCTAATCCCCCTCAGCAATTCATTAAATAGGGGTTTTACTGTATATTTCTTATGGCTATTGTTTTCTTCACTAACATCTCAGTGTGCTGCACCTTTATTTTTAGCTGTATGATTTTGTACTTATTTGTAAATTAAATTGAGTCCTTCACATTAGATTGCATTGGATTGTATTGGCCTACATTGAGGTACCTTTTTCCCCAGTACAATGAAGAAGTGATCAGTGGGAATTTTCAGCTCAGCACTGTGATTATATGTTATGAATTCTGGCTGTAACAGCATGTATTCTTATGAATAAAATGTTAATGTCTCTGATTCAGACTGATACATGAATGATGTTGCTAAATTTGGAGCATAAAACATGCTATAATAATTCCATACAACAGACTCCTGAAGAAGTTAGTAGTCTCTTAACTGGTTGAATAATTTCCTGTCTTTCATGCAACCAGATTCACAAAATACTACCAAGTCCAAGGACCTGTGTAACATTTAGCATGCTGTATTCTTATGGTGAGGGGTTGTTGGCCCCCTTCCCAGTGTACAGGATGGAGGACCACCTCTTGTTAACCGATTGCACCTGCTTGTTAGACATGCAAGACATTGAAGCTGAATCATGAGTCATAATGCTATTATTTATTTATGTGAATTTATTATTTATGTTACTGGAAACAGAATTTGCATGTAGTTCTTTTACCTTGAAGGATACATATAAGCTACTCATGAACTTTACAGTACTTTCCTCTGCAAGAATGTTTAATCTTGGCACAGGAATTTAGATAAATGATGGAAGTGGATGGGACAATTTGTAGACCTTGGTCTTGTTCGCAAGGATTGAAACATTTAATATGAACAATAAATTTATTCCTTGAAAAAAGATCCCTGTTTATTATTAAATAAAAATAACAGACTTACATGATGAATTGTTTATTTAAATGATACAAAACAGTAATAAAATTATGCATCACAAAAACCGATGCCACACCCCTCTCATAAACCCCCTCACATCTCTATACTTGTCATCTCCCTTGCTAATTTTGCTATTTGAAACTATAATTGTATCAACATGGGAAAATTCGTATAAGAAAATAATCCATGTGATTTTATTAACCAGCCAGTGGGTCTCTGGTGCTAGTCTTCTGGAAAAGAAGATTGTATAACCACATAGGTTGGAACCCATTATACACAGTGATGTGCTGTCAAAATTGTAACTACTAATTCACATGTTCAATTGTCCATTTTCAAAATTTTTATTAGCACACTTTCCAGAATATAAATGGAGCCAGGAAGACAACTAGAAACAGTGTGCTGGCTTTGTTGTGTCTGCTTCATTCCATTTTGCTCATTTAATATTTTGAACTCTGCTGTAATTGGGTCAGCTGAGCCAGTGTAGACCACCAACAGAGGACACACAGTTTCATTCTGTAGTGGATTACCTGTCCATTACAGGGGGGATTGAGGTCCAAGATTATCATCATCATAACCATCATCATATTAAAATAATACTTACTTGCATTTGACAAGTTAATTGTTCTTGCTTGTTGTAAGTCTTCCACAAATACTACTACAGTCAACTCCCAATGTAACATATCCATTTGTTCACTGCACTTTGTGGTGTTATATCGAGGGTGGCGTTTTACCAAGGGTGAGGGTAATTCGAAATACTGAAACTTTTATATTCCTAAAGGTTACTTGAAATGGTAAAACAGATTTTAATTACAAAATAAGAACACAGAAGAACATTTAAGACAGTACCAGTGCACAGTGCTTGCAAATCATTGTTGCCCTTTCCTTATTAATCTCATCTGTTGCTGTCATTTTTAATATTTAACTGCTCTATCCATATTGTTAATACTTCCTGCAGTTTTTCATGTTTTGTACCTTTCATGTTTTTTATGTTTGCGCTTGCTAGATTGTTCCACATATTCTTTTCACTGAGTGTATCACCAGTACAGTGTCGACTTATGGGTGTATCCAGTACTGATAAGGCAGAATGGCTGGCTGTATTCTGCAGAAAAGCTACAGGAAATTGGTCTGTAAAAGTACAGAACTTTTTTGCCTTAATACTGCCCTTTTCTCCATACTTTAATAGTATAATAGTTAGGATGATTGAAGACTGTGCGTTAATGTTACGTTCGTCTGATGGTGACACAACAGCTGTGTTATCTCCTCACTAAACGGTGATATTGAAATTCTCCAGGCTGTCTGAACATTCGAGGACTGATTACTTGAAAACTGCAGGGCTGTGATAGTGGTGCAAAGAGGGCGGAAATGGAGGCAGAATTATGAGGTCGGTGCTTGTTTGAATGTATAGCAAGTCAATGAAAAACATCAGTGCCAAGTACACTGGGCACTAGAACAGTTGAAAAGAGATTTCTGTAGTACCTAGACAATAAATGTTTTGCACAGGTAGTACTCGCTGACCCCTGCTGTATCACCAGGCAGAAATGCCAACCCACATTATCTGCATTCCTTAAATACCATCCAACATGGTGCTACAGCAGACATTATTTAATGCTTATAAGCACATTTGCATCCTCAAAGTCTTTGGCAGATGGCAGCTAGCAGAGATGGTGCCATATTGAAGGTTCCCAATGTACAAATAATAGGAACTTTCTGTTCACAGATTTACATGGGCACTAAGTGAGGGTGTTTCTATATCAGGGATTGACTGTACTTCTCATTTACTTAACTTTACAGTCATAGTGAATGTAAACAAAACATATTGGATAGCTCATATATTCTTGAATATGGTTTAGATAATTGAGTACTTTTCTTAGTAGCATGAAGACGGATTTTGAGTTAGAATTTCCTCCATTATTTATACTGAAGGATAGTGTTAGTTGCCTAGCCCTCTGAGTTATGTAATTTGTATTTTCTGTATTTTGTTTGAAAGATAGTCATATACAAAACTTTATATCGTTCACTCCGTGCATTGTTGATAACCAATTCGCAACATTCAACCAACAATATTGGTTCCCTGATGATGATCCCTTGTGGATCGAAACATGTAGGAATATTCAGTGTGATATCGTAATATAAATATCTAAGGAACAGTATTGTGCATTTGTTGGTTGAATGTTGCGAATCCTATATAAATATTTGCACACCTGTGCATGCACATGGATGGAAATTAATACAGTGAATTCATCTGCTGCTTGAAACTAAAACTCATTTCAGTTTCTCTCAGTGGCATAGTACTGGGACATCATTTTGTCTGAGCCCATGAAACACTCTGCAGTTAGACAGTTTTGCTTGACAGCAGGCAGGGAAACAATGCCACTATTCCAATCAGCTCTGAGTTGGGGTCCATGCATTTTAGTTTTATGCATGACAGTTAATATTAGGTTTTGTAGTCACTGTATTTAAAGAATGTGTTGGAAATGGTTTCTGTTCAGTTATTACCAAGAGTAAGAGACCTGGTCATCTTCCTGTATGTTCAGACAACCATCATTAATTGTTCATGTGCAAGTATAGTTCAGGGGTGGCCAAACTTGCTTAACGTAAGAGCCTCATACGATAAAGTTCAGATGTTTGAGAGCCACAAGACATGACCAAATATTACACACACATTCTTATTGTTCCATACACATTTTGTTACAAAAACTCTTAAATATATTTACTCACCATGAACATTAAACTTACGTTTTAATCCTGTGGACTCTCAGTTTATACCCGGTAAATAATTATAGAGCTTGACAATTTTTATTTACCCTTTATATGAATTGTAATGCAAAAAGGAGCTCAGCCAACATATTTCCACGAGCCACACATTATATATCAAAGAACCGCATGTGGCTTGCGAGCCGCGGTTTGGCCACCCCTGTTATAGTTCTACAAGGTTGGAAACATACGCCTAGCATGGTGATGCTGGAGCCTTTGCTTCGTTTCATTTAATTACTCTATCTCAAAAACCAATACTTCAAGAAAGAAAATATGTTAATATAAAATGTGTATTGAAGTTTTTCACAGAACCGTGAAACGTTTTTTAGTAAAACTCCCAAATATCAAATTTCGTAAAAAAATCCATTAGCAGTTCTTGAGTTGTTCCATGCAGAGAGACAGATGGACAAATGGACAGGTGAAGCTAATAAGTGCATTTTGGAACTTTGCGTTGTGAATGTGCCAAAAAAAGGCATTGTCTAAATCCATCTTAATGCAGATGCTTTTCTAATCCTTGAGTCAGATGAAACAAACATACATGTGCCAAGGGTAGTGATTTTAATCACCATTTACACTTTCCTTGAGTGTTCTAATTTAGAGCTACTTTTTCACAACCACAATTTGCTGTAGTTTGTAGTAGTCTTTTCAGCTGAAATATTGATACCTCTGACACTTCTGCAAGCCCTAATGGTGTCCTTCCCACAACAAAACATGTAATGGGAGCTGAACGTATATTTGGAATTATATGATTTTCCTCTGAAATAAGCAGATACACTTACAGAAACACCCTCTCCCTGTGTTGTATGCCATACTTATGAAAAGAACATCTAGAAATAAAAGTGGCCAAATACACCCTTAGAATAGAATAGAATAGAATAGAATAGAATACGGAAGGGTGGGCACCACACTAACCTGTGCAATTCAACCATTATCGATCTTTTGTGCAACCCTTTAGCCCATTCATTCAGCAGTCCCGCACCTTAAACAAAGTGCAGTATCTTACTGACAGATGTCTTCAAAGTAACCTGGTTTCATAAAATGATGACCTAGGTGCCTGCATCTTAGTGTGGCCAAATTCTCACAGTCAAAGTATGTGTGAGGCCGTTTCAGATGCCTGCTTGCATCTATTACACTTGGGACTGTTTAACAGCCCCCTGTTTAAACAGGTGTCATTTTAAATGACAGTGTTCTGTTAGCAACCCTGTCATTATTCTTAACTGGTTTCTACTCACATTGAGCAATTCACCAGCTTTTTTTGCAGAGGGTTTTTTAAGAAAGCCCTTAGCCTGCCTCTGTCCATGTATGGACTGCCAATGCTCCTCGTGTTTCCTACTTGTCCAGTCCCTGATCACCCCCCTGGCAACCTTTGCAGATATACCAAGTGCAGACTCAGGTCCTATGAGTGGATGTGAGGAGCCTTGTCTGGCTAACTGATCAGCTATTTCATTTCCATCAATTCCTATGTGTCCTGGCACCCATACCAGTTGGATCCTGTTATGTTCTGCCAGTTTCACCAGGGATTGATGGTAGTCCCAGACTAATTTGGAATTTATCTGGAAGCTGTCAAGGGCCTTGATGGCTGCCTGACTGTCAGAAAGAATATAGATGTTCCTACCTGTGTAGCCCTTTTCTATATTCTCCATTATACAAGCCTTAATGACATATATTTCAGCCTGGAATACCGTGGTGTGGAGCCCAAGACTGAAGCTGTGCCCCCTTCTTGAGCCCCATCTATACACACCAGCACCAGTGCCTTTATTGGTCTTGGACCCGTCAGTGTACCAGACCAGGCCCCCTTTGTTGTCTGGGTTGAAGCCATTCACACTTGTCAGGGGACTTGACTGTGAATGGCTTGTGGTATCCATATCTTGGAAGCATCCTGTCAGACCCCACCTGTAGGATGTGTCCATGCTCCATATCCCGAGATTTTTTGTCGTGACCAAAGTTAGTGGATTTAGGTTTCCACTGTTGGTTACACATTAGCCTGTAGATCCCTGCCTGGGCCTCTGCCTCAATCATCACATGAAGTCCCAGGAGGACCTCCATTGCAGCTGTTGGGGTCGTCTTCATCGCTCCTGTAATACCCAGACAGGCTAATCTCTGTACTTACTGAGCTCTGTCCTGCTGACATTGTATCTGACCCTCGGCCACCAAACCGTGGAGCCATAGGTCAATACGGGTCTGATCACCATGGTGTAGATCCAATGCACCACTTGGGTTTTAGACCCCAGGTTTTACCAAATGTGCCGTTACAGGTCCAATAGGCCTTATTCATCATATTTTTCAGCTGTGCCTTCCATGTCAGTCCCTTGCCCAGAATAAGTCCAAGGTATTTGACCTTGGTAGTCAGCTGCAAAGTGTGTCCGGAGAGGGTTGGTTCTTTTAGGCCCCTTGAATCTCTCTTCCAGGTGAATGGTATTATCACCATCTTTTGTGGATTGATAGACACGTGTTCTATCACACCACTGTTGTAACATACTCAAAGCCTCCTGCAGAAGCTCTGAGACAGTGTTTGAGAATTTTCCACAGACAAGGATAGCAATGTGATCTGCATATCCCAGTGTATAGTAGCCATGCCCATTGAGTCCTCCTATGATTTCGAGCAGAGTCAATAGAACGCCTCCCTGTGGACAGGCCCTGGCCACAGACCTCTCCAGAGGTTCTCGTGCAAGCGTGGCTGTGATTTTCCTGCTACCCAGCATGGAGCCGATCCAACAACACATCCAAGCCCATGCTGTTTGTTATGATGTCAAATGAGGCGCTATCAAAAGCTCCCTCAATATCTAGGAAAGCTCCAAGTGTAACTTCCCTGTTTTCCACTGCTTCCTCTATATGTGTGATCACATGATGCAGTGCAGTTTCAGTGGACTTCCCTGGTTGGTAGGCAAATTGGTATCGATGTAGGGGATGTAGTCCCAAAATCTCGTCCCTAATATGCCTGTCCTCCAATTTTTTCATCGTTTTCCTATTACTGACTACAAAAGTAGGCTCCTTACCTTTTTTAAGAATATTGAGCTTTGTACTAACCAAATATTCCATTAAGCATTCTCCTTGTGGATTGATGTCCATGCTCCCCCATATAATGTGGTGTGCATTGGCATCACATCCAACAATTAGCTGCAATTTGTGCCTACTGCAGTAGTCAATGACTTCCCCTAAACCCTCCGACAGGGGTGGTTCGTCTGAATCAAAGGGGAGGTATGCCGAGGTAACAATAATTTCCCTCTTGCTCCTCCTCTAATATACGTCACCCTCACTGTTGTCACATCCCAAGAACAGAGCTCTGAGAGTGGAAAGGTATGAACTGTGTTCCTGACAAAAATGCAGGATCTAGGAGCAATACCAGGCCCAGCAGAAAACAATGTCCCCCTTATGTTGCATAACCCTCTTATTCAGTCCCCATAAACCCAAGGTTCCTGAATAAGTGCTATATCTATCTCCCCTATAGCAAGTTTTCAGCAAAGGAGTGCCGTCGCCGCCTTGGTATGGTGCAGATTAGTTTGAATAAATTTACATTTTCGGAACATCTTGTGCCCGTTTGTCCTTCACTCTTGTCAGATGCTCAATATCCCTAGGTTTGCTGGGAATACCAGCTCCCTGGGGTGGTTCGCCAGACTGGCTGGCCACCTGTTGAGCACAACTAGTCAGGTCTTTCTTTACCACAGTATCCCTGCTTTTGGTAGGTTTTTTACTTCGTGTTTTCTCCATAAGAGTCCCACGAGTAATGGGGAAACAACAGTCACCACCCGCAGAGCCCCTTACGAGTGGAAGGCATAAATACAACGGGGTGCTGCCTGGTGCCCCGAGAGGATTGTTAATGGCACAGCTATCACCACCCCAGTGCCATGCAGCCCTCGGTATAATGCCTCACACCTTGTCTTGGGTGAACCATTGGCCCTGTTAGCAGCCTACAGACATTACCCCCTCCACGACGGGGACGCCGGAAGTTGAATTTTGGAGGGGAAATACACCCTTACATTGCATTAAAAATGTATTGTTTCATATTTCATTTGTGTCTGTCTGTGTTGATGTATAGTTGTATGTGGCTTCCTGTAAAGCGATTGGATATAAGCTACATAATGGTGATAACACAGGGCTAAACAGTACACATTTAGCACATTGTGATATAATAGTAGCAGTATTCTCAAAATAAACTTTATGAACATACTTTATGAAACATAGTGTATTAGTATGTATCTTATACATATTTATGCAAGACACTTCATACCCAGAGCCTTAAATGAAGTAAATACTATTTTTATTTGGTAATTCTCATGTATCGGAAGTGTTATACTAAAAATTTCATTAAAATCTTCCAGAGGCCTGATATAAATGTAAGATTCCAGTACCTCCTTAAATTGTATTAAAGTTAATGAGAAATATGGTAATGCTTATTTAGTACACATGTCTCCAATCTGTCACGAGACCAGTAGCACTGAAATCTCTGAAACCCTCAAACACTAATCTTTCATTGGCTCAGACCAAATGCACAGACATTTTGAGAACAGAGGGAGCTTATTTGCATGTGTTGTGACATAATGTGAAATATAATGTTGAACAGCAAGTATTTACATATGTTACACCCCAATAGTGAAATTTCCCAGTTAATGAAATAGGCAACTTTCTGCCCATTCTGTGAACCGGGTGCTTCGCTTGCCCACTTCAAGACCGGGCAAAAACCCGCCCAGTGCATGAATTGGGTAGCGATGACAACTGCCCAGTTCATGAAGTGGCTGGTTGCTAGAAGGAAGGTATGACTGTGCTGCCGTGTGTTTCGCCGTTTAATGTTACAAGCAAAAATGTTGGTGTAGTGACTTTTGTAGATTCATATGGATTAGTGCTGTTGAAAATATCATCAGTCCTCTGCTGCAGTGGTGAGTACATTTTCCTTACTGTTATTGTTAGAAATCAGAGTGAGGTTGGCCCCACTGGTGTTTCAGCGATGACTGATCGGTGGTGGTGAAGAGTGTGTGTGGCAACATGTGTCGTGAAAAAATATGGTGTTCATGGATGGCGTCAGTAAATTTGTGTTGTTGACAGTAAATAGTTAAACAATAGAAGAGAATAAAGAATTGGGTAAATTCGAGTGAATTCTCAACAGTTATCCTATTATAAGCTGTAACATATGGGCCCGGCATACAATGTAGGTTATCTTATTGATATTATAATTGCATAATGCCCATCTATTCCAACATTTTGAATGACTTAATGTTTATTTCAATACTAATTACAAACCTATGACTCAGCACCTTGAAGTTTCCGCTCTGAACACGTGGCCAAACAGTAGCCCTGCGCTGCATATTGTAATCTGTTGTTTCGCATAAGCATACTATTAAAATGCTTAATACGTCATAAACTATTTAATTAGAAGTAGACCGAAATAGAGGTCACCAGCATTTAAGCCATGCCGTAAATACTTCATAAGGGCAAACCAAGTTAGAATAGCTCTGTAATGTAAGGGTAAGGTTCTTTTTTTGTAATGAGCTGTTGTGGAATCGTCCGTGGTTCGAAACCCAGCGACAAATTTCTATAAAGATGTGATTTTTGAGAGAATATCAAATTTCATGTGTTTCATTTCAATTAAGTAACAAAACTACACATAACATTTTGTTTCAGTAATTATGTTCATTACATTCCACGCTCGCAATATGTATCTTTCTTTGTGGCTATTTATTTATTTAATTTCAGAAAACTGGTGAAAAAAAAATCCAGAATGGGTAGTGAACAATGTTTACAAAACATAATAAAGGAATGTGCATCAATATGGACGGTAAATTTCGAGAGAGAAGTAATTACTCTCTTAAATGAAAAACAGACTTGCGTCAAAAGATCTAGACAAGCCTATCATATTAGGAGAAAGTATTGTGTGACTAGTTTGGCTGGAGTTACTAAAGTAATTACCAAGAAGGACTCCCGCATTATGGCAACAAAAGATAATGTCATAACAATATTAAGAGATATACATCTATCTACTGGACACGAGGGTAAAAAGAAGACGTACAAAAACATCAGTGTAAACTTTGCTAATATTCCAAGGCACATCATACGTCAATATATAAAACAATGCGAAAGATGTATGCAGAAATTAAGAAAGAAGGAGGTTCGACCAGGTATTGTTGTGAAACCAATTACTGTAAATGAACTGAATCAGAGGGGACAAATTGATCTAGTAGACTTCCAAAATTTACCTGATGGCAATTTCAAATTCGTAATGCATTATCAGGAACACCTGACTAAATATCATTTATTAAGTCCCCTGGCAACAAAACGAGCCAGAGAAGTAGCTCGTTAGTTGTTGAAAATCTTCCTAGATTTTGGAGCACCGCATGTTCTGCAGTCAGACAATGGCAGGGAGTTCACTGCAGAAATTATCAGAGAACTCTCAACGCTGTGGCCTGAATTAGTTCTCGTTCATGGACGGCCCCATCATCCCCAAAGTCAGGGGTCTGTTGAAAGGAGCAACGCTACCTTAAAGGATTCACTTGTGGCCTGGATGCTGGACAAGAACACATCCAACTTGAGCACCGGCCTAATGTTTGTTCAGTGGAGTATGAATACCACTTACCATGAGGCTATAAAAATGGAGCCTTACAAAGCCCTCTTTGGTGTAAAACCTAAAACTGGACTCAGAACATTGCTGCCCTCTGACTTTTTAAACAAAATTCAGATCGGAATAGATGAAGATGAGTTAATAAAGCTCATTAACCAAGAAGAAGACAAACAACGTTGTGATAGTGGTGAAGGTGCAGAAGAAAGAAGAAAAGAAGACAGTGAGCTTCTCAATAACTTGCTACCTGGCATTTCTTATATAGAAGATAATATTGAAATGTCGAAAGAAATTGAGACTATTGATGTAAATTCGCTAGTAGGAGAATATACAGTGACAACAGATGGTGTTCCTAATAAAAGTTGCCTGTTTCATGAACTGGGCAATTTCACGATTGGGGTGTAACATATACATTACTTTTACAAAGAGCGTGTTGTGAGGGAAATGTTGAAGAAAGTTAACAGAACATTTCCTGAAAGTGCAGGGCCATCTGAAGCAACAATTTACTGAACAGTGGGGAAGTTCTGTGTAATGGGACTTGTGTTAGACAAAAATATAACCTGATAAAGGCATGCATTAATGGAAGAAAACTTGATATTGATGCTCAGAAGGAAGCAAAAGCAGTTGTTACATCTTTTAGCTCTTCAATGTGGAATGTCTAGAAGTATCTTATTGTCCCATAATCTTGTTCAGTCTGATGAAGTGTGGTTTCCTTTAAGAGAGTACACAAATAGTCAAAGCAACAGAAAATCTTCATGTCGTTCATTAAGTACTTGAAAAAGTACATGGAAAAGGAGTATGATGCACAATTATTGCTTGAAGAAAAATTCTGAGTACATATTATGTAAGATTAATTCCCACCCTTTTTTGATAAACTACCTGAAGATGAAAAAATGTATAGGCATTTTATGCAGGACAGTGCTAGGGCCCACACAGCTCAGTTCTATGAATGTGTCAGATTATTTAAGTCAAGGTTTTTGGTCTGCCTGCAGACCCAATTACAGTTATCCCTCAGTTTATGAGTTTTTACTGATATAAGATGCAAAAATTAATACCCTTTTTCAGTTGGCAGGCCATTGCTTACACAAGCTCCTTCCTCTAACAAACTGACTGCCATTCCCAGCATCTCTTCCTAGCTGTCGTCAGCTCTTGAATTTTCTCGAAGGCGCAGAATGTTGTGGGATTTGTGAGTGGTCTGTTCAGTGACAGCAGCAGTATTTCAGCATCTGCTGTGAAGTTTCCTCTGTGGTAATCGTTTGCACTGATGAAAGCTTAAGGAATTTTTGGTGTCATAATTACAATTTCTACTTAATTTTTATGCATTTTCCACACACTTTTAATGATGTAACTGTTGTTTATGAATTCGTTAATGGCTAAGAATGTTATTTAACTAACGAACTCCATGGAGCAGAGCCCTTCTTGAGAAGCTAGCAGGTCGTCAGCTAGTCACAAAATTCTTCGAGTTTTATGGAACCCGAAGGTTCATTACCACACTCACAAGAACCCACCACCTGTCCCTATCCTGAGCCATATCAATCCAGTCCAGGCCCCCCCATCCCACTTCTTGAAGGTCCACTTTAATATTATCCTCCCATCTACACCCGGGTCTTCTAAGTGGTCTCCTTCCCTCAGGTCTCCCCACCAAAACACTGTATGCACCTCTCCCCTAACCCATACGTGCTACATGCCCCTCCCACCTCATTCTTCTTGATTTGATCATCCGAATAATATTTGGTGATGAGTACAGATCATTAAGTTCCTCGTTATGTAGTCTTCTCCACTCCCGTTACCTCGTCCCCCTTAGGCCCAAATATCCTCCTCAGCACCCTATTCTCAAACACCCTCAGCCTATGTTCCTTTCTCAGTGTGAGAGACCAAGTCTCACACCCATACAAAACAACAAGCAAAATTATAGATCTGTATATTTTAATCTTTGTATTTTTGGATAGCAAACTGGAAGACAGAAGATCCTGCACCAAATAATAACAAGCATTCCCTGACTTCAATCTGCTCTTAATTTCTTCCTGAATGGAATTTCGATTCCTTAGGGGTGTTACCAAATATTTGAACTGTTCCACCCTTTCAAAGGATTTATTATCTAACTTTATGATGTGATTTTGTCCTGCATTCCGATTGCGAGACATGACCATGTACTTAGTTTTCTCAACATTTACTTCTAGACCAATCTCCTTATTTAGCGACTACTAAAGCTTCTGTGTTTTTCTTTGTAGCATGTACGCTTCTGCCCAATATTTTTCATTTTCATTTATTTACAATCCATAGATCTAATATACAGTCACAAAGACAAAAACAGGATGTGGATTTAGTCAGCAGCATATGAATTAATAAGTTATATAATATATACATTGTCAAATAAATACAAGCAATTTGTAAAAACAGACGTGATATATAAAGCACAATAATAAAACAATTCAAGCTTAGAATAACAAATCATGCTAACATCTGGATAATAATCTTTAATATAATATAGACCTAGTAAAATGAAGTAATAGGCACACATTAATTACAACTATTATGCTTTGGGATGGTAATAAAAAATTTCAGTTTTTGTCAGGATCAAATTTAGTATCATAAAGAAAGTACTCCTCCAAGGAGTAGAATGAGTTTAGTAGAAGAAATTTTTTTAATGTAACTTTAAATTTATTTGCATCGCCTGATAATTTCTTTATTCTTTGGGGCAAGAAGTTGTAAATCTTGATAGCAGAGAAATACACACCTTTCTGAGCTTTAGTTAAGTGTAATAGTGGAGGGTGTAAATTGGCACTATGTCTTGTGCAGATAGTATGAATTTCAGAATTAGTTAAGAATATTTCGGTATTTTTAATAACAAATAATAATATTGAGAATATGTATTGACAATAAAACGGCAAGATTCTCAATTCTTTAAAAATTTCGCGACAAGAGTCACGTTTACCAATACCCGTGATTAACTTAATTACCATTTTTTGAAGTTTAAAAACAGAATGACTGTGTGTTGAATTTCCCCAAAAAATTATCCCATGACATTATCGAATGAAAGTAGGAGAAGTAAATATTTGCCAAGGTTGTCAGTGGCATGAGGGGTTTAGGTATTCTAATAGCATAACTCGCTGAACCTAATTTGGTATGTAAATAATCAATATGGTTCCTCCAAGTAATATTAGTATCCAGTATTAATCCCAGAAATTTTATACTTTGTGTATTTGAGATATACAGTGAAACCTCTATCCATCGTTCCCGTTACCGTCGTTTTCCCGCATGTATCGTCTGCCTTATTTGGTCCCGAAATTAGCCCCATATAAATAACACTATTTTTCCCGCCTCCATCGTCCTCGAACTGTCGTTTTCCCGCATCAATCATTGAAAAATCACGGTCCTGACGCAACATTTTCCCGCATTGATAGTTTTTTTTTTAATTTGAAGCGATGGTTTAGTGCGCTGCGTGTGCGTGTATTGCTTTCTTAGTGCCACCTGGATTGGCTCCATCAAAAAGTATGCAAGTGCATTCCGTACTCTTTGCTCTCCATCCTTTTCTTTGGACTAGATGAAGACTTGGTAACACTGTTGTGGAGCTTTACTTAATTGCAAGTGGTTCTGTGCGTTCTGGTGTGCTTCATAGTTTCATACGTTACCCTGGTTTAACCATTTCCATCGTTTATCATCCTTTTCCTATAATATTTTATTTTTGTTATTAATTCATTCCTGTTTTTATTACTTCATTATATTTTATTCCTGTTATTTATTTTGAAATCCGTGGACCATGTGCCAACCTAAAAAGCAAGTGAGAACTCTGCATGAGCGATTGAATAGTAGAAGAGGTGGAGAAGAATCCTGGAGAGAAACGTGTCGACATTGCCAAACGCCTTGGGTTGGCTCCAAGCACACTAAACTCCATATTCGCAAAGAAGGACGAAATCCGAGAGCAGACAGAAAAATTTGGTAACGCCAGTAAGAAGAGGAAAATAGGTAGGGAGTCGAAATTCGCAGAGTTGAAAAGTGTACTCTTCACGTGGTACCAGCAGGCAAGGGCGTCGAATATTCCAATTGATGGAACTATTCTTCGTGGAAAGGCGAAGATGATTGCAGCGCAGCTGAATATAGAAAATTTCACTGCATCCAACGGCTGGATAGCGAGGTTTAAAGACCGGCATGGCCTAGTATACAAGAAGTTAGCCGGAGAAAGTGTGGCAGTGGACAGCGAAAGCATGGAAGCGTGGCTGGAAAAACTGCCATCTTTGTTGGAGGGCTACGAACAACGTGATATTTACAACGCGGATGAGACGGGGCTCTTCTACAACTTGCTTCCTGATAGAACGTTGGCTCTCAACGGAGAGTTTTGTCATGGCGGGAAAAACTGTAAAGACAGACTTACTGTTTTACTTTGTGTTAACAGTGATGGAAGTGACAAACAAGTGCCGATTGTTATCGGAAAATCTCCGAAACCGCGATGTTTCAAGAATGTAAAAAAATTACCCACCAAGTACCACGCGAACAATAGAGCGTGGATGACCACAGACATTTTTTCTTCGTTTCTGCGTTTATTAGACACAAGTATGGGTGCGCAAAACAGGAACATTCTCCTCTTTGTGGACAATTGTGCCGCACATCCAAAGGAGACATCGTTTCTAAGAAATGTAAAAGTCATACGGTGCCCGGCAAATTGTACAAGTGTGCTCCAGCCCCTTGATTTAGGGGTAAGAAAGTGTTATAAGCAGCTTTATAGAAAACGCCTCATGCAAACAGCTGTTTGCTTAATGGATGCAGGCAAAGATACAAAAAAGAAGATAAACGTGTTGGAATCTTTGCACTACACTGTGGCAGCCTTGCAAGAAGTAACCCAGCAGACAATCGAAAATTGTTATCGGAAAGCTGGTTACGTGCAGGGACAATCTTCAGGTGATAGTGATGTCATACTGACCAACGATGACAACAATTTCCGCCAAGACTGGGAAAAGTTCAGTGGCATGAACAAAGATAAATTTGAGGACTACGTCTCTGTGGACAGTCACGTGGCAACCTGTGGTGTAGAAACAGTGCAGGAGCTGTGCGTGAGCCTCGTGGCGTCCGGGAGTGTGGAGGGGGAAGAAGGAGAAGAAGAAGCTGGCGAACCCGAAGTTGTGCCGAGCTTTGCTGAGACGCATGAAGCGCTGATGAAAGTAAAATCTTTCTTTTATGCGCACAGTATGAGTGACAGTGATCGTGAAAGTGTTCTAGGCCTTGAAAAATCGTACTTTGAATTGAGGAGTAAAGTTTGCACAAAACAAACGTCAATGAAAGATTTTCTCAGCAAGAAGTAATAATAATCATTAAATTGTTCTTATCTATAATTTTTAATGGTTTCCCGGTACTATTGTTTTCCCGGTACTATTGTTTTCCCGGTACTATTGTTTTCCCGTATGTATCGTTTTTGTTTTCCGTCCCCCTGAAAAACGATGGATAGAGGTTTCACTGTAATTATTATTGTAATTTATTGATTGATATTATTATTAGGCTTACATGAGAATTGCATAAAATGAGTTTTATTATAGTTTAATGTAAGCATATTATATGCAAACCAGATATTTAGAACAGTAAATGATGAATTAAGTATTTTTATGAATTTATTTGAATTGGAATATAAATAAACTATACTTGTGTCATCAGGAAGTAAAGTAGGAGTGCCACTATCCTTCAGTATGAAAGGCAAATGATTTATATAAATGAGGAAAAGCAAAGGGCCCAATATAGAGCCTTGAGGTAGACCTGTACAAACCATTTCCCACTCAGAAGAGTATGTAGTCGAACTATTATTTCCTATTAGAACTCTCTGGTATCTATCACTTAAGTATGATTTAATCAATTTATATGTTTTCCCTGTCATACCATAAAATTCCATTTTAGACATTAATATTATATGGTTGACACTATCAAAAGCCTTTCTTATATCACAGAAAATACCACCCACTATTGATCTATTATTAAAGAGATGTTAGGACGGCATCTAGTAATTTATAAGGGGCCTATTCTGTTGATCGTTTATTTCTAAATCCATATTGTTCAGGAGCAAATACTTTATTTTTGGCAAAATGTGTATACAATATTTTATAAATTACTTTCTCAAAAATTTTAGAAAATGATGTCAATAGAGAAATTGGTCTATAATTAGTTATATCAGTCGTATCACCTTCTTTGAATATAGGATAAATTTTGGCATATTTTAGTCTTAAAGGAAATGTACCCATGGCTAATGTCTTATTTATTATATAAGTTAATGGAGATATTATGTAAGGAGTACTCATTTTTAATATTTTCATAGAAATTTCATCATATCCAGATGAGTTTTTGGTTTTTAGTTTCTTTATGAGATTTCTTATTTCATTTGTGTTTATGGGTGTGGGAGATACGAGTATAATAGGAAAAGGATTATTAAAGGCTTTATATAAATATGCCAGTGATTGTGAGCTGCTGATTGTACTGTTATTTGAAGAGTTATCAGCAAGAATTGTAGTTGCGATATTAGCATAATATCTATTAAATTCATTAGCTATAGTTTGATTGTTGTGACTTAATTTACCATTTATTTTGATTAGTGGCATATTGAGATTTTTGTGTTAGTATTAGTTTCTGTTATAACTATCTGCCAAATCGTTTTCAACTTATTAGTAGAATTTATAATTTTATTATTGTAATGAAGTCTTTTAGCTGCTTTAATTACTTCTGACAAAACTTGGGAATACTTTTTACAGTGGTTTTTTATTCTTGTATTGTTGGAGTTCCTACTAATTAGATACAGGTCTCTTTTGCGAATACTAGATATTTTTATGCCCTTTGTTATCCAGTCATTATTCCTCTTTATTTTATTGAATTTCTTTAAAGGAAAACAATGACAGAATGCCCTTAGGTAGGTGGTAAGAAAATTATTGAAATTTGTATCAACATCGTTATCGACAAACACTTCATCCCAAACTTTATAACTAAGTTGTAATTTGAATTTCAATATAGTATCATCATTTAATATTCTGATAGTACATGTTTCTAATTGCGGATTGGCTACCTTTATATTATATAAGATAAGAACCTGTGCATCATGATCAGATAGTCCATTGCAATATGGGAAAATATTAAACTTATTATTAACTAATTTATTTATAAAGATATTGTCAATTACTGAGTAAGAAGTTCTCAAGATTCTTGTGGGGAAATCAATTATACCTTGCAAGTTATAGGAGCCCAAAAGGGAAGTAAGTTGCAATTTGTTATTAGTGTTATCAGAGAAATTTACATTAAAGTCACCACACACTATTAGGTTAATACTATTATGAAATAAAAATTTTAATATGGCATTTAAGGAATCCAGAAATTTAGAAAACATACCAGATGGTGATCTGTATATTGACAGTATACAAATGTTAGTTGGAAGTTGGTATAGTTTAACAGCACAGATTTCAATATCTTTGTCTTTACAAAATTTACTCAAATTGATAGATGTACAGTGAATAGATTCATGGACATAAATGCACACACCTCCACCTTTACACCGTTTCCGACAGTAATAGGATGCAAGTTTATAAGAATTAATAGGGATGCTACATATTTCATTATTTTTTAGGTGATGCTCAGTAAAACAAAGAATATGTGGGAATGTTATAGACCATAAGTTAAGTATTTCATTTGATTTGTTGCCTAGTCCTCTAATATTCTGGTGGTATAATGTTAATTTTCCAGTCTTAACGTAATTTTGTGAGTTATTGCTACCTATCTGATTCTGAATAATATTCTGTGAGGTGTTTAAGCAACTATTTAAATCCCACTCATAAGTTTTATTGCTTAAGATTATCATTAGTACTATTTAGATTACAAATATCAATAATGTGTTTACTACTGCTTTTTTGGGCATTTGTTGGTACCATAAAAATCTTCCGGTCTTGTTACTGGTAATTTCTTAACTCCGTTTGACATCCTATTTATCGGCAATTCTTGACTTGAGGATGGAAGCTGATTGTTCAGGTTTCCCTGTATCGACACATTTCTAATACTCACAGAGTTATCTGATACTAATTTCCAGTTCTCTTTTGTTTGAGAACTGCACAAATGGATATAACTATTTGACTTACAAGAAGTAATTTACCAACTTTGTTTAAGTGTAGTCCATATATTAACATCATCAGCATAAACTAGAAGCTGATGTGTACCATTCAATTTTAAACCCTCCTGGTTTGCCTGAACCCTTCCAATGGCATATCCAAAGCAAAGTTGAAAAGCAATGGTGATAAAGCATCTCCTTGTTTCAAACCATTCTTAATAGAAAATGTGTCAGACAAATGTTTGCCTACCTGGACTCTGCTATAGACACATTTTTACTAGCCTTACTAGTTTCATTTTTTTTATGGCTTGACAGCCTTATATGGGCCTGGGCCTCCTCGTTTCGTCGAGGTTTCATGGTCACACACATTTGAGACACACCACAGTCAGTAGGACTCCTCTGGACGAGGGACCAGCTCGTCGCAGAGACCTCTACCTGACAACACACAACACTCACAAGAGACAGACATCCATGCCCCCAGTGGGATTAGAACCCACGATCCTAGTAAGCAAGCGGCCGAAGACCCTTGCCTTAGACCGCACGGCCACTGGGATCTGCTTACTTGTTTCATAGGGATACCAAATTCAATGAGAATATTATACAAGACCTCCCTCCTAACTGAATCATAGGCTTTCTTGAAGTCTATAAATAGCTGATGCACTGCCTCATTGTATTCCCATTTTTTCTCAAATATTTGACAAATGCAGAATATAAGATCAGTAGTCGACCTGTTACGTCTAAATCCGCATTGATGCTCCCCAATAATTTCCTCTGCATATGGAGTTAACCTTGACAGAAGGATGTTGGATAGAATTTTGTATGTGGTTGACGAAAGTGATATGCCTCGATAATTACTGCAATCTGTTTTATCACTCTTCTTATAAATAGGTACAATGATTGACTCCTTCCACTGCTCAGGCAATTCCTCTTTATTCCAGATAGAATTAATAAGTTAATGGATCTCAGAACGAATTGTCCTACCTCGTGCTTTAATCAGTTCTGCTGGAATTTGATCAATACCTGGTGATTTGTGCCTGTTTAAATTTTCAATAGCTATCTCAACCTCAGAGTCACTGGACTCAGGCACCAGTGGCTCTGCTGTATGTATTTCAGTCTGCCTAACATCATTGACTCCATGTACATTAAATAGCTGAAAGAAATGATTCCTCCACCTAGCCAAGATACTGTGGGAGTCTGCAACCAGACCATCCTTCTCATCCTTTACTACATTAGTTCTAGGCTGGTAACCCTTCTTAAAGTCATTGATGCCCCTATACAAGTCTCTGATATTCTTGTTCTTTGTGTTGGTTTCAAGTTCATTAATTTTAGCTTTCAGATATTCCTTCTTTTTGTTCCTGAAATGTCTACTAGCTTCACGTCTTACATTGTTCAGATTATCTACATTACTTTGGTTTGGATTCTGTAACTCCTGCATTTTAGCCTGCTTCCTTTGATCTAAATATTTTGAACATTCTTTGTCGAACCATGGTTTATGCTGCTTCCTTTCATACAGCCCTAGACTCTCTTTAGCTGAGATTTTGATACTCTCTTTAATGTTTTCCCAAGCCCTATTCATGTCCTCAAAAACATTTAAGTTCTCCAAAGCTGCAAACCTGTTTGAGATCTTTATCTGATAGTGTTTCCTAACCTCTAGTTCACTTAGCTTCTTGAGATTAAATCTCTCCACATCAAACTTCTGTGCTGCTTGTTTAATTACCACCAGTCTTTCCCTAACTTTTGCAACCACCAGATAGTGATCAGTATCACAGTCAGCTCCCCTGAAAGATCGCACATCGAGTATACTTGAATGCCATCTCCTACGTAGGGCATTTCAGAAGTTTTGTGTATGATTTTATTTTAATAACAAAATACTAGATAAAAATACTATTGATATTCCTGAATGTATATACACATGTCATCTACTGAATGGAATCACCAGCACTGTCCACACACTTTTCCCATCTACGTGGTAAACGATCAATTGCAGCTCTGTTTTTGTCCGCGGACGGACGCTTTACAGAGGCAGTGACAGGAGTGTTGATATCGTCTTCCAACTGAAATCGTTTTCCCCGAACATGTTCTTTCACACGTGAAAACAACCAATAATCACATGGGGCGAGATCTGGAGAGTAGGGAGGATGTGCCAACACTTCTCAGCCCCAACGTTGCACCAGATTTTACACATAACGATGGCGATGAGGTGTAGCGTTGTCCTGGAGCAAAATGGCACCACGCTCCAGCAGTTCTGGTTGTTTACGGCGAAGAGCCGGCCTCACCCTATCAGAAGTCGGAATCTCGCCAGCAAGTGTTTACCATATCCTCACCAACAGCTTGGGGAAAAGAAAAGTTTGTGCAAAGTGGATTCCACACGTGCTCAACGATAACCAAAGAGCCATGCGTGTTCTTCTCGCCACCACCCATCTGCAGCATTGGAGAAATGAAGGCAGTGCATTCCTCGATCGCATTTTAACGGTTGACGAGTCATGGATGCATTCATTTGACCCTCAGCTGAAACAGCAGAATGCTGAATGGCGCGCCCCAATGTCACAGAGGAAGAAAATTGTATGGCGCAGTCTCGGTGCTCTGTCATGTTCTTCAGCCAAAATGGGCTTGTGCTTGACCATCCCGTGCCAGTTGGCACCACGATCAAGCCCATATTACTGCTCACTCTTGCAGGATAAGGTGAGGCCGGCTCTTTGCCATAAATTACCGCTAAGGTTTCTAGGGAGTGCCTGGGCTTAATTTGTTTAATCACCGATGCATTCGTCCTTCTTGCTGTCCATGATATTCTGAGAAGTCTTCTGCACGTCCATAACTCGAAGGTACCTACATTCCTTTTGTCTGCCTTCATTAACTTCCAGCTGTCGCATCCATACAGCACTGCTGGGAAGACTATTGTCTGCACTAATTTAACTTTTGTGTTGGTCGAAACTCCTGAGTCTTTCACAATTTTTTTCAATTTTGCCATTGCTGCTTTGCCGAAGGTTATTATTCTCTTGATCTCGTCATGGATATAGCCGTCATTGGTGATGAGAGCCCCTAAAAACTTGTAGCTTGATACTGTCCTTATTTCTTCTCCGTCTACTAATATGTTCCTTCTTCCTCAATGCTCATTACTCTGGTTTTCTTTATATTCTGTTTAAGAGCCGCCTTTTCACTACTGATTTTCACCCTTTTTATCAGTTCGCCGATATCGTCCTTGTTTTCTGTTAGTAGAGTTGTATCGTCTGCATATCGTAGGTTGTTTATTTTTCGGCCCCCTATTTTGACACCTGCCTCAATATCTTCTAACCCTGCTGTTATTATGTGCTCGCTATATACAGGATGGGTGGGAAGTAAGTAGGCATTAAATAATCAACACGTCAGGCTGCTCGCGAAAGCGGACTGTCGAGGCACACGATAAGAACGGTGTTAGAGAAAGACTTGAATTTTCGCCCGTGGAAACCTCATTACGTGCAGGAGCTGACACCTGAAGACTGTGACCGCAGAATGGAATATGGGGAGTTGATGCTGGGTTCGCACGAGGGTTGGCCACAACTGTTTGAAAACATTCTCTGGAGCGACGAGGCCGTTTTCCATATCGGCGGTTTCGTCAATCGACATAATTGCCATTACTGGGCGGCACACGATCCCGAAGTGACGGTGGAGAAGAGGCAAAATCGTCCAAAAGTGACCGTGTGGTGCGGAATGACGGCCACTAGGGTCATCGGCCCATATCTTCTGCATGACACCATTGAATTTTAAGCTATGCGTCCATATTCCCATTTAAAAAGGTACATGTAAAAATTATTTTTATTATCTTTGCATTGGAAATATAGAGGTTATAACCATTTCTCAATGCCTACTTACTTCCCACCCATCCTGTAGATTAAAGAGGACCGGTGATAAAATACAGCCTTGCCTTACGCCTTTTTGTACTGGGAACCAATTTGTTGCGATTTTTGGTCCTGCACTTTGACGTCTTGTTCGGTGTATAGGTCTCTTATTAATCCAATAAAATGTTCGGGTATTCCCATGTGTCTCATGCTGTTCCACACTATCAAACACCTTTGCGTAGTCTATAAAACACAGATATACAGGTTTGTTGCGCTCTCTGGTCCTTTCCAAGACCCATCTTACATTGGCGATTTGGTCCCTTGTCCCTCGCCCTTTCCCGAATCCAGCTTGTTCTACTGGCTTTTCACGTTCTATATATGGTTCAAGTCGTTTCTGAATTATTCTCAGTAGGATCTTGCTTGCGTGAGGGATTTAATGTAATGTTGCGATTATTCAAGCACTCTCTGACATCTCCTTTTTTGGGTAGAGGTATGAAGACAGACCGTTTCCACTCTCGTGGCCATTTCACCTTCTCCCATACTTCATTACACAAGATAGTCATTGCTGGGATAACTTCTTCTTTGATGTCTTTTAACAATTGTATTTGTATTAATTAAAAGTTTTAATAGACCAAGATGTGCATTATATTCTTGTAAGCAAGTCGAACACCACTGGAGTGATCGACTTGCTTACAAGAATATAGTGCACATGTTGGTCTATTAAAACTTTTAATTAGTTAACAAGATGCACGGTGAATACAACGTGAAATTCTGTTTGAATGTTGTCACACCCAGGAGCTTTGTTGTAAGGCAGCTGATCTAAAGCCCACCTTACTTCACTCTCCAGAATCCACGGTTCTTTCTCGTATGTGGAGCCGTTTAAGTCTTTGGACTGTTCATTGGTCTTGTACAACTCTGTTGTGTACTCCTTCCATCTTTCTAAAATTTTTTTCCTTTTCCGTTATTGATTCTCCATTTTTGCCTTTGAGTGCACCTGTTTTGGGGATAAACTGCCTAGTGAGATCTCTTATTGTCCTGAACATATCCCTGGGCATCTTTTTCCCAGCTTTCTCCTCTAAATCGCGGCATTTTTCTTTCATAAACCTTACTTTATCTTTCCTAGCTCTTCTTTGAAACTCAGAGTTCAATCTTCTTACTTCTTCCCTGTTTCCTACTTCTTTTGCTTCCCGTCTCTCTTCTGCAATCTTAAGTGTTCTTTCTGTGAGCCATTTGGGACCTTTCTTGTTTCTCTTTTCGGGTATATTCTTCATGGCAGCTTCTGTTATAACCCTCATTATCTCTACCCAGAGATTATCTGGGTCTCGGTTCGTCACTTACAATGTTTCCAATGTTTCGAACCCTTTGCCTACTGCATGTTTGTATTCTTCTGGTATGTGTTCCAAGTCCAGTTTTGATCTCATTCGTCTGTGGTCTTTAGATCTCTTTAACTTAACCCAGGTAGTTGCTATTAAGAGTTCATGGTCAGACCCGCAGTCTGCTGCTGGTATTGTTTTTTAGACTTATGGCGCTTTTCCACCTGTGTGTGCCCAAAATGTAATCTATTTGGTTTTGGTATCTGCCGTCAGGAGATGTCCAACTGTGCAGTCTGTCTATTGGTTGTTGAAACATGGTGTTGGCAACGAACAAAGAGTTTTCCATACAAAATTCAATTAACTTTATTCTGATTTCACCGTGCATTTTTGAACATTAATTATGTTTTACACCAACCAAATGCACATATTTATTTAAAGAACATTAAAATATTCTATAAAATGTTAGATAAAAAACCCCAACATATGTTTCGGCTTATCGATAAGCCATCCTCAGGGGATGTCACAACTGCTTGTTTATAAAAGACGTACACATATTGGTCCTCTGTAGAGGAGTATAGTCATCGCCATATCTCACTAGACTTTCTTCCACCACTTGTTGCGTGCTATAGAGTATATCTCTGTGATCAAAGGGAACTTCTCGTCAATAGTCGGTGAAATTTCCCGCTTTTCCCGCGAAGCTTCCTAACCTCACTTCCTCGATGCACGACGACTGCGTATCTGTTGATACTGAAGGACTGCTTTCTGGCTTATTATCTCAGCTATTCTGCTCGTGTGTTTACTATATTCACAGCTACTCACCTGAGTCACTCAATTCCTTTGCTACTCACAATTATCTACTAACTTCGTACCTGCCTATAGGGCACCTACCCCTCAAATAACATACAGTATATCAAATACATACAATGCACTTAAGATCATGCTAACTATATACTTAAAAAGCATAGCCATAGGCTTTTGTCAATAAGTGATGATATTCATACAAAATAAATAGAATTGTACTAATAAGTATAGATGACAGAGTACCAAAAACTATTGAAATAAGGTTAAAAGTCAGAAACCTCAGCAAACTATTACAGGCGGAACATAAGTTCAATTAAAACATTCACATTGTGTTCTCATTTTTGTTATGGTTAAAATGATTAAAATATTCCTCCAAAGCATAAAATGTATTACAATAAAGAAAGTTCTTAATTAATCATTTAAATTCATTAATATCATTAATTTTAACCTTTATATAGGACAGTAAACTATTAAATACTTTAAGACCCATATAATAAGGGCCCTTCTGATAAATTGTTAAATTTGATGTGGGATAATGAAAATCGAAACCACGTCTAGTATTTCTTTCATGAATATCTAAGTTACGTGTAAATCGATCCTTATTATTACAAACAAAGCATAATAGTGAGAAAATGTATTGCGATTGAAGAGTCAAAATTTTGATGTTGCTGAATAATTTTCTGCATGACTCATTTTTACTGGTATTAGTGATTATTCTTAATATATTTTTTTTTGTAATCTAAAAACGTTTAAGCTGTGTGGTGAAGCACCCCAAAAAGTTATGCAGCCATTGATGCAGACTTGATTATAGTTATGATTGACCAATATTTAAGCATATCTTAAAGTTTTTATAAAAAACGGGACAAAAGTGGCATTTTTACTAAAACGACAGGACGGCCGGAACATAGCAAAAAACGGTACTGTCCTATTCGAAACGGTACATATGGTCAGCCTAGCTATATCACACTTAAGATCCTTCAAGCTGTCAGGTTTCATACTTTTCATTCATTCATTCATTTATTTATTTACATTCCATCAATCCAAGGATGAGATACAGAATATGTCATTGATTTATACAATATAAAGTTTTAGACCAAGTGTAAAGGCTGCACAGAGCCAGTCATGAGATTAAATATTACATGAAATTAGAATAGTAAATCTAGGTCTTATTATAAAACAATGAATACTTAATTTACAACTTGAACAGAATAAATAATACCGTAATTTGACAACAATATAAAAATCTTAATTACTGGAACCAAGATCCTTATTTATTTCCAACTATAATATTCATCCAAGGTGTAGAAGGAATTTGTAAGAAGAAACCTCTTTAAAGCTGATTTAAATTTCTTAATGTCATATGATAATTGCTTAAGATGTAATGAAAGGTGGTTATAAATTTTGATACCCGAGTAATAAACTTCTTTTTGAAATACTGTTAATTTCGCTGTGGGGAGATGTAAATCATAATTAGTTCATGTATTAAATTTGTGAACATCAGAATTAGTTTTGAATAAACCTCTATTCTTAACAACAAATAATAGTATAGAGAATATGTACTGAGAGTGGAGCAGAAGGATACATAATTTTTTGAATAAGTCACGACAGGAATCTTTGCCATTAGAATTTATAATAGCTCTAACTATGCTTTTTTGTAATAGCTTTATTTTTACCAACACATGCACTACAATTATGTCATATTTTTTACACCCCTACATATGTTTTGACTATTTATTAGCCATCATCAGGGGGATCAAAGTCCAGGAGAAAAAAACCCCCTCTTCAATATCATACACACCACTGCACACAATACGCATGCGCACAGCGTGGCCCAGACACCCATGACCTAAGCATAGTACTATAAAATCAATACCAATCAAAACGCAGCCAACCGGCGAAGCCTACAGAACAAGACACACAGCAACATGTCACAGGTATGTCACGCAAATAATAATCTGCTCAAAAAAAGTCAACTCTATGATAGTAATTTGAAAAAACTATACTAATTCTCATTAATATATCTCTGCAGATAACTACAACAACCATTTGAGATGAAAACAAGACCAACTGCCAATAATTTAAAGAAAACAATGCACTTGTATTTTAACCACTGATGTAGCAAATGCTACTGATTTTATAGTGAACATAGTTTTATCTCGTTTTAACCTTGAATGATGAACCAACTATTATAATGGATGTATAGCCTGTGTATATACTTTGATCCCCCTGATGATGACTAATAAATAGTCGAAACATATGTAGGGGTGTAAAGAATACGACATAATTGTAGTGCATGTGTTGGTAAAAATAAAGCTATTACTTAAAGACAAAATGCATGGTGAATATAATGTGATATTCTTTTTTGAATCTTGAATATGACTCCACTGTAGGCTGAGGTACCCCAAAAAATTAAACCATACGTTATAATTGAATGAACCAAGGAAACATAAATCATCCTTAGAACTTCAAGAGATATAAAAGGTTTAACAGATCTAATTACATAACATGCTTTATTGAGTTTTGATATTATTTCATCAATATGAAATCCCCATGACAAATTATTATTAATTACTAATCCTAAAAATTTAGCATTATAGATTTTAGAAATTTGTTTAGTTTCATACACTATTTGAAGGTCGGATTCATGACTAATTTTAGTCAGGAATTGTAGAAAATGAGTTTTATCCAAATTTAGTGATACCAAATTGCTTTTAAACCAGGTATTAATTTGTATAAAAATACTGTGTATGTCTTTTTTAAACTCCTGGAGATCAGAATCAGTAATTATTATGCTTGTATCATCTGCAAATAGAATTGGGTTGGATATATTAGATACAATTTTAGGTAGGTCATTAACATATAGAAGGAAAAATAGGGGACCAAGTATGGAGCCTTGGGGCACTCCATGTTTGACTGCTTTCCATTCAAAAGTATATTTTCTTGAATCCTGATCTATCAGCACCCTCTGGAATCTATCTTGTAGGTAAGATTTCAATAAATTGTTAGCTTTACCAGAAATACCATAAAATTCCAATTTGGACAAAAGAATATCTTGATTGACACAATCAAATGCCTTATGTAAGTCACAAAAGACTCCACCAACTAATAATTTATTATTTAGTGCTGATAGTATATTATTTATTAACTCATAGGAGGCTAAATCCGTAGATGACCCTTTCCTAAATTCGATCTGTTCCATGAACTAGGATATTATTATGATTAACATGTTGATATAATCTATTATAAATAACCTTTTCAAAAATTTTAGATAAAGATGTAAGCATAGAAATGGGTCTATAGTTAGGTATATTTCTTTTATCCCCCTTTTTAAATATGGGTTTGATTTCAGAGAATTTTAATCTCATTGGGAAAATACCTGAAGATAACATCCTATTACATATATAAGTTAGGGGAGATGAAATATATGGAATACTTGATTTCATAACTTTTGTTGATATCCCATCATAACCATGTGAATTTTTCATTTTTAGAGAATTTGTTATATCTTCTATTTCTTTAGATGACGTATATTTAAGCTTTATATTGGGAAATGATTGATTAAATGCCTTTAATAAATAAGCTATAGGATTATCATTCTTGGATGTTTCATTGTTACTATTAATATTAAGATTATAATTATGATTAAGATTAAGATTAGGAATATGATTATCTAGTAGTATATTTTGAGCGATTGATATAGAGTAATTGTTGAACTCCTTAGCAATGATTTGTCCATTATTGGAGAGAGTACCATTTACATTGATTGAAGATATCTTATTAGTGTCAGGTTTAATTTTGGTGGTATTTTTTATAATTACGAGTAGTTCTAGACTTATTGGCAGCATGAGCTAGTACACTGCTATAGTAATTCCTTTTAGCTAATTTAATAACCTCTGATAAAATTCTGCAATACTTTTTGTAATAATTTATTAAATTAAGATCATTACTATTTCTGGTGGTTAATAAAAGCTTCCTTTTATTATTACATGAAGTCTTAATTCCTGTTGTTAACCATGCTTTGGTAAAAGATCTACGAGAGATTTTTTAAGAGGGAAACTAGAATAGAAAATTCTTAGGCAAGTATTCAAGAAATTATTAAAGATAGTATTTACATAATTATCGGTAAAAATATCCTCCCAAGACTCATAGCTTAGTTTAGTATTAAAATTAATAATTGAACATTTATCAATTTTTTGACTAAAATAGAAATGATTATTACAATTTTGTACAGGGAAGTTATGTATTACAATAATCTGCGCATCATGATCACACATACCATTCACAAAGGGGTAGATTGAAAAGTTATGAAATTTAGTATTGTTTATAAAGATATTGTCAATTGCCAAAAAAGAATTATTATGAATTCTTGTAGGAAACTGAACTGTACTATAGAGACAATAAGAGGCCAGTAAGGAATCTAATAGTTGTTTATGTGTAGAATCATTGAGATAGTTTATATTTATTTCTCCACATATAATTATTTCAATAGAATTTTCATAAATCATATTCAGAATAGTTTCAAGATTATTTAAGAAATATAGAAAATTCCCAGAAGGAGCTTGATATATGGCCATAATATATATAGTGTAATCAGTGAGATGTATTTCCACAGCACATATTTCCAAGTCTTTTTCTTTACAAAACTTAATTAAGCTAACATTAGTAAATTGAATAGATTCATGAGTAAAAATACATACCCCTCCATTTTTAAATGAATTTCTACAAAATTTTGCACCAAGCTTGTAATTCATCAAGGCAACACTGCCTAATTCATTATTATGTAAATGATGTTATGTAAAACAGAGAACATGTGGAGGTGTTGCAGCTATGGAAATAGGAAACTCATCTATTTTATTATTAGTAAGGCCTCTAATATTTTGGTGTAAAATCATTAGATCCTTTTTGGATAATTTAGGAATAAAGTTATTTCTTTCTGGATCTTGGTTCTTGTTAACATTTAAATCACTATAATTCGATGCTGAAGTCGGGGAATGCTTGTTATCATTCGGTGCAGAATCTTCTGTCTTCCAGTTTGCTATCCAAAAATACAAAGCTTAAGATATACAGAACTATAATTTTGCCTGTTATTTTGTATGGGTGTGAGACTTGGTCTCTCACACTGAGGGAGGAACATAGGCTTTGGGTGTTCGAAAATAGGGTGCTGAGGAGGATATTTGGGCCTAAGAGGGACGAGGTAACGGGGGAGTGGAGAAGACTACATAACGAGGAACTTAATGATCAGTACTCATCACCAAATATTTTTCGGGTGATCAAATCGAGAAGAATGAGGTGGGCGGGGCATGTAGCACGTATGGGTGAGGGGAGAGGTGCATACAGGGTTATGGTGGGGAGACCTGAGGGAAGGAGACCACTTGGAAGACCCAGGCATAGATGGGAGGATAATATTAAGATGGATCTTCAAGAAGTGGGATGGGGGGGTATGGACTGGATTGATATGGCTCAGGATAGGGGTAGGTGGCGGGCTCTTGTGAGTGTGGTAATGAACCTTCGGGTTCCATAAAATGCGGGGAATTTCTTGACTAGCTGACGACCTGTTAGCTTCTCAAGAAGGACTCTGCTCCATGGAGTTAGTTAGTTAGTTAGTTAGTTATAATTCATGCACTGGCAGATTCTGTTAGCTCAAGTAAATTGTTTTTTCTATGATTATGATTTAAATTTCTATTAAAAGGATCTTGGTTTACTGTAACAGTATACCTATGTGATTTAAGTTGCTGGTCTGTGTTATTATTGCTTAATTCCTTAACTTTATCATTAGATATCTGTACCATAAAAAATCATTGTTCCTTGTAGTTGGAACTTTCCTTACTCTGCTAGAAGATCTAATTGAGATTGGAACAGTTGACAATGTCTCTTCTGTATGCTTGATAATTTCAGAATTTGGGACACTTACCATATCACTCTCTATTACAGAAATAAGACTACTATCAATTAAAACATTATTTACAGCATGAGTATTCACAGCATGAGTATTCTCTAGATGTTCACATTTCCATCCTAAATTGATCGGGATTACTTCTTTTTGTAGAATCATGGCAATCTGTGAAGCTAATTCTTTAGATAATATATCTTTTCCAGGACTATTTAAATGGAGTCCATGTTGTGTAAATAATTCTCTATTGTCAGCTAACTTTACAAATGAAACATGCTTCAAATGTTTAACCAGTTTTCCAAGTTTCCTATTAAATTTACTGATTTCCTCGTTGACACAGGATGATTTCATTAAGTCAAAACGATGTGGTACACTCAATAAAATTATGTTAGTATGGTTGTTACTTTGAATGAAGTTTACAACATTTCTTAAACCATTCACAGAGTTATTTTTCCCTACATCGTTAGCACCACCCCAGAAGATCACTAGTTCTTTTACATAAAAATTCCTTTTCAACACCATTTTTATTATCATTGCACTCAGAATTTTGATATATTTCTCCTACCCTTTGTCATGACGTCTTACGAAACAACTGATCCATGGTAGAGGCTGTCATTCATTCATTCATTCATTCATTTTATTTGTTCCGTAGATCCTTACAAGGTTCTATCACCTATATGGATATGGACACAGTCAATACTACTATGTATATAAAAATTTTGCTTAATAAAAAATATTGCATAAACCAAGCATTGTCATAATAAACAAAATCAATTAGTATAAATATTACATTACTGAACATGAAACCTTGTACAATATTCATAAAACCAAACATAGTGTATATTTCTTAAAAAGAACAATTAATAATACTGCGACACATCATAATTCTTAAATTAATCACATTATTGAACCATAAAACATATTATTTATAAAGAAACAATCATACAGAAGTATGATCTTTCTTGATATACAATCAGAATTTAAAATGTCCACCACAAGTATTATCTGTTGAGGAATTCATCTACACTGTAAAAGGAGTTTGTTTTCAAGTAGGTTTTCAAAAGATTTTTAAACTTATCAATATTACCAGAGGCACATTTAATGTTTGAAGGAAGACCATTGTAAAGTTTTATTCCTGAGAAATACACCCCCTTTTGGTAACAGGCTAGAGAAGCCTGAGGTAAATGGAAATCGCTTTTATGCCTAGTATTTAGATTATGAAATTCTTGATTCGTGATAAAATTTTCTAAATTGTGAGTCACAAATAACAGCAAAGATAAGATATATTGCGATTGCAAAGGTAATATATTTAGTTCCTTAAACAAATTCCTACACGAGTCTCGACTTCCTCTTCCCATAATAATTCTTACAGCCCTTTTCTGAATCTTAAAGACCTTAGAACTGTGTGAGCAATTGCCCCAAAAAATAATTCCATAAGACATTATTGAGTGAAAAAGGGCATAATATATTGTTAATAATGTAGTTTGAGACATGTATGGTTTTATTTGTCTTATTGCATAGCAAGCAGTGCTCAGTTTATTTACAAGATGGTCAATATGATTTTTCCAATTTAAAGAGCTGTCAATCAATAAACCTAAAAATTTTGTGTGTGTAACGTTTGAAATTGATCCACTGATATCACTAATTTGCAAGTGGGTTAAGGAATTATTCTTAGAAACAAATCTAATGTAATGTGATTTTTCAAGGTTAAGAAAGAGTAAATTTCTTTTAAACCAGTTATTAAGGGACTCAAAAACAGTTTGGATATTCACATTATAGGTGTCAAAATCTGAATGTCTTAATAGAATACTTGTATCATCAGCAAATAAAATGGGTTTAGAACTATTGCTTATTTCTTGTGGAAAATCATTTATATAAATAAGAAAAAGCAGGGGTCCAAGGATGGAGCCCTGCGGAACACCATGCTTAATCCTAGCCCAATTTGAAGCAAAAAAACTGTTTGTATCCGTATCATATATTGACACTCTTTGATAACGATTGTGGAGGTAAGATCTGTATAAATCATTATCTATACCTTGTATACCGTAGTATTGAAGTTTAGACAACAATATTTCAAAATTCACACTATCAAAAGCCTTTTCAATATCACAGAATATACCGCCCACTATTAGTTTGTTATTTAATGCATTTAATATTTCATTAGTTAGAGCAAAAATAGCATTATCAGTGGTAAGTTTAGGTCTAAACCCAAACTGTTCCTTAGCTAAAATATTTAATTTATTTAAGTGATTTAATAATCTGGATTGCATTATTTTTTCAATGATTTTTGAAAAGGATGTAAGTAATGATATAGGTCTATAATTTGATAATTCCTGTCTGCTACCTTTCTTATATAGAGGTTTTATTACTGAATATTTAAGTCTGTCTGGAAAAACGCCTTTAGAAAGAACTTTGTTAAATATATAATTCAAGGGTGATATTATGAAAGGAGAACTTAATTTAAGAATCTTTGAAGAAATCTCATCATACCCATATGAACATTTAGATTTGAGGGATTTTATTATATTTTCTATTTCCATAGTTGTTACAGGCGTATATTTAATTCTTGCGTATGTCTTGTGTGTTGATTGTGAAAAATAATATGCTGAGCTGTCTTTGTTAGTATAATTATTATGAACATTATTCTTATCTACGTGAGGTTGAATTTTGTTTTTGATTAAATCTTCAACTATGGAGAGATAATAGGTGTTGAAGGCCTCTGCAATATGTTGCTTATCGTGTATACTATTATTTCCTATTTTAACAGCCTGTATGTTACCATAATTTGTTTTCCTTGTAATTTCTTTGTTTATAAGTTCCCAAGTTTTTTTATTTTTATTTTGAGCATTTTTTATTTGATTCTCATAATGCATTCTCTTCGCTTGTAAAATAACTTTCGATAAAACTTTACAATAATCTTTGTAATATTTCATTAAAGAGGAATCATTGCAATTTCTAGCCAATGTATACAGTGTCCTTTTACGCTTGCAGGATATTCTTATGGCTTTAGTCATCCAAGAGTTATTGGCTCCTAATTTCTTATTGATTTTTATAAGGGGGAAACTGGAGTAAAAAATTCTTAAGCAAGAGTTAAGAAATGTATTGAACATGTCATTTACATCCTCAGTTTCAAAGACAGAGTTCCATGATTCAAAACTTAGCTGATATTGAAATTCAGCTGTGGACTTGGTAAATTTCCTTGAGTAACCAGGTGAATGAGAGTTGATCATATTATATGTAACTTGAAGTGTTATTATTTGTGCGTCATGATCTGACAGACCATTGCTTAAAGGATATATGAAGTAATCTTCAAATTTACTAGTATCAATAAAAATGTTATCTAAGGCTGAGCATGAGTTTTGATCAAAACGAGTTGGGAATGTGACAGTTTTGACAAGATTATAAGACATTAATAATGCATCAAGTTGATTCCTACTAGAGTTATCAGTGAGATAATTTATGTTAAAATCTCCACAAATGATGATATCGATTTTTAATTTGCTTACTTTCTGCAATATCTGATCTAGTTGTGTCAAAAATACTTTATATTTCCCAATTGGAGCTCTATAGATTGTCAAAATACATATATACTTATTTGGAAGTTTCAGTTTAATAGCACACACTTCAATATCCTGTTCAGAACAGTAGTCATCCAGGTTTAAACGTATGAAAGTTAATTTCTTTAAAATGAAAATACTGACACCTCCCTTATGCATTAATTTTCTGCAGTAATTAGAACCTAAAATATAATTTTCAATTTGGATATGAGATAGTTCTTGTTTTCTTAAATGGTGTTCAGTGAAACAAAGGACATGTGGTGGATTATTGGGTAAATGACATAGAAATTCATTAATTTTGTTTTTTAAGCCTCTTATATTTTGATGTAGGATTTTGAGAGGCTGGTTTTTGGATGAACCTTTTGAGTGACTGTCAGAGTTTGCTAGACTACCAATTACTCCTTCATTATTATGTACAGCTTTTAATTTAAAATCTATATTAATATTACTATTACTTTGGGGAAGTTTTGCATCACCACTTGCACTGGCAATATTTACAAGATTTAACCTGTCATTTATAGGTAATGAATATTTTATCAAAGTAGTTTTATCAACTGCATTATTCCTAGTTAACTTGTGGCCCATAAAAATCCTCAGACCTTGTCAAAGGAATCCTTCTGGATCTCTCAGATTTCCTAGTATTTCCCATTTCTCTCCTAGTTGGGCTTTCTAGATTTGAAGACCCACAGTTTGAATCTTGCACAAATTTACCGTCTGAATCATCTGCACTCAACATCACAACCTCAGTCTTCTCATGCTCCACAACACTATCCAGTTCATGTACCAAACGGCTGGGGGACTTACAGAAAACATAAACTTCCTCAGAACCAGATTCCACATCGAGCATTCCTCCGTTATCTAGTCCTGTCACCTCCAACTCAGACAAATCAGTAGCACAAACATTACCAACTCTTATTGGAGTTATTGGAGAACCAGTATCTTCTTCCAGTGCTGAATAAATATGGAGAAGTAGATGATTAGAAAGTAACTCTTTGCCCAAACCGTTTAGGTGCAATCCATGTTTAGTAAATAGCAATCTATTGCTGTCAGCTTCAATTACTTTGACATGAGAAAAAAACTTAGCTAACTTGTATAACTTCCTATTAAAAGATTTGATTTCACTGTTAATATGAGAGTTCTTAAAGTCATACCTATAGGGGATGCCTATTAAAATTATATTAGTTTGATCAACACTTTTTACAAAACTAGTCACATCATTAAAAACCTTTTTAAGGTCATTCCTATTAACATCATTCGACCCACTGCACATAATTAGGAAGTCATCCATTGTGAGTTTGTCGATATCACTTTTTACTGACTCCATCACAAATTTAGATGTAGCTCCTGGCATAATATGTCCAAGCACTTCAAACTGATCGTTTGAGAAGACTTTCATATGAGCTGCACAACCACGTAGATGGCTGTCACCTACCAATAAAACTTTATGTTTGCGGCAATTAGAAAATCTCTTTTTGTTAACTTGGAGCTTCCGTGAAGATTCCCGCAATAAGAATTGTATGTAACTCACATTATCACTCACACATTGACTATTACCATCCTTCTTGTCGTAACTTACTTGACCATTCACAAGTGTTGGTATCCGATTTGGTTGAGGATCGGTTTTGTAGTTTTTCCCATGGTTACCTCCAGGTACATGGTAGATTGGAGAAGGTGGTCGCTGCGTCAAATGATGCTTAATTAATGAATTCTTGGTTCTCCTTTGCTCCTTTACCATCTGCCACCATATTGTAATATGGAACAATTGTGTGACAGGTACAACAATCAGCGTTTAATAGCTGCAGCTTATGTGAAGTCACTATTGTCACTACCAGTGATCAACAAAGTATCAGCTACAGACTTTAGAGCATTAATAAATCAGTTTCAAAGCAACTTGAATGCTATTAAGGCATTAGACTTGGGCATTCCCTTGCATGAAGTGTTGTTGTCTCAGATACTAATAGAGCATGTGGATGAATTAACCAGAAAGCAATGGGAAAAGAAGGCAGTTACACAAGGGGTTACTGAGCTTGAAGAACTAATTAAATTCCAGAAGGTAAATGTCAGGTCCTTGAATTAATTCACGCAAGTCAGCAACCAAGGGATACTAACAGCAACAATAGCATATGCAAGCCAACCAAGCACTAATATTTGGCCAAATACAAATCATGTGTTTTGTGTAAAGACAACCATCCCTTGCATAGATGTAAGCAGTTCAGGAAAGCAAGCACGCATCAGAGGCTAAATCTAATAAAGCAGAATCAATTGTATCTCAATTTTTTTTTATTAGTCTCACCGTGCATATTTCACATTTATGAAACACCGACAAAATGCACTTCACTTTTACTTTTTATTACATATTAATAGACCCCTTTGTTTCGGTTTATGCAAAAAACCATCATCAGGGGGTTCAAAACTACATACATTCTGCATCCAATGTCATTTCTGCCCTTATATTTGTGCAATATCTTAGTATGCAAATGACATTCACTTATAAAATCAGAGTTTGAAACGTATATGAAAGCACCGAGTATAAAATTGTTAAAAGTTTGTTAAAATTCATGTTGAAATGGTAAAATGCAGCAGTATGGGTCACTGTGTTACATCTATATATTTGGCTGTTATGGCTAATATGTAATAAAAAGTAAAAGTGAAGTGCATTTTGTTGGTGATTCATAAACAGTGAACTGTATCTCAGTTGTTTGGGTAACAGTCACAGGACACCACAATGTTATGTAGAATGGAGGTATAAATTTTGCAATAGAAAGCATAACTAATTGTTGCCATGTCAGTCTAAGCTAGCTCAGAAAAACAACAATCATAACGATTGTAACAATGAACATCAGCCACACCTGATCAGACCTGAACAAAATAACAGCTAATCAGGCATGACAGTTTGTTATAAATCTAAGGGAAGGCCATCTTCACAAATACTGCTTGCTACAGCGATAGTTTATGTCAGGGTTAAATATGGACAATTAGTGAAATGCAGAGCATTATTGGATTCAGCGTCATAAGGTAATTCCGTAACAGAACGCCTAGTTCAGCTGCTTCATTTGAGAAAATTTAGGTCACATGTACCTGTTCAAGGCATTAACAAAGTCACAGAAACAATTCATTATGCTGCTTCACTAGAAGTTAAATGCAGATTTAGCAATTGGGAAACCAAAATAGATTGCGCTGTATGTCCCAAGATAACAGGAATGATTCCAGGAACATCTGTAGATTGTAATGAGTGGGGTATCCCAGAAGGCTTGATGTTAGCAGATGAGAACTTCAACAGCCCAAATTCCATTGACATCTTGTTAGGAGCTGATGTGTTATTTGAAGTTCTTCGTCATGATAGGAAGACATGGCCAGGAAACTATCCAGTTTTACAGGATACAGAACTAGGATGGATTATTTCAAGCAAGATACCTTTAGCAGTGCCTGAACGAGCTCCAAGACAAAGTTTCTTCGTTCGCAATAATGACAGCTTAGATCAGCAACTGCAAAGATTTTGGGAAATTGAAGAATACCCTAATAAGACTTGGACAACTGAAGAAATTTTGCACGAAGAACACTTCAAAAAGCATACCACTAAACCAGTAAAGCATCCAGAATCAACACTTGATCAACATGAGGTTACTACAGTTATAGTTATGATTCAGCAGAGTTCATCACCAGGTCTTCAACACTATCAAGATTGCGAAGAATAGTAGCATATTGTCTGAGGTTTGCTCACAATGCAAGAAATCCTTCATCAAGAAGGACCGGTTATCTTACCAGCACAGAATTAAGAGATGCACTGCATGCCTACCTTAAGATAGCACAGCAGGAGATGTATACTCAAGAAAATAATGACCTCCACAAGAAGGGTCACGGAGCCAATTGCAACCTCTCCACCCATTCCTTGACAAGGAAGATTATCTTCGAGTTGGTGGAAGATTACAGCATTCACATCTTCCATATGATTCTAAACGTGAATTAATATTGCCTCCTACACACCATCTTACAGAACTAATCATAATGAATGAAAATTTTAGGCTTTTGCATACAGGTTCACAATTACTGATTGCCTCTTTGAGACAGCAGTATTGGATACCAAGAATTAAGCACATTATTCGTCCAATGTTGCATCATTGCTTGTCATGTTTCAAACTAAAGGCAGTAACATCATAGCAGTTGATGGGTCAATTACCTTTGGTACAAGTGACGGTGACACACTCATTTTTAAGTACTGGGGTATTTTATGTGGGTTCATTTGAGATAAAAAGTGTCAATACTAGAAGCAAAACTACAACCAAATGTTACGTAGCATTGTTTATGTACATGGCAACTAAGGCTACACACTTAAAATTGGTGTCTAATCTTACACCTGAAGCATTCGTTACAGAACTTAAACACTTCATAGCTAGGAGGGGTTTAATAGATCACCTCTACAGTGACAATGGCAGTAACTTTGTAGGATCAAATAGAGTTGAAGGCGTTCTTCAAGTCTGATGTTCATAAGGCATGTGCATGAATATGCAGCAAAGACACAATTTCATTGGCATTTTATTCCTTCCAATTCACCCACTTTGGAGGACTGTGTGAGGCAGGCATAAGGTCTTTGAAGCATCATTGGAAGAGAATTGTCGGCAAGGCTTTATTGACTTTTGAGGAATTTAGCACTTTGATTTACACAAATAGAAGCATGTTTGAATTCCTAACCAATTACAGCTTTATCCAATGATGTCCAGGTCATTTCCTTATTGATGCTCTGTTGACATCCCTTCCTGAACCAGACTTTACCAATGCAACAATGAACAGCTTATCCAGATGGCAGTGAGATCAGTGCTTCAATCAGCAGTTGTGGAAGAGGTGGTCATCTGACTACTTTAACAGCTTACAACAACACAGCAAGTGGCACAACAAGCAACCAGACCTCCATCCCGGTATGCTTGTCCTGCTTCACAAAGACAACTTACCTCCCATGTCCTGGAAATTAGTAATCATCAGTGAGACATTTCCAGGTCCAGATGGATATGTAAGAGTAGCAACAGTGAAAACCAGTCTGGACAATTGAAGCAACCAGTTCATAAATTAGTAGTTACCTGTGGAGCAAGGCAGAAACCTTAACCTTTGGTAATATGAGATATCACGAGAGGGGGGGGGGGGGGGGGGGGGGTATGTTTAAGCTTCATTTCCTTGTTGGCAAGGAGTTGTGTGTGTTGGTTCAAGTGACACCTGCAAAGGAGGGAGGCATTTTTTTCTCTTTCTTTTCCTTGTGTTTGTCGCTGCCTGGTCTAATCGTGCTTGAGTATGTAGCAGTGTATAGTAAGTGTGTAGCTGGATACAGCAGTGGTTGTTTAGTGATGATGAATTCCACAATCCAGAGATTGAACTGAATACAGTCCTCTTATATCAGCATTATACAGGGGGGTTTGAGGGGGGGGGGGTGCTGCAGCCTAGCTGCCCTAACCCCCCTTGGGTGTGCCCCTACTCATGGAGACCTTTTTGAACCTGTTCCAGAGATATGTCTGTTTCACTGATGAAGCTTTTTACTGATAAAAACAAAACTCTAGAAATATAACTAACTAACTCCATGGAGCAGGGTCCTTCTTGAGAAGCTAACAGGTTGTCAGCTAGTCACGAAATTCCCCACGTTTTATGGAACCCGAAGGTTCATTACCGCACTCCCAAGAGCCCGCCACCTGTCCCTATCCTGAGTCATATCAATCCAGTCCATGCCCCCCCATCCTACTTCTTGAAGACCTCAATTTTTACACTTTTACAAACTTTTAAAAATGGTATCCACTTTTTAAAAAAAATGTATGGTGCATTGATGGAATTATATTGACATGGGAAATCAAAGTTCTTGTAGAAAAAAACTGCCCTAGTGCATCTGTCCTCCATAAATCTCACATGGAATGCCCTGGGATTGAACCAGACAGTTATTCTGTGGAAGCAATGCATGCCACTTGATGGGTGAGGTGAAGCAGAGAGTAGCCTGCACTTGGCAACACAGTGTCTTGGCCCCTGTAGACGATGGCTGTATGCAGTAACTGCTTCACATGTTGTTGACCCACTGATTGGCATTCCAGTAAAGTGAACTAGTACATAAACTGGTACAACTTCTTACATAATATACGAGTATGAGCCATTCTACTTAAACTACCTCTTTATCCCCTACAGAAGACCTCATGACACTGACCAACAGCTAGACAACAGTAAGCCTAAGCCAACTCAATCCCACCCCTCTATCCTCTTGAATGTTAATTAACATGTCTCAATTTTTATTTTCTTTATCTTCTGTTTCTAGTTCACTGGCAGCATTCATAGGTTGGAGATGTTCACAATCCAATTCTGATGTCACAATCAAACATTATTTGAAATGGGGACTTCAGCATACATCTTTATGGTAATTTCAATTTTTGCTTATTTGAACCAAGTAGGTATATCACGGTACACTTTACATCTCTAGGTACAGTCTTTGATCGTCCTGGCTTCTACATGTAAGGCACAGATGAGAGTAGTATTCACATTTTCAGTGGGAGCACCAATTAGGTTGGATTTCCATCTTTCCACAATCATAGAATGATGGCAAATATGAAGAACATGGGGCCCATAGCTTAACCATTATCTACTGGGTGTAAATGCCCATGGTACTTGGTCATGGCAAAAATTCTTCACGCTATGTGCGGCCATTTACACTTGCGGTATGCAGCAATTCACACAATGAATTATATAAACTACATTTTTAAATACAGTGCCAAGTAAGTACTGGATTTTTAAGAAAGATTAAGTTTATTTGTACAAGCATTTGTAAATATTCATTACCTGTCAGTCTTTATATGACTGACCTTTTTACATTTACTTACAATATTTTTGTACTGCTTGTCTTCACTTGTATAAAAAAATTACATATATCAGTGTCTCCAAGTGCCAGAAAATGTTGACTGTAACCTTACATTACAGAATACAATTTACGATTTCAACCTCCTGCCTCCAGCTGGTGTGTTAATATGCCTTTGTTGTTTTTCTAAAGCTAGTTGGACTGTGCAATGAAAGAAAGCTTCCACTTGAAGCTATGAAGCAGGTACTTTATGGTTGGGTTATAAGTATCCATACATACTTTGCAAACCTAACTATGAAGACCATATTTTGGGGCTTCTACTGAACCCAGAATTTGAGAAGGAACTTCAAGGGACTGAACATCATGTTACACTCTTCCCAAATAGAACCAGCCAAAAGACCAGAGAGACAGGGACATACAAGAATACAACATATACTAAAGTTCTGACATCGATGAGATTCTAAATCTGTTGTGATAGGGAAAACTGATGGGTGAAACAAATATCAGTATTAATCAACTTACTTGTGTAAACAAAAAAACATCTCACTGCATGGTTATGTAAAAAAAAAAAAAAAAAAAAAAAAAAATATTAATTAATTGCGCTACATTTCCAGTAGCACACCACAGACGAAACCTGCAGAGAGACCAGCACTAGGCCATTGAGCACTACAATTTTAAGACTAGCCTGTGGTCTCTTAGGATGATAAAGGTTAAATTGATCTGAATCTCATATCCCTGGACTCTCTTTCAGTTCAGTTCATCTAATTTTGATGATCAATTTCTGTTTTTTGAGTAGTTTTTTTTTTCCAACATTTAGCCCAATTCTTTATGTTCTGAATGAATTGATTGTCCTTGAAATCTATTCACCCACACAAAAAATGGAAGTCCTACAAACTGACTTATTTTCATTGCTGACAAAATACTGCATTTAATTTGCAGCAAGTTGTTCTTCAATCTTTTAGGTCAGAAGCTCTTGTCTATGTTACATACTCTTGTTCTAATAGTAATTTTATGGCAGAACAGCTTGTAGTAGCTTTCATATAAATTGAAGCATCAGAAACAACATACACAAAAGAACAAGAAATAAAGGCTTACAGCTTATAGTTCTCACTCACTCAAAAACCTGATACAGGAAGGGAAACATTTAAGGTTGAAATTAATGAAAGCAGGCAAGAGATGGGTACTGGAGAACTGGAAGAATACATTTCTTGTACCAACCAGGGTGATCACAAAAAGGCACAGCAGCCTAAGAATACAAACTATTAAAATATAATTAAACAAGGTGGATAAGTACGAAATAAAATAGTTATACAAATTTGGGATAAATGCAAGGTAAAAAATGTTTTATACTTGGCTAGCTAAGTAACAGAAAGTGCTGCAATGCCCAAGTAAGGCTTTTGTGAAAACCAGTGCTTGAACCTTCAGGTTCTAAAAAATCAGGATATTTTGTGATCAGCTAAATATCTGTCAACCTGAACAATTGATTTACATAACCAGACTAAGTATCCTTTATTTTTTATGTGTACCTTAAAATATAGGTGAATATCATACAAACTTGACTGTAAGATAACTGCACTACACTTTCATTTTCGTGTGTTGTAAAACCATCTTGAATCAAGATGTGTACAAGTGCCAAAATCAGTAAATCTGTTTATCTGTAAACACAGTTTATTACAGATTTTATCACATTTGTGTTGTACAAGAAAAGTACCTAAACTAAAAATGTGGTGAAAAATGGATGCCGTTATTTTTATATAAGTATATATGTGTCAAACATACACAATCAAAATATGTAATTAATTACACAGTAAGTACCAGCATGTGACATTTCTTACATGTATATTTTCTTTCCAGAACAGGTTGCTGTGTTCACTGCTTCACTGTCGACGAATCTACAAACTTAAGCATGAAATCTTTTGGCTGTAAAGACTGATCCATACAATTTTCACCAAAAATTTCATGTCCAGAATTAGATTACTGGTAGCTTCAAAGACAGTGGAGTTACAAATTTCAACAACTTTGACATCAGGTCATATTAAAACCTCACTGAAAGTCATCATATAGGAATATGCAAATCATCCTGCCACCCAGGTACAGAACTTGATCATTGAAGCTCATAATCTTTCATCATAGAAAGTATTATAGATACACTTCCAAAGCCTTGTTATGTCTGCTGTGCCTATTCTCAGAAGGAAGGATAATATAAGTTAGCACTAACTCATGTTTTGTTTCCGAAACGGACCTGGCTGAGTGCTTTTGCTAAGTTCACTATAGCAAAAGTGAAAAGCAGCCTCATGATTCAAGGAATAATGTATAGATTTGTATGAAAATCAAACATCGCTTCTGGCTAAAGAAACACTACATTCTGGCAAAACTGGTCTAGATTCAAGTATGCCATAATTATGTTATCAGGTAACAGAATTATGATATTCCTTGGAATTTTGCTATCAAGATTGCTATTTGGTAGACTTCTAAAAAAAATAAGACATAATTATATTTTTGGGTTGAAATAAAGGTTCTTCTAATCTTGATAGGTTTTGAGACACATGTGTGTCTAGTTTTGTCTATGAGTAAAATGGGCATTGACTACATATTTGAGAGAATGTCTGAATATGTAACTTGGTAGATTTCAGACTTCACCCATCAAGTACTGGCTCCCATATGTTTATTTCACCTCATCTGAATGGAACTGTGTACTGTGGGTATATAGTTTTAGAGACACAACAAAGACTATCATCAATCAGTACATAATCATTCGTACACACTGCAGACAATCAAATGATCTGTAAATGAAAGGCCATGTGACATAAATCAAATAATATTCTGGTACATTATAAAGAATATACCAATCAATAAATAATACTTCACATATTGTAGGCAATCAAATGCAACAAAACAATGCTCAAATGAAAATTAAATGCTACCACAGGAACAAACTCTTAACCATTTCACTATTGAACTTCCGACACACAACAAAACAAACATATTCTGAATACGTCTGCAAACAGCAGTGAAACAACCTAAAAATAGTTAACTTCTTAGTGACATAAGATAAAGTGAGTTTCATGATATATCCTAACCAACAAGGTTTCTTCTTTTCTTCTTCTTATTTTTATTCTTTTCCTAATGTACACTAATTTAAACTTTTATGATAGGTAGGAGAAAAAATTATGGAAGTTTATCCCTATACAAGACACTGATACCAGATGAAATATATCATCTACGCAATGGACTTCTTAAATAATCCAGAATTTGATGGCAGATACTGAACACCTTGGAGTACTCTTCCCACATTATCACATGCTTCAGCAAACAATCCACACCTGTTCAGTGAATAAACCAAAAGCCCACATCACACAAACTGCTATACATGGCAGATTCCTTTATGATAGAGGTAAATAGACAATGAAATGTTAAAAAACAATCACTTGTGAATGTGATGCCACAGCCAGAATTCCTCTTCATGTTATTAATCAGTACTTAATTTGTTAGAGGGTGGGTGGCCACGGCTGAGCAGATACCATACACTGAATCCTCTATTCTCTGAAATGAAGCTCACACAAGGCTTATATTCAGTGCTAATTTTCTGGCAGTACATAATGATGTGCAGTACCAGCACCTATAAGCTATAGATGGGTTTGAGTTCGGTTTTGTCTTGTGTGTACTGCCAACATTTCCTCTTTGAAAGGGGGGAGGGGGGGGGGGGAACACTGGCCATACAGTATTAATGTGAATATAATGCTATGGAAGCATTAACAGGACAGTGACGTTGACTGGTTGAACTAAGAAAAGATAAATAACATAGTCTGTTAATAATATTAAATAAATAATGTAATGAATAAGGATTATGTTCTTTTGGGATATGATGCTATCGTCACTCTTCTAGGACATTTTGACCCTTGAAGACGAGGATGCCATGTTGCCTCAAAATGTCAGGATAAAATTACCCACTGATGCAGCATCATATCCTAGAAGAATGGAATCCTCAGCTGCATCATTGCAAAATTCTCAATCCCAGCAAAATATACTGAATTGTTACACCCAACAATTTGCATACATATTACATAATGCTGAGAAAACTGAAATATCTTGTTCTAACTACATTTAATGTGAAAATATTTTCAACCAAAATGCAGTAATTGTCATAAATTAGAATTAGACAAAGCGTATAACACAGCACTGTTTAAGAAAATTCATTCACTGTATACCTATAACATATCAGTTTTTAGTATCACGGAATATGAAAGAAAGTGAAAGCTTTACCAACATGACAGAATAAATAAATTTTCAAACCATTTCAATCATAAGTACACAGCAAGAAACATATTTTGAGCTCATACAGTTCTAAAGAAATTTGCTGTCCATTAATAAATGGAGAATTCTCAGACCTATCTCTGGTACATAACAAAAACCAATAACTGACATGGCCTCACTATGCAGATCACTCTTATACACAGCACTTAAAAACCTGTAAAACATCTTAGAGTTGGAACACTTATTGTAACACGAAACACTGCTCAACAGTTTCTTTACAGAGGATCTTTATGGATCTGATTTCCACTTCAAAACTAAGCCCTACTGACCTTTTTGCAACTTTCTGGGATATAAATGGCCAAAAGTGACAGACTTACGTTTTATACAGCCAAGGAAAATTTGTGACTAATCAACAAGTGTAGGTCTAGGAAGAGCCAATGGTATAAATGCACAACATTTGCAGCACAGTATTTTATGTTGTGTTACAGACTGTTGTGGAGTTCAAGCATGCAATGTTAAACAATGTATGTATACTATTACCCTTCTTCACTTCCTTGACACCTAGGACACACATTCACTGCACAAGAATTACCAAAAACAATGTTTTACTGTCTCAGCACTTTCATGTCTACAATTTTTGACACTTTAACAGTTATCAGCCTTCTATTTTCCATCATATTCTTAACTGGCCTTCTTCCAAAACAAAAGAACTGAATGTATGTCTGGTGCTGTAAATCCATAGTTGGTGTATAAAAGCATTAATGAGAATAAAACACATCAACTGAGCCTTCATAAATCAACTCATTTGGACTCAAAATGGTTGTGTAACCATGTATTAAACACAAAGCCCAGCAACCTGCATAGAGATCAATAATTGTGCTAGCAAATGACACACTGCATTCACTCGTGCATAGTTAATGATCAATCAAATTTCATATCTTAGTTTACCTATCCGGATGTTCTTTTCACACTGTAGTTTACACATCTAATTTCAGTGCTACATAATTCTGCAAATATGAAACTAAGTTTCTGGAAAAATAGAAAAAAGAAGTTATGAGTATTCTGAATTTTCTGTTAGTATAAAACAAAAGTGAGGAATACACATGAGTGAATACAGTATTTCACCTGATTTCCCCCACCAGTGAGACTTAGAGATGAGACAGTCTACTGGTCTGTCTTGGCAGGCTACACATCTCACAGGTGCCAAGCTCTGCAGAGTTAAGGTATGTGCAGTGTGGACAGGTCCAGAGTGGGCCAGGGTCTGCTTGGCTAGTGACTGGCTGGTCATTTCCCCTAACCAGCCCATTTTCACTGTTATCTGTACCACCACCTACTGTACCCACTTCAGCAAATGCCACACTTTGTGGGCGTGACTGCGGTGGAGATGATAAACTTGCTGCAATCAGCTGCTCAACTGTAGCCCAGTGCTCTGAGTGGGACCATTCTTGTGCTTGTTCAGAGTTCTGAGTTCTAACAGCTTCCAAAATGGGGCCCATATAATCCTACAAGACAAAAATGTTCATTTAATTTCTATTATACATATAAGGATAGGGATGAAATCTGACATTAATTGCACTTGAATAATTAGGTAACTTCCAAATAAGTTCAATTCAACACCAGTTAGGGAAGTTTTTTTAACATCTGCAAAGCAGCTAGGTTTATTTGGTGTAGCAGCAGTTCTAATACATTTCAGTTCTTCATGGATTCTTGTTCAGTTACAAAGAAGCAAAATTTATTTTGTATCCAATTTCTCCCAACATGCACATCACAGTCTTCTGCAACATTCGTCAGTGGCGTCCATGTTAATACACTTAAGCACATGGTTGGAAACTGCATATTTCCTCTGTCATATTTCTGATGTAGTGCAGGCTTTAGCTGTGTTCTTGTACTTCACTTCACATCAACACACAATTCTTATAATATGGTATTGACAGACAACAGTATGGCAACATGTCAAGAAGAAATCTCACCAATACACTATTGGTGAGTTAACAAGTGAACTCCCTCTGTTCATATGAGCTCCAAGCAAGTAGCTTGTCTGTAAGCATGGTGAGTCACATTCTCTTGTACAGATTTACCAGTTGACATGGCATAATATCCCAGAAGACTGGAATCATCAGCAACACAGCTGTGAGAACGTCAAATCTCACAATATAAAAGTCATTTTGTTGCCTCTCAATACCACTCCATCCTCCAGCCAATGTACCAAGGTATAATAGCCACTTTCAAAGCACATTATTTACAACTGGTCATGAGATACCTTCTTTCAGAATCTGATGGTGAAAGCAAGCCAACAGTACAAGAATTTTGGAAGAAATACAACACAAAAATAGCAAGATCTGAAGTCACAAAAATAAATAAATAAATAATGGTGTGTAGAAAACCTTGCTGCCAGTGTTTACACATGATTTCACTAGCTTTGATGATGCTATTCAAGGTATTCAAGGACAAATTTTGAAGCTGGCAGTTGAAGGCAGGGTTGAAGAAGTTCACAAAAAGGATGTTCAGGAAGTTTTGAACTCTCACAAGGAGAAATTATTGAAGAAGTCATTCAACTCGACAAGAATGAAGACACTGAATCTGACAACAAAGACACTGCAGTCGTAAGAACATCATATACCAAAAAATGTTCACAAGTGTCCAAACATTATGAAACACCAACAGGAATTTCGGATAAAAATGATTCAAAGTGGGAAAGAAGTTTTGTTTTCAAGCTTAATTTCATTGTTACCTTTAACATTACAGAATGAATAAACAGGCTATCACATAAACTACACCTGAAAAATATTTTATGTCTAAAAACTGTTCAGCATGGGCCTCTACACCAAAGAGTTTGACTAAATACATTGAAATTGATGCCTCTTTGGGTGAATAAGTGGATGACCCTTCACACACTATCAACAGTTGGCAGCTGCAAGCTACCATTACCACCACCACTCACTGGTGCCCAACTCTTGCTTTGTTAGAAACAACATTTCTTATCTAACTAAAAAAGATGAATTAATTACCATAATAAATCATCCTTCATAGACAAAATTCTTACTAATTCATTCTCTGTCTGTTCTGTATGTGTAATACAGACCTACTACTCCAGAAAAATTTCTAACACCACACATAAAAAAGAAGTGTTGGTAAAGGGCACTGATTGTACCCTATACTTGGCATTTTGTGGTGCCAAACTATTGAAATGCACCAGAAAAGTTACCTAAACCATTTTATATCCATTTACAAGAATATGAAATAAATATGAGACTTTCACATATATTTCAATGGGAATTTAACACTGCTTTTACTAGTTTCTGTATACACATAAAAATTCTGGAACTTAACAAGAGATTACTGTTCTTCATCTGTTAGTCCTAGATTTTAGCACTTTGTTAAGCACCTACATCACCAGAATTTAACAGCATGAGAACTGAATTTCACATTATATTCACCGTGCATTTTTGTACAATTGATTAACTCACACCAACAAATGCACCAAATCAAGTTTTGTCATTGATTTCTTTATTAAAAGATTACCCCAATAAGCATTCCGGCACTTCTACATTGCCATCATCAGGGGGATCGTTGAAGTTTTTACATAGACCAATGTTCTTGAGTTACATCAGAACAGTTAAGGCTGTGTATGGTAGTATTACAATATTCGTTATTATCACTTTGTATAAAATTGTACAATAGTAGTATTGTTAAAATAGCTAAAATAATAGTAAAACAGTATAGTATATTATATTAAAGTACATGCTGTGATGTAATTCATAAATTATTGGCAGCGTGGTCCCTGTATTTTCCTATTGTACAATTTTATACAAAGTGATAATAACGAATATTGTAATACAACCATACACAGCCTTAACTGTTCTGATGTAACTCAAGAACATTGGTCTATGTAAAAACTTCAACGATCCCCCTGATGATGGCAATGTAGAAGTGCCGAAATGCATATTGGGGTAATCTTTTAACAAAGAAATCAATGACAAAACTTGATTTGGTGCATTTGTTGGTGTGAGTTAATCAAGCATGAGAACTATTCAGGAGGAAGTTCGCATAAGAAATAGTATTACTACCTGCATTCACAATCAGCAATATAGTACAACACACAACAACAGAAAAATGTTTAAAGATGGATTCTTGATTAATAATTAAATGTGTGAAACACAATGCATTTTTCTATAAAGGTGAATATCGCTCATGAAACAGCAATTTGTCGTAACCCACACAATGCATCAAACTGAGATTCCCACATGACTAGACAGCTGGGTTACAAACACACCTTCTGCCAAAATGATGTATCCACAAAAAACGTACTTCACCTTATATATTTTGTAAAAAACATAACATGCTTACCTATTGGTCTATGAAGGATCTGTCAAATTTTTTCTGTCGCCTGTAAAATTGTGTATTGGTGGGGAATGACAAATTGCTGTTTCGTGAGCAATATATTTATATAGTAATAAAAATAATATACAAATGTATAGCGATACTTCACATAGAATGATCTTTGCACAGTCAGGAAAAAACATAAGTGCATGAGATATGACAATTAAATGACTGGCCTGATGTTCTTATGTACCAACTAGCACGCTGGTAATTTGGTGCAAGTTGGCTCATGTGACTAAGTGAATTACATGAAAAAGGTATCAGGATTCAGTTTGTTTTGTGGTTGCAGTGTTTTAATGGTTGTCAAAGCCATAAACATTGAAATCTTGGAATTAAGAATATTAATATTTTAATGAAACTGGAGAAGGCAAATTTATGGAGAGGAAACTATCATCACATCACAGATTTTTATGTGGATTATGCAATCTAAAAATGGGATGGACACATTACTAATGACAAAAGAACCAGTCATTGGAAAACTTGCAGAATTGATCCAAATACAGAAAGTGACTAAAATGATGAAAACTTATCATCAATTCACTATTTGAAAAATAGCATGGGGACTGAACATGATTAAAGAAACTTACAGATTGCTGGCTACCACAAAGATTGGAATGTTAAGAAAGTTTGTCTCATAATGGTACCATAAAATCTCAGTGACCCACCAGAACTATGTCGATCTGCTGTTCTGATATTAAAACAATTATATGCTACACATGTATTCTTCCAAAACACACAGCCAACCAGGCATTTTACATTCACATATGGGAATGTTTATGGCATCGCATTAACTCAAGAGGACCAAATCTTTGGCTGGAAGAATAAGTTTTGCGTCATGGCAATGCACCTTACTAAACATCACTTTTGGTGAAGAAGAATATCTATGTTGGGGCATCCACCATCAGCCTAATTTGGTCTCAAGTGATTTTTCCAGGTTCCAAAAATTAAAACTGTCCTGGAAATGGGCTCATTTCAAATAGCTTGACATTCAGAGCAGTGTGCTACCAGTATAAAAGGGCTTTCTTCATAAATTGATTTCCAATGACGTTTTTAAGCATGGCACAAATGTTAAAATGTGTGTATCAATGCTTTGGCACCGAATTAAATTCCTGGTGTGATGTGCAGAAGACCGGAATTTAATGACAGCTGCATAAGGAGGCCACTAAAACATCGTAACCCTTACCTTGATATTTGGCTTTAATCTAAATTCACCATGCATTTCTGTAATCAGCAATAAGTCACCAACAAATGCACAAAACCGTCAATAAAGGTATTAAATTAACCTTTTTTTTATTCGTTCTGTTTTCTGATCTATACGCTAAAACACCTTAATTTTTGGGCATTACAGTATGCAGATCCACTTTCCCTAACTACTACGACACGCGTCGGCAAGACCTCATACCACGATAAAAAACGCAATGCTAAACGAATTCACACGATACGTCTTCAAACCATCACATACTTTCAACAAGCTCTACTGCAGCTCTCACATAGTGCAGTGTAATAACCCAGTGAAACACCTAGAGGTGCAGTGGAAAGACCTTGAACATTTGAAGAAACAGTGAACTGTGTAATTTTACTATACCTTTTAATTCTATACTTTTATCGTTTATGTTTTTAACATATGATATCAACTGTTTTACGACCACCTGAAACGAACAGTGAAGTTATATTGCGAGTGTCGATGACAGACCGTAGCACAGCATTTGATAAGTACAACTGTAAACCCCTGATGATGGCTTCTAGCAAGCCGAAATGTATGTAGGGTAATTCAATAATGATAAAAGGTTAATTTAATACCTTTATTGACGGTTTTGTGCATTTGTTGGTGACTTATTGTTGATATTTGGCATTTTGTGCATCACACTGCATGACAGGTATACCTGATGTTCAGTGCCAAACGATTAAATAAGAATGTGAGTAATTTAAAAGTGACTATACTTGAAAAATGTGACAATACTGTACATTTAATACAGCCCGGTTACTTAAAGGCCACATACAGTAGAACCCTGTTAAGAGGTCTTTCAAGGGATCAGAGGATTAGGGACTCCTTAAGCGGAAAAACTTATTAAGAGGGAAGCTTATTAAAAGCAATAGGATTTCGCAACTTTAAAAATCAGACTTCTTACAGGGGAAAACTTCCTATGCAGGGACTTCTTATCCGGGTTCTACTGTATTATACACAATTATTACTCATTACACTAACCTTCATAGGCAGCATATCCATCGCTGAGATATACAGAAGAAAGTGGAAATCTGATACAGCCTGGAGAAAACAGTCAGGGGTAAACTGCTGCATATATGAACTTAAAGCACTGAAATCCTGGATATGGCCATCAATCATCCTAAAATTATACCAAATCCTTTGTTTCAGTGAAAGCAACAAGGTATAACATTTTTAAAAGAAGAAAACATTACAAAAAATATTTTGTGATGAACACCCACAGGAAGAAGTATCAGAGGGGTATGTCAGGCAGGCCAGTCCTACATACTTAAAAACTGTGCTACATATAAGACAACTGCTATGTGAAAAAATGTAAAGTCACATTTTGTGAGGCTATCAAAAATAAACCCTTCTCGCCATTTTGGCCATAGAATAACATTCCTTCTTTCTTCCAGTTCCACCAGTGTGTACACATATTCATAAAAAATATCAAGAATTCAAAACTAATATAATCTTCCCTCTGAAATCAATACATAAGCCAGATGTCTCATGTCACATGGGTTGCATGCCTGTAAAAGATTCTACTGTACATTTTCACACTATGCATTACATGAAGTCAAGAAGAAAAATTGGATCTGGAGGACCCTATACATCCCACATTTCTTCTTGACTCCATGTATCACATACTGTGAAAATGTACAGTAGATCCTTTTACAGGCATGCAACCCATGTGACAAGAGACATCTGCCTTACCTACTGAGTGCTCAGGGAAGATGATATCATTCTCTTATTATATATAATCTGTCTTATGGAAATTGAGTTGTGAATTGATGTGAATTTTGCAACAGAACTCCTCTGCATGGCATCAATGCAGTGGCTTTCTGACCCCTGATACATCCTCATGCTATTAAAATAAATGCAGTGAATTATTCTTATGACAGATAAAAACAGCAGCTTCAAATAAACCTCATTACCAATTAGTTGCAATTCATGAATAAAATATCACAAGTACAATTGAAAATAAAATTTTTACCAAACTATGTCAAGGTCAGAATGAGTATATAGCAAGAGAGAAAATAATATGCTTGTCAAGGGTGTCAAGAAAATGTGTAAGGGGGAGGGGGGGGGGGGGGGGGGGGGAACAGGCACTTGAAATCATTAAAAAGTTACAAAAATGCATGTATGTAGTAGCTTCACCATGTCTGACTGTCTGCTTTCATGTAACAAGCTCTGAATGGTGTTTCATGACATTTTATACTAGAGAGTTTTGCTAAAATATGTTGGCCTGTTCCAACTTTCGATAAACAGACCACAAAAATCAAACTATAACAGATCATTCCTGTGGGCAATCTGGACATTAAATTATAAGTGTTTTAGCCCTGAGTGCCACCAGGTGGGAGCAACCAGATGGCACAGGTGTCCCTTCACTAGGTAGTTGTTAAGCCACCTATTTAACAGCCTACTTGACTTCCCTTATTGTGGTCTACACCTTAGTAGTATGATAAAGACAATGCATCGGTGACTGAGCATGCCTCTTACAGAATTAGTTCCCCAAGGAAGCAGTAGAACTCTACTACTACTACTACAGCCAATTAAGTTTTACTTATGTTTTAGTTTTTCTAATTACCTCAATGGCATGAGGTTTCTTGCAAAAACTAACAAATCACTCACCAAGGAACATCCTAGAATTTGATAAGGGGAGGAGCCAGAAAAGGTTTTGCACGTCTAGGTACAGGGCATTTTGCTGTCAGTTCTACCACTGTACGATTTGCTGTAAGCTTCCTTTTGGGCTTTTTGCTGCAAGTGCCCTTTTGGGCTGTTCACCACTAGTTTTCTTTTAGGTTTTTTGCAACAAGTTATTTAGCAGGCTCTTTGCCACTGTGTGATTTTATGCCTTAAGTTTTATTCTGGCATATTGCCGTTAGTTTCTTTTGGCTAGTTAATCATTAAAATCCAGTTATTCTGGTGATCAGTGAGTGTACAGTGAAGTACCTGGCTCAGACCAGCAACTGTCAGTGTTATCACAATATGCCTTACACAGGAACACACTGTATATCTCCATCACTGTACTTAATGAATCCACATATTCATAACCAACATGCGTTATTTACTATCATCAAAGTACAGCAGCTCTATAGAATAATAAGACCAATTGTGATTTACGGTGCCATCATGGACCCTACCGAATAATGGCAAGAGCCTTAATGATATGGGAAAGGAAAATCTTGAGAGGAATATATGGGCCAACATATGAAAATGGTTCCTGGAGAAAAAAATAAATCAAGAAATTTATAATAAATTTAAATCACCAGATAGTGTAACAGTAATTAAAATACATAGATTGGAATTGCTTGGGCATGTTGTAAGACTGGATGGTGAAAGGACAGTAAAGAAGTTACTGGAAGGCAAATCAGGAGAAGGGTGGAAAAAGGAAGACCTAGATTAAGGTAGATGGGTGATGCCAAATTGGACTTGAGAAATATTGGTGTGAAGAGGTGGAGAACAAGAGGTTTGGACAGAATAGAATGGGCATCTGTTATCAGGAAAGCCACAGCCAAACTTAAAGAGCTGTAGGACTAAAGAAGAAGAAGGAGAAGAAGAAGGAGGAGGAGGAGGAGAAGAAGAAAGTGTAGCTGTCAGTCTTGCAGCATCCAAACAAACCTGCCCAACAAATGACCCTGAGATAAATATAACAATTGCCCTCTATCACAAGGCACCATGCTTGTACCGAGGAGATGGTGAAGCCCATCAGAGAAGCAGACGTTGAATACCGGCACACTTCAACTGGACAGAAAGGTCCAGTGCAAAACTTTACATGGAAACGTACACGTATGTGTTTTCATGTGCATCTCAGGTGTAACTCAAGTACACATTGATTAAAGCAACAGAGTATTGAAAAAAAAAGCAGTAGAGAAACTTGGAACACACATTTTATACTGAGTACACTTTTTATGCCGGTCTTTTTGAGAAAAGTAAACTGACACAAATGATCATGCCAGAATTATTATGCTCTACACACATTTCCTAACTTGTTTCATTTGTGTTGATCTGCAACACGTGTAAGTGCTGTGGCTGGTACAAGGACATCTTAACAGAGATACTTAAGACATCAGTTTCAAACTGGTAGTTTGTGAGTAATCAACTACTATGTTCCAGATACATGCTGTTACATGATCCTTGGCATCTGAAGGTGAAAAACCAACAAACATTCATCACAGAATGGATGCTGTACATGATAATGTCCACTTATCTGAGGATCACATTCGTAAGTGGGTGCAGCAGTTTAGACATACAGGAGTTGGAAGATGCTTCATGGTTATGTAAAGTACACTGTGTCATCATTCCTAAGAGTACTGTAAAAGCAGAATGCCTAAGTTAGGGAAACTGTCAAGTATACATGGATAACCTCACCATGGAAAAACAAATAATTCCATAGTTTGTTACATGAGGACCTGGAATTCAACAGTATGTATGCATATTGAGCATCATTCAGATAAAACAGAAGCAAAGTAGATTCATGTTGAGACATAAGCAGGGTCTTGTTGGTAGACAGAAACAATTTTCTTGGATGAAATGTGACAAGTGATAAGTCACTTCTGGCTTGAAACCAAATGAGCTAGCTAAGCATGGTGTCATCCTTCACTGCTAAAGCTAATTGTAAGAGTAATTATGTCTCAATAAAAACACAATATTACAGAACACACACCACTGCATTTCTAAAACTCCACGTTATTCACCAACTCCTAACACTTGACCGGAAAGATAGTATATGTTGTGATGTAACTGCTAGAAGAATCATAGTTCCACAATTTTCTCATTATCCTAACCAAAAAAGCCAAAACTATACAAACATAAAATAAACCACTAACAGAAACACCATCTCACAATAAATAATTCACACGTCTTATTTAAAGTTTTATTATTTGTTTATTTATTTTTATTTGGTGTTAAGATTGAGGGGATTAATTCCTTATTTTATATTTATAATTTTTTTTGTGATTTAGTTTTGTGGGTTTTATAGTGATTTTCAATTTGACTGTGTTAAAAGTTTATTTGTTTACAAAAGATAATTCAAAGAAAGGGGCAAAAATTTCTTCCAATCTAAATACATTAACTTATCATAATGAATAGTCCACAATTTTCTCATCTAAACCCCTCCATTACTCCTGGGAAATATCAGTGAAAGGGTACTGCTCTTCTTTTTCGTAATAAGGGGGTGCAAATAATTATTGGTGTGTATGAGGTTTCTACGTACATAAATGTGAATAAATCCTCCATATGACTTGTGTATGGTTCTATGGAACTGATCAAATGACATATGGTTGTAAAATGTATCTTCTTTGACTGGCTCCATATTGTATTGTATAGAGCTATTACTATTTCTTATTATTCATCTTTTTTTTAAATGACATGTTCTACATCCGAAGGTTATGTATGGATCTACGGAATATTAAAATATATATAAGATTATTTTGTGCCACAGTTAATAAGTGGTGAGTGAACAAATAAACAAATGACTCATGTTTGAAGAATTAACCAATGATGAAAATGATTTACACATATTTTCAATAGGACAATACACTACCAAAAACCATAGGTAATTCAATGTGGGCTATGTGGATTGTTTCTGACAAAGGAGTATAGTTGTAATGTTCCCTTAATTCAAATTATAATTACCTTCTCAAACTGGAGTTTTGTAAATATGGAGTTCTTCAAGGATCAATACTTCATGTACACACACACACACACACACACACTACCAATGACCTGTCCTCAACCATCAGCTCTCAGTTCATACCTCTTCTGATGGTACCATATTACTTCATATCCAGACACTGATTACTTTCATAATTGCATTAATACCTTGAACAAATAAACTTACACTAAAAATTCTGACAAAAAAAATACAGTAAAACCGCTATTTAATGAATTGCAGGGGGATTAGAATACATTTCACTAAATCGAGGTTTTCATTCAATGGAGGTTTATTTGTTTATATGGAGCTATTGTCAGAACATGAAAAAATCATCACTAAATGCGGGAACATTAAATTGGGGTTTTACTGTATCATAAAATTTGATACTAACTATATAACATGTATTAATCTTAATATACAGGGCATAATCATAAAACAATGTAGTAAGTAGGGAGAACTACACTGTTTTACCAAGGAACTGACAATAATTTAAACAGAAAAATACACACTGAATATAGTACCCTTAAATTAACTTCTATTCTATTCTTATGCTTAGTTATGAGGACAATCACATGACTTATAATAGATGCTCTACATTCTGTTCAAATCAGTTTGCTTTGCAGATTTCACTTTCACCATGACATATGGTGTAATTTTTTGAGAAATTCAACAAACAGCAAAACGTGTTTTACATCCAAAAGAGGATCGTCCAATAAGTGGCAACACTAAAAAGAGAGACTTGCAGAGAACTGTGCTTTGTAACTGACACTTTGCTGCTGTGTTAGCTGACACCAGAGTACCATACTTCAACCGTGCCAAAAACTAGCCAGTCATTGCACTCCACTGCTAAATAAAAAAAAATTGTTTAATTACACCTGTAAGTACAGCTTCCATACAGAGAAAATATGATCGGTGTTCAGTCCATTCTACTGCACTCCACACTAAAAACTGTCAAAAATTATGTTTATTATGAAGTTAAAGTTGGTAGAACGTTCCAACGTTTCTGATGTAAAAGAAACGCCCGTTCCACTCAGTAACTCCAAAATGTCTGGTATGCTAGGAATGAGACATTTCTTATAATTAATTAATTATAGGCTATATAGCAGTTACAATGGTAAAATTTGTGATGTGAAGGGAACAATTTATTTGACCTGCACAGTTGCTGTCTAACCTTTATTAATTTTGTATACAATTGGTTGTTTTACCACGCATTACCTGCGGTGAAATTAGTTTATAAACTGCACTGTTACTCTTTAGATGAAAAAAAAATTCTATCAGGATCCATACATCAGAAAGTATGAATCTTGTACTACTGTAATGCTGGAACTTCACATATGGCGGATAAAAATAATAATAGTGGTACACGTTTACCTGTTCTCTACTGGGAACGGTCGTGTATTCACATCTGCATAGAACGTGAACAGTGGACTGAGAGGTGTAGATGCTGGAATATCAACAAGCAAATACTCAACAGGTAGTGGCCTGGCTAACCTGGGGACTTCATTACCATAGCCGTCTTTTTCCTGAAACAAATGTAATACAGTTAGTTTTATTTGGCACAAAATTTAACAATGAACTATAACACTATGCAAACCAGCGTGTACTAGTATTATAAATATCGACTTCAGTAATATTAAAACATTTCGAAAAACCGCGGTTCAATCCACTGGTTAAGATGGCGTCTGCGCGACATTACTATAAACGCGTGGACAGATGGCGCAGGTTCCGTAAACCAACATCGTCCGCCATGCCAAATGGTTCAGTGTTAACATCATGATGTGGCATAATGTTGTAAGTTAGTGCCGTATAGAAGCCGGCAACGGCAGTTTTTCGTTATGTAAAATACAAATGCCGCTTCCTCGTTAATCGACATTTTCGTATAATCGTACAGACGCACCGGTACGTGCGTTTACGTCGCTGTAGCTCGTTCGCTACATTACGTATTTTCATCGTACCGACTTTTGTTTTTTTCGCTGTAGCAACAACGCGATAAACACGGTAAGCAAATCACTTTAATTGTTTGAGATTACTATTAACAGTACGCTCTCCAATATTAATTAACATAAAAAAATTTGATACATGTAATTCTATTGCTTTCACAAGAACTGTGGCAGTTCGTGTTCTGCAAATGAGTGCCGCACAAACTTTTAAGAGTCGGTGAAGAACCAAAGTTGTAATTATTGTGTCACTGGCGGGACCTCATACAGCAAAATGCTTTGAAATGACTTAAGAGTAACCTTAGTTTCATCTCTCAGTCAACAGCTGGGTCGAAATATGGGGTTTATATGACTGTCATGAAAGTTAGCTTACGACTGGAAAATATGAAGATCTTTTGGGAATAGGTGGTGCAGTATGCTTCTAGTTGAATGTTAAAGTTACACTGTAAGTAAATAGCGTGTAAAGTGTGTCAGAATATGTACATAAATGAACATGCAGTAGTTGTTTTATGGTATAGGCAGAAAGTACCAAATATAGGGATCAGTACTTGTTAAATGTGTAATAAACCAACTTTACAGATGATGGAACCAGGAGTACTACCAGAACTCGAGGAGTTGACCCTCTGTAGTTTTTGTAAGCAGAAGTTCAATGACTCGGATCTCTGCCCGAAATTCCTAAGTTGCAAACACTACTTCTGTCTCAAGTGTATCCAAACTGCACTAATGAAAGGTCGAGAATTGTACTGTGTTCACTGTTGGAAGCGTACTGAGCTCGGTGAACAAGGAGCAGATACTCTACAAACATACAGTGCAGTGCTAACGCTAGCAAAGCACTTCACAACCCTGAAGATTGGTCCAGGAGCAGGTGGAGGTAACAAACCTCCAGATAAAGACCGCAAGGTAGATAACATTGCAATTTAATGAGCAAATTCCTATTACATGAGGTATATATTGAATACTAGTTTGTTTGAGCATGCATACATAACAAGGCCCTATTGAACTTCCATTTTTACCATTTTGTAGCAACTGTTTCTACCTTGTACATTAACAGAGACCTGAAAATTTATAAATGAAGTTTATTTCTTCATGATTTTCTTTTCTGTGAACTAAACATAAGTGGTATAAGATACAAGGTTTTCATGGCAGTGAAGATTCACATTGAGTTTTTCTGGGTTATGACTCTGCATGGCATTTCAGAGAAACATAATGCCTCCTCCCATTCTACCTTGCAGGTAAAGGCAGTATGTTCCTTTGCAACTCTGGTAAGCACCTATCACAATACACAGTGCCGTAACCCAGAACTGTAGTACCAACAGGAATGAGATTTCTGGCATGTTGAGAAAATTGCTTTTTAACATGGCTGAGTAGAAATTAAGTGCATGAAGCCAAGAATTATGGCTGTTACTGTCCAGAAACCTAAAAAAAACTGTACAGTCTTGCATAAATTAACACTCATGAGGAGGAAATGATTGGTTTTATTGCTGCAAACAGTGTTCCTAGGGCTGATTCCATTTAACAGTCCAGTTGCATAGAACTGTCAGTAGTCAGTTAAGTTATATAGTGACAGCACTACAATCAAAGATCATTGTGAAATTTTTACCATTTAAATAAGACAATTGCAGTAACCCTTGATCTGACATGGGGAATATGTTCCTTAAAAGTGGCACATTTCATGAATCCACATTAGACAAACTTTGATATTGTGTGGTATTAATGGGGCCACGAGAATGCAGCTGCAGAAAGTAACGAATACTGAACAGTAAAGTGATAAGTATACTGTAATGATATTAGTTATGAATATGCGTTTTGGTGAGATATTGGAGTTCAAGATGTGGGATGACAGTTCAGCTAAAAATTTTCACTGATGCATATGCAGAGTAAAATAAGATTAAGTTGGTTGCACAAATATATATGCAAAAGCTAAACCATTTGTAGCTTTTACAGGAAGTGGTATTTTTCATATACTATACAGTGCGCTTAGAAGACTGCATATAATCAAATTTTCCACATTTGGCAAACAACTGTTCATGTTGTGTTCATATGTATACTTGAATCCATGTTGGAGGAGGGTTTACTGTGTTATTAATGCATTTTGGTGTATCAGTATGATTTTTTGTACTTCTGACACCATTATTCCATAAAAGGCACAAGTAAAGCCATGTCTGTCTTAATGCACTATACCTTAACTGGGAAGTGGAGGATAGGTTGTTACCATTACACTCTGGTCAACTTTCTTTCCCTTTCCTTCTGGGAAAGAGCTAATACAAGCCACTGGAGATGTGTGAATGGGTCACACACTTGTGGGTGGCTATCAGAAGGAGTGGAATTTGTAAGTGGATAAATTTCAGCTGGTGGTCATGCTAATACTAAACTGTAGTAGAGTAGTAGTAGAGGAGGAATATCCTAGCCATTCAGTTTACTGACTACACTATATTAGATCTTTGCTCTTTTCGGATGTTACACAGTGTAGATTGGTAGTTAGTTACTGACATTTCAGGACTACCTATTGGTCCCATATTCAAGGGTCAAGCAGTCTTCTTTGGACTGCTTGACCCTTGAAGATGGGACCATAGGTTGTCCCAAAACATTGGTAACTAAGTGCCAATCTATACTGTGTAATATCCCAGAAGAGTGAAGATCTCATTGACACCATGGACATCACAGATACACTATTATTACTGTTTCATAGTATGTGAAGAATTTCATGTTTGTCTGTCCCCATAGTCTTCTTATTGTTAGGAGGCAATAATGTAGGACAAAATGTATGCAAATACACCTAGTGCACCTGATGGCCTTCTACTCCTGGTGGATTAATTTACTTCTGCCATACAGCTGAGCAATAAGAATACCCCTTAGATTTTTAACTGTATTGGAGAAAGACACACATGATGTATGCTCAGATGTTCAAACATGCATGTAAAGGTGACATCACAAAATGTGTGGAGGAGTGGAAGTATATCTCCATCCTTAATGGAAGACATCCTTTTATGTTTATATATTTAGTGAACTAGGAAATCACCATCGATTATATTTAGTGAACTAGGAAATCACCATCGAACACATCTATACATTTTTTATGCAGCTACACATAAAAGTTTCAGTCTTAACAGACCATCCTGATGATGGCCTGTTAAAACTAAAACATGTATGTGTAGCTTATTGTTACATAATAAATGTATAGTTGTGTATGATGGTGATTTACTAATTGATTAAATATCTCTATTCTTAACCCCAGATGCTCAGCTTCATGCCTTGGCTGTTATACATCTGGAAAGAGTTGCTACTACCCACTGTAAAGGAGGTGGGGTATAGAGCCATAGAGCTCTTCTGGATGTGGTAAAGAAGAGAAAAGTAAAAATGTCTGTCACATACTGGGAATCAAGCCCTGGTTGTCCATCCCATATCTTAGACATTATACTAAGCTTCCCTGCCTTCCCTGTCAGGTATACTCATTACACAGTGAGATGCTGAAAGTGCCTAGTCTCAGGTTAAGGTGATGGCACTTCATGGCCTTCCTTATGTGGCTCTCATTTAAATCCCAGTCTTCTGCAGCTCCCACCAGGCACTTAACTCTGACACCAAAGGGTTTATACACATAGGAAATATGATGACTGAAATGTATGCTAAGCTAGGCAATATCAATTTTCAGTTTTCATGACATTAATTGTTCAGAGTGTGGTCTTGTGGGTTGTGAAATCCAATAGTCTTGTACATGGACACCAGTGTTTCGAGGCAGTATATTCCTCCAAAACACTGGTATCCACCTGGACTACGTGGTGTCACAAATGAAAAAAACAAATTCTGAAAGCTAAGGGGTGTTGTGGAGCCAGCCTATAAGTAGTACATAACACTACTCCTTGCAGTCTTCTATATCAGGGACATGATTCTCATTTGCAGGCAACAGTAATGAGATGTCAGAATGTGTGAAGCGATATCTCTATGTGATGCTCATGGATAGGGGTACTTTACCATTAAGAACATCTCCAGCTGTCTGAACTAACTAAACTAACTCCATGGAGCAGAGTCCTTATTGAGAAGCTAACATGTCCTCAGTCAATAAACTCTCTGTACTTTATGGAACTCAGAGGTTCATTACCACATATCAATCCTAAGATCCAATTTAGTATTATCCTCCCACCTATGCCTAGGTCTTCCAAGTGGTTCTTTTCCTCAGGTTTCTGCACCAAAACCTTGTATGCACTTCCCCCTCTCCCATATGTGCTACATGCCCTGACCAACTTATTATTCTTGATTTGATTACCCAAATAATATTTGGTGAGAAGTACAGATCATAGAGCTCCTAATTATGTAGTTTTCCCCAAGAGTCTGAAACCTTCCTCAACCCAAATCAGAACTGTAATTTTGTTAGCTCTGTAAAAAATTGGCAAGAACTGGCACTAAAGAGGAAGGCTTGGAATGACTTGGTTGAGAAAGCCAAAACCCACAAAGGGTTGTAAAGCTAAAGGACGAAGAAGAAGAATTTTGTTAGCTCCGAATATGAAAAACCAGGGGTTAACAAATTTCCCAGAAATTTAGGAGCTGCCTCCAAATTCTGGTGCCAGAAGTGTGACATGAAACAAGTTCCATACTGAGGACCCACAATTCTGGAGTTATCCACGAAGCTCATTGTTATGTCACTTTCTGTTCAGTGCATGCAAACTGATACACACTTTTTTACATATGGATAAAAAATGCAATAACTATCCTGAAAATATTAGGCACCACCATACAAAATTTAGTTGTTCGGGACTTGTACGTCCCCATGAACAACCACAACAAAGCCAGCAAGTGAACCATGGAGATCTTCAGTTTCATACTTTCATGGGGCTGCTCACAAACCATTACAAGTGGATTTGAAAAAATTTTACTTATGTGGCTGAGACAGCTACTGTTCATGTGTATTATGAACTAAATACAATGAAACAGAGTTCGTGAGATACAATCAGCAGGCAGAATGCCACTTACTAGAAAATAAACATACAAACTACAGCATTAATATAAATTTTAAGAATCCATCTGTACATAATTGTACAAATTAAATGCCACTATACTACAGGGTCTTCCTGTTATCATCCTACTGAGCATGGTATCTTTATCGCATAAGGAGCCTGCATATGCCAGGACATCCCGTTACAACTATGGTGCTCAGGATGGTGATAAAAGAAACGTGAAGTATAGCTGTATATTTGTTTGTCTGCATAATGTGAAAGCATCAGACTGTCTGCTGTAGTAGTAGCAGGTGTTTAAAATATGTCACATTCATGCTACCAAAACCATGTCAGAAATCAGATGACCCGATTCCTACCTAGTGTACATGAATCTTTACCATTGGTACCTATGACATAGCAAATGTATGATTCATATACTACTACTACTACTACTACTACTACTACTACTACTACTACTACTACTACTACTACTAGTTTATCAAAACACCCACTGTATAATGACCTAGCAGAAATTGTGGAACAAATTGGACTACCCGTTTGGCAGTTGTATAATTGTGAAGATTTCTCAGCAGAATAGACACTTATTCAAAACATAAATTCATGTAGACCAAAGTTTTATAATCACTATTTACCTGTGGGTGCAAGTATCAGAACTGGGACTCATACTGAAGTAATATTAAAGAGAGAGAGAACTTGTGGACCAGTTTTAATGATAATGATTAGAGTTAAATGACCTTTCCATACTTAAGCACAGTGTGACCAGAGACTTTCAGTGTAATGGCTCCAAAGGTTCCCTTTTAGTTCATTTTATGATGCAATCAGTATCATGTGATATGCTTAAGCTTTCTGTACTCTATCAGACTGCTGTTATCTGCACATCTACACTTGGACTGGGAGGTATAGGAGATTAATTGTAATTAAAAGAGTTTGAATGTATTCATAATATACCATGTATAAATGGTATAACAACATTCAATAACATACCATTACTGTAGAACCAATAAGCTGATAACCCTACTACATCACTCCATAGATTCACTGTATTTACCGAATATCATGTAAACTGATTTATTTAGACACCATATCGATATGAGCCACACTATTTCAGAACTGAACACATCAGTACACAAAACAAATTCTGGAATACTGATCCACAAGCATTTACAATGATATATATTGTTTCTTCTGCCACAGTCATTATGACCATGAAAACTCAGTATCATTAAGCATGCTAGGACAAGAAGAGTATAAAATATCATGAAACTGTGATAATATCCTGATGGGAAAAATGGTGAACTGCTGTTTTGAACATATACTGGTGGGGTGTAACCATTTTTTTACAAGAATTTCCTAGGATCCTAATGGAAAAATTTGTTTTGAATTTGTTAATAAATGATGGACCAACATGTAATTTAGGTACAGTAATGCTATATTGCTGAACATTGTAATATAAGACGTGTAACATTTCTTGAGTGCGAGTTGAGGTTCTTACAGCAGTACTGACGAAAATCCACGTTTTCTGGCATGTTATGCTGTGTCAGCTGGTAAATAGTTGCTCATATTTTGAACGTCAAACAGTTCATCAAGCCCCTGAAGATAGAGGCACTATATTCCTTTGAAACATTGGTAACTGTACCAGTTAACAGTGTAACATCCCAGAATACATGGATCTTCAACATTTTTTTTTGTCTGATTTAAGAAGTATGAGCTGCTATGACCTGATTTTTAGTGCTGTGAAGATTAGTTACTCAAGTTCTGTGTAACCAATACCATGTTGATGGGAGAATTATACAGTGCCAAATGGGAAGTGAGATTATGAATGATGAGTAGATAATCTGGGATGAAACATTTGAGTAGATAATAATCTGGGATGAAACATTTGTGTTAACTGTAAATCAGAAATGAAAAAACTTATTTGAGGTTTCACATACAGTCATCCTTCACTTAATGCTCTTAACTGGTTCCAGAAAAACAGAGCATGAAGTGAAACAGCACTAAGCAAGGACACTTTTCCTTAAGAATTAATGTTCAAAGATCTAATTTGTACTCTCATCTTATGCCACAGTGATAATTAATTCACATCAGGTATATTTTTTACTGAAAAGATTAATGATTATAAATACAGAGTACTATTTAATTTTGAAGTCTTTCCACATTCCTTGATTTTGTCTTTATTTTTCAAAGTGGATTGTACTGTCGATCTCTCAAAGTCTAACATTTTGCCAGCACTAAATTGGTATTATTTTCACATCTAATGACACAGCCTGACTGCCAATGATGAGCTTCTCCTATGCACCTTTACAGCTTTCTTTCATGCACATGTTTTCATGCTTTTGACTCATCAAGAATAATTATAACTGAGAGAATCCAAAAAATAACCACAGTACACCAGACACATGAGATGTAACTTACACAACATGGTACCACTTAAAGCACGAGATTAAATTATAGTTGTGCACTGCTGTGGTTTGTTGTGGCTTCTTTCTTGAGAAGCGTGGTCATCCCACACTCAACGCAACAAGCTGCTGATCAGCTGCTAATGCCGACCAAATGCACTCAGCCATCAATTAATGATGGCATCAGTGGTGAACACAGATGCAAGTGCTCAGCAAAGGGTTCAACCGTGTAACACTTCTGTGCAACGTAAAAAAAAAACAGTTGGCAAAAGCACTATAGCAAAACAGCACTAACTGAAGCATACTATGGCAGGGGATACCTGTATTAAGAAAGAAATATATGTAAACATGCAACATATACATAAATAAAATAGCTTTGTATTGTGGTCACTGTTACAATTTGGAGACCTTCTGCCTCTGTCTTCTCTACTGTGGAGACTATGGCAGTACGTTCTTCCAAAAACATTGGTGACTAGCTACTGGACTACATGACATCACTTTCCAGATGATGGTAATGCTTAAAGAACCTTACAGCTCATGAAATTCTAAACTGTTACGCTTAACTAATCCAATACTCATCATATTCTGTTACCAAAAGTGGAAATGCAAACATTAGTTTGACTGCTAGGGACAGGACATAGGAGGCTATTATGACATTATTAAATTCAGGGATCAGATTTCAGTGACTGGTGCCAGTATTCCATCACCCAAGAGATTGTTTTTTGAACTTACTACATTTCAGCTTTCTACTGCTAATAGGATATTGCTTTTTGCTCATTTAACACTTTCACATTGGTCTTTTTGCAATGTTTGCTATAAACAGGCTTTAATGCACAAAGTCCTACACAGATGAGACACTTTTACTCCAATAGTAAAGTCACAGTTCCCTTCATGTCATCAGTGTCCATGATTAGTCCACCCACTAAAAGCGGATGTATGAATAGGATCTTCGGAATTCCTTTTGAAGTGAATTTGTAGTATTAAGGTTTTTACGAAGAAATAGGCGAGAAAAACACTACAATTGTATGTGCTCATTTCTGAGGTAACAGTCATGAAAGGTTAGGCAAAGAAAATGCAATTATTAGTTTCATGAATTATAATGAGAGCAAAGGTGTCAGTACCAGTATGTATTTATGAATGTTTTATTTTATCAGTGCTAAATGCACTGGGCAAGCAACATAACATTTGTTATGTTATTTCTAAAGGTCTAAAGTTCAAGGCCAGGCACTTTTAAAGATTATATATATATATATATATTCAGTGATTAAATGGGTACTGCATGAGCATGATTTATGAATGAGCTATACTAGGCAGACTGAAGACATAAGCATGCCGTAATTTCCTGTATCGAGTCTGGTATTTCACAATCAGTCCACTGAAATCTGCCAGACTAACATTATAGCACATGATTGTCAGGTCACTACATGTGTGCGTATGTGTTCATGTGTGTATTGCACACTGTTCCCAAGACAGAAGATAGACATTTGCATAAAACAGAAATATTTATCAGAAAGACTTCCTCATTTCTGAACATAAACTAGGAAGAAGGATAATACAGTGGTACAAATATAATGAACATAACAGTACAGAAATGTTCATACCACATTTTATATAAAAGTTAAAAAATACAGAAAGGTTGAGGAGCAGCCCCAGCCAAATGTTTGGAGGAGAATATTATTTAATTGCAACAAGAATTGCTAGTTATGATCTAATTACACTTACAGATGTAAAGTGTGAATTTTAAGAACTTGAACAAGATATAATGTAATGAGAGACTCCTTTTGGTGCAGCTGTGAGATTTTTTTATTACAACTGATCCCAAAACTTGAAAGGGGGGTTTACTATTGACTGCAAAACAGGATACAGTTAATTGTGTAAGTTTACTGGAATGATACAATTAAATGAAAATTTGTATAATAAGAGGTAAGTAAGGACTGCACAATGGTTGCTGTATATAGCTTAATAGCTATACTTCTGTAGCCAGGATCTCTGTAACAGTGATTTAGTTGCATCAGCTGGATAAAATTATTCCAAGTTACTGTATCTGCTTTAGCCCAGGGCTCAATCCCAGACACTAGGATGCCTTGGTACCCAAAATTTTGGAAGACTGTATGGTAAATTAATGTCTGTTTTCATTTGTTTGAAAATCCCAGTTCAACAAGTGTTGTGTTACTAAGCAGCTTGCTCATCACCATCAATGAATAATCTGCCAAAATATCCTGAGCTTAATATGAAAATCCATATAAGGAAGTCTGAGTTTCTTTGCCATGACTGATGCAGAAGACAGAGCCAAAGGAGGAGGGCAGGACTTGAGGGGGTGTGTGGTTTCACATGTCCATGTACATTGTCAGAAAATACTTAATTTTGTCCTAAGCAGTAGGCAGTGGTAGTTTCATATATAATTTTATCTCTATCAGTGAAGCACCACATTCCATCTATGCCCCAAGTTGTTCATTCACCAACTCCCGCCACAAGATTTTTGTTCTTAATTTTTTATTCCCTCCCCCTTCATCAGCCCACCTGTTAGGCAAGTGCTGTGAATTATGTTACATATCCAGTGTTTGGTGTTTGGTACTTTGTAGGGTTTGGTATGTGTGATGGGGTAAGCCTTGTAGTGACTATGACAGCAGTTAGGTTAAATGGCTTTACTGGTACATGGTGTGTTCATTATGGCACATTATGCACATACATTTCAGCTTAGTTTTATTTGTATTTTGTTGTTGGATAAGGTAGTTTAATATGAGTTTTTATTTCACTGTATTTTTTAAGGATTTTCACTTAGCATGTGGATTTTACATGATTTTCAGAATGTTTTTTGGTTTAAAAATCACAAAAAGTAGTACAGTTTTAGAAGAATATCCTCAGTGTGTATGAATACTTGTAAATTATCAGATCTGAACACACACACCAGCAGTAGCAGTAGTGTAAAGTTTAAGTTTGTTAGTCACTGCAACATAAATCCATAGACAAAAATTTTGGCTCCAAAATTTTTGAGCTGACTCCCAGATTCCAATAAAATTTGTCATGCACTACTGTAGCCCACCTTGTTCATGGGATACATACCCAAGAAACAATTCCCAAAAACTGGTTTCAAAGGTACAATTTAAAATTCTACCAGTTAATACCCTTTTCACTTATGAACGTTTTAACTGTCATTTAAAGGAAAAGCAGAAGAATCAGCTGACTGGTTATGTTATTTATATGAACATTTCCCCTATTTTCTTGTTTGTAACATAAAGAATGTCACTCTTCTAACATACATATATTAACCTTTAATGGATGAACAGGGCAGCGTTGTCCCATTAAATGTATGTACTTTTTGTCCGAATGGGAAAACATTGCCCAGCAGTGTGCATTTAATTGTACAGAGCTCCAGCTGCAGCAGAAACCTGGCATGTAAAAGGCTGTAGCCTGCAGGTTACATTAAAATTATGAATGTCTGTGAAAAACTGTGACTGTGGTAAGGCTCACAAGGCATAGTGCACTAAATTTACATACATGACAGTGGCTTGTGTTGCATGTGTGTGAGGTAAGTGCCTAGTAAATGGTGAAGTGTGCATGTTTCCATATTCAGTTAAGAAAAGGTGTGATCCCTTTTTTTTCCCCCCAGGTGTTGCCAAGTGAGAATTGCCATACACATGGAATGCCATTGGCACTATGGTGCCACACATGTTGTGCTGCCATTTGTCGAGCATGTGCCACACAGCAGGATCACCCAGGTCATCAGGTGAAATCTCAGGGCGAAGCCAAAGAACAACTCGTCTCAGAGGTTTGCATATGTGCATGTGCACTTGGTGATTAAACTTCTAATTGTCTCCACAATATATTAATTGTTTCAAAGTTAGGTTGGTGGGAGGTAGTTTTGTCTGTCCAATTTCTTCATCTCCTTGTATGATAACGTGCACCTTCTGGAGATGGGACAAGTTTGAACCACAGCTGGTACAAGCAGTCCAGGTTTTCAGTTCATGTTTTCGATGTGTAATTGACAAAGTAGTAGTTTTGTAATTTTAATGCGTCATTATCCTGCATGCATCACCATTGATCTTCAGCTCACTAAATAACAATTTTATTGTATGAAACATGTAATCAAGGTGCTGGGTCATCAGAATGATTCTACATTCTGTTCAATAACTAGAATGACACATAGAAAGGCCCATTAAAATGCAGGCAGCCCTCTGCGAAAAGAATATGTGTTATTCTTTATTTATTGTTGGTGTACATAACATTTTCATTGGCTAAGATTGGAAAGGGTATTGAAGCAGTTGTGGCCTGATTTAAGGTGCTTCCTGGTATATGCCAAGAGAAACTAGGGAAAACCACAGAAGCCATGTTAGAAGTGTTGTCTAATGGAAATTCAGTTTTGAAGACCGTAACTGGCATCTGTTAAAACAAAGCTATCAAAATGTCACACCCATTGTGAATTAGGTCATTATTCAATGCTAACTGTGTTACAGGTTCAGTTAGAATTGGTTGCAATGGGTAAGATGCTGTCTGAAATCCAACGTTTGGCAATGCAGCAACGAGACTTCTTGCTGAAGGTCCTGGAGGCGTGTGTCACTCTCAAGACACATGTTGAGACAGATCTTCAAAATGGTTGGAGCCATGTTCCAGAAGTGACAGAGGCACGTGAGACACTGAGTAAGGCTCGAGCTGGCCTGGCTGGTGTGGATGGTCCTGGTGATGCTCATGTTCTGTATTCATCTCTCTCTTTAGAAAAACAGCGACTTCAAGGGAAGTATCAAGAGATGTACCTGCAATGCCAGCTGGATGACTTGATTGGCAATTCTGCAGTAGTATTTGACTTTGTTTTGCTGAAACAGGCTCTGGCTAATATCCATTCAGGAGAGCCCCCTGCACCTCAGGGTGGTGCAGGTCGTCTTCCACACCATGTAGCTGCTGCCCAGAATCCTATCCTCTTCCTGGCCAACTACTGTATGTCACAGTTATACTCACGACATGTATTGACAAAGCAACAACATCATTTGCAGCAGAATGGAACTGTGGAATATCATCATCCTCCAGTGCAGCCAATACCTCATCTTGTCACCCCACCACATCCTCCACCACCTCAGCACATTGTTGTTGCTGCTTCTGCCCCCTCAACCGTTGGCAACAAACCCCCATCTGCTCTTCCTCCTCCAGTCCATCATGCTCAGGCTCCACCACCTCCCCCGTATGGACAAGAACCAGGTGTTGTGGCAGTCCAAGTCCAGTCTCCTCCCCAAGCTGTCATGACTATCAATGTTCGCAGTCCAGCAAACCCATACCCACTCTATTTCTTCAGCATTGATGTTAATGGCTCTCCTCATGGACGCATTGTCATTGAAGTTCGTCCTGATGTTGCTCCAAAGATGGCTAAGAACTTTGGCGTACTCTGTACAGGTGAAATGGGTGTTAGCTACAAGGGCTGTGCTGTGTTCCAATGCTGGGAAGGAGAATCAGTCATAACAGGCGATTTTGAGCTTAACAATGGACGTGGTGGAAGATCCATTTATGAAGATGGCTACTTCATGCCTGATGATACTAAATTCCCTGCAGTACGTGGTGCTGTGGGGATGAGGCGTACTCAGAAGCGTCATGACAACCTGGGAATGGTTGGTTCCCAGTTTCGCATCATTTTGCAAGAGATGAGAGGGTTCACTGGAATATTTGGTCATGTTGTTGAAGGCCTTGATCTGGTAGAGAAGATTTCAACATTCGGAGACCAGACGGGTAAACCGACCAAGACAATTGTCATTACAAAATGTGGTAAACTCTGAAATGTGTTGCAGCATTTGAACTGGTAGGTTTGCTGTATTCCATACAAATATCCTTGTTTCTTTTTCTTATTCCTATGACAAATCTGGGAACACAGCAGCCCTAGAGTAGTAAAACCAACAATGGGAATATATGATGTTGAAGCCGATATTTGATAAGTGTGCAGTAATGGTGATTTACTGTTGGCTTCTGTTCATTCATCATATATGTTGTAATGTAAAGAGAATGAACTTATGTAAGGCCCAGAATTTGCATAAAAGGAACAGACTAGATGGGGCATTTATTAGCAAAGCATCTTGGTGAGGTGCAAGTACAACTTAGAGGGATAAAAATATTCTTGTTATGGGGAAAGTGCTGATACAAGCAAAGATGATGATTTAATTTAGAGAGCTTTGCTTAGTTTGTATCATGATGCATGATAAGTTTTTGTAAGGGATTAAAATGATACTATGGATTTGCATGTTCTTATCATGCATGTTTATAGCGGTTGATCTCAAAATGCGAAATCACAAGGCCTAAATAGGTAGAAAACAAATGGCTAACCAATACGCGTGTCTGTATTCATAAAAAGTATATAATAACTATCTTCTTTATTTTGCTCGTTATTCTTCCCTCCAATTTTCGAAAGACTTTGGAGATCCGTTTTTGACGATCGATATCGAAGCGTAAATGTTCTCGCATCCATTCCTTCTCTTGATCGAAACAGTAATCGTGAATCTGCCGAATAACCGTTCGTCCACCCGCATTCTTGATCATTAACCGGTGTTTGTTAACTTTGATCGAGTAGTCTAGAAGAAAGTTCCAGTGCATCTTTATATGTTGCCTGGTAATCGTCATTTCGAAATCGTTATCATAAGCATTAGTTTATTTTTAGACCGAGGGGTAGATGTGTCATGGTTTCATAAAATGTGTGTAACGTACCATTAGTGTAAGCCTTACAGTAGTCTGTTTTATAGATATCGAGATATGGAGTTATCACTGTTTGTTGGGCATCTCTTCTTTGGGACTAAGAAATGTTACTGTAAACTTTTTTTTTGTGAAAGCACTAATCGCAGTTGGTTCCATAATATGTTCTTTTTCATTGAGAGAATTACTGTTATAATTTGTCTAAGCTGTACTTTATTTTAGAGGATCATAGGTTTTGAGTCCAAATGAATGTGGTTTTGTTTGTTCTGGAGCCTATAAACTTTGTTTCTTTTACACTGCTGACCATTAAGTGTGTCATGGTTCCACTACATAATATGTCTTCAGATAATGTATGCACTTTGAAGAGAATGTGTTCTTATGATAGAAGTTAATGTATGTGCATTGCATTTTCCTTAGTTTGTGAAGTCTTTGGAACTGGCAACCTAATATCATTTCACTGTTTCAAAGGATGGGTGCACATCACTGTACTTTATGTTAAGTTTGACAAGGTGATGCTCTGACTGCAGTAATATTTGTTGCTTGCTGCTAGGCAGGGACTTTGACATTGTACTATATTTTTGATGTTCACACCAAAGTGGGATTACATATATTCAAACCCCAAATTAGTGACAGTCAGGTGTGGTCATAATGATAAATATTTTATTTTTATTCTTTTTTTAAGGGAGTTGTGACATATTAAGTTTTAGAACATCGTACATAATGATTGATACTGGGTTGCCTTCCTGCTATTGAAGCAAAATTGTCAGTCAAAAACAGTCGGGAAAACCATCCTTGTTTGTGCCTTATAATCTTAGCTGCAAATGCTTCCCTAGTTTTATGAACGTCGTGTTAAAATGTGTAGCTCATAGCTAGTGTAAACACGAATAATAGGTAGAAAAGGAGTAAGTCGTGTTAACGTCCAGGAATGCGTAAATACATTTGTGTACCTTACGAAATTTCAAATAGTGTGTATGCTGACAGTTGTACAGAATAACGCAGTTTCATCAAGCTCCTAGTACTTAAAATATAGCGAGCCTTTTTTTGTCCTTTTGGAACTTCTCTCTCCATCTCCCTGTGGGCATTAGCTTAGGGTGCCATACACAATGCTTCTGACAAATTGTAACGAGCAAACTGGCAGGGATACATTCCATTGTCGCTCCAAGCGATTGAAACGAATCTTGAGGGGCAAAGCTAAGCCAATAATGTACTGTGTTGTCAATGAATAATTTTTGAGAGAGAAGATCATTGGATCATCACCTTGCGATAATATCATTCATTGTTGCACTGAGGAAGTGCCTTAAAATTTGTGATAAAACTCGTGTAGCGCCATTCGATGGAAAATATATGCAAAATGGGAAAATCAAACTTGTTCTTTATTAAATGGTATCACAGCCAATCACCTGTTCTATCTTTCCTAGAGCTTTTCATCTTTTTCTAATTCCTAATATCTAACTTGATACAGACTGCCCTGGCCTGTCCAACTTCCTTGCATGCAACTTTTCCACTCCAGTAATGGTTTGCTTCAGTGTCTTACCATATTTCACACTTTACAAGTAGACTTGCCAAATAAAAATGCTTTTCGTGTTTATGTGACATCTTAGGCATGTAAAAATTATTTTATATACCGGTATTGCAAAATAAAACAGCTTAAAGCATCTCTTCATTGATGGAAATCAAATATGATGGTGAAGACAGTACTTATAATTTTTAATCGTTATTTTAAATTTCCTTGGATTAAAAGTAAGGGGCTATATGAAAAATGTTTTATAAATCCAAAATCTGTGTCAGTTTGGTTCAGCTGTGTGTGATTATATACTGTATGTACTTTGACAAGGTTGAGAATGGATGCAACTCTTTATCTTCATGTCCCTCACATCATGATACGGTGTTTAAGAACAGAGGTGGCTATGTTGTACATAGGCCGTTCAAATTTAAACGAGAATTTAGTTCCCTTTTGAGCACAAATCAACTTGTATGAATGTGCTTGCGCTGACAAGTTATGACATGTTTAAACTTGCAACCCACACTAGTTGGATCCCTCTCCGCCTCAACCATCAGGTGCAATCACGATGACAGACCAAGAAGTACCCAGCAGTGTTGCGCAGCGTATAATTATCAAATTTCTCACGAAGGAAGGTGTCATTCCTTCTGAAATCTTTACCAGGCTTCAAGCACAGTTTGGGGATGAATGTTTGTCACAGCCAAGGGTGTTCAGTTGGGCGATATCATTTCAAGAAGGACGAGACCATGTTGAAAATGAACCTCACGCTCGGCGACCAAGAACTTCTGTCAATCCAAACAACAGTTTGAAAATTGGTGAACTTATTCGGGCTTATTGTCGCATAACTGTTCTTTAACTGTTACAGGAAGTAGGAATTAGTGTAGGGAGTGTTGAAGAAATTCTGCACAACGAGTTGAAAGTCAGTAGGGTGAGCGCAAGGTGGGTCCCACGGCTCCTGTCATCGGAGCACAGGGAAAGAAGTTTAGTGCCCTTACTCAACTTTTGCAAAGATAAGAGAGAGAAGGAGCCGAATTTTTGGATTCAATTGTGACCCGTGATGAGACCTGGGTCCACTACTTCACTCCTGAATCAAAACGAGCAAGCAAGCAGTGCAAACACACCCATTCTCCACCCCCAAAAAAAGCGAAAGCAATTTTTTCAGCGGGGAAGATCATGGCTACTGTGTTCTGGGATTCCATAGGTATCATTCACCTGGACTTTCTCACTGGTCAAAAGACCATCAATGCGCAGTACTATTAAACTCTCCTGAATGAAAAAGTGAAGCCGGCAATTCGCTCAAAGCGAAGAAAAAGGCAGGATTCAGTTTGCTTCCTCCAAGACAACGCTCGTCCTCACACTGTGGCTTTAATGATAGGCAACTCTATTGAAACAAGTGGGATGTCCTGCCTCATCTACCATACAGTCCAGACTTAGCTCCATCTGATTATCATTTGTTTGGACCAATGAAGGGGGTTTGAGGAGGCAAGAGATTCCAGAATAATGATGAGGCCATTGCAGCTGTGAAAAGTTGGATACACGAACAACCGAAAACCTTATTTGAAATTGGAATTCAGAACTTTAGAAGCTTCCAGAATGTTTATGGCAGTCAACAGGGACTACATTGAAAAGTAGTGTGTGTAAGACTTTTCCATTTTGTTGTGAATAAAATTTATAGAAACGAATTATCGTTTAAATTTGAATGCCCCACGTATAAATCAGAGAGCCTTCACATTTATTAGTGGTAACATACATAGTGCCTGCAATTTCTGTCTACTCGATTTTTGCAGCATAATATCTTGCACGCTGAAAAGTAAATGATGAAAAGACCATTCATTCATCATGCAGCAGTAATTTTGAATATAATCGATCATGTTTCCTTTAATTACATAGTGCCTGTAAGTTCTGTCTACTCGATTTTTACTACATAATATCTTACACACTGCAAAGTAAATGATGAAAAGACCATTCATTCATTCATTATGCAGCATTAATTTTAAATATGATCATGTTTCCTTTAATTACATATCAAGTTTCATTAAAAGAAGACAGGCAATGTACGTGTAATGTAACACTGGTGCATTCATGTAACCACTGCTGCCATGGAAATACAAGAATGTGTTTCCTTTGTACTGTTGATGCACATGTTGCTGTCAACAATATAATAAATATTGAAAGCACTGACATGGAAACAACAATAGTCTATTTATTGTTGTACTATACATGTCACTGGCAACATAAACACACTCAGGTCTTCATGTAAAGTACCCGATATTTTCTGATTTTAACCAAATGACTTTATTGACAGATTTTCATAGAAGTTCCCAATATCAAATTTCACAGAAATCTGTCCGGTGGGAACCACACTGATACGTGCAGACGGATGGGTGGACATGACAAAGCTAATAGGTGCTTTCTATGACTATGCAAATGTTCCAAAAAATGTCTATCGTATCTAATGTGTAATAATGGTATTGGTAGTCTTAGTCTGAAGGTAGCCTTCTCAACATGTGTAAGTATAAAATTTTCAATTTCTGCACTTCTCTTTCGACCAAAAACAATAAAGCATCTATTAAGTCTCTTTAGTAACAGAACTTGAAGGTTAAAAACTGCTAACACCAAAGTAACAGTAAATATACGTGATCCTGAGTCAGCTGAACCCTGGTTCACAGCCTGTTTAATATCTCAGTCTTCAAAATGGCTATTTTCCAAGACGTTTCTTTCCTGCATTCTGTGCAAATTTCTTGTTTCCCTATCAGCAAACCATAACTGCCTAGAGGTGACTACCCTGACAACATAAGGAAAGCCACTATGCATTCTGACATTCCTCATTAATATGCTCCATTCCCCACTACACATGTATTATGCACAACTTGAAATTCAGAAGCTGTTCTAAGCAAAAGAAAGTTTATTTTGAAATGCAGTTCATAATTCAGAGATTATGCAATCCTGGCACTTCAGAACAAGGAAAACACTTGTTCTAAAAAATTATAAAAACTGGGCATCGTTCAGTTGGCCTTTGTTTCTGTTATGGCTGCTTTTCACAAAACGGTATATTGTGCCATTTCAGCAATTCTCCTTCACAAAATTTCTGATCCCTATTAGCAGGTCTTGGCAGTATAATTGTTACATACAGTGTAGAGGAAATGTCATTTATTTTCAACTGACTGAGTGAAGGTAACACAATCATCACATATGGTGAAAGCAATGCCACTATTGAAGTTGAATTTTTAGGTATGAATTTGAATTGTTTACTGTGTTGCCAAGGTGTCAATAACCTGTGCAGCTAAGTTCACTAAATCAGTCCACTAACCAATTTCATTCATGCTGAATGTGCTACAGACATATTACAGAGGTGAAATGCATGCAGTAGAAATGTTATGTGTATAATACAACAGTGAATGTCCAGCAGAAGGAGGATAACAGCAAACTGAAAATACTGTGAAACCTGTATTTTATGCTTCCGTAGAGACCACCTCAAGTTGAATGTAAAATTAAGAAAGGATAAAATATAGGAAATGAAGATCAGCTGCGTTTAGTTCTTCAGTGTGTCCAAGAATGTTGCCTTATCTTCTGAAATTTGTTCTTCCTCTTCTAGTTCTTCTGGCCTGGTCAACTGCTGGTCCAACATATGGTCGACACTTGACACTGCACAAATTTCGAGAGCAGTGTCGCATGTAGTTCTCAAAACTGCACTCCAAGAGGTTATAAATAATACCAGCCATTTTCTTCATCATCAGTATATTTCAGTGCATCATCATCATTGCTGATGACATGATCAAATGGCAAACCACACTTTGTAAAAAAAAATTCTTGATAGCAGTCAAGAGTTATCAACATCCAGGTTTCTGCTGTGAAGTGCCTATGTACAATACATCCAATGTCATACCTGCAGCGTCGTGCAGCAGTATGCCATCTATCATGGCAAAAATTTTTCTAATGAACTGGTTTATATAATGGCACTTGAATGCATCAATGATTCCCAAATCTACAGGCTGGTACAGTCAGCTGGGAGAAACACAACTTTCATGTTGCTAAAAATGTTGTGTTCTTTCGGTGAGTAGTACAGTGATCAATGAAAAGCGGGATTTTTAGATTTGCAGCATCCATGTTCCAGTCTAATTGTGTGAGGTAAAGTTCAAATATCATAGTGGTCATCCACAAATTCAGATTAGCATAATACTTTGCGGGCAGTTTTTTAACACTGTAAAAGAAATATACGCTTACATTTGCCAGTTACAAGTGGTGGTAGTTATCACTGCCATCAGCATTAATATAGTGGAACATCGTTCCCGTCGTTTTCCCGCATGTATCGTCTGCCTTATTTGGTCCTGAAATTAGTCCCATATAAATAACACTACTTTCCCACCTCCATCGTTCCTCGAACTGGCGCTTTCCCGCATCAATCGTTGAAAAATCACGGTCCTGGCGGAACATTTTCCCGCATTGATAATTTTTTTAAATTTGAAGCGATGGTTTAGTGCGCTGCGCGCGCGTGTATTGCTTTCTTAGTGCTTTTCTAAGCCGGGACTAGACGGTGCGCGGCTCGCCGAGTGACGTGACGTCACTTGCTCGGCCAACAGATCGCAACACGCGGCGCAGCTCGGCAAATGGCGGACCAGCGGCCTTGCTCGGGTAGGGTCGGCTCGGCTTGTGGAGTAACACGTCGTGTTGTTCTCCTGCGACCCGCAGTCTTCTGGCTTGGCGCGTATACTGCAAGCCCCGTGTAGCCGCAACAGCTGCCCGCGCCGAGTCCCTTTGAGGATCGTGAAAAACCCCCTTTTGCGGCGATCCAACGAGCCTCGCTCACCCAATCACAAGCCGCGCCAGGCCGGATACATGGCGCGTTTGAATACGATTCTTTGTCAATGACATCAGTTATGACGTAACACGAGCCGAGCCACGCGCCGTCTAGTTGAGCCTTTAGAGTCTTGTCATGGCGGGAAAAACTGTAAAGTCAGACTTACTGTTTTAATTTGTGTTAACAGTGATGGAAGTGACAATCAAGTGCCGATTGTTATCGGAAAGTCACCGAAACCGCGATGTTTCAAGAATGTAACAAAATTACCCGCCACATACCACGCGAACAATAAAGCGTGGATGACCACATACATTTTTTCTTCATTTCTGCGTTCATTAGACGCAAGTATGGGTGCGCAAAACAGGAACATTCTCCTCTTTGTGGACAATTGGCCGCACATCCAAAGGATACATCGTTTCTAAGAAATGTAAAAGTCATACGGTACCCGGCAAATTGTACAAGTGTGCTCCAGCCCCTTGATTTAGGGGTAATAAAAGTGTTATAAGCAGCTTTATAGAAAACAACTCGTGCAATCAGCTGTTTGCTTAATAGATGCAGGCAAAGATACGAAAAAGAAGATAAACGTGTTGGAAGCTTTGCACTACACTGTGGCAGCCTTGCAACAAGTAACCCAGCTGACAATCGAAAATTGTTTTCGGAAAGCTGGTTACATGCAGGGACAATCTTCAGGCGATAGTGACGTCGTATTGACCAACGATGACGACGATTTCCGCCAAGACTGGGAAAAGTTCAGTGGCATGAACAAAGATAAATTCGAGGACTACGTCTCTGTGGACAGTCACGTGGCAACCTGTGGTGTAGAAACAGTGCAGGAGCTGTGCGCGAGCCTCGTGGCGTCCGGGAGTGTGGAGGGGGAAGAAGGAGAAGAAGAAGCTGGCGAACCCGAAGTTGTGCCGAGCTTTGCTGAGACGCATGAAGCGCTGATGAAAGTAAAATCTTTCTTTTATGCGCACAGCACGAGTGACAGTGATCGTGAAAGTGTTCTAGGCCTTGAAAAATCGTACTTTGAATCGAGGAGTAAAGTTTGCACAAAACAAACGTCAATGAAAGATTTTCTCAGCAAGTAATAATAATCATTAAATTGTTCTTATCTATAATTTTTAACGGTTTCCCGGTACTATCGTTTTCCCGTATGTATCTTTGTTTTCCATCCCCCTAAAAAACGATGGATAGTTTCACTGTAGACATATAGAGGTCATATTCTTTAATCTCTTGCAAGAGTTGGTAATTTTTCCAGTCATCTACTCTTTCTCAATCAGCACTCCTGCTTTCACCTGCTCGAGTTCTATAAACAATGTCTCATAAACCTGTCGATCCAACCACTGGAACCAGTGAAGCTGTCTAGTCCCAGACAAGCAGTGACATGCAAGGCCTTAATTCTGATGACAGTGCCACCTACAGAACCACTGTTTGCACATGCTTGTTTGAACCATGCAGCAAGAGCAGATTCCAATTTCTCCAGTGGCAATTGTTTCAGTGATTTCTGCTGCTTGGAGAAAGGCACACACTGGATGTCTTTCAACTGCTTTGCCTTTTTTTCACAATTGTGTTTAACATGGACATTGTGAGTCCTAACTGTAGTGCCAGTCAACATACATTCCAGTGTGTGCATCAGCTGTCACTGAAATATCTATTTTGTCACATATCAAGGAAGGTTTAATCCGTCAAACACAACACACTTGTTTAGTTCTATATTATTTATATGTACAACATGTTTTGGCCTCAGGGACCATCATCAGGTACCACCAATAAAAATATTCAGAGAAAATTAATTTGTTGGAATATAAACAAGAACCTATATCACGAATGAGATCTAATTCCTTCACACAAGGTTTATGTTTTTACAGCATCGTTAAATTTTCTCAACATAATGAAGCTGAAACATCTGCAATTACACTGAAATTGTGTAAATATTACATAAACTTTAACATTAATAGTTAAAAATTAAAACTGAGGACAGTACTCATTTTCAAGTTAAAGAGTTTAAAATATGTTGTTGTTTAATCTAAATATTTATGAACTTATGTAATTTCTTGCTTTTCTTAGCGTGGGTTGCATAGTTATGTTGTTTTGGGGATCCTATTATGTTACTTCATACTGGTATTGGTACTGGTATTGTCAGTTTAGACAGAAAATGTGTATCTGGAGGTTAGTATGAATGGAAGGTGAGTTGGGTCTGTACCTTAATGTTAGCTAGTGGAGTCCTCCACAGGATTCATAGCTGTACTAGCAGTACACAGAATATGCAAGATTGGAGGTTTCCAGGGTATGGACTATGAAGACTATCATCTTCAGGAATATGATGCCATGTAGTCTACTAAATGCCATAGGTATACACCATTAAATATCAGGAAATGCCCCCCTGTAACGGGGTTGGGTCAGCAAGTCCTATTTCTCACCTCCAAGTGGTGGCTCTGGTAATACGCTCTGAGGTGAGAGCTCAGAGTGTAGCTGAGAGAGAAGGACGAGAGGCGAGTTTCCGGTGCCTTAAAACGGGAGTATTGGGCTAAGGGAAGGAAAACCCTGACAGAAAACCGAGAGGGGCCTCTGTAGGCGGGTAAAACCAGCCTCCCTAGGGGAAGGAACCCTGATTACAAACCCGGTCCTCCAGGGTGGGGGTTGAGCATAGGGCCAACAACCCTATCTCAGAAAAAACGTGTTACGAAACCTCATGATGAGCCTCGGATGAGTGGAGGCGAATTGTCGAGGAAGCTAAGGCCCACCCTGGGCTGTGATGCTAAGGAAGAAGAAGAAGAAGAGAAGTCTACTAAATGACAACATATTGCTATGAGAGTAGATGAACTCATTTACCCTGACGACAGAGGCATCAGATTCCTCTGAAACATCAGTACACATCTAACAAACTGCATGGCATCACATACTATAAGACTGTAATCTTAGTACTAACTAACTCCATGGAGCAGAGTCCTTCTTGAGAAGCTAACAGGTCGTCAGCTAGTCAAGAAATTCCCCACATTTTATGGAACCTGAAGGTTCATTACCGCACTCACAAGAGCCCGCCACCTGTCCCTATCCTGAGACATATGAATCCAGTCCATGCCCCCCCATCCCACTTCTTGAAGATCCATTTTAATATTATCCTCCCATCTACGCCTGGGTCTTCCAAGTGGTCTCCTTCCCTCAGGTCTCCCCACCAAAACCCTGTATGCACCTCTCCCCTCACCCATACGTGATACATGCCCCGCCCACCTCATTCTTCTTGATTTGATCACCCAAATAATATTTGGTGACGAGTACAGATCATTAAGTTCCTCGTTATGTAGTTTTCTCCACTTCCCTGTTACCCCATCCCTCTTAGGCCCAAATAACCTCCTCAGCACCCTATTCTCAAACACCCTCAGCCTATGTTCCTCCCTCAGTGTGACAGACCAAGTCTCACACCCATACAAAACAACAGGCAAAATTATAGTTCTGTATATCTTAATCTTTGTATTTTTGGATAGCAAACTGGAAGACAGAAGATCCTGCACCGAATGATAACAACCACTCCCCGACTTCAATCTGCTCTTAATTTCTTCCTGAATGGAATTTTGATTTGTTAGGGTTGTTCCCAAATATTTGAACTGTTCCACCCTTTCAAAGGATTTATTATCTAACATTATTATGTGACTATGTCCTGCATTCTGATTGTGAGACATGACCATGTACTTAGTTTTCTCAGCATTTACTTCTAGACCAATCTCCTTACTAGCGACTGCCAAAGCTTCTGTGTTTTTCTTTATAGCATGTATGCTTCCACCCAACATATTAACATCATCAGCATAAACTAGAAGCTGATGTGTACCATTCAATTTTAAGCCCTCCTGGTTTGCCTGAACCCTCCTAATGGCATATTCCGAAGCAAAGTTGAAAAGCAATGGCGATAAAGCATCTCCTTGTTTCAAACCATTCTTAATAGGAAATTTTAGTACATGAAACAAATGTGACAGTTAAATTTTCCCAGATAATGTCACATAAGTATTCCTTTCTATCCATGCCATTTCTATTCCCTTTTCTCTCCAGACTTTTGTAGAAATTAAAAATACATGTATGAACACTACCTACTGTTTGTGACAATACCATCATGAGCCATGCTGCTACTCTTGAAATCTGACATCACATCAAAGCACGTTTCGCAGGAAAATTGTAACAGAAAAAACCATGTCATCTGGAGTTAAATCAGTCACTAACTTTATGAACTGCAGAAGTGATACAGCAATGGCTACTGGCATTACAATTTTATGACATATTTACAATGTATTTCAGTACAATAAGGGAAATAAACCAACCATATACACCGTATTATTTCATTTTTTAATTAGGATCCAACATGTTTCAGTTTTATTCAACCACTATTAATCAATCAATGAGTCTTATAAGTTCACTCATTAAGTTTATATTGTGACTATATTGTTTAATACTTGATATGCTATTATCATTTTGTATTTGGATTTAACAATTACTACGTAATGGTCTTGTAATCTTCATGAAGTACTTAACTGATCCCTGCTGATGGTTGAATAAAACTGAAACCTGTTGGATCATACACAAAAAATTAAATAATATAGTGTATATTGTTGGTTTATTTGTTATTGCTATGACACAGATTTACCCACGTAACTACTACTTTCTGAATATGTGTATATGTGATCCTGGTACACTACTGAATGACTTAATGGGCCACAATCCACATAAAAATGATCTTTTAATATCGTGTGAAAAGAACTGAAAGGTCAAGTTCCTGGTCACATAAAACACATCTGGATTTGGAACGGGGCTGGAAAATTCAGGATTTATGTTGACAAAGTAGCTGTAATAGTTGTTCTTTCATATCCTGTGATGTTCATTCCACTATCTATGATGCAGCACTCATAAACATCTGTATTACATAGTCTATGTATGGGATGGATAGCTACCAATGATAATCATTGTTATCCACTGATGTTATCACCATGGTGGGTCATTCTGTGATAAATCCCAGTGTCTTAAAATAGGTGTCTACAGAAAACAAGAAGTCTATGAAAGGGTAAACTTCATGTTGTACTACAACTATATGTGTCCTGTGCATGTCATATATTTAAAACCATGGACAAAAAACTTATTTTGGTCACTGTGTTCAAACACAAATCTGGCAGATGACATTCCAATAATATTGACGTGAGGTGTATGGGAGAGAAATTTCATGCACTATGGAAATGCTCAGTTGTTTTCAGAATGTAAACTCAGATCTGTTGCATAATGCTTCCAAAGCCTGCAGACATATCACTACAGTCATGTATATAGTAACCCATCTTAGCATTGGTCCATGTAAATGGATGATGGGTTATGACATATATCAAAATAGAGAATTTAACCAGTATAGTAAGTTGATAAAAATGTCAAAATGACAAAACTCCATCTTACCTTTTGAAAAGATGAAATGGATGTACTTTATGTACATCATACATCCATTTACTTCTTCTCAAAAAGTAGACAAACTTTTGACATTTTGAACATTTCCCTATTCTGGTACCCACTGTAACTCATCATCCATTTACACATACCCACACTACTTGCAATTTTAACTCGACAGGCTTTTCGGAGCATCACTACATGGACGCAAGATAAGACACTGAAAATGACTGAGTATCTCCACATTGCATCGAATTTCTACCTTGTATGACATAACCTGGCTACCAACATGGGGGGTGGGGAATCGACCATGGTTGTTAGGAACTCAGATGCCTCTATTCTGCATCCCATAAAACGCAGGTTTCTCACTTTTCCCCCCCATATTTTCACCACCCAAATATTTATAGTTTTTAAATCAAATAATAAAACCGACTAATGCACTATATTGACCAATTTTATTCTGGCCTGTTACCCCTCACCCTACACGTGTTTCGGAACTCTAAGGTTCCATCATCAGGGGTTGTCGTGTGCTACCAATTATTTACATATTAAAAACAAATACACAATATGTACAATAGTCTGTTAAAATATAAAAAACCATAGGTAAATGAAGTTAAAACTCTTTTAAATTGTACGATGTGTACTGTAGTCTATTAGAATCTTAAAATCTCACGTAGATGTATGTTTAAAAAACTGTTTTAAAATGTTTTAAAAGTTTTGGGCTGGTCGTAATATTCACTTTTTTACGGAACTACTGGCGTAGTTTTATTCGACTCCGTATTCCATTTCTTGTGTGATGTGATGCCACTGTGTATGTCTTTTCAATGCTGTGTCCGTAAAAAAGTGAATATTACGACCAGCCCAAAACTTTTAAAACATTTTAAAACAGTTTTTTAAACATACATCTACGTGAGATTTTAAGATTCTAATAGACTACAGTACACATCGTACAATTTAAAAGAGTTTTGAACTTCATTTACCTATGGTTTTTTATATTTTAACAGACTATTGTACATATTGTGTATTTGTTTTTAATATGTAAATAATTGGTAGCACACGACAACCCCTGATGATGGAACCTTAGAGTTCCGAAACACGTGTAGGGTGAGGGGTAACAGGCCAGAATAAAATTGGTCAATATAGTGCATTAGTCGGTTTTATTATTTGATTAGAAAATGCACGGTGTTAATACGGTGAAATTTATAGTTTTTATTTACCCCGCTTCAACTCAGTAGCCCAAAAAAATTTCTTAGGAAAAAAAAAAGCATTTGCCCCCACTTTCCCCCCCAAGTTATGCCTATGCATGTGAATGTCAGTCAAGCTTTTCCGACACATTTATGGCTCTTTTAATGCAAACTTTTACAAAGACAAAATGGCTGATATTTATACCCTCCTACAGACACCTACTTTAACACAATGGGATTTACAATGTACATTCTTTCACATTATTCTCATAGATTCCACTCCAGAATAGAAGAAAAAAGGGACCTAGTGAAATCGACATATGCTGCACAATGTTTATGCTCATATCAATGCATAACTTGGTTAGCTAAGGTACACTTATATATGTGAACTTAAGTACTTTTGTCTGAAGATGGCGCCTCAAACCAAAACATGTTGGAGGAATAATAAGGTTGGTGTAATTCAACCACTTGTAATTTGTTCCTTTTAGAGATCCATTAGGTAGATGCTTTATTGCCATTGCTTTTCAACTTTGCTTTACAGTATGCCACTAGGAAGGTTCCAAGTCAATCAGGGACTAAAACTGAATGGAGCACATCAGCTTCTGTCTACAATGTGATGTTAATTTATTGGGTGGAAATATAAATGCTATGCAGGAAAAAACAGAAGTCTTATTAGTCACTAGTAAGGAGGTCGGTCTAAAACTAAGTGTACACATATGTCTCGTCAACAAAATGCAGAATAAAGTCACAACATGAAGACAGGAAACAAATACTTCAAAAACGTGGCAAAGTTCAAATATTTAGGAATGACATTAGCAAATAAAAATTGCATGCATGGAGAAATGAAGAACAGATTAAATTTAGAGAATACCTGCTACCATTCAGTCCATAATCTTTTGTATTTCTATTTGCTGTCTACGAACATAAAGATCAAACCCCGTAGAAGTATAATTTTGTCCCCGCCCTTTTGGGGGGGGGGGGGGGGGGGGGGTGAAACAACCTGGTCTCTCACATTATGGGAAGACCCCAGACTGAGGGTGTTGAAGGACAGGGTGCTGAGGAAAATATTTGGACCAAAGAGAGAGGAAGTAATTGGAGACTGGAGAAAATTGCATAATGAGGAGCTTCATGATTTGTAATCTTCACAAAATATTATTGGGTGATTAAATAAAAAAGAATGAGATGGGTGGTGCATGTGGCACATACAGGGGAGAGGAGAGAGGAGTGGTGCACACAGGGTGTTGGTGGGGAAACCCGAAGGAAAGAGCCACTTGGAAGACCTAGGCATAGATGGGGGATAATATTACAATAGGTGTTAAACAGGATGGCAGGGCATAAACTAGACTCATCTTGTTCAGAAGAGGGACAATTGGTGGGGAGATGTGCACATGGTAATGAACCTCCAAATTCAATAAAATGTGGGAAATTTTTTGTACAGCTGAGAAAGTATTAGATTCTAAACAAAGACTCTGTGCCATGGAGTTAGTTACTTAGAATAAAGTTGATAAACCTTCAGGTTAGTAAGCCTTAGACACTGTTTTGTGTATTATTAATGGCAGTGGCATAGGTCAAATACCAAGTCAAATTGTACTACCATTCATGCAGTTTGCTGAAAATATGGTGGTAATTTGTACACTGGATAACAGATGCCAATAAATGTTGATAAAATTTTTACAAATAAACTACACCATCTTTCAAGTCTATCATCAGATTTTGTTTCTCCTACTTCTGAAACTACACACTTTAAATTTATCATTACATCACTTAAGTGTAACTCTATATTATAAGTAAAATCATGTTTGAGACTGGTTCTGATCGAATTAGGTATATATAACCTTTGTTCGAGCTATAATGATGCCTTAACATTGTTAGTAATGGGAAACCAGAATTCACCCATGGCAGTTACAACTCCACACTACCATAAACACAGTACTGATGAAAGTTTGTGACCATTAAAAGGACAGCAGGCAGAACAGATGACAAGGGGGTGGTAGTGGTGGAGACATTGGTGGGAAGAGTATCTTTTGGATGATGGAAAGCTGAAGTAGGAAAACTATGGCCCATGAGATGGATGCAGCCCACAACACTGTTCACACATTAATGGCATGACTTTTTATTGATGTTTGCTTCTTTGAAATAGCATAAAGAATGTACCATAATTGCAACAAAATCGAGATGTTCGTAGGAATGTTTTTCTGTGTCTACAACTTATATGTGTGACCTGTGGATCTCACTGCAAACAGTTTTAATTTGGGACAGAACAAATCAGAATTCAAGATGTCATATTTGAATGACTGACTAGTCCATATACAAAAGACTAATGTTTCCTACTCTAGCATTAAGTACAGTATATTAACCCCTTGGCGTACCTAACCGTGTCCGAAACGGCCTCATCACATGTGCACAGCCGGTACATTACTGTCTCTCAGACGGCTCCGTGCAGATTTCTGTTGTTATCGACATTGTGGCGTGTTAGCCCATTATATGGTCATTAGATGGCATGAAATACCTTCTTTTATTTTCAAAGAGTCCAAAGATGTTACACTTGAAGGCCTTGTTCGCATTTTGCCTTGTACAGTTCAAATGAATTTGGAGACCGTATAGGCAGGAATCCTTAGTTTGCTAAAATGGCGCATGGTAAAGGAATGAGTGATAAAGCAGTTGAAGATATTCTACTAAACTGTGATTCTGAGGAGGATTTTGGCAGTGATAATGATAGTCAATCGAGTGAGAGTGAAAGTCAGTATGAAAGTCAAAGTGATTCGGAAGTGGAAGATAAACTGCCCATGGGTAGTGGTGATGCAACAACTGCGCAAAAGAAACAAAACGTGGAAGGATGGCCGTAAAGTGTCAAGACAAAAAACCTGTTACCATTCTGACAAAAATGCATGACAACAATGGCATGGTGGACACAGGAATGACAAGCAGGAAAACAGGGGAAACAGCCAAGAAATGAAAGCTTGTCTTTGACAAAGGTATGGGGGGTGGGGGACAGAATGGACCAGCAGCTTGCATCCTACCCTCTCATGCGTGGCTATCTGAAGGCATATAGAAAGATCTTCTACCTCTTTGACAGGACGCTGTTCAATGCATACATCCTGTACAAGAAGGTCATTCATTCATTCATTCAATCTGTAGTCTGTCTTATGACAGGTCCGTAGCCTCTTCCAAAGCGAGTTCTCCACAAGGTGCGTTCTAGTGCTTCCTCTTTCAATTTCGAGTATATTCTCTTTTCCTTAAGGTCATCCAGCAGCTGCTTACATCTTCTCCCTCCTCTTCCCATCATTTCTATCCTTCCTTCTAACTTTCATTCAATAACGTGTTTCAGAAGGCAGTTTCTACACAAGATGTGACCAATCCAGTTAGCCTTTCTTCTTTTTATTGTATGTAAGATATTCCTCTCTTCCTTGACTCTGTGTAATACTTCTTCATTTCTCACACGATTGGTCCAACTGATCTTCTCCATTCTTCTCCAGCACCACATTTCAAAACTTTCCAGATACTTCTGGTCTATTTTCCGAAGTGTCCACGTTTCAGCACCATACAAAGCTATGCTCCAAATTTAGCACATTACTAGTTTCTTCCTTAAATTTAAGTCCAATTTGCTGGTGAAAAGAGTCTTCTTCTTGTTGAATGTTGCTTTTGCCATGGCAATTCTGGATTTAATTTCATTTCATAGCATCATTTGTTATCATGCTACCCAAATAACTGAAATATTCCACATTCTCCAATTGCTTTTGATCTATCATAATTATTATTGGTGATGGTTGCCTTGAGATTCTCATTACCTTAGTTTTTCCCACATTCATTTCCATTCCATAGCGTCTTCCAATTTCAGTTAGTCTATTAACCATGCCCTGTGGCACATTTTCTTCCCTAGCCAGTAGCACAAGGTCATCTGCATATTTCAGTGCGGATTCGCTGTATAAGTTGAACAGAATCGGTGACAAACAGCAACCTGTCTAACTCCTCTTCCAATCTTCACACTTCTCATCTCCCCTTGGTCCAGTCATATTTTGACACTCTGTTCCATGTACAATTCACTCATCAATCTTCTTTCGCGCCAGTCTATCCCAATTCCCTTTAGGATCTGCATTAATTTGGTCCAGTTGACATGGTCAAATGCCTTCTGCCAGTCTATGAAGCAAGCACACAATTCCTCATCTATGTCCAAAGTTCGTTCTGATATTCTCAGCATCCCAATTGCATCCCTAGTTCCTTTTCCTCTCCCAAATCCAAATTGATCTTCTCCAAGTGCATCCTAAGTCTTCCTTTCAATCCTTCTTCTAAGTATCCTCGCTACTATCTTTGCTGCATGCACGATGATGCTGATTGTGCAATGGCCGCTGCATTTTGTAGCTTTGGGCTTCTTCTTTAAGGCAATTATTGTAACTTCAATTAAATCTCTGGGCCACTCTCCAGTTACATACATGCTGTTGTTCAGCTGTGTCATTAGTCTGAGACCATCTTCTCCCAACAATCTGAGTACATTCCCAGGTACATCATCATCTCCTGTAGCCTTCTTATCCCTCATCTCCTTGATAGCTTTTTCCACTTCACTTTGCAAAATATAAGGGCCTTTCTCATCTTCATCTACTTCATCTTCAGGGTCGACTTCTAGGTGTTCTGGTCGATTAGCTCGATCGTAGAGTTCTGTAATATAATTCTCCCAGATTTGCAGTACTCGTCTCTGATCTATTATTATATTCCCTTGAGAGTCTTTGATGCCAATGTTTTGAATCCCATGGTTTTCTTTCCAACCTAGTTCCTTTGACTTCATGTACATTAGATCATAACGTCCTGTTCTTTGAAATTCTATGATCTTGTCACATATGCTCTCCAGATACTCCTTCTTGGCATTGTCCGTCACTCTTTTCAATTTGTTCCTCAGTCTTCCTTCTTTCTTCCTTCCTTCTTCGTTGTTGACATTCTTCCATTTCCTTCATTCATCCATTTTACATAGAAGGTCACTTAACAGGAATTGAAGTACAACCAGTTCAGGATAGTTGTAGCAGAGGAGTTACTGGATGGACTGATAATGCCAGAATATGCAAGACGAGGTCGTTCTGCAGCTGTTATTCCCGTGAGGCTTCAGGCAACTCATTGGGCCCACTTTCCACAGTATATACCCCCAAATTCTGTCAAGGCCAACCTATCAAGGCAGTGCAGGGTGTGTTCAAACAAGAAAATCAAGAGCACCAGGTGATGGGAATGTGAAGTTTGTAAAGTGGTCCTTCATGTGCACGAGTGTTTCATGATTTCTCATACAAAAAAGAACTATTAGGTAAATTATTGCTATATAATATTCGTGATGTGGTTGTACCTTATGTGTGACATTTAAGTGAAATAGGTGCATTTCCATAAATAAAACATTATATGATGTTATGTGAAGAGGGTTGTAAGGACGAGTGTGAGATAGGGATGGGGATTTAAAAATTAAATGGTACTTTGCTAGAGTTGCTGGGAAGTAAGAAGTGGTACACTAAGGGGTTAACAAGAATATTAACAAGAATACGAGCAGAAGGCGTCAACACTAACTGGCAGTGGGAAGTCTGCTGAGTTGATACATCAGTGTCCATCTTTGCCATAAGAAGTTTATCGGATACCTCTTAAATGACAGTAGTACTGATAGAGTTCTTATGGAATGTGATGGTGTGTTGCTGGGTTAGTGTTTCCCCTTCAAAGGAATACAGTGCCTTCATTCCCAAACCTTGAAGTCAAAGGCACTACATTCCTTTGAAATGTCAGGAAACACTAACCCAGTGACACTGCATCACATCCCAGGACCTGAATCCTCAATTAAAACCTCTGTGAAAACCTCATATCTCACACAGCAGTACTGCTCAGTGAATACTGCTGTGTCAAATTTTATATTAGTCTCACCGTGAATATTCACAATTCACTGTTTATAAAGCACCGACAAAATGCACTTCACTTTACCACTTTTTCGAATCAAAAGTGTCAACTTACAAAATTATATAAACTTTAATATCCGAATATTATAGTACTGATACTTACTCATTATCGCACAGGACATACAAAACCAAGAACAAATAATAACCAGATGTAACACAGTGATCCGTACTGCAGCATTTTACCATTTTACATTTTACCTTTTCGACACGAATTTTAACGAATTCTCAACGATTTTATACTTGGTGCGTCTATATATGTTTTTTTAAAAAAATCTGATTTTAAACTGATTTTATAAGTGAATGGCAATTGAAACACTAAGATATTACACAACAATAAGGACAGAAATACCATTGGATGTAAATGTATGTAGTTTTGAACCCCCTGATGATGGTTTTTGCATAAACCGAAACATATGTAGGGGTATATTGAAATAAAAAAGTGGTAAAGTGAAGTGCATTTCGTCGGTGTTTTATAAACAGTGCATTGTGAAATATGCACGGTGAGACTAATATAAAATTTATCAGTGCCCAACAGGCAAGAACTATCTATAATTTTCGTAACATCAAAGTGAAACTACAAAAAACCATCGCATCCATATGGTTTAATAAAATCTGCAAATCTGAACAACTGCAACCCAAATACATTCACATCAAAATTAGTGGACACAACAAAAGGAGTCAAGACACCAAGACCACAGCAGTAAAATACAGAATAAACCAGGAAATCAAACCTCTATATAAGAAGAAGGCGGCCCTCAACAAACAACTTTATGCCACCTACCTTGAATGCGCTAATTATTGGCAAGAAGCTTGGTTTTGTATACAAAAGTCAGAAAACCAAAAGATTCAAAACAGGAATGACATACTGTACAATATAAGCTCAACAAAAAACTCGATACTTTGCGACATACGAAACGAAAACAAACCAAACACGAAGATTCCAACACACAGACGCCCACAAAATTCTATACACGTATCAAAAACATGTCAAACATTACATTCAACAGAGAAGAAGAAAAAATACTTGAACTAGGCTTAAACTACGCGCATGAAAGACCTATAAAACACTTCCTACAGGATCTAATTATTGACACTGAAAACGCCATAAAACAACTCAATGAAAATGAACAGAACATATATCGATTTCTTGCATGTAAGAAACTAAAACAAATACAAAACAACAGGTCAACAAATATACTACACAAAAGACGACGTTATACCATTAAACAGATACGTACAAAATTAGCACAGAACAATCTTATCATTACGAAAGCCGACAAAGGTAAAACAATAGTCATCATAAACAAAAACACATACACACAGAAAGTAGAAGACTTTTTAACAGGTAACCACTTCACACAATTACAGAATGACCCCACGGATAAGTACCAGAAACAAATACAACAAACCATTCCCAAATGCAATACAATAGTAGATAAACAACAGAAGAAATATCTTATGCAAATCAAACCACAACCCCCAACCCTGAATGCACAGATCAAAATCCATAAAGACAATGAACCTATCAGACCGGTAATCAACAACATTTACGCACCATCATATAAGGTAGCAAAATTTCTTAACAAATGGCTCACCAATGAACTCCAATTACGAAATACTTACGTAACATAAATTCAACACAATTAGCACATGAATTAATCAAACTATACATCACAGAATCAAGCAGATTAATTACATTTGACATCAAAGACCCATAGTAAACATCCCCATAGAAGAAACTATAAATATCACTAAGATCTTTTTAACAAATAAAAAGATTGACAACATACATATTTCCCAAGCTTGCTTACTTTTGGACACGATCATAAAACAAAACTACTTACAGTTCAACAATAAATTTTATCAACCTTGTAAAGGTGTCGCAATGGGCTCACCCATATCTGGATTAATGGCTGAAATATTCTTACAAAACTACGAACAACACATTATAAAGAACGCCCTAGATAGTAACAAGATTACATTCTATAATAGATATGTAGATGATATCTTACTAATTTTTTATAATAACCATACTAATGTCAATGATATCTCTAACTACTTGAATAAAGTACATCAGGATTTACATTACAAAGCAACAGATGACATAGAAAACACAATTAATTTTCTTGATCTTCTAATTACCCGAAACCTAAACAAGTTGATAATTGACATTTACCGGAAGCCCACTACTACAAACACAACTATACATTACAAATCGAACCACCCACTGAAACACAAAATGTCAGCATATAGATTCATGCTAAACAGATTACACCAGCTACCATTATCGCCAAAACAAAAACACCAGGAAAAGAACACCATCATCCAAATAGCTAAACGTAATGGATACCCAATTTCGATTATCGAAAGACTAAATAAACAAATTATAAACAAGAATAACAAAACATCTAATACACAAACACAACACAACAACCAAAAATGGGTAACATTTGAATACCACAATCCCATAATAAGAAAAGTTACTAACATTTTCAGAAACACGAAACTAAACATCACATACCGCGTAAGCAATACAACACAAAACCTTCTCAAACCCACATAAGAAACAACGACAAACACACAAATAGTGGAATATACAGTATAAAATGCAACACTTGCAATAAACGGTACATAGGACAAACCGGACAAGCCTAAAGACACGCTTCATAGAACATTGCAGATATATAAAAATAAATGATCCTACATCAGCATACGCACAACACATCCTAAATAACAGACACGAATATGCTCCTATACAGAACAGCATGGAGCTTCTTAAAATATGTAAGAAAGGATGGCGTATGAATGCAACAGAAAATCTCTATATACAAATACACCACCACCAAGACCTACTTATTAACGAACAAAACCCAGGCGAAGAAACCCCGTTATTTCGGATTATCATCCCACCAACCTCACTTAAAACCGGGTATCGATTGCGGGCGGCTGCCGCGCGCAGCTGTTCGTGCGCGGCAAACTCGTTCGTTTGTGTGTGGGTAACCGTGTTTACACAGCATCGAGCGCGGCTGTTGATCGACGCTGTTCGAACACCACACGACCGTCTCAACTGAACGAGCACAGCACACTGAAATCCCTTTGCCGCGGGTCAAAGAACCGCTCCGATTTGGCTCGACACGCGCCAAGTTCGCGCGCGGCAGTGTTCGTTCTGCCGCGCGCAGCAACATGGTTTCGACTTTGCGAGCCAAAGAAACGAACATTGCCTCGCGCGGCAGCCGCGCGCAATCGATACCCGGCTTAATACGCATGCGCCAAACCCCACACAGCTATACAAACACTAACTACATAGACAGCCCGACAGTACACCCCACAACATGAAATAGACAACAGATAACAGCAGGTATGTCATTCGAATCAAAAGTGTCAACTTACAAAATTATATAAACTTTAATATCGGAATATTATAGTACTGATACTTACTCATTATCTTACAGGACATACAAAACCAAGAACAAATAATGACCAGATGTAACACAGTGATCCGTACTGCAGCATTTTACCATTTTACATTTTACCTTCTCGACACGAATTTAACTAATTCTCAACGATTTTATACTTGGTGCGTCTGTTGCATATATCTGTTATATTACGGATGTTCCTTACATTATATATATATATTTTTTATAGTAACTGAGGCAACGACATTACATTGATGCAGTACCTTCTGTACTTTGTCCGTATCATCGGACCTTATCACTTGCTTATTAGTACTTTCTCATCATACATCTCTTTGTATTAGCTTTGCCCCAATGTTTGTAACTGCTTATCTGTTATTCTTCCTGGAATTATGGAGCCCACCGTGTGACTCCTTGCAGACGCAAAGTCACACGTGGAGGAGTAACGAATACTCCTACGCACAGATCACACACAAGCCTGTCTGATAAAACCTCTAACGCCCGAAAGGGCGCATTCCCGATCCTGCTGTTGATCCAGACAGTCTGTATAAGTTGCTGCGGGGCCTTCCTGGCCTGTTTTCTGTAAATACGGCCTATTGCAATTAAAGTGCCTGGAACCTGGTACAACGAGTTTGTTTTCAAGCATCCCTCACAACCTATACGAACCCTATTCCGGTGGAGCAATATCCACGATATGCCCCACCGGCCTTCTCCGAAATTTCGATACAACACGTCCATATATGTTTTCTTTTTAAAAATCTGATTTTAAACTGATTTTATAAGTGAATGGCAATTGAACACTAAGATATTGCACAACAATAAGGACAGAAATACCATTCGATGTAAATATATGTAGTTTTGAACCCCCTGATGATGGTTTTTGCATAAACCGAAACATATGTAGGGGTCTATTGAAATGAAAAAGTGGTAAAGTGAAGTGCATTTCGTCGGTGTTTTATAAACAGTGAACTGCTGTGTCAAGTTTAGTATCAGAGTAAAAATGTACCTGTCTTGTCCTTCCAAAACTTTTCAAGTTCATAGTGTGCATGTTCACTGAAACTGAGATTTCAAAGTGTCCCCCAAGGCTATAATGAGTGAGACTACTACAAAACAAAATCTGACACTTCAACATGTATTGATTTAATTGCAGAACTGAGATCTCAGTTAATAATACTATCAAATACAAGTGTATACAATACTTTTATGAGTTTTATATTAATGGCCTGATGATGACCGAATTAGGTTGAAAGATGTTGCCACAATAAAGTATATAATATACATTGGTTGTGTTTGATGGTATTTAAATCCTTCTTTGTTGCAAATTAACACAAGGGGATGAAAACACAAAATTTATATCATAGTAAAATAAGTACAGTGTTACCAAGTATGATGTTGAAAACCTCAATTCCCAAAGAAATTTCAACATGGTTTGTGATAATAATGTGATATTTGTCACATGGTATAGGACAGTTGTGGAAAGTTTGATGAGCTTCAGAAGCTGCACTTAGGAGGCAAATTAGGCACCAGCCATGCATTAATAACATAAAATATTTTTGCTTTACTTGATGGCTTCTTGTTTCTGCTCATCCAACCGCAACAGGTTAGTTTCAGTTAGTTACAGTCTCATTTCTTTAGAAACTCTTTTAAAATGCCATTTGCAGTCAGCTTTGTGTGCATGTAAACTACATGGATATTATTTTCTTACAGACAACTTGTGCAAGCTGCACCAGTCATGTGCGTAAGCTGCATAGTGACCACCTCCTAGTATAGGCCTATCTATAAGTTACATTCAATTAGCATGAATAGGTGATAACTGTTTGGTGGGGAGACCTGAGGGAAGGAGACCACTTGGAAGACCCAGGTGTAGATGGGAGGATAATATTAAAATGGATTTTCAAGAAGTGGGATGGGGGGGAATGGACTGGATTGATATGGTACAGGATAGGGACAGGTGGCAGGCTCTTGTGAATGCGGTAATGAACCTGTGCAGCTATACTCTTTTGCATACTTTCCCCCCTGTCTTGAAGTTGGAATCCATGTCTATGTGGATTATTTACAAGCTTGACAGGATCACAGCTATACCCATGGAGGAAAGTCTTCATTCTAAAAAGAATGTGGTGATTACATATGGCAATAAACTCTAATTCCTGTGCCACTGTCAACACCTGTTGGAACTAGATGTTACTGTTATATGTCTTTACAAATATGGATGCATAAAAAAGAAACAGGTGTTCTTTTAAGGTAGACAATTTTCACCTTTCAAGATGTTCATGGACTTCCATTAAAGAATGCAATATTAAAGTAAGTTGAAGTAATATCTTTCAAACAATCTAAACATTTTGGCAACATTTCCAATTAAAATTTGTACAGTAGCTATGTATCTGTCTTTTCAATGCTCTTCATAATTCTGCAAAGGATCCTGTGATTAGTGGATATGAATGAAAATACATTCTACCCCAGTGCTACATATCAATCCTACCGACTCAGAAGCTGGCCAGTATATTCACAGAGTAACAGTTCAGATATGTTCATGCAGTTACTATCTCTAGATTTTCAATTTGTGGATGCTTGTATTTTAAACATATATTTTCACTTTTTATACAACAAATGCTTCAGAGCTAACATCATATGAAATAGAACAAAATAATTATGTCTACAATAAAACAAATATTAAATTCCCATACAAACATTCACTGTTATGGCTACTTACACAAACTGGCATAAGCCAGAACCAATCTATGAGGGTGTATCCAAAAGTTCCTGGACTCTGTCATAAGGAAATATACCTCTGTTATAGGATGTTGTTGTCCTCTTCACAGCAGTGCCATTCCAGGTTTATGCAACATATCCAGCATTTCTGCCAGTGCCGGAAGCAGAACTGGGACTGACTTTTTGGAATCACATGTAGAATGGTCAGCAACTGTTTCTGAATTTCAAGGACATCCTGGAAATGATGCCCTCATACCTGCAATTTCATTCTTGGAAACAAGAAGAAATCACAAGGGGCCAAATTAGGTGAGTGATGGTGGGGAACTAAGCCATTTTTTAGCGGCCAAAAACTGCTGCACTGACAAAGCAACGTGTGCCAGTAAACTGTCATGGTGAATCAACCAGTCCTGATTCCAACAATGTTCTGACACTTCTGGTCCATCAGGTGAGTAGTAATGCTGGTTAATTATTTGGCCTGTGGGAACAAATTCCTGATGAACAGTGCCCTCACAGTTAGCGAACTTCATCAACCTGCTTCTGAATCTTTAAACTAACTTGCCTTGTTTCTTTGGATGCAGAGAGGCCAAGTTTTTCTACTAAGAGGACTACTGTATAGTTTCTGCACTGTAACAGTAAACCCGGTTTTGTCTCCTGTTATGAATCTTAAGAGGAAGGTTTAGTCATTTCTGACTTCCTCCAACAGCTCCTGGTATATGAGCACAAGCCACTGCTTCTGCTAGTCAGGGAGGAACCAAGGCGCAACCTTTACCGAGATACTCCACATGTTCCAAGTTCTCCCTTATACCGTATATTCTCGAATCTAATGCGCACCCTTTTTACAGTTTTAGAGGGCTAAAAAATCAGATGCGTATTAGATTCGCGGTCTAGAGCTGGATTTTGGAAAAAATGATTGAGCTGCTGTACGTGCCGTAAGAACAATACAATACAATAATCTATTATTTTATTATTTATTATTATAATTTATTATTCATCAGACTCGCCGTCATCACTCATAACTGAATCGTTATCCGTGCTCTCCACCCAGTCACTATCATCTTTATCTTCAACATCGTCCTCCCATACAATGTCATCGCTGCCTTGTGTTTCCGCCATAGTCGAACGTTGCTTTCATCAACTCCAAAAATTGCAGCGGCTTTGCGGTTTCCATTCTCCTCTGCGCACCGAATAACTTCACGTTTGAACTTCGCCGTATATGAGAGTCGTTTAGATTTCAGGTGTCCCTCTTCCATAACTACGGTACACGACAAATTGGAACAAGCACCTCCCACGTTTCAACAACTAAAGCTCAGCTGGCTTCAGACGAGATTGCGCACGTCTGTTGAGAAAGGCCCCGCCTCTATCGGTAAAATTCATCGGCCACAGGCGTAGCGTCGGATTTTAACGCATTGGTAACATCCAATATTATTCAATCAGTCGCCCCGTGGGCAAGGGGTGGTTGAAGGAAAGGTGCGGATTAGAATCGCGAACTAACTTTTTTTCGTTTAAGAAGTCACCAAAAACTGGGTGCGTATTAGATTCGGATGCGCATTAGATTCGAGAATATACGGTAGTTCACTGGCATGTTTTATCTAAGAGGCGTCACCTACCAGTGATCTACAAAATAATACTTTGTCAGTATTCAATGACAATTTTGCAAATTTCCTCCATGTTTCTGTCTATGCAACCTGAACAGGAATGACTTGAATGCTCACCATCTTCAACTAAAGTTTCCCTATGCATGAACAGATAAAACCACTCAAATAGTCCCTGTACTCCCAATGGCATTGTAACTGAAAGCTGTTCTCAGCATTTCATGTTTTTCCAATGCTGTTTTCCCCAAGTTTGAAGCAAAACTTACCATACATGTATTTTTCCTTGAAATGAGCCATTAGAAAATTGTGGGTCACTAGTAACATGCACAACAATAAACACCCACTGAGAAGTAATGAAGAGGATTATGGCTGCAAAATTCATTACACTGACTCATTAGATAGATCCTAGGGGCAGACAGCTGTACTACTCATTGTTCTCCATCCTAGCTGTGAGTTTGGGAACTTTTGGATACACCATCATATATACTGAATGAATAAACAATCAATATTAATTAAGATTTAGCACATTTGTGTGTGTCCGCACATGCACAAATACAGCCTTAAACAGTATGTCATTTAATACATGCTTCAAAGTCATCACTTTTGTTTCTTGTGTGACAGAATGGGTAGGCTTATGTTTGGAAACATTTTGAACTGTTCAACATACATGTTCAGAAATGTAGTCATCATGTTACTTTTCTTTAATTACACTGGTCTACATGAATTTTGCTGTTTCAATTTTGAAGCTTGATTTATATGAAGTGTTGTGTGCTGATTCCAGAAATGTTATTACTTTTGTTATATCACATACCATTTTTTAGTAATTGTACTAATTCTATAATAATACTTTTAAAAAAATTGTTTGCAGTGCAATAATAGAACATTAATATCATAGTCAAAAGACACACTAAATTAAGTAGTTATGGATTTGGCAACAAAGTTTTATTGTAGAAGACAATTTATTTCATAGAGATGGCAGCACTTTTCACTGTGGTAATGGCTGTGACTAGATAGCAAGTACTACAACTAGTGCTGAGCAAGAAATTTCAATACATGTTAACAACAGTGATTTCCCTGGCTAAATCTTGTGCTTTTTGTAATTTGTTGTGCCAAAAACAATGCAAAGAAGACAGAGTCTGAACAATCGAAATGTATTTTGCTATATCTATGGGAATTTTGTGGTAAGAAACAAAGACAGAACATGACCTCCTTTGTTAAAACTGCCTATTTTGCTTACTTTGGAATTAAGCTAGGTGATCAGGACAAACCTTGGGCTCCTCATACAGTGTGCTGTGTTTGTCTTGATTTAAGAAACTGGACAAAGGGAAAAAGAAGGCCCTGCGGTTTGGCATACGAATGGTGTGGCGTTAGCCAATAAACCATGTTGGCGGCTGCTATTTTTGTATGTGTACACTGAAGGGCTTCAATACCAAAAATAAGAAAGAAATTACTTATCCCAGTTTCCCTTCTGCCATAAGACCTGTGCCACATGGCCCTGATATACCAGTGCCTAATCCTCCTAAGCAACTTCATGCACTGGAGGCGGAATCAAGTGCCACTCCCAATGAATCGTCAGAGGATTCTGAATATGGTACCGACACACATGGCACACCTGAACCTTTCACCCAAACTGAACTGAATGATTTGGTAGGAGACTTAAATCTCCCTAAGGATGCTGCAGAACTTCTAGGCTCCAGACTGAAGGAAAAAAACCTGCTAACTCCAGGAACATATGTAACATTTTATAGAAATTGAAAGAAAGGTCTACTGTAGTATTTCACCCAAGAAGAATCTCTAATGTATTGCAATGACATTCCAAATCTAATAAATATGTTAGGTGTAGAGTATAAAACAGATGAAAGGAGGCTCTTCATTGATTCAAGCAAGAGAAGTTTGAAAGGTGTGTTACTACAGAATGGTAACCATTTTGCTTGAGTCCCAGTTGCCCATTGAGTTCATCTTAAGGAAACCTACGAAAATCTTCAGCAGCTACTAGAGAAAATAAATTATAAGCAACACCAATGGATGGTTTGTGGTGACTTGAAGGTTCTGTGCATGCTGCTAGGACAAAACAGGGGTACACAAAATTCCCATGTTACATCTGTGAATGGTCTAATAAAGAAGGAAGTAGCCCCCTTCAATTCATTCTGATTTTATCCAAATATTTACTTTCAGTGCCGATCCCAGTGGCCGTGCGGTCTAAGGCGTGGGTCTATGACCGCTCGCTTGCTGCGATTGTGGGTTCGAGTCCCGCCAGGGGCATGGATGTCTGTCTCTTGTGAGTGTTGTGTGTTGTCAGGTAGAGGTCTCTGCGACGGGCTGGTCACTCGTCCAGAGAAGTCCTACCGAGTGTGGTGTGTAAAGTGTGTGATCGCGAAACCTCGAAAAACGAGGAGGCCTAGGCCCCCTAGGGGCTGTAGAGCCATGGGGGGGGGGGGGGAACTCAGTATGTTTCAAGAAACTTCTAATAATATACCATGCAAATGAATAATAGTGCCAAGTACTTACCTTGTAGTAGACATCTGGTACATACTGTTTGTCTGTAGATTCCCTGATGTAGCCCAATTCCGGAGCATCTTTTGTTGGAATGAGACAGTTATCTCGAACAAGAGCCATGCACTGGTTGGAAACACCATACCCTTCCATATGAACTTGATTACTGGCATCACCTGTACAAAAAGTTAATAATGAATATTTAAAAAAAGGCAGAGTGTAAACAGTTCTGCAAGCAGATATTAAACATCTTAAACTAGAATACCACGGGTATTGGCACATATAGATGTTCTGAATAAGGCATACCAAACTTCAGGATGATACCATAACATCCTGAAGTTTCACACACCTTATGTGGAACCTCCTTTATATTACTTCTAATAAAGACAGACCCATAATACCCAGTCTCCAGCAAACTGAAATGCTGAAAACCTTTCTGGTAAGTGAATGAGTGCTCTTGCAGATATCCTGTGACAGGAATCTGATGTGCGTGGTGGTCAGTGTGTGCACAAATAAGAATAAGGCCTGGTTTCAAGATCTACAAAGACATACAGGAGTAAAAGCTGCATTACCAGCATACAACTGAAAGAAAAATATTGCCTACTAAAAATTAAAGTATAACCAGAGACCCTGATACGACCATATAACTCAGGTCACTGAACAAATCTCCAGTATAGTTGGGATATTCATCCTGAATTGCAAGGTCAAGTATTTCACTGGCTGTCTCCACTAATGTAAAAAATAAATAAAATTCTGCCTACATCTGTTCAAATGTTTCAGTTTATAATGTCAGTCTGCTGCTATCTATAAAGTAACAGTCACATAATTTGGTGATTTGATGATCCACTTCTGTGCATTACTTTCATTGGCACAGATTCAATGTTATATGTATTTTCAACATATAACCTTGAAGTTTTGTACTGCTTGCTTTAATCTATAACACATGAGAAGAATTTCATACAGAATTATAGTTATGTTTATTATCTGCCTCTACAGAAAATTTCAAACATCTAGCTCCAGTAGTTCATTAGTTTTTGCTATGACACAACTGGCTTACTAAAGTGAAATCCAAATTTAGTGTTACCAAATTTAACCCTACAATGACGCTTGGCTTTATGATGCTGGGGTTTAAATCCCATCTTATGCCCAAGATGCAGCAGTTTTAAATTCACAGCACCCTTAAATGCATTCACGACCTTACAGTGCACAGAGGCCAGCACTGAAGGGTTAAAGCACACCCATATTTGGTAATTTTTTTGGGCCAAACTGAGCCACTATATAATAAATTTGTCTGTATCTAATAAATTTTGATTTAGCAATTAATCTGTATTTAGTGTACGAAATTGTCGACTTCCCAGAAATTGTACCATATTTAGTGTGATTGTGGTTGGACAGTAATAAACGTTCATGTTTCCTTTGTGCCAAAAATTCTGACCGTACGATTATAATTTTCAGCAAGTGATGTCACAGACTTAAAATGCACTGTGCTGCTGCTAGTGGCATTATAGTTGTTTTTGAGATTGAGGTGACGTCCATGTTCATTTCATATGTTATTAACTCTCAACAGTTCATCAAGCGTGAGATGTCTTGATTCCTCCACGTTATCAGTTACTTTCCTGCGCTCTTGAGCCCAGCACCGCCAAGTTTAGGCTGAACCAAGATATCTTCAACTAAAACAGGAATTCCCATATGGAGGTTTGTTTGCCCCCCCCCCCCCTCCCTCCATTCATCACTTTTACAGCTACCAGGAAGTTTTGAATAAAGGGAACCTGAGGCAAAACAACACCAGCTGCTACTGCCATCTCTGAATGAAAGATATCCTTTCCCACATTAAGGATGGAAACCTGTAATTTATCTGTCCCCACATTAACTGTTCCTGGAACTCCACAATTTCAAAAGAAATTCTGTGTTGTAGGTCACAGAAATCAGTGGAGAATTTGCCCTTCAATAAGCAGCATGTCTGTTTAATACAAGGATGTGTTTACTTGTGACAAAGTTGAGGTTATTTGAGAGTTGGATGTGTTTACTTGCGACAAAGTTGAGGTTATTTGAGAGTTAGAATAGGTGAAAAACTGCTGAAGGGCGAAATAAACTTAATTCATTGCCATCTACAGTTTCAACTTTATGAAGAAACAAAGAAGCAACTCCACCTGCATAGGCAAACAACGTCACTGTAAAGTAGAAACTGCAGAAATGTAACTTCAGCAATGTGGACTGAGCACTGTTGAAATGCCTCTAGGTGAACAGGTATGTTGGTTTCCACATCAAAGGCCCCACTTTAAAGGCACTGGCAGAAAAAAAATTTTCAAAACAATTTGGACGTAAGAATTACATGTATAACAACACATGGCTTTATAATTTTAACAAGACAGGTAATGTAGGTATAACGTAACATTGTGATGCATTTGTGTAACCATTTCACAGTAAAAACAAAACAATGGATTCTATATGTGTTGTTGAGTTACACGTTACTGCCAACTATATAAAAATATTGAGTGCTGCACAACAATGGTTTTATGGTAAATTTATGTCACCCAACAATAATGCAAATTATATGTACCAGTTTCTGAAAGAAATCGTAATCCAATTAATTTGCACTCTTCAAACACGTTACATATTAATGCTGCACTGAAACAAAATAATGTTCTTTTGCTCATGGCCTTCTTTAGACATACAATCTGGCTAAACAGATCATAATGACATAAAGTGGTTGCATAGTTTCTCAGTTTTTATGTTGCAGGAAAACATTTTATGAGATCAGACAGAATTAATAAATTATGAAGCAATAAGTATTAAATATTATGAGTGTGTCTGTATTGTTGCCTTAGTTAACCGGCATGCAAAACGCACCTTTTCTATTCATCATTATATGGCATATGTGGCCTGTCCGGCTCTACAATTTTTTCCTCCACATTATCTCATAAAGGGAACGACTTTCGGAAAAAATGTATGAATATAAAATGTGTGTTTTGATTTTCTCTACAAATTTGTCCGAAATATTTATAATTCTAACAATAATTCAGCGACATATTAACACAAATGTACATAGGTCTTCACGTAAAGTACCCGCTATTCTTGTCACATTTTAATTAACTTGAATTCTCTCCACAAATTTTCGAAAAATCCTCAAATATGAAATTTCATGAAAATCTGTCCAGTGGGAGTCGCGTTGTTCCATGGGACGGACGGACAAACAGACAGACATGACGAAGCTACCAGTCACTACGCAAAAGTCACTGGAGATGCCATGTCAGTGGATTAAAAACTGGCAAGCGAATGGGTGAAAAGTGTTTGGGTGGAATATAATAAAGGTTACAGTGAAAAAGACATCTACAATGCCGATAATTCCAACGTGAAAGATGTTTCAGAAAATAAAAGAAAAGAAAAAAGACCTGCGAATCCTCAAACACAGTTTAGAGTGACCTTTAATTGCACAAGCGCCATTTGAAAATGTCAAAACCGTGTGCGGGCCGCACGCTCATGCTTAGCAGTAAGTCTTATCTTTTCACGAAATTTTATTTTATTCTTAAGTGATTAAAAGACTAAAATTGCTATTAATTATTAATACACATTAACATTCAACTTAATAACAATTTAATTTTTAGGAAGGACGGACAGACACAGAGACATACATACATACATACATACATACTGTGCCGTGTTGTCGGCATTGTTTTCCAGCTATCTTCTCACTTGCCACGCTACGTTGGGCATTGTTAGGAGCTATGTCATTCTGTTTGTTGTTAGTGATTTTTTGTAAACTCTGTTATATCCATGGTCTTGCTTTGGAAATACTATATTATAAATGTAATGTTTGTTATTGTCTTTATTTATGTGAGATTTTGTGGTTTCAGGTAGGCTAGTGTTATTGACCTGAAGTTGGGTATGTTTTCTGTGTCGAATGTAGCCGAATTTATTTTTGTATTGTATACATAGGGTTACAGATTGGAATATGTATTTACTTATTCTAGTTTTTATTCTGATTATTATGTTTTCTGTGTCGAATGTAGCCGAATTTATTTTTGTATTGTATACATAGGGTTACAGATTGGAATATGTATTTACTTATTCTAGTTTCCATTATGTCAGAACAGCGAGATGTTCGCTTCATTTGCTGTTTGTATTTAATTACTTCTAACGTGTTTTTATGTAAAGGAAAGGTCCATATTACATAACTCCTTATAGTTTGTATATTTTGTTTAGGGGATGGGTTTTTCTTTTAGGGGGGGATTTGATCCTGTGACTTGTTTATCCTAGTTTGCCAGTTTCAGGTCCATTTCCCTGTTTCCTTTGCGACGGAGGTGAAAGCGGTGGCGTCTGGTTGTCTTGGTGTTATTTGGACATCTTTCATCGTGACAAGGGAAGACTTCACGGGCCACTCTGAAGCTGTCCGTTACGAGTATGGCGGATAGTGGTCAACGGATATACGATACATGGACATGGAGTTGTTGGACATTCCTGTCTGGATACGTTGTGAGGGTAGAGTTTTGTATGCCCTGCGTCTTGGAAAGTGTGTAACACCACCTATAGACTCGACACTGCACGGGCGTCCGGTGTCTTAACACGGAAGTGGCTGGAGGTGTGACGTGTGACACCCAAGGGGCGTAAGTGTTAGTGATGTTAACCAGGGAAATGGGGTTTTATGTGACACGTTCTTGAGCTTGCAGAGTGTGAACCTGTGGGTGAGAGACCCGCCTTACTTGTTCGTGTGGCGGGAGGATGGGCAGTGTTGCCGTCACTGTTTTCCATCCATCTTCTCGCTTGCCACGCTATATGTCCTCATTTCTCTAAGCTACCGATTCTGTCTTCTGCCTGTCTTTCACTCTGGGAGGGACTCTGCTTTCGGCCGTCCTGTTCGGTTGTTTTTGAAATTTTCCTTTTGCTTCGGGTTCCAAAACATGTTTTGGCTGTGCGCCGAGGCTCGCGCTGGTGTTGCCCCCACTTCGGTGTCTTTGTGTTTGGTTCATTAAGATCTGGCAACGCCATGCGAGCATTCTATTGAGTTTACTATAAGCTTGGAGTCTTCCTCTCTTTGGTTGTGCATAAAGTTAATGTGTGCAGTGACAAGGTAACTTTATTATATATGTGTGTGTGTGTGTGCATGCGCGCGTGCTTTTATTGGAAGTGATTATTCTGATTATTGTTCTTCAGATTCATGTTATAATAAATGTATTGGTTGTTACCCAATTAAAAACTTCTTGGCAATTTGACGTTATTTGGTGGGATTCGCTCATGGCCATCACTTACACAGGACTTCTGAGTGCTGTAGTAGGAAGAAAGAGGTGGGAACAGTCTCAATGCATATATATGCATGCATGCATACACACACACATACAAGTACATACCTGCATGCATGCATGCATACATACATACAAGCATGCATGCATACATACATATGTACATAATGCATGCATGCTTACATAAATACACTTGTACATACCTACCTACTTACATACATACGTATGTACACACATACACATACATACATATGTACACACATACACTCACATACATACATTCCGAGGATCCACAAGTTTGTCACAATGACAGTAGGATGTGGAATAAGTCACGAACGTACAAAATGTACAAAGTATGTGAGGTATACAGAATTATTACAGTGTAAAATGCTATAAGCATTTTATATACAGTATTATGGAACATCTTCACACATACAAAATTCATCTACAGAGTAAAAGGAGTGTGTATATAAGTATCTTCTTCATGTAACTTTAAATTATGCCTTTTCATTCTTAAGACTTCTGACATTAAGTTGTAAAGTGTCAAAAATTTTGATGCTAGCATAGAATCTACTTCTCTGAAAACATTAAAGGCCAGCATTTGGTCTGTGAAAATGGTGCTTATTACTTGTATTAATACTGTGTACAGATGAATTTGTCTTAAAATTTTCTTCATTGTTTACAATTAAGTTTTTTTTTTTTTTGAAAATATATACAGGCACAGAACAAGTAAAATCTCTAATTCTTTAAATAGAATTTTACATGGTCTTGGTTGTGCACCAACCATAGTTCTGATAATTTGCTTTTGTAAAGTAAATATATTTCCACTGTTGGATGAATTACCCCAAAAATTATACCCTGCTTTATTATAGACCGAAAATATGTGAAATAAATTGATTTGATTCAGTGCTGCTGATGTGGAACACAGACCTAATTTGATCAATACGATTCTTCCAGTTTAGGTGCTTATCAATTTGTAAACCAAGAAATTTTGTATTTATGGTCTCTTCTATATACTCCGCCTCATAACCAATACTGAATGCACAGTGTGGTGAATTATTCATTAAAACTTTTATTACATTTGTTTTGCCCAGATTTAGAACCAACTTATTAGCAGCAGAGAACTAAGTTTGACACTGTACAGAATGCTTCAAAATGTCTGTCAGAAATTATGACACTAGTGTTATCAGGAAACATTATGGGTTCTGAAAAGGAATTTATTCTCAGGAAAAGGTCATATATATATATATATATATATATATATTATGAACCATAATGGCCCTAGAATTGATCCTTGGGGAATGCCTTGTTTTAATGTACCCCAGTCAGAGAAAAAATTTGAGTTATGTTGGGTGACTTTATTTTAAATTTCAGTTTTCTATTAGTTAAAAAGGACCTCAACCAATCTGCACTTACCCCTCCAATGCTATACAAATGTAATTTAGCAAACAAAGTTTTATGATTTACACAGTCAAAAGCTTGAGCCACATGACACAAAATAACTACAACATGAATTTTTTGTACAAATACACACTGTTCAGTCCAACACACCACCTTTTCATTTCTTCTATTTTAACGTTACATGTTTCAGTTGATGCCAATCATCAGGCGTTCTCTACAAGTCCTCAAAACCAAGGTAAAATGTTATTATTTGCGAAATATCTGAAATAGTACAATATATATATATACATAATATTACAATCAAACTGTAATACTGACAATATTTCTTATAGTTAGTATGAGAATATCATCACCATAGTATTTCTGTTTTTTTAGGATGCTAGTTCCTACATTAATAGTTAAAAGGTAAAAATTAAAAGTTAAAATTTTTTTGCAGCTAAAAGTCCATACACAGTGGAACCTCGTTGCATCGTTCCCGTTCGCATATATTGTCTGCCTTATTTGGTCCCGGAACTAGCCCCATATAAATAACACTATATTTTCTTGCCTACATCGGTCCTCGAACTGTCGTTTTATCGCATCGATCATTGAAAAATCATGGTCCTGACGCAACATTTTCCCACATGGATAGTTTTTTTTTTAATTTGAAACGATGATTTAGTGCGCTGCGCGCGCATGTATTGCTGTCATAGTGCCGCCTGGATTGCATGCTGCGTGTTGAACCAAATACCAGAATGAGAAATTTGCCTTAATTTCTATCATTTTGGTTTTCCGCGATATTCAGTTGCATGTATATTCTTATACAAGATCTTCGAAAGACTCGGGAAAAGTTACAGTTTTACTTTGTGTTAACAGTGATGGAAGTGACAAACAAGTGCCGATTGTTATCGGAAAATCTCCGAAACCGCGATGTTTCAAGGATATAAAAAAATTACCCTCCAAATACCACGCGAACAATAAAGCGTGGATGGCCACAGACACTTTTTCTTCATTTCTGCGTTCATTAGACGCAAGTATGGGTGCGCAAAACAGGATCATTCTCCTCTTTGTGGACAATTGTGCCGCACATCCAAAGAATACATCGTTTCTAAGAAACGTAAAAGTCATACAGTATCCGGCAAATTGTACAAGTGTGCTTTAGCCCCTTGATTTAGGGGTAATAAAGTGTTATAAGCAGCTTTATAGAAAACGCCTCGTGCAAACAGCTGTTTGCTTAATGGATGCAGGCAAAGATACGAAAAAAGAAGATAAATGTGTTGGAAGCTTTGCACTACACTGTGGCAACCTTGCAACAAGTAACCCAGCAGACAATCGAAAATTGTTTTCGGAAAGCTGGTTACGTACAGGGACAATCTTCAGGCGATAGTGACGTATTGACCAACGATGACGACGATTTCCGCCAAGACTGGGATAAGTTCAGTGGCATGAACAAAGATATATTCGAGGACTACGTCTCTGTGGGCAGTCACGTGGCAACCTGTGGTGTAGAAACAGTGCAGGAGCTGTGCGACAGCCTCGTGGCGTCCGGGAATGTGGAGGGGGAAGGAGGAGGAGAAAAAGAAGATGGCGAGCCCGAAGTTGTGCCGAACTTTGCCGAGACGCATGAAGCGCTGACGAAAGTAAAATCTTTCTTTTATGTGCACAGCACGAGTGACAGTGATCGTGAAAGTTTTCTAGGCCTGGAAAAATCGTACTTTGAATTGAGGCGTAAAGTTTGCACAAAACAAATGTCAATCAAAGATTTTTTGCAAGAAGTAATAATAATCATTAAACTGTTCTTATCTATAATTTTTAATAGTTTCCCGGTACTATTGTTTTCCCGTATGTATCGTTTTTGTTTTCCACTCCCCTGAAAAACGATGCATCGAGGTTTTACTGTATTGGGTACAGTAATTAGTTGGACACTTGTCTTATTGCTTATTTTACGTTTTACTTTTTTACTTATTCACTTTTCTTTATTTTTTAAAATGTGTAGTGCAGGTTAATTTTGCATGGGTATCGATGGGCTTGGTTTGATAGATAAATACAATACATCTATCAAACCAAGCCCATTGATGTACATGCAAGATTACCTGCGCTGCACATTAAAAAAATTAAAAAAATGTTAAAAATAAAGAACTTAAGAAGTAAAAACGTAAAAAAGTAAAATAAGCAATAAGACAAGTGGCCAACTAATTAATCTACTCAACATATGGACCTTAAACTACAAAAAAATTTTTAATTCAGATTTTTAACTCTTACCTTTTAACCATTATTACTATAAGAACTAGCATCCTAAAAATCCCAAAAAATACTGCAGTGATATTATCATACTATTTTAAATATTTTTAGTATTACAATTTTATTGTAATAATATATATATTTTGTAATATTTGAAAGATCTCACAAATAACATTTTACCTTAGTTTTGAGGATTTGTAGAGAATGCCTGATGACTGACATTGATAAAAACAGTAGCATTAAAATAAGAAATAAAAAGGCATTGTTTTGTTCGGAACAGTGTGTATTTGTATGATCGATTGAACACAATGGGATGAATGCCATTAAATTGAATCCATCTTTTGGTTAACATTTTTAGTCTGAAGGCACCATTTTCAGTAGATACCTCTGTCCTAAAAACCATGCTTTTCTGACACCAATATGTAGTTAGTATGCAGATAATGGCTTAATTTACTGTAGACAGCTTTCTAAAATACTTTAGAAAAAACAGTTAACAATAAGATAGGCCTATAATTTGTCATAAAAGTTTTGTCTTCTTCCTTGTACACAGAATTCCAGTCTATAAAATTCTGACTAAAATATACTTACACTAATTACTATTAGAACATAAGCGAAACTGAAAGAGCAAGGAGGACATTGGAGCTTACTGCTCCATATTTTCTCACTCCTCCTGCTGGAAAGTTTCCAACATTTGATGTTCCCATGCAATTTGCAGGAAGCCCGTTACCAGTTAAATATTGCTTACCAATTTACCCATGTGTGCAAAGTTCACCAAAACACTAAAAAATTTGTCCTTTATTCTGATAGTGGAGCATACGTTGCACGTATTTGAAAATGCTCGTGGGTTGCAGACATCAATTTGGTGGGCCACATGCCACCCACAGGTTACTCATCACTGTTTTAACAGTCTTCATGTGTGTGCACATGACAATAACTGACAAAAAAAAAAGGCTTCCGGTTACTGTAAAATCATAAAAACCACATAATTCGAAGAAAAAAAAATGCTCCCCACTGAACATGCAAATAATAACAAGGTGTGGATGAATTCCCATGTTTTGCAACAGTACATAAGTGGAAAAAGTTAAAGAGAAGAAAAAGGGAATGATGATCAGATGATAATGTGTCTGTACTGTATTCAATTTTATACAAGATGCACAGCACAGTGTTACATACCCAACAGTCTTAAAACTGTTTTCAGAAATATGTTTTATCATCATGAGAATTTTTGGTTGTCAAACCAAAACATTAATGATGAAGATCTATCTCTAACAGAAAAGCTGAATCAAAATGGAATTACAAATGGAATTTTAAATGACACTAACAATTTCATTCACATTGATGGCAATGTGATAACTTGCGGAATCCTTACGAAGAATGATACAGTACAGACCATACTAAACAAAGAATACAGCGATGAAGACAATCTTGTATGCACTGACGACATAAATCCTACAAAATCCTAGCCAACTTACTTGCAAGCTTAGGATGCTGTGCAAGCCTTAACTCATTTTTTGTAGAGTGTGACATTTCCAATTGTGTTGTTCATGCATTAAGTGTAATAAAAGGAAATCTAAAGGACCTCAGTGTGAAATCTGTGAAATATGCCACAATTCTGAATTATCTTTTCAAAAAGGGGAGTCATTGGTGATGTATCTGTAATGTTTTATACCTTTACTCTAAACTTTTTAAATAATACACATTTTTGTTTTTTCATAAGCATGTTAAACATTATCTCTACTTATATAAAAGGGTAAAGGTGTCCCATTTCATGTCAAGCAGGCACTGAGGGGAGACAGAGGTATAGCTCCACCCATATTTGACCCCAGAGCTTTGCCCCCAGGAAAGAGACCCAGTACCCATTGTAATCTCAACTTACATACTTTTACTTATTATACCACTACTTTTACTATATAATATACGTAGGATCTTATGATCATGGGTGTTATGATTAAGGGCTATTTAGAAGAACTATCCAGCCCTGTAACACTCATTTACTACTTAGCAGAACTGTATATATTTTCTTGTTGTAATTTTGCATAATCTGCATTTAGTCTAAACCTTAATTTAGTGTACAAAAAGCTATATTCCAAGATATTTCTAAATAAGGACTTCACTGTATAAACCTTGAAACTTGGCATGGTCTCCATATTGTTATTCAACATTCTGTGTGAAATTACTTCAATGAACATTATATATCTTTTTGTAGATCTATTGGCCATACCATGCCCCAGGCAGTTTGTCACTGGCCTTTCACCACAGAGGCTGAGGTTTGATTCCAGATCAGTCCATGTGGGATTTGTGGTGGCACTGGGACAGTTTCTTTCCCAATTACTTCAATTATCTCCTGTGTATCATTCACTGATGCTCCATATTCATATTTCATTCATACACGGCCAAAGCAATAGAATCTCGCAAATGAGTGAAATTAAATAAAACACTTCTCTCACCCTGTTCTTTGAAGGTCTATTATCATACCACATTTTAGGACTCTACAAAGCTAAATGAGTGTCACTCCTAACTTAAAAGTTGATGTGGCTATCATGCCGGTACTACTGATGGCAGAAAAATAAATATAAAGTTGTTCTTATCACATTTCATGAAAATCTGTGAATTAGTTCAGAACTTCCTTGAAGAGACATGCATGGAAAAATACAACATGATGGTACTTCAAGCTGATCTTACTCAACACAATATGAAACTCTGACTGAGATACGCAAGTGAACAGCAAACACATTAAACATTTATATGAAACATGCCTAAGAAAATGGTAAGGGATATAGGGAAAGTAGAGGTATAGCTCTACTCATTTTTAAGCTTGGCACTAAATGGAGGCAAGTGGTCAACTTCATACCCCAGCCGCTTTACCGGGGAAAGGACCACAGTGTCCACTGAACAGGGGGCTGGGTGGGCCCCAGAAATAATTTGGACAATTTTAGAAAGAGAAAAATCTCTTGCTCCTGATGGGATTCGAACTCCGGATCTTCCAGCCTGTAGCATAGTCACTATACAGACTATGCTATCCTGGCTCATACCCCAGATATTGGGCAATGTCCAATATAACTGTTGAACTGTACATAGTTTTCAGTCTCTCAAGCATTATTTCTTTGCTGCCCTCCCATTTTCTACCCACAATTTTCTTACACCATCTGCTTAACAATATTCTGTTCTATGTACCTTCATGGAAATGGTTGCATAAACTGTAAAATATGCCATGAACACTTCTTGCATGTCATTTCCAAACACATCATACACAACCATATCCTACCATACTACATATCGCCATTGTGCTGGCAAAGTCTGCTACATGCAGAAAAACAAATTTTACAGGATGAGCAAAAAATGTTCTCTGTACCTTATTTTCTCTCTTTTGTACCTCAAAATATGACATCAGCTTCTACTTTTCTTTATATCTTTTATAACGGTTCTTCAGAAATAGCCGAACTAATAATAATAATAATAATAATAAAGGGCTAAGGAGTGGGGAAGGGATCTGCCCTCACCCTCTCCAGGGCCATATGATGTGAACATATAGCTTCTCTACGCTCAGGACCATCCGTATATGATGAAGAATCACAACCTTCAAGAGGTAGCCCTGTTGATTAACAGAAGGTGATGGATCTAGAGGAGTACATGTCAAAAAAAATCCCCTAGTCCCAAGGTGTACACTATTATGCTGAGGGACTACAGGCGCATCTGCAGTGGAGGGTAAGAAACCAAGAACGGTGAACTCTGAGAAGTGGCAACCCTCAGTTTCAAGCAGTCTTACTGCGGCAGGTGGGGCTATACCACAATGGATGGAATACATCCCTAGCCACTCGTAGGGCAGTGATGGAGATTAGAAAACAAAATGATATAAAAAAAGAAAGAAGGAAAGAGCAGAGGTCCTCTAACAGCACTGAAGAGCATGTTAACCATACCGAGGAAACTCAACATGGACCACCTCAAATCACACCTAATATCGGAGCCAAGCAAGAAAATGGAAAGAAATGGAATAAACGAATCCAATGGAGCCAAGAGAAGATGAAGGAAGTGTTGTGGTGTTTCATGTACATCAAAGAAATTACATTTGGGGAAAACTATAAGGCAGTGTACAAACTGTGGAGAGAGAGGAACCCAAAGACGAAGACAAATGTACATGCGAAATTATTGTTAAATCAGAAAAAATATATTTTAAAAGCAAATAGAATACCAGCGGTTGACACTACTGACACACAAGAAAATATTAGATGTACAATATGGAAAGATCGTACAAAAGGAATGAACAGCGACAACAGAATGGTCACAATTAACCAGAGGGGAGAAGAAGAAATTAACAATATGGGCAGCTTAGGTAAAAACTCAGAAACAGAAGCAGGGGATCACACAATTAGAAATAAACTAAAAGAAGAGCTCCAAATAATGTGGCAAAAAGTGAGGCTACTACAAATGTCCGAAAGGGAAATGTTACAAAAACTGAAGGATAACAGAAAATTGGTAAAGCTGAAGAATGAAATAAATGGAATAATTGAATAACTTTTAGAAGTAAATGAATCAGATATAATGGATATAAACAACTTGATACATGCAGCAGCCACAATTATTACAGAAACAGTGAATCAGCCCAGCAAAAGAGGAAAAAAATAGAAGAAATGAAAACTTTTGGAAAATAAGAATGCAAAGACAAATAAGCAACTGGAGAAAAAAGAGATATCAATACTTGCTGAAATGGGAACAGGCTATGATAACTCAAAACTCAACAGGAAAAAGAGGAAAATTTTTCCAAAAATATAAAGTGACAAATGCCAGAGAAATAGCACAAATGACAGAGACATTGAAGCAGAAAGTGCAAGCAAAAGCCCAAAGAATCATAAGATATGAAAAAGGGAAAATCAGTATATCCAGAATAAGATGTTCAACGAAGACATCAAAAAATTTTACAGAAACTTGGGCACGAAGAATATAGAGGCCAGAGAACCCCATCTATGGCAGAAGTTGCGCCTCACTGGAAGTCACTGTGGGGAGAAATAGTACAGCATAATGAAAGAGCAGAATGGATAAGAAGAGAATAGAGAAGGAAAATCAGTAATATGGATTGGGTGCCTGTAAGAACTATGGAAACCACTTCATTTTTGTTAAAAGTTCATAACTGGAAATCTCCTGAAAGTGATCAAATACAAAATTACTGGCTAAAAGCACTCTCAGCTGCCCACAGGCATATCACAAAAAACTTCAACGCAATAATGGAGGAACCAAAGACAATACCTGACTGGCTAACCATAGGAATAACTTATTGGCTGCCAAAATCAAAAGACAGCAAGGCAGTCAGAAACTATCAACTGATTACGTGTTTAACAACAATGTACATCCTTGATTTCAGGCTTCTGCAACGATGGTGATGAGATCTGTGCTCTTCTGGGTTATGACGCGGCGTCGCATGGTAATTGTTTACCTTCTTTCTTTCTTTATCGTGTCCGGACCATTAAATTAAAGATTTTTTGCCCAGTATTGGGCTACGTCTAATCCTTTTTTATTTGCAAGCCATAAATCCTCGAGGGTGCATTTCTGGGGGCAGTCCCTGCATGATAGATGTCCCATATCTTGTACCTCTCCACAGCCACAATACAGGTCGACGGAGTTCGTTTTGCCCCATTTCACCATATTTGTTTTTACTGGTGCCACCCGTTCTAATGCGGTTAAGAGATTTCCAAGTATTGAAATCGAGGAGGTGGCTACCAGGGCAAATCTGGGTAAGGGGGAAGTCTTCAGGTGGTTCAACTTGCACTGTTCTGAGGAAGCTATTCTGTGATTTTAATCTTCTCTGTGGTGTTCTGGCTCCGTAGAGTGCGTGTCGCTCATCGACAGTTTGCTTGATCTTCTCTATGTGTTCCGCTGCCTTCCGACGAGATGTAGGAGCTGCGAAGCCTGCCGCTCTATAGAGGTTTGGCAATGGTGTTGGTTTCATACATCCTGTCACTATCCTACATGTCTCGTTGAGCGCCGTGTCGACTTGATTGGTGTGGGCAGATCTATTCCACACAGGACATGCGCATTCTGCAGTTGAAAAGCAAAGTGCTTGTGCAGTTAGTCGGAGAACGTTAGGGTTTGCTCCCCATCTACTTCCCGTAAGCCTTCTAAGAAGATTGTTTCTCGTTGTTACCTTCTGTCTTGTTTTGATGCAGTGATGCTTGTAGGTTAAAGCCCGGTCCAGGGTAATTCCAAGATATTTAGGCTGGTCTGTGTGCTCCAAGGTGCTTCCGTTCCATGAGACTTGTAGTTTTCGCCTAGCTTCTTTTGTACGGAGATGGAAAGCGCATACTTGTGTTTTGGAAGGGTTGGGTCTTAGGGAGTTCTCGTCATAGTAGGTAGACATAGCTTTAAGAGCGCGTTTAAGTTTTTGTTCTACTTTGGGAAAGTGTTTTCCTTGGACGCATATGGCCAGATCGTCAGCGTATAGGAAGTTTCTGGAGTGATCTGGAATGGGTTGGTCATTTGTATATATATTAAAGAGCATCGGTGCCAGAACACTTCCTTGTGGGAGGCCGTTCTTTTGGTTTCTCCACCTACTTCTTTTGCTCTCCAAGATAACGAAGAAACGTCTGTTTTGAAGTAACGAGTCCATGACTCTCACCAAGTGATAGTCTTTAAGCGTTTTATATATCTTGGAGAGTAGCGTTTTGTGCCTGACTGTATCATAGGCCGCCGTCAGGTCTACGAATGCAACCCCTGTTATATACTTTCCTTCAAAGCCCTCTTCTATATGTTCTGTCAGTGCGAGAACTTGACCAGTGCATGACTTTCCCGGTCTGAATCCTCCTTGTTGTGGGATAAGTTGTTCGTCCACCTTTTTTTCTATCCATGTTAGGATCAGCCTCTCATAGAGTTTGAAAAAGTGGCATAACAGAGAGATCGGTCTATAGCTACTAGGGTTCTCCGGGTCTTTCCCTGGTTTAAGCACGGCTATTACTTTAGATTTTTTCCAGGTTTTCGGAATTTTATAGTTCTTACAACATAAAATTCCGAAAACCTGGAAAAAATCTAAAGTAATAGCCGTGCTTACCATCTTTATGGGTCAAGAGTCCGAGTCACTCGGACTCTTGACCCGTGAAGATGGGACCGATATGTTGTCCCGAAACGTCGGTAAACAATTACCACACGACACTGCGTAATAACCCAGAAAAGCGCAGATCTCAACAATGTACAAGACCCTAACAGGAATAATAGCTAGAAGAATCTCCACATGTCTGGCAGAGCAAGACTTACCAGCTGAGCAAAAAGGATGTCACCCTGGAAGTAAAGGGTGCAAGGATCAATTAATGATACCAAAGCAATATATGAGGAATGCAAGAGGAGGAAAAAGAATTTAAGTATAGCCTGGATTGATTACCAGAAAGCATTTGACAGCATTCCAAATAGTTGGGTAGAAAAGTCAATAGAATTGGTAGGAGTAAACAGCAAAATTGTCAGATTTTTGCAAATTATTATCAATGGAGAAATGGAACACAACGCTTCAGCTGAAAACAAACCAGGAAGTAATGCAGTCACAAGCCATTCAGATACAAAGAGGAATATTCCAAGGGGACTGTTTCTCGCCATTACTCTTCTGTATAGCAATTATCCCATTAACACACAAGATGAACAGCGCTGGTTGTGGATATCAAGTACACAGAGTTGAGAGGTAAATAAATCACTTATATATTGAAACTGCTAAGTAGAAGTGAGGAAGATTTAGAGAATGAAATGAAAATTGTGAAAGCAATTAGCAGACATTAATATGAATTCTGGATTAGAAACATGTGCAAAAATTTGTTTAAGAAAAAGGGAGGGTCCAGAGGAAAACATACATAGAAAGCACATTTCAGAAGGACATTAAAGAACCGGACCCAAGAAAAGCATATAAGTATTTGGGGACAGAAGAGAGCCATGATATAGAGCATAAAAATGAGAAAGAAAAGTTCAAAAAGGAATACTTGAGGAGATTCAGATTAGTCTTGGACACAGAATTAAGTACAATGAATAACATACAAGCAACTGGAGCAATGGCAGTACCAGTACTTAGATATAGTTTTGGAATTATTAATTGGCGCCAAGACAAACTGCGAAAACTGTATATGAAAACAAGAAAACTGCTAACCATCCACAGACAGCATCACCCAAAGGCAGATGTAGAACGTTTGTATGTTTCCAGAATACAAGGAGGAAGGGGGTTGATACAGTTAGAAGAAGCCCATATAACAGAAATTACAAAATTGATGGAATATGTAGACAGCACTAAAGATCCATTAACACAAATTGTTAGAATGCTCCAAAACAACACCATCTCAGCAATGGTACAGACAGCCAGAAGCCTCAAGAGAGAATTACAGGAAGGAACAAGACAAATAAAGGGCAGCATAGCAGAGGAGACAAAAGAAAGATGGTTGGGGAAAAGGATGCATGGACAATTTCCACGTAACTTAGATGAAAAACTGGTGAATAATGAACAGTTGTATTGATGGTTAAAATTTGGAAACATCAAAGGAGAAACAGAAAGTACAATAGTGGCAGCATAAGACCAAGCAATTAATACAAATTATTTTAAAAATAAAATTTTGAAAGAAGAAGTTGACAGTAAATGCCAGTTATGTAAACAACATGAAGAAACTATTGATCACCTAACCTCAGGATGCCCCATTTTGGTGAAGAATCAATACTTAATGAGACACAATAAAGTTGGTGCACATTTACATTATTCAATACACAAAGCACTAGGCATCAAAATGACTGATAAATGGTACACACACCAAAACCAGTATGTGAACATGAAGATGTGACAGTGTTATGGAATCAAGGGGTACATACAGACAGAGATGTTACAGCAAATAGGCCAGATATAATAATTACAAAAGAGAAAGAGAAAACATGCGTTATGATAGATGTGGCAATACCAGTGGACAGAAATGTCATGCAAAAGGAACTAAAATACAAGAGTTTATGTATAGAGATACAATGAATGTGGAACATGAAATGTATGATTATACCAGTAGTAATTGGAGCAACTGGAATAGTAACAAAAGGTTTAAAGGAAAATTTAGAAGCCATACCAAGAAAACATTCAACAGATTCACTACAAAAGACAGCTATACTTAGAACATCACACATAATATGGAAACTATTGCAGTCCAAAACTTGAAACCTGAGCGGTGCGAATCACATTTGGTTCAAGAGAAGTACCAGGAAGAAAAGGCCTGTGGCAAGAGACAATGAACAATGAACAATGAATAATAATAATAATAATAATAATAATAATAATAATAATGTTTATTTTGCAAAGAATCTCAATTCAAAAACAATACAATGGTTTACTAAAAAATGCTCTCACCACTGGTGTACTAAATTTTTTTTCGTAAGAAAAACAAATCACAGTTTCAATCTATGTAAAACACTGCAGTTTTATTATGTTGCACAAAATATCAAACAAATAATGTCATAATCTTAGCAAATAAGTGAATGGAACCCTGCCAGCTAAATTATTATTAATGCAAATTCTTAAATCACAATACAACTACAAATTTAATGAATAAAGGAAGCAACTTAATCAAACTCAGTCATGCCTAAGACTGTCATAAAACAACCAGTCTTCTTTCAGCATTAAGGATTTAAATTTCTGCAAACTTCCATACTTTCTCTGTTCAATTTTTAATGGTTCATGATAAAGTTGTTTATACTCCACTTTGTTGCATTTGGTTCTTCGTTGAGGAAGTTGTTTCCAATCATTGGTGTATCTTGTTTTGTAGAAAACCTCACCATTCACGTATTTTATGGCCCTTATTTCAGCAACTGTATGATCTCTGGCTTTTCTTCCTGGCCTGATGGATTGACAGTCGTTACGCAAGTTTTCATAGACCTTGAAAAAAGTACAGCCCAACTGACGTACAGCATAAGGATGTGTTTTGCATCTGGCTGTTCCACTTTTCATTATGTATTGGACTGGTGTAGAGATGGAAGGTTTAAAAGTTTTTCCAATGTGGAGTGGATACTATCGACTTCCATCATGGTACACCCGTTTTCAGAATTACCGTATATTCTCGAATCTAATGCGCATCCGAATGTAATGCGCACCCAGTTTTTGGCGACTTCTTAAACGAAAAAAAGTTAGTTCGCGATTCTAATCCGCACCTTTCCTTCAACCACCCCTTGCCCACGGGGCGACTGATTGAATAATATTGGATGTTACCAATGCGTTAAAATCCGACGCTACGCCTGTGGCCGATGAGTCATACCGATAGAGGCGGGGCCTTTCTCAACAGACGTGCGCAATCTCGTCTGAAGCCAGCTGAGCTTTAGTTGTTGAAACGTGGGAGGTGCTTGTTCCAATTTGTCGTGTACCGTAGTTATGGAAGAGGGACACCTGAACTCTAAACGACTCTCATATACGGCGAAGTTCAAACGTGAAGTTATTCGGTGCGCAGAGGAGAATGGAAACCGCAAAGCCGCTGCAATTTTTGGAGTTAATGAAAGCAACGTTCGACTATGGCGGAAACACAAGGCAGCGATCAGCGGGTGTGAGGCGTCACGAAGGAAATTCATTGGACCCAATTATTATATTATTATAATAATAAATAATAAAATAATAGATTATTGTATTGTACTGTTCTTACGGCACGTACAGCAGCTCAATCATTTTTCCTAAATCCAGCTCTAGACCGCGAATCTAATCCGCACGCAAATCTAATACGCATCTGATTTTTTAGCCCTCTAAAACTGTAAAAAGGGTGCGCATTAGATTCGAGAATATACGGTAGTTGCCAATTTCCACATTCATTTTCAGAAATACATCAGATAAAGCACTTGCTAACATGTATATTGTTTTTAATTATGATATGCACATCCATCTCATATCGAGATTATTTTTTGTAATGCATACTCTTCTTTATGAAGTCAATAATGCAAGTGGTGAATTCATTAGCTGTAACTTTCATCCATTTTAGTTATGCATAAATTATATTTTTCGTCTGAACAGTTGCCTTCTCTGAAGGATACACACACATCACATTGGTCTTTCCTGGGCTTAAAATCAAGTCTCTTCTTAAGTAACCTCTCTGAAAAGTTTGCACAGCAGGTACTTTGCTGTCCTCACACCACTGCTTGTACATTTCATGCATATGAGACTGAGAACTTTCATCTACATAAGTACTAGTGCTAGAAGATCTGCACCAATGGCTCGATACCTTAGAAGGCATGTTTAACCACTGCAATACAGTATCAGGTTTCTTCTTCTTCTACTTTGCTTCCTCTCTTCTGACGTCCTTCTGCCTGCTCTGTGTTAATGTGAAATGATGTCTTTATCCATACATTGCATGCATCTTCCTCAATTACTGTTTCACTTTTTTGTAGAAAACAGACACAGGCATATTTCTTTCTTGGTGACAATGATGCATCAGAAGGAGTCCTTCTTCTCAGCAGCTTCCTGAAGTTCACTAATCCATTTATGTATGCCTTTTTTCTTCCCACGTATCAAACTCCACAGGTTTTTGAAACTCCATAGAGTTTAAAAAACATGTTTTCTAGCTTCTTTGCTTACTTCTTCACATAAATAACTCCATTCCGAAGCTTCACATTTCTGCTGATGGAAGCACTTCTTCAGGAGCATTTTTCTTTCATCATGTTCCACCTCAAAACAGGTAGAAACCTGGTGCTTATAGGCAGTACACTTCTTCCCATGTGCCTACAATGTAGCATATTCTCTCCTGTAATAATTGCACTTAGAATGAGGAACTTCTTTGTTTTCCTCGTCAATTTTTTCTCCCTCATTATCTTCCTTTCATTCATTGTAACCATCTTTATCCGTGTCATCTTCAATTTCTTCAATAACACCTCCTTTTTCTCCCTCAACTGTTTCTCTGAAAATTTAATTATGTTCCTCATCTTCTCTTGCCTTATTCACCAGTACAGAGGGCTTGGTGGTTTGATTCACGTGTTCCATCATACCCAAATCACAGTTAGGATTGTTAATTTCCAAGCAACTTTCCACTCTAGAAACTGTATTAAATAGGATTCCTTCTTCAGGACCATCCAGGGACAAAATGACACACTCTTCATCACCTAAAAAAAAATACATATGCCTGATGTAGTGAGATTTTATTAAGTAGGGACAAGCAAACATAAAACAAAACCAAACACAGCCTGCCCGTGGTCAATAGCTTTTATGTCTCACGTTATGCAAATGGTCGGGTTCAAATCCCTCATAGATGGGGTTAACTCAAAAACCTAAATATGCAGGGGTAAATGTGCTAACCACAAGAACACCCACTTACCTCAGTGTTCTAAAGTGTTGAGATTGATAAATTTCTGTGGCCATCCTAGCGTAGTTCTTGATGCGGCTTTCCATTCTTCCATAAACTGAAAGTGAGAAGAACTTACACAGTAAGAAAGTACCACAATATCAATCATTACATTGAATTTCAAAAGAACTGTATGAACAAAAAAAGAGAAATGAAGACATACTCCTACCTGTGCCATCAGATGTCTTCAACAGTTTTCCTCTGTCAAGAAGCAGAAGAAAAGCATGTTTGGCACTCAAATTCTTAGTTTTCACACGCCGCTGATGTTTCTCCCATTCTTGTAGGTCCAAGAAAATTAATTAAATTACCAAATCTGCAATGCCTGCTGTTTGAAAAACCCGCAAAGTGTCAACAGTTCACACAGTGACCACAGAGACATACAATAACTTTGATTATAAAAACAGCTATGTGTTGAACATTCCAAACTCATTCACATAGCTGACAATGGGAACATGCTTCCAGCACAGTGATATATAGTGGGTATCTCAAAATCATTAATTTGACCATTATTTTTTTTTTTAACTTAGCGGGTGTTAGGAACAGATGTGCCACAGTATGCTCATTTGACTGGCGTAAACGTTTGATTTAAAAATAAAAATGCACACGGTGCATTTTGCAAGCGCAACGATGATATAACCTATGGCACTTGAAGGAATGTCATTAACTTGCCCAAAGTACAGTATGAGATAGCAGATACATGAAGCAATGTATTGACCAGTAAAACTTATAAAACATTCACAAGATCTCCTGTTAGTGACAAATTAGGAAGTTAATTATGTAAAGACTTACCAGTAACACAGACAGTGACAAATTTGGAGCCAAAATATCCAACAGGTGAGAAGCGACAAGGGTTAGGCTGTTTGTTTTGAAAGTAACCTGCCATGATACATTCTTCTGCTGACAAGAAGTGACTCCCAATGTTCCGGACATGCTTCACCTGGAATGTATTACACAAAACCATAGTATTTATACAGACTAGACCAAGTATAATTTCCAACGTTTTATAAAAATCTGCTTAGTAATAATTCATTATATTCCAATAAATATGCACTTGATGTACACAATAAAAAAGGTTTGACTAATACAAGTTCATTAATACCGATAGGATAGTGAAATCTTGGCAGCTATGATGAATTGGGCACATAATCTTTTTATCCAAATACAGTACAACATGAGGTTTCTTTCATATTTAAACATCTGTAAAAACATGGCTTGTTTTACACTTGTCTACTTAGAAAACAGGACACTGGGGTTATTGCTTTTACATCACCATACTACTATGCAGGTGATGTTTTAGGATGGATAATGTGGCCATTTTGCCGATTCCAGTGGCCACGTGATTTAAGAAATAGGTCTGTGGCCACTCGTTTGCTGGGATTGTGGGTTCGAATCCCACCGGAGGTAAGGATGTCTGTCTCTTGTCAGTGTTGTGTGTTGTCAGGTAGAGGTCTCTGCGTTGGGCTGATCACTCATCCAGAGGAGTCCTACTGAGTGTGGTGTGTCTGAGTGTGATCATGAAGCCTTGATAATGAGGAGGCCCTGGCCCACTAGGGACTGTTTCACCATGGAAGAAATAAAATGTGGTCATTTCATAGCATCCAATTTCAAGGTAAAGGATGCATGTTCACAGTATGCTGCAGTATGCAGTGGCGACAGCAGTCAGGAGTGTTATTCTATCGTCAGCTACACTGTGTCTGTATAGTATGTCCACATTTAGTTGTGAGAGAGCAAAAACTAGAATACTCTGGTGGGTGACCATGTTGAAAAAAGAGATTTTACATTGTCACAAACATTGAAAAGAATGTATTGCAATTATGATGCAAACTTTAAATTCACAGTTGTGCAGCATGTGTAAGAAACCCACATCATCATAACATGAAAATTTGATGTTATAAATATAGATGTCCAGTGATGCAGGAAATACAAGGAACAATTAAAGTGTCTCATTTACATGTGCAAAACATTTCAAGTGCCCAAACAAGATAAAGAAGACCAAGTGCATGAGTTTGTGCTTGAAAAAATTTAAATCATTACATTATAATTTATAGTTTACGAGATATAAGCGCGATAAATCTTGCAATTTTTTTGGTTGCTAGAGTTTTCGTATAGACCCCCCTACACCTGACCGAATTTAAAGACGTATTCACGTCAAAAATAAAGACAGGCTCCCTGTTTTATGGGAGACCACAATGTATGGAAGGCTTTGATGTGACATCACCATGCAAGATACCATAGCAGGCCTGCAATGCAAGTGCTAGATAAACAATAAGATTTAAGCAGCAAAACAGCATACTGCTCATGAAATGGCAATTTGTCATAACCCACACAATTCGTAAAACTGAGATTCCCACATTACTAGACAGTTGGGTTACAAACACACATTCTGTCAAAATGCTGTGGCCCACAAAAAAACCACTTCTCCTTATATTCTTGTATAAACATAACATGCTTCAGTGTTGGTCTATTAAGAATCTGTCAAGTTTTTTCTGTCTCCTGTAAAATTGTGTAATGGTGGGTTACGAAAAAATGCTGTTTCATGAGCGATACCCTTTCATAGAACAACATTAGGTCTGAACCTTCCTACAGATTATGTTGAGAAGTTTGTTACAAAGCAGCAACATATGATTAGTCTGTACTGTAAATACCACTACTTCAAGGTGAAATGGGGAATGCGGATGAAACACCCATGTTCTTTGATATGCCTACCAATGCCTCAACTCATGTTCAAGGTTCCAATTCTGTGGTGATGCACACTATTGGCTGTGATAAACTTATAATAACAGTAATACTCTCTGTACTAGCTGATGGGAAGAAGTCAACACATGTCATTATTCTCAAAAATAAAACACACATCAACAGAAACTATGTTATGGCATTACATAAAATGCCATAAAAAGGCTGGATGACTGAAAAATCCATGGTGCCGTGACTAAAGGAAATCTAGGACAGATAACCAGTTGCTCTTCTACAGAAGGCAGAAAAATTATTCTAGATGCTTTTTTCAGGGATATGTAATGGATAAGGTGAAATCTCAAACTTCTCAACTGCATTAATTTCCCGGCATGATCTTTCAGCTACAGGCTCCTGATGTGTTTATTAACAGAAATTCAACGACTGTATGTCACCTCTATGGACAATAGTTTCAGCCTTAACACACTGCTGATGGTCTATGTAATTTAATGTAGTTTGATGGCCCTGCATAGTTGACTGGCTACATTAATTTACATTTTTACACATGAGATTTCCTAAATCGCTGCTGCCATCTCTTGATGTATTCCGGAACTAAGTAGCAGTTAAAACTTTGAGTAGAAGCTCTAAAGATGATAAAGGTACATCTTTTTCATGGACCATAAACCCCTGAAGATGAAGGCAAAATACTCCTTCAAAATAGTGGGAACCACTTACTCAGTGATGCAGCTTCACCTCCCAGATATCCACAATCCTTTATTACACCACCGTGAAAACCTAAAAATTTGCACAGTACACTTCTATGGGGAGGCTACTGTGGGCGTTATTCACAGCCTTAAACTTCTGAAGATGTTGACATGTTCCTTCCAAACATTGGAAACCACTTACCCAGTCATGCAACACATCATATCCCAGAAGACTGGCATTGTCAGTTACACCACTGTGAAAACCTCAAAACTCACAAAGTACATGCCTACAGGAAGGCTACTTTAGGACATTCTTCATGGACCCTGAAGCCTTGAAGAAGAAGGTGTCAAGTTCCTTTGAATGTCACGAACCAATGCCCCAGTAATGCAGCATCAGATCCCACAAGAAAAGAGTCCTTGATTACACCAATGCAAAATCCTAAAAACTCATGCAGTACACCTCTATGGGGAGGCTACTCTAGGCATTCTTCATGGACCTCAGACTCTTGAAGAGGAAGGAAATACGTTCCTCTGACATGCCAGGAACCACTCAAACCAGTGACACAGCATCACATTACAACAGATGGGAATCCTTGCTTACACTACTCTGAAAATCTCAAAACTCACACACATGTTCTTTTCCTTCCTATTTCTCTCCACTGTGAGGAATAGTGGGAGTGATAATGTACTTTCAGCTAAACATGATTATGGACATGGTCCCCAGGAGGGGTCAACCAGAGCATCACATCTGGTCACCCATCTGGTAAAAACTGCATATAACCTCCTGCATGGAGAATAAAGAAACTGTCTGAAGCACTGCTTGGGGAGTGGATAAAGATGCATAACAAAGCATCTCAACTGAGTCAACTGTCTGTGGGTTCAAGAAGTGTGATATGTCACAGTGTATGAATGGAATAGAAGGAGAAAGATGATGATGTTTTATCTTAAGATTTAAAATTGCAAGCATGTGCCAACTAATATTTGGGTAAATAGAATAGAGCAGAATACAGAAGGGCAGGCACCACAGTGACCCGTGCAGCCCTTTAGCTCATCTATTCAACAGTCCCATACCTTGAACAAAGTGCAGTATCTTGCTGACAGAGTTGTCTTCAAAGTCACCTGCTTTCAAAAAACGACGACCCAGGTGCCTGAATTTTAATGTGGCCAATGCCTCACAGTTACAACGAATGTGTGAGGCTGTTTGAGATGCCTGCTTGCATCTATCACACCCGGGACCGTTTACCCGCCCCAGTTTAAATAGGTGTCCTTTCAAATGACAAGTGTCCTGTTAGCAACCCTGTCATTATTCTTAACTGATTTCTGTTCAGATTGAGCAATCACCAGCTTTGTTTGCAGAGGGTTTTTCACAGAAAGCCCTTAGCCTGCCTTTGTCCACGTATGGAATGCCAATGCTCCTTGTGTTTCCTACTTGTCCAGTCCCTGATCACCTCCCAGGCAACCTTTGCAGATATACCAAGTGCAGGCTCAGGTTCTGTGAGTGGATGTAAGGAGCCTTATCTGGCTAATTGATCAGCTATTTCATTTCCATCAATTCCTATGTGTCCCGGCACCCATACCAATTGGATCCTGTTATGTTCTGCCAGTTTCACCAGGGATTGATGGCAGTCCCAGACTAATTTGGAATTTATCTGGGAGCTGTCAAGGTCCTAGATGGCTACCTAACTGTCAGAAAGAACATAGATGTTCCTACCTGTGTAGCCCTTTTCTATATTCTCCATTATACAAGCCATAATGGCATATATTTCAGCCTGGAATACCATGGTGTGGAGCCCAAGACTGAAGCTGTGCCACCTTCTCGATCCCCATCTATACAAGCCAGCACCAGTGCCTTTATTGGTCTTCAACCCATCCGTGTACCAGACCGGGCTCCCTTTGTTGTTTGGGTTGAACCTGTTCTGCCATTCATACTTGTCAGGGAACTTGACCGTGAATGGCTTATGGTATGCATACCTCAGAAGCATCCTGTCAGACTCCATCTGTAGGATGGGTTCGTGCTCCATATCCCGAAATTTTCTAGTGTGACCAAAGTTAGTTGATTTAGGTTTCCACTGTTGGGTACACATTAGTCTGTGGAAGCCAGACAGGCTATTCTCCATAACTTACTGAGCTCTGTCCTGCTGACATTGTATCTGACCTTCGGCCACCAAAAGCTTGGAGGCGTAGGTCAATACGGGTCTGATCACCATGGTGTAGATCCAATGCACCATCCTGGGTTTCAGACCCCAGGTTTTATCAAATGTGCCCTTACAGGCCCAAAAAGCCCTGTAGGCCTTATTAATCATATTTTTCAGCTGTGCCTTCCACGTCAATCCCTTGTCCAGAATAAGTCAAAGGCATCTGACCTCAGTAGTCAGCTGCAATGTGTGTCCTGAGAGGGTTGGTTCCTTTACGGCCTTTAAATCTCTTTTCCAGGTGAACGGTACTATCACCATACTTTGTGGATTGATAGACAGCTGAGTCCTATCACACCACTGTTGTACCATACTCAAAGCCCCCTGTAGAAGCTCTGAGACGGTGTTCGGAAATTTTCTGTGGATGAGGACAGCAATATCATCTGCATACCTCCTCGGGGCTTGAGTGGCTACCGAGCACGTCAGCAGGTGGCGGATGGCCAGGGACCTGTTCTGGGGCTGGTCTGGATGACCTCTGGGCTAGCCCTTGGGCAGGTGTGTCTCCAAATATAAAGAATAGGGGACCGTGGACCAACTCCCCAACCCAAGGTGTTATGTGTGGCTTGCCTTAATCCGTGCTGAAGGGGTGCATGGTACATGGGAGATGGGTCTGTAACGGAGCCTCTGGGAGACCAGGCAACATCCCGGAGTATTTAGCCTTGCACTGGTGTAGGGAGCTCTGCCAGTGTTGACTGTTATTTCTCCCATACTCGTGGGACTAAAATGGACACGAATATTATTGAACCTGAATAAGGAGGGGCTGTGGGTGCAGACTTGTTACAACAAGACTCTCAAGTGGAGGTTGTAGGTTCTAAGCCTTCCTCTGTTAATTCTGATGAGGACAGGTTGGCTGCAGGCATCTCTACGATTAGACTGCAGACCAAGAGCCTCTCGGCAGCACAGTGGAAGAAGCTCATTAAAGCCAAGAAAATGAAGGAAGGTACTTGGATGGTTGAAAAACCTCCAAGTAAGACTCCTTCATCTCAAGAGAAGGTGGTGGTGGGAAGCAGTGGGGGTGTGAAAAGACCCCACTCTGTCTCGAGCACCCCACCTTTGTCAACACAGCAACCTAAAAAACCCAGGAGCATGCAAGTGCAGACTGGGTCTTATAAGGAAGCTGTTGTTGGAATCAAGATGGTGGTAATTCATAAACGCCATCCTGAGGTCAAACTGGATCAGGCTCAAGCTGACCTTATTCAGTCAAAACTTTTAGCTGCTGTGCATGCGAACCCCTCAGGGGAGATGCCTCCGCAGTTTCTAAATTCTAAATTTGCAAATGAATCCTCCAAGGTCTGGCTGATGCAGACAATAAGTGGACTTGAGGAGCTGTGGGAGGGTACGGAGCTGACTGTGGTTGACTCCAAAGACCTCCCTAAGAGACCCAGGGTGCTTGTTCACATCCCAGATACTTCGGAGGTTACCACTGTCGTAACCCGTCTCAGGATTCAGAATCCTGAGTTAAATACGGCAGAATGGTCAATTATTAGTCAAAAGTCACTGAGAAGGAACAGACGTTGGCCTTCTCTATTGACCCCGACTCCTGTAGATTTTGAACCATTGTAATCACGGTACGTGTCGACAGATGAAGAGTGAAGAGGCTTATGTTTTATATGGTCTTGAACAGAGATAAGTTGAGGGTTCTTCATTTGTGAGCAGTTTTTCAATAAAAGATGCAGTATTCAGGTTATGTGCTCAATGAATGATGATTACATTTTGCAGGAAGCTGGGGTTACATATACATTGTTGGTTTTACATATTCCAGTTTTTGAAGCTAATAGCTTGATTAGTTGAGAAATTTATGTGCGGAATGAGGATTCTGAATGAACTGTATATGCATTTCTTCAGTACAAGACTATGCAGGTCATTCAGAATAGTTAACTGTGAAATGAGATCTCATTAAATTCAAACAACTTATAGTGCAGTAATTCTTCTTAGTACGTTTGGATATTATGCATTACCTGACAGTGGCCCATTTCAGCTGAAACATGTTGTAGGCAAACGTTTCTCATATATATATATATATATATATATAAACTAAATATCTTAGTTGTGACAGACTGTATTTTTTCTATATTATTACTTCATTCAGTTAGTTTTACCTATAAATTAAATTCTACTTACAGTTCCCTTCTTAACATCATCAGCTACCAGATCTGTAAAGATCCAACCAACACGGTAGAGACCCAGCTGCTGTGCTAATTCCTGCACCACAGGTTCCTTTTCATCTGGCAGAAGAGTGATGGAATCCCGTGTACTTTCCTGTAAACATTCAACAAAAGACCATCTCATCATTAGTATTCCATTTTCCAAATAATGGATTTAGAATCAATAAACCTAATAGCCATTTTTGTCAGTGACAATTCCTCTGCTGTGGAGCACTTTGCATATGTTGTGTGGGATGATAGGTCAGCCTGTCTAACATGAAGTGGAATCAGAAGCTTGGTCCTGAAGCCTGATGTTCTGATCCTGTAGCGTGCCACCATCTCATATTTAGTATATTTATTTAGCCTGAAGAACTGAGTGAGATCAATCCCATTATAGAATTTAATGCATTTCCTGTTCTTTGGGGTAAGGCATGGGGAAGGCAGACAGTAGCGAGCCATGAAAAAAGTCAAATTGCCTCTTCACAATATATTACAAATATAGACAACACATCACAATTTAGAACTGGGCAAAACTTGGAATTTCTTACAATCATAAATAAGTATATATGTTCCTAATTTCCTGACCAATTCACTAGCAAGAACCAACAATCCCTCTAAGACAGACTCAAAAATAAACCCTCCCACCTGGGAGGTTTACAGTCGAAGAGATGAGCACCCAAATTATGACTGTCTCCATTGTCGCAACATGTATGATGATCACAATTACTTCTAAAGAAGGACTGACTCAATATGAATCTGAATCTAAATACAAACATGAATAATCCTCACTTCAATTCCCGGGGTATTTATACCCAAAATCATTGATTTTTCAGTTCTGTCACAGCTCTTAGTTTGTTGTTACCATCAAGGATACAACTCCTACACAGTACCATGCTTCCTTTTAGCTGATTACACTTCATGCTAACTGTTCAACCTCAGTCTCAATAATACAATTTCTTGATACATAACAGTAGTCTGTCCTTCATATAGCAACAAACAATGTCTACTGCATAACTTCAATTCCATAACATGGAATTCCATTACATCCTCCACACCAGATTAAAAAGTATACTCCCATGATTGTCACCAGAGTTTTTCTGTGAAACTAGAGTGCACCACATGAAGATTATATTGGCAATAAAGTCTTTAACAGATATATCCTAACCTTCAAACTGTATACTTCATGTTAATAAGTGTAAGAATCTAGCACAGAGGTTAAAGGAAGAGTACAGCTGTACCTCTACTCCCCCTCTGTGCCTTAATGGCAGGTTACAGGGTGAACTTTACCTTTTAATAAGTGTAAGAAATATAAATGAGAATAATGTTTATTCTGTACATGCCATGAAGGCATACAGGGGGAGTGTAGGTGTAGTTGCACTCATCATTAACCTTGATACTAGATGAAGGACAGTGGTCAACCTCACACTCCGACCACTTTATGCTAGGGAAGAGCCCTGGGTTCCCACTGAGTAGGAAGCTGGGTAGGCCCCACAGCCGATCTGAACATTTTGGAGGAGAAAAAAGTCTCTTGCCCCTGCCAGGATTCGAACCCCAGATCATCCACGCTGTAGCCTAGTCACTAAACTGACTAATCTATCCTGGCTCCAAGAAATATGACTGAAACATAGTAATATATGGTAATATAGGGGGAACTACAGTTACCCAAAGAAGATAATATAGGTGTTCATTACTACATGTTTCGTTTAATGTACAAGTACGGAAGGGATTTTAAAGTTTACCATATGTCAGGACAAGTGTATGACAGTCTGCATGTGGCATGGTGTTCAACTCTAGTGTAAGTAACAGACAGGCAACAATATGGTGGTTGTGTGTGATCACTAGGTGTTGAGTTATGGACCAAGACAGCAACACTATGGATGTCAGAACAGTGATCAAACTTCACTAATGCTGCAAAAAGTGCCACATACATGTTAATGTCCCGATTGAAGACTTAGGGACACATGCATCTATTTCAAATGTTGGAAAAGTGAAAGATGTGTATATTGGACTTTCTACCACATGGAATATAAAGTTACTCAGCCCCTGCCTTTGAGCACGTCCCATTTTGAATGTCTCCATCATCATTTACATTACCTTTCTCATCTGAAGTGTCAAATTGTTTGCTACTAGACAAATTTTACAAGCATATCACTATCATCACTAAATTCATTCCAAATTAACAGTAAATTCATCTTCTTTGAATATTTCATCATGTACTGCTGGATTGCAGTGTTGCCAGACACCATTTCTATTTCCTTGCCCTTTAAACTGAATATTAGCTCTTGCTTATTGTAGAGCCAGTCAGTTGGTTGCATGTTGTTTCAGCTGTCGCTGGTTTTTAAATACCCTACGCAAGAACTGAAGCAACACTCAACCAAAAGACTGGGTCTACAGGAAGCGAGAGCCAGTATTCAGTTTAAAAGGCAGGAAAATAAAAACGGCATCTCACAACACAGCAATTCTCCATTTCCCATGGCTAAGAAGAACAGTTATTATTATAAACATTCTGACCACCAGGACTGCCTACAGAGCATTACTGTTTAGTGAGAGGAAATAGTTACAGTGACCACTTATGCATTTTGTGTATTTCGTGTCTAGTGAATTTGCATAATCATACTTCCTAAACTGTTTTTTGAGTATGCAATATTTACTAATTTGAAATTAATCCGGGTTTAATTACAGTGTAGATAATCATCATGTAGTGACAGTTGTTTTGGAAGGAGTAAGCCTGAAGATAGGGACTGAACCTGTCCCCAAAACGTAGTGTATTACATTTCAGTATATATGATGGTATAAATCCACAAAGACTATGAGTTCATTTAATCAGTCCACGAACATTTTGAGCAGACTTATTACGTGTCACTCAACTGGTTAATAATGGCATGTTAAAACTACACATTTATGAAATGAATAAACTAAAAAATTCATTATGCTGCCATCTATTACATTTACATCTGTTTTCCTGATGATACAACAAAAGCAATCCATCAGAGGAGGGCAATAAATAATAGAATTTACAGCACATATAATGCATATGAAATGAGATTTTACCATACGTGAAATTACAGTACCATGCATTTCCAAAATTAATGCAGTTTCTGTCCAACATGATGGTGATACATATTATCAAAGTACTTACTTGCGGTGGTTCATAGATAGCAGCCACTGTGGCTCTGATACCAAGAGGTACATCTGCATGGATCTCATATCTTCCATATAGGAAACCAATGCGCTGGTGTCCAGTACTGCGCCAATAGTTGAGAAACCGCTCCACTAAGTGTGCATTCTCAAACATCACATTGTCAACATGACGATACACCTACAATATCACACATAATATTAATGAATAACCACTTAAATTACTTCCTAGGATGTATATAATGCAATGAAACATGTGACATATTCACCTAACCTGTTACTGTTGTAGAGAAACAGACTACAGTAATCAACATTCAGATTAAATGAAAAATAATAGTATAAAACAAAACACTACTGGCACATTTTTCATACGACAAAAAATAAATCACATGTGAACAAATAATGGTACCAACAAGGACAACTGCAATATCACACAGAAATAATGGCAGAACATAAGTAGTAATATCAATGTTCATAATTTGAATGACATACATTGTGTTATCTTCTGCTCAATAGTTCATCATACAAGAATATGCAGATATGATGTTTATTTATTTTGAAGTACTTCACTTTTAATGTTGAGGTATTTATGCTTACACACTGTTCAATCCAGTGAATATTTAATTGCATATTTCTAGAATTTCAATTAGGTCTTTCAGGTACAGAAGTAGAATGAATGATTAGCATAAAAACAGATTTTTGGCTTCAGTTTTATAAATCTTGTTCCGCTCCACTTACATGCATCCTGACAGAATGTATCAGTGCATGGCCAACAGCCAGTTTTTCTTATATAATAAAATATTCCTAAGACGCCCAGTAAGTATAAAAGGTGGCCAGTTCTAGTCACGAATTTCGTGAATAGCAGCCTCCTCCAAACATGGGAATCATTCTCCTGGAACTTTACACCAGCATCAGGATATTTCTTATTTCATCCTACTGGTTAGAGAATCCAAGAAATCATTAAATGCATCAGGCCAAAGCTTCTTCCAGCAGTCATTCAGAGTAGTATACTTTGGCTCATCCATGGACTCCTTTATATTTACCATGCAATCAGCTATGCTATACAATTTCCAGCATTTGTTGACGAATGTCTCATCTGCTTCCAAGATACTGCAGAAGGTGCAGCGAGTGTAACAGCTCTTGAATATTGTGATGATTCCTTGGCTGAGTGACTGCAGGTGTGAGTTGGTGGTGTTTGACAAGACACTCACCTTGGATATTCAGATGAGTTAAACCAAGATCCTACAGATGCCCTGGGACATTATCAAGGACATGGTGGATACTGAATGCCAGATTCTGGAACTTCAGATAGAGGTTTCAAACCAGCATTTACTGGCATGGCCTTCTTCCTCACCCCATCACCACTGACTGACAATCAACAATTTCTGTGTCTGATCTTCCAGTCACACACACACACACACACACACACAAGACCCCTTCCATGTTTGTAGGGAAGGGGGTCACAATTTACACAAGAAATTTCTGCATTCAATGGAGCATTGGCCATACGTAATACTTCCCTCATCATGTCTTCATCTTCCTTGATAAAACAAATCACCAATTTGTTTGCATCACAATGATGTTTGACCACAGCAATGCTCACTCCCCTGTCCAACTTATCTAACAACTCCAAATCTCTAACAGAGACATAACTTCCGTTTCAATCCTTAGACTCTTCATCAGCATGCCCATCGTCCTTTCCAGACATAATTAAAATATGAAGGCAACAATTTGTTCTACAAGTTGTGAAAAGTACGCCAAATAGTTTTTGTATCATACAACATCTACATGGTTTGCTATCGCATAAGACATAGAGGCAGATGTGACTTGTTCGTGTGCCTATGCAAGCATGACCATGAATAAGCGTGGGACCTACACCGCGATGCACAAAGGTTGCTGGAATAACTGAAACTCAGTTGTACTGAGATTATGTAGTGCTAATGAGGTATGGTAGGATGGTCACAAGTCAAAAATAATTATGTGGAACTAGGTGTGTGCATAGCAAAGAAATACTCAATTTTATACAGACAGAATTCTTGAGTACAAAAATTATTTTTCATGCTTACTACTAACCCTTCCCATGTCACATACTATACATTCTGCACCTGAGATTTTCCCTTGTGTGTTACTTCTGGTATATTCTGTAAGCAGCCTCATGCCCCTCTGTGTCATACACAACATAATATTCTGCAATCTGCCATGCAGTTACAGTGCTCTTATTTTAGTTTTTGTGAATGATCCTAGATGGCAGGAGGTGCCTTTTTAGGTGCATTCACAAAGAAATTACAAAAATCAACTACAGGGTGGACCATTTCCTGCCTGACCAGTAAGTGTTGGGCCAACGCTCCGCCAGTGTTGCATTGTACACCATGTCTCAGTAGGCTTAACAGTCAGTGAAGGGTGATAGACACGCGATTGCAGTGATAAAAACCTTTAGAAAGTCTAACAAGAACTCACCAATGCTACAGTAGATATTCAGACTGTTACTCTCCTGACTGAATGCACTCACTACACCTGTGAAACACGTTGTTGTTAACTCTCTGGAGTTCTTCCGCGGATATTGTTGAATATTACGGCAGATGCTGTTTCTTAGTTCTTCTAGTGTGTAGTGATTTATTTCATACACTTTATCTTTTACACTTCCACACAAACGAAAGTCACAAGGTGATCTTCACTCTTTTGGGATGTTATGCAGCATACATCGGTGGTTGGTTACCGAGGTTTTGGGACAACACATTGGTCCCATCTTCAGAAGTCAAGCATTCCATAACAGTTTGACCCTTGAAGATGGGACCAACAGGTTGTCCCAAAACATCGGCAACTAATTACCAATCTACGCTGCGTAACATTCCAGAACAGCAAACATCTCATTTACACCATGGCAGAAGCCTGCAATCATGCAGAAGTTGCATGGTTCAATCAGGGAAATGTGGGGGCCACGGACTGCGGCTAATTATGCGGCCATCAAAAACCTCTCGTAGTGCTTTAAAACTTACATGTTCCATATGAGCTGCTGCAGAATCTTGCTGGAAACACACACACACACGCACACATGCTGCTGAATTGCGTACCTGACTCAACATATGTTGTTACAGCACCAAAAATTGTTTGACTGAGAAATGCAGCGATTAATGGCATAAGTCTCTTATCGCCGATGACTAATGTTAGACTCACAAGTTCCAAAGCTGTGCAAGAAGTTTTGGATAGATGCACAATCAGGCATGATCTTTGGCCCCCACATTCCCCTGATGTAATACCTTGTGACTTTTTATTTGTAAGGAAGTTTACAAAAAGAAAAGCATATCATACAAATCCCCATACTCTGACAGATCTAAAAAAAAACATCCGGCACAAGATTTCAACAATTTCCGAGAAAGAACTCCAGAGAGTTAACAATGGGTTCCACAGGTGTACTGAGTGCATTCAGTCAGGAGGGCAAAATTTTCAGCATCTGCTGCAGCACTTGTGACTTTTTATTAGACTTTCTCAAGGTTATTATTACTGTAATCGTTTGTCTAGCTACCTTCACCGACTGTTAAGCTTCCCAAGACGCAGCATACGATGCAACATTAGCAGAGCGTTGGTCTGCCACTTATCGATCAAGCAGAAAATGTTCCACCCTGTACTAGCTTCTGATTTATGTCCATCAAACTGTCCACATGGAACAACTTGACTCCCACCAGACAGACTTCTGTGAAAGCTGATACTGGGGACTTTTTGTGTTCACCTTGTCTTAACCTTTAAATGAGTGGGTTGGTATTTATATTTTAGTGCATGATTTATGAAAAATGTAAGTATTATTTTGACAGAGAAAGATAAAATTATGAAATAAACAACATTTTGTGGAAAATAAAACAGAGATTATGCAGCATGTCTAAAAAATGTAGCAAATTTCTTTGTTGCCTAAATATATAAAAATTCTTCAGGTGTTTTTTATGTGTGTTCATTTATGCAAGTGCAGATCATTTAAAAGTTAATAGAAAAAGTGTTGTCCAGCATAAATGAAGTCAGTATGTATGAGCAGTCACCATCAAAAAGAAAACTTCCACAATTTATGCAGATTAAACCTACATTCAGAGCTCATATTTGCATAAAATAATTGTGTAGTAACAATGCTCTGAATGGGCTGATGGTGTGAATATGTAAACAGCAATGCCTCATTAATATTATTCATGCTGATGGAGAAAACGGCTTTATTGTGAATGTCCATCTGATGTTGGAGTCATCACAGGCTACTGGTGACTACAATCACCAGGTAAACTAAGACAACTATGAGCAGTGGATGAAAGAACAGTGATCTCCAACCTTCCCCACACAATGTTGTAGCGTTGGATAAGGTACTGTACCACAATGCGATATGAAACGAAGTGGTAGGGGGGGCAGGGGGAACTTAAATATGAGCTGGATTGAAACATGAAAGGTTTTCCGTAAGACAAAGGATGTTAGATGGCTACATGACAAAAGTTTCATAGCAGGAAAAAAGGCAACTGTTAATCAGTGGTGAATCCTGATCTGGAAGTCAGGTCTAGCAGAAGGGTACACAACGTGGCACTGCTCAATTCCACTACACCTGACCTCTGGATCAGGATCTGCCACTGCCGGTAACCAGTGTGCAAATGTGTGAAAGAGCTGGAAAAGGCATATACTGAGAAGGAAAGCATCTTTGATGAAATGACTCATGAAAAATCAATTTAGGAGGTGTGAGAAATAAGAGCTTCAGCAGCAGCAGCAGTGAATGCAATGAATCAAATGATTTCATCGAGGGTGTTGCACCACTTCAAGAGACAATACAAGTTGGCTTTCCCTGACACATCTTGATCCCACACTCTGCCTCTTCTTTAATGTTACTCAGGCTCAAGACATATGACAAATAGTGAACATACATCAACAGATAATAAAAATCTGACACTCAGGAACATTTGAGACATCAAATCATAAACAGAGCACAATAGTCAAATGGATTGCAGAGAAAAAGGGCTATAGGAAGAAAAATGGATTTAACTAGCTCAGAACATGCTGCTCTTGTCAAAATAATAAGTTTCATAAAGGGTGGCATGGAGTTTATTAAATATGTAAACAAAAGAATGGCGCTAATATGGGGCATGCATTTACAACCAGTTCACCTTCAAGCTCTCTTTCTAATAACAGCATAATTACTGTACTAGATAGTTGTTTTATGAACAGGTGAACAATTATATGCAGTGTTTTGGCTTTAGACTGCAATTAAAAATGTACTTACCTGACGATTGAGTGTAACAGCATTTGGTTGACATTTTGAACAAATTCCTTTGGGCCATGGTGGGTGGTCCTTACAACCAGTCTTGATATGACAGCTGATGTCTTCTAATGATACAAACTTGCCTCTGCAGATTAAACAATACAAATAAGAGACAGATTCAAGATCAGTTTAAGAGAGGAAATGAACTTCTGTATATAGCAGTGGTGTTCAATCCCTTCATCCTACATTCTACTAAAAGAACTCTGTATGTCACTAGGGTAAAAACAAAATCCTTTTTCCAAAGCATATTCTTATAGCTACATAACTTTTGGAACACATTGACAGTTAATATCAGTATATTGTGTGCCGTGGTCCTTCATGAACATGATAATGACCTTCTGATTCCAGTGAATTGAATTCCTTGAGTAGCTCAGTGACTATTAGATCCTAAAATAAGATACATGATCCGACAATAACGTTAGAGACCTCGCTGGACCACACAAATGGCTGCAGCACTATGCAGGAATGATGTTGTGCGCTAGTGACCTTGGTATCTTATCTTACTACTCCAGTAATAGCATTGCTGTCGTGACTTTCGTTTGTGTGCAGCAGCAGCTACTCTGTGGGAGTGTTTCGTGCATGTGTCATAATCATGTCTCAGCTGTAATTAGAGCAACATACGATCATAAAATTTCTCGTCAAACTGCGTAAAACTGGAACTGAAATTCGAGAAATGTTAATGCAAGTTTACGGGGACAATACTTAAAAAAAAAAAACAGCTGTTTACAAGTGGATTATCCGGTTTTATGAGGATAGAGAAGATATGATTGATGATGAGAGGACAGATCAGCCATCAACAAGCAGAACTCTCAAAAACATTCAATAAGTTTGAGGAACTGTTCACGCTGAATGCAGATTGACAGTGAGAAGCATCGCTGATAAAGTTCAAATTGATAGAGAAACAGTCAGGAAAATTTTATCCAAAGATTTGTGCATGAGAAAAGTGTGTGCAAAAATGGTGCCAAAACAACTGACTGACGAACAAAAACAAAAAAGCTAGAAATCTACCATGACCTTATGGAGAGACAAGATGACTTTCTGGACCATGTTATCATTGGTGATGAGACATGAGTTTGCCAGTACGACCCAGAGACAAAGCGTCAGAGTGCACAATGGAAGACTGCAAATTCTCTCCGTCCAAAGAAATTTTACCAAAGTCCAAAGTCAAGACAATGTTCATCACTTTTTGATATCAGGGGAATTGTCCACTACGAATTTGTACCTCATGGGCACAATGTCAATCAGGCTTACTACTTGGAAGTGCTAAAAAGAATCTGTGAAAAAGTCAGGCAAAAATGACACCAACTTTTTGCCACAAAGTCATGGATCCTGCACGTCGACAATGTGCCTGCACACGGCACTGTCTGTACCGAGAGTTTTTGGCGAGCAAATAAATTATCATGCTTGAACATCCTCCTTACTCACAGATCTTGCCCCACACAATTTTTCCTGTTTCCAGTGATAAAGAAACACCTGAAAGGAATGCATTTTGACAATGTTGAAGACATTCAGAACAACACGATGACAGCTTTAACGGCCATTCCAAAATATGAGTTCCAGAAATGTTTTGAAGGATGTAAGAAACGGGCTTCATGTATAGCATCCCATGGGAACTATTTTGAAGGAGACCACAGTGGAACTCAGCAGTAAGTTATGTAGCAGCAGCGGCTTGGCGAGTTCACAAACTTTATTGTCGGACCATGTACAGTTCTGTGAAGTTAGTTACTTATATCCTGCACTGGATGTTGTTTATTAAAATTTCAACAATGTGGAGATAAGAGTATTTCATTAGAATGGCATATGTGACAAATTTCCAGTTTCTTTCTACTTGGAAGCCTACTTTCCTAAACTTACAAGGACACACACACTTCAGGTATATTTTCATGTCTATCACCCACCCCCCAATAACTTTTGAGCCAATTAACAGATTTTCATGAAGCGTGGTATGAACATCACACTAACAGAAGTCATCCCACCTTCATAACTTTCACTTCAATACCACTAAAATTACCAACATGACAGCCATGTTGTTAGGTGGAAGGAGCACTAGTCCAGTAATAGATCTTTCAAAAATATGCAAACTTTTTGTAGAATGTAAATAAGTTACCTAAACAAAACCAACATTCAGTAATTGTTTCCTACCAATAACTCAAGATCAATTCGAGGGAGAGAGGCAAGCAAAATTTTGAATGTAAACAGATCCTAACTACGACCAACAACTCCGCATTAAACACTTTTTGTGTTAGTAATTACAAATTGTCATGAAACTGCACACATTTACCACAGTAAGAATCTGTACTAGTGGAAATGGAACACAGAAATGGAACACTTAATTGCATTATGGGATGCAGTTAGGGCATACAGAATGCATCAGAGACGAAAAATACGTGTGCGCGCACACACACACATACATTCCATGGAGCCATAAGTGTCACAAAGATAACAGGATGTGGAACAAGTCATAACTACACAAACATACACAGTCTTTACAGGTCATCTTTATACATAAAAAATTCATATACATAGTAAAAGGAGTGTATATTTAAGCATTTTCTTAATTCTACTTTGAATTTCAATTTTCATTCTTAAGGATTATCAGACTGCATGGTAAACTATTGAAGATTTTGAAGCCAGCATAGAATGTACTTTTTTGAAAAGAAGTTACGTTGGCATTTGGTCTATAAAGATGATGCTTATTTCTTGTATTAATATTGTGAATAGACAAATTTTTGGAAAATTTTCTTGATTATTGAAAATAAAGTTCATTAATGAAAGTACATATTGGCACGGAACAGGTAGAAGCTCTAATCCAGCCATTCTTAACCTGGGGGATATCAGGGGGTCCATGAACTTGGATGGGAAATAAATTACAACTTTATTTTCACAAACCTCTAACTGAAATTTAGTTTTTCATTCAATACTTAATGTAGGCAACAAAGTAATTTATGGCCTCTAGACTCCAAAAATGTTTGTTAACTTCAATAAATCTCATTATTACCTGAAACCAGAATACATTTCCCTTGGCACTGAAATGTTTTTTTTAAACAACTTTAATTTCAACTTGCCTACCTTTTAAATTTATTTACTGTCTTGTTATTGATTTAATGGATTAATAAAGAAGCACATATATTACCATATTACATATTCAATATAGTTCTTCCAATTTAAGCGGTTATCAGCTTGTAAAACAAAAAATTTTGTATTTTCTGTCTCTTCTACATATTTTTTATAACCAATATGTAATGCAGAATGTGATAAATTATTTGTTACAAATTTCATTATATTTGTTTTATCTAGCTTTAGAACTAAATGATTAGCAACAAACCATTTAATTATATGAGTGACAACTTACTTTGACACTGAACAGAAATCTTTGAAATTTCTGCTTGAAATTATGACACTAGTGTCATCAACAAATAATACTGGTTATGATATAGAATTTATTCTCAGGGGAAGTTCATTTATATATATTTTGAACAATATAGGCCATAGAATTGATCTTTGGGGAATTCCATGCTTCAGTGTACCCCAGTCAGAAAAAAAAAATTTAAGTTGTATTAGGTGATTTTACTTCAACTTTCTGTCTTGTTAGTTAAACAGGACCTGAACCAATCTTCAGAGACTCCTCCAATTCCATAGAAATGTAATTTAGCCAACAAAATTTCATGATCTACGCAATCAAAAATTGTAGTTGGAAAACAAAAGTGAAAGGAACAGCTTATTTGAGAAACTAAGAATGGATTGTAGGATATTACTGAAAGTGATCGTAAGAAAATAGGGTTGAGGGTAGTGTCTGTATTCAATCTGTTCATGATAGGGTTCAGTGGCAAGCTTCTGTGATCTTGGTAATGTACATGCAAGCTCTGTAAGAGGCAAGGAATTTCTTGACTGAGTGAAAACCAGTTTTTCAAAACACTGCTCCATGCAGTGAATGTGTTAGTTATAAACATGGATACAGCTTACACTATTTCTGTTAGTTTCATGTAAAGAAATAAGCCTCCACTATCAAGGTAACTAAAATGCTTTATCTTTAAAGATATATTTACCTATCAGCTCCAGCAGTGAGTTTCCTGAGATAAGAATGGAAAGACAAATGCTTGATATTTTGTTCCTTCAGGTAAGTTTCATCAAATGGTTCCAACGGTGAGCAATGGACACAGCAACCATTTGCTCCATGTCGACACCTGTCAAAAAAAAAAAAAAAAAAGTGAATGCTCTTCTGCGCAATAAATGATTCACATCATACTCACATACTGCCTACTTATTTGTTTTGATAGTTTTACTCCCAATCTTTGTGCTGTTATCTTATGGAGATACTGACTGATATTACATATTACAACAAAGCACTCCTGATTAGGAAAAACACAGTGCTTGAGATAAACTTCAACATATAAATTTATGTTCTTTTCATAAAATGCATAAAATTAATTCTTGCTGAGAGGCCACATCTGTCTGATGTTATCTCTGAAACTACTCAACAGATTTTCATTAAATCTGGTTTGGGGGAGATACGGCTAGTCTACACTAAAATCTGACAGAATCTACTGATTTTGGCTCCTAGTGAACCAGTAAAACATGAAACTGAAATAAAACTTTACATATTTTCTGAAAAAACTCACCATAAAAAAGTGTTGCATGATAGCTCTTATAAAGGCCCACACCTTCAGTTTAAAAATTGTTTGATATGGCATACACTTAATGAAATACAAGGCAAATTAATTTCTGATTCACAGCAATATCTGTAGCTTTGCAACAAACAATTTGTATCTGCAGTAAACAGATATCAACAGCAATGAGAAACAACAACAACAAAGAAAAACAAAGAAAACACATGGATAATACATGTACTCAATTGAAAACTCTTCTGTTTACACTCATCCCTGAAAATCACATAAAATTCTGTAAAGTTAGCCACTTATTTAACCCTCCATGCCTGCTGTCTGTGCTAAACACACTTCTCAGGAAAAAGCAAAGCCTGTGTGTTTATAAACAGCTGCCATATTGTTGCTGACAAACTTCAATTTTGGGTTTACAACTAGTAATCATTTTATGATTCCAAGCAAGGAAAATCTTCATTAACTTAAAGCTTAACATGCTATTAGATATTTGCCTACGTTTAAGTACACTGGGCCCAACACTGTGCCATTGCACCAAGCAATGTCTTGGTTAATTTGTGAATCCAGTAAATTTAGTCACCATTAATGAGCTGAATTTACCTGCCCAGGTGTATGCCCACCCATTTCCATCCTATTCAATTACGGACATGTAATAAAAATTAACTAATCCATTGTCTTAAAATTTAAAGGTCTATAACACGTCAGTGGATACCAGCCTACTTGAATTATTTTTAACTCGTCATAAAGCCTATACAATCTATGTCTTCTGCAGTGCTCTATGGCAATACTTGGTTTTTTAGGCATTATCATAATCACAAAATAGATTACAGCAAATATCCTTCACTGTTTCAAAATAAAAGTCATCAGTGGGAAGCTGCTGCCTGCTCTCATCATCAGCAAATAGTATTACTAACTTTTCTGGCCAGCTTTACTAACAGTTCAAAAAAGGTTACTGTACTGTAAATTGTATGCACAAAGCATCAGACAAGGCTTAAACTGCATTTTCTCGTGGAAATGCTAATGGACTATAAAAACAAATATTATAATATGAGATTTGAAGTTATCAAAGCAACACTGATTACAATTCTAGTCTTTCAGGATGTTATGCCGACTAGTAAATAGTTACTGATGTTTTGAAGGCCCCATGCTCCTTTCAGACTCTTTGGCTGTGGAAATGAAGATATTACACTCCTTCAAAATGTCGGTAACTGTTTACCAGTTGACATGGAGTGATATCCCTGCAAGACTTGAATATCCTAGTGTTATAATACTTTGCCTGATTCTGAAATGCTCACAGTCTAGCAAATGGTAATGTTTTGTAAGTGGTTTTCATATGCATAACACCTTGCCAGCAGGTCTTCACGATTCTGTCCATCTCATAAACGGCATAAAATTTAATCAATGTATTATTGAAATTAGAAAAACCTTAAAGTGCTCCACAGATATGCATTACTAATGCAGTTCAGTGTGATGTGCACTATGTATGAGAGTGCTACGTACATAACACTCTGATGCACAGTGCATATCACATCATTGTCCACATAGACTAGATCCATTTCAGAATCAAAGATACTACAAACAGATATTTGCATGCAAAAACACAGTACATATGAACTGTGATGGAAAATGCAAATACAGACATTAATTTTTAATTTATATTTTTTAACTAAAGATATAATCATCAACATAACATCCAGATTTCTATATTTTTAAATTGCTGTTATCTTGCTGAAAGATCTTAGATTTGTATATGTTACACATTCAACAACAACGTACTTCTGTGGTTATACAGTGTCTGTATCTCCCTGAGGAAGGCTAACCTAAGCCAAAACATATAGGAGAGTATATATGATAAGATAATACAGTAAATCCCCTATTTAATGAATTGCTGGGGGATTAGAATATATTTCACTAGATCGAGGTTTTCATTAAATGGAGGTTTATTTGTTTATATGGAGCTATTGTCAGGACATGAAAAAATCATCACTAAATCCAGGATTTCACTAAATGCAGGTACATTTAATCGGGGTATTACTGTATAATCATATATTTGTAAACTACAAGTGCATTTTGTTTGAATTATAATTATAATCCTCAATCATGCATTCAAATTGAGCTTCAATTGGCTTATTGCTGTCTTTTTTAAGTACTCTCAGAAAATTCCTCATTCATGTACTAAGAGTGGTTTGTCTGATAAGCGAACCCAACGTTCAGCTACAATAGAGGCATCATCAATATTTTAGAACAAACACTTGTATAAAATTACATTTTAAATGTACCTATAAGTCCAATGTCTATAGCAAAACATGAACATTATTAACCCATTTGTTGACTTTGACAAAAAATGCTACACATATTTTCTGTAGCCCCAATTAACCTTCATCAGTAGCTTTTGTCACATTACATAAAGGCATTATTATTTTTAAATAGTACCAAATGTCACCAAAAGGCACCAACAATAGTAATTAACTATAAAAAACACAACACACAATGATGATGATGATGATGATGATGATGATGATGGTGGTGGTGGTGGTAACAACAATGATGATATGAGGGATACATGTACTGGAGGGACAGAGAAAGTCAAATCTAAAAGCAAATGAGAAACCAATTCTCTAAAAACATTACAAACCATTGGTTACTCTTCTACAATACAAACTTCCAAGGCGGAGTTATGGCATGACTAAAGATCTTAAAATCAGAGTTGAAATCAACTTCTCAAAATATCACTTTAGATAAGGCACTATGATCTGATGATTCCAGTAAAATTATGAAATAGGTAACTTTAAAAAGCCAGCCACTGTGTTGACTACCAATAAGACTACATGCCACTAAATACTTTATGTCACCCTACTGGAGTACAAGGAGTGGTTAATTGACTCGTCACAGAGTTACACAGTAAACCGTTACAAACTGGAAGACAACTAAACTACTTTCAGATGGAATAATCCAATGATCCCTTGACACGTATTTAAACTATGAAAAGCCGTTTCATCTAGGCACCATGTAGTCTGACAGATATGTACCAACATTTCAGAAAAATTAACTGCCTCCATCATCATGATAGATGAATCTCACCTACTTAAAATCAGTTTGTCATGTTCAAATAAAAAATGCTTTATTTTTGTCATCCTAACAAGACAAGACTGAACACTTATTATACTTGAACATAAAAATTTGATTTCAGTAACACCAGAAACAAGTTTTACAAATATTTATGAATTCATGGAAGGTCAATATATAATCTAACTTACAGTTTTTCGTCTCGTTTACGCTGCACTTTCCCATCCAGCTTCCATAGCTGTAGATCCACTTCATCCTCTTGAAGGGTAGCTGGCTGCCGTGCATTTGATAGGGTCTGAACTGAAGCTAACTCGATACTATCCACAGGTACTCCAGACAGGGTGTTGTTTGATTTAGATACTCCACTGCTAGTACTAGGTCTTGGATTGGAATCTTCAGACCATAACATGGCTCCATTTAATGGTGCCATATACAACATGTCTCCATGAGAAAGCCCATAACTACGTACAGTTTTACTGCGGGATGAGATTAGTTCATCCTGGCATCCACGTTTACGATATAAAGCAAACCCATAGCCACTAAGACCAAATATATCATGAACCTGAAAACAACATCAAGTAATTATGTACCATATATAATAACAAATACTGGTTATGTTCTATGATGTATTTTAAACCTATGCACTGACCTTTTCAAATAGTTCAAGAATTGAGTCTGTTGGACGAACATCAATTCTCTTTGTTCCTTCCGGAGACTGTATTCGTAGGGTCTGAGGAAGAGAGACAAACATGGGAAACATTTTTAATATTAACATTCATTCCATTCATTGTGAGCATCTGAAATGAAGGCATACAGAAACATGATGGAGGCCAAAGCCATATCTAACCGAACTTGTATGTCACTTGTGTAAATGAATAGCTTGGAATTATCCTTGTATTCTTTCTTTATAATTTAATACCCCGTATTTATTTTTATTTGACATGTACAACACAGTGACGAAGCAACAATCCACATGACGGCCGAATAAATTTATACGGAATGCATTCACTGGGGGCATTTAATTTAAATAACATAATTAGTATGAATATGATCTGACACTATAAACATCCTTGTCGTAACTCAACATGCTTACAAGTATTCTAGATTTTGACATAGTGAGGTTTCCTCCGAACACGTCTCTGCCGTTCGAATCAGCTGTTGCCAACCCTGCTTGTACAGTGCACGGATCTCCTGTTTGTGCACACGATGAGCGGAAGTGCGACAAGGGATAGATGGCGCCACAGAGGACCTTGTATGACGGACTTCCTCTTGGAGGGTTGCTGAACAAGGAGAAATGTAAGTTGTGAAAGTAATTATTTATATTGATAATGCATTACAGGAAGGAAATCATTCGATTAAATACTTAAAACGGAGAGTCATGTTATTGTGTCTGTAAATGATCTCGATATTCTATTTTGTACGCATTTGAGAATCGCATTATACACGCATGAGGGAGGAAATGTTTGATGATAAACGTATGGTATAGGCAACGTACCGTACATATTGGTTGAGATGGTAGCATATGTATGTTGCTGCTGAACGAGTTTGTAATATATGTAAGTGCGGACACACAGAAGCAGGCTGTTTGGAGCTCTTATAACGGACTTAATTGCTAGTGACCCAATTAAAGTCCCCGGCCAGACACGACGGGTCATGTGTGGTTTTGCCAGTCAGTAGAGTGGTTGTAAAGGAAAAATGGGCGGTTTGGACAGTGCGAATTCTCCGCTTTAGGTAGTTTAGCGCCGCTATACCACTGAATAGTAGGAAAGTACTTTCTCTATTAAAAATAGAAAACTTGTAAATATGTTCCCGCTACACTTTTCTACTGTTCTGCTGGCAAGGAGGAGTGGTAGTGATGGTGGAAGTATTGAAAATGTTATGTTGTTTATCCGTGGGAATGCTATATCTGGTGCTCCAAGTATTTGTGTAATGCATAATTTGTCTATCTCATTTGCTGAACGGCTGTGGCCACAGATTATCTGCTGTGGCAGTGCGGTATTCGCTACCAACCTTGCCGTTTGAAGTTGTGTGTGAGAGAGAGAGAGATTGACGGCGACAGAGAAAGAAGGCATTGTGGGAATGTTCTCCACAGCGATTTCAACGTAAGGCGATCATAACAACAGCCACAGATTATCTAGTATCAACAGCTAACCTTGTCTTAAGCAGCAAGCGAGAGAGAGAGAAAGCATACTGAAGCGAAAGATGCGGCTAGTGTAACTGCAAGGTTGCCGTTTTACACATTGGAAATGACACTGCTGAAGGATTTTATTGCCAACTTGTTTTGTATCGAGGAGACAGGTCTTCTGGGTTGTAGTGCGGTGTGGTTGGGTAATTACTTCCTGACGTTTCGAAGGAACATCCCTCCTTCATTTAAGGGTTATGAGTCCGTGAATTGACTAAACCCGGAGGATGAAGGCGGTACGTTTCTTCGAAACTTCGGGAACAAATTACCGAACGACAGGCGCAAGAAGACATAGGACGTATTTCCTCAACAGTAACGAGGTGGAAACCTCAAATCACTGTTTTCGTATTGTTAATAATCTATTTCTCTCTGATATTTTATCCTCATTCACTGACGCGTGTTTGAGCTTATAAGAAAGAATGAAACAATAAAAGTTTTCTTAATATTTGGACGCCAATTTCTATGAATATGGGAATATTGTCCAGTATGGCTGTTTTCGTTACTGAGAAATTTACTACAGTCAATAGAAGAGCGGAATTTAGTTCCAAATGACTAATATATATAAGGTAAGAATTTTAGATCTGATTTCTCTCTTTTGCAGATAATGGTTGTGTGTGATCACATTTACTCTTTCGTTTATTATTATTATTAGTAGTAGTAGTAGTATACCTTGGACAATGGCGTACGATTAAATCTTAATTTCCGTGATTTCAGGCTTCCGCTGCGATGTTGATGAGATATGCGTTCTTATGGGATATTACGCAGCGTCGAGTGGTAATCCTTTACCACGCGACGCTGCGTAATATCCTAGAAGAGCGCAAATCAAATCTTAATTTTTTGGAGGGGAAAGGAGGAGTAAAAGAAGGCATTCTGTACCTTCCGCTGCACCTGATCTCCGGATCGGGATCCGCAACTGGGTTTCGACACTGAGTTTTCATTATTGCCCGGTTCTAACTTCATAATTAATAATAACATATTTACTACAGTATAAATTTACAGTGGTAATAGTCGTTGCTGGGATTGGAAAATATTAACCAGATCGATCGGTAAGGAAATTTCCATAAAGCTATAATTTAGTGCGGTAGTGTCATTCAGTTATTACCCACTTCTAATTTTACAATTACTTATTAGTTGCGTATTTACTACAGTATAAATTTACAGTGGTAGTAGTCATTGCGCTGATTCAAGTGGCCGCATTGTCGGGCGTGGGTCTGCGGCCGTTCGCTTGCTGGGATTGTGGGTTCGAATCCCGCCGGTGGCATGGATGTCTGTCTCTTGTGAGTGTTGTGTGTTGTCAGGTAGAGGTCTCTGCGTCGGACTGATCACTCGTCCAGAGGAGTCCTACCGATTGTGGTGTGTTTGAGTCTGATCGTGAAGCCTCGATAATGAGGCCCTGGCCCACTACGGGCTGTTGCGCCATGTAAAAAAAAATAGTCATTGCTGGGATTGGAAAATGTTAACAACAAGAGCGGCAAAGAAACTTCCATAAAGCTATAATTTAGTGCAGTAGTGTCATTGAGTTATTACCCGGTTGTAAGAGACCCTGAAGATGGGACAGACAAGTAGTCCCGAAACGTTGTTTCTTACCAGAAAACAACGCCGAGTAGAACCCCAAAAGATTTTACACAACATTGCTTACTTGTTTTTTTTTTCTGCATCAACGAGGATAACGTTCCGGTGCTTTCGGGTCTAACTCGAACACTGGTAGTATTGTAGAATATTGAAAACTTTATTGATAATGTAAACCAATACACACAAATGATTTGCCCTCAACTGTCAATCTACATTCCAAACCGCTTTCCTGATGACACTGTAGTAAAAACTCCGAATACGACGACTTCCAGAGTCAGCTTATTCATGTGTCTGCCGTCTTAAACAAATGGTTTCTATCCAAGAAATTTCCATCAAACTGTGACGAAATGAACTTCATGAAATTTGCTACTAACGATAAAATATGGGTTAGTTTTAATATAGGTTATGATAATAAAGCAATCCACGTAGGAGGCCTAACGTGGCTTGCAAATTGACAATTTAATATACCGGATGCGGCAGAGAAACATGCGATTGTTAGAACAGGTTTTTAAAAATCCGGATCCAACTAGGGGGATCATAGCATGCATTGTGATGTCTTTCGCAATAACATTGAGAAACTATGGAGTGATGGAGCGGTCCCACCATACGTTCCTTATTAAAATCAGGGCTGCCGAGAGCGGGTTCGGGCCCCGGTGGAAAAAATTTTTCGGCCCCTCGGCAAGGGCGGACCGGCTAAAAATCTTTACACTAAGTCGGAAAGACTGACTGTCAGTTGCAAAGTGACTTGGGCTTGGCCTGAAAGGGTTAATTTGTACAATCGACAAATAATGATACTACCGAGAAATACAAAAACATAAGCAACATAATCGGGGTCCCGGGCCCCCTTCCGGACCGTCGGGCCCCGGTAATTTGTACCAGCTTTCCTCCTGTCTCGACGGCACTGATTAAATTATTTTACAGCAAGATAGGCAATCCAGTGATACCTCGGCTAACGAATTTTTCGGCTAACGAAGATTTTTTTCGCTGTTTTTCGGACTCGGCTAACGAATATGGATTCGGCTAACGAATGTTTTAGTGGATGCTCGCGCTAACATAAAGCAGCAAACATGAACGGTCGGGCCATTCCAGGAGCTTATCTTTTCCGTCTGTATGTGTGTGACAAAAAAATTAGCTGACCACATCACATAGGGGAGACCCGCCAACCCGACTGGGTTGTTTACGTTCGAGACAGCGAGAAGTGAGACGCCTGATAACATAAGCTGCTTCGGATTTGATGACGGATGTATATCAGAAGGTGAGAGAGGGCCATCGCTTTGACCTTCTAGAGAGGGGCTTCCAGAGTGCCACAGAGAGAAACTCTTCTCATACCAGTGTTAGTACGGTGCACGCTCCGTGTGGCTGTGAATGCGAGAGGTAAGTGTGATTATAGCATTTATTCTTTACTTGGCTAAATTCTACTATGGGGGATTAATTTATAATTAGTAAATTCTATTCTTATCTAATTAAATAAATAATATGCTATATGTCATATTTCTTTTATATTTTTCAGAATTAGTTGAAGAACACTCAAAAGATCTGACAACAGAAGATCTTGAAGAGTTGAAAAAGCAACTGAATCAGGAAAGAGACAAGGAAGATAAAGAGTGCTCATCAGAGGAGGAGGACAGCAATAAAAAGGGAAGAATGCCAACAGGTGACATTAAAAAAATGCTGCACTACTGGGAAGAGTTTCAGTCCTTGGCTACAAAGTGGCATCCCAACAAAGCTGAAATGAACAGACTTTGTGCCTTGGTTGAAGACAAGTGTCTGAATCACTTTAAAAACATTCTGAAAAAAGGAGAAGTTCAATCAACTTTGGACAGATTTTTTACTTATCCTTTAGCAAAGAGACAGAGGCCAGCTACTGAAGAAGAGGAGACTTACCTTGAATAAACTTTGAAAATCTGGAAGAAGAATAGTAAAATCGTTGTTTACATATCTTCAGTTTAATAGTATAAAGTGTATAATATATTTTCAGTATAATAGTGTAAAGATCGTCAGTTTTTCTTTCTACTTTCCATTCTCCTTCATCCAATTGGGTAGCTGTTCATCTCAGCCTTTGGTGAGTTTTTGCCCTTTTATAGTGTGCTTTTTACTATTTTATAAAACTTATATTTAAATAGTGGGCAGCATCCAGAACGAATTAAACGATTTTCTATAGAAACGTACGGGAAATCACGTTTCGGCTAACGAATGTGATTCCGGAACGAATTATCTTCGTTAGCCGAGGTATCACTGTATACGTATAACGTAACACGAGGCGCTTTGGCATAACCGTTGTTGCAATGGAAAAGCAGTATTAGGGGAGAGTCGGGTAGTACCGGACACTTAAGCTATTTGGTCGGTAATTTTTTTTCGGTGAGATCAAATAACAAAATTCAAACGGTATATGAAAATATATGAGTTTCTTTACTTATAAACGTAATTGAACACTACAATTTCTTGAAATGTCCTGGTGTACATAGTATTTATCTTGCGTTTGAAGTATATAGTATTTATTTATTCATTCATTCATTCTGTAGTCTGTCTTACGCTAGGTCAGTAGCTTCTTCCAAAGCGAGATCTCCACAGGATGTGATCTAGTGCTTTCTCTTTCAATTTCCAGTATCTTCTCTTTTCCTTAAGGTCATCCAGCAGCTGCTTACGTCTTCTACCTCGTCTTCCCGTCATTTCTATCCTTCCTTCTAACTTTCTTTCAATCACGTGTTTCAGAAGGTAGTTTTTGCGCAAGATGTGACCAATCCAGTTAGCCTTTCTTCTTTTTATTGTATGTAGGATATTCCCCTTTGACTCTGTATAATACTTCTTCATTTCTAACACGATCGGTCCAACTGATCTCCATTCTTCTCCAGTACCACATTTCAAAACTTTCCAGATATTTCTGATCCATTTTCCGAAGTGTCCACGTTTCAGCACCATACAAAGCAGTGCTCCAAATTTAGCACTTTACTAGTTTCTTCCTTAAATTTAAGTCCAATTTGCTGGTGAAAAGATTCTTCTTCTTGTTGAATGCTGCTTTAACCATGCCATTCTGGATTTAATTTAACGTGTACACCTTGCATCATTTGTTATCATGCTACCCAAATAATTGAAATATTCCACATTCTCCAATTGCTTTTGATCTATCATTATTTTCATTGGGGCTGGTTTCCTTGAGATTCTCATTACCTTAGTTTTTTCCACATTAATTTCCATTCCATAGCGTCTTCCAATTTCACTTAGTCTATCAACCATGCCCTGTAGCACGTTTTCTTCCCTAGCCAGTAGCACAAGGTCATCTGCATATTTCACGGTTCGAATTACTTGTCCTCCTATTTTGAAGTCTCCAAACCCTTCAAGAGCTTCCTTGGTAAGGTATTCGCTGTATAAGTTGATCAGAATGGGCGACAAACAGCAACCTTGTCTAACTCCTCTTCCAATCTTCACACTCTTCGTCTTCCCTTGGTCCAGTCGTATTTTGACACTCTGTTCCATGTACAATTTGCTGATCAATCTTCTTTCGCGCCAGTCTATCCCAATTCCCTTAAGAATCTGCATTAATTTGGTCCAGTTGACACGGTCAAATGCCTTCTGCCAGTCTATGAAGCAAGCACACAATTCCTCATCTATGACTTAAGGTTCGTTCTGATATTCTCAGCATCCCAATTGCATCCCTAGTTCCTATTCCTCTCCTAAATCCAAACTGATCTTCTCCAAGTGCATCCTCTGTCTTCCTTTCAATCCTTCTTCTAAGTATCTTCGCTACTATCTTTGCAGCATGTGCAATGAGACTGATTGTGCGATGGTCGCTGCATGTTGTAGCTTTGGGCTTCTTCTTTAAGGCAAGCATTGTAACTTCAATGCCAGTTACATACATGCTGTTGATCAGCTGTGTCATTAGTCTGAGACCATCTTCTCCCAACAATTTGAGTACATCCCCAGGTACATCATCATCTCCTGTAGCCTTATCCCTCATTTCCTTGATAGCTTTTTCCACTTCACTTTGCAAAACATAAGGGCCTTTCTCATCTTCATCTACTTCATCTTCAGGTTCGACTTCTAGGTGTTCTGGTCGAGTAGCTCGATCGTAGAGCTCTGTGATATAATTCTCCCAAATTTGCAGTACTCGTCTCTGATCTATTATTATATTCCCTTGAGAGTCTTCGATGCCAACGTTTTGAATTCCATGGTTTTCTTTCCAACCTAGCTCCTTTGTCTTCATGTACATTAGAGCATAACATCCTGTTCTTTGAAATTCTATGATCTCGTCGCATATGCTCTCCAGATATTCTTTCTTGGCGTTGTCCATGGCTCTTTTCAATTCGTTCCTCAGTCTTCTGTAGTTCTTCCTTCCTTCTTCGTTGTTGACATTCGTCCAATTCCTTCGTTCATCCATTATACTGATCATCTCCTGTGAATCCATGGCTTTCTTGCTCTCCTCTCGACTTTTCCCACTAAATCACTTCTAGTATCTAACACACATTTCTTGATATTGTTCCACTGCACTTCCACATTCCCACTTTCACATTTGATTGCACCAAGTTTTTCTTCTAGACTATCGTGTACTTCCTGTCGTTGAGCATATAGCTTCTCCAAATCCCATTTTGGTTTCCGCTTGTGGAACCTTATGATTTTCTTCAAACTGGTGCAGATCGTTGCAACCAGTAAATTGTGGTCAGAGTCAATATCTGCTCCAGGCATTGTTTGCACATCCTCCACACTGTTCCTGAATCGCTGTTTCACTAGTACATAGTGTAATTGATATCGATTCCTATCCCCTGGTGATTTCCAGGTGTACAATCTTCTTTTAGGTTTTTTGAACCATGTGTTTGTTATAACAAGTCCATTTATTTTACAGAAGTCAATAAGCATTTGACCTCTCTGATTCCTCCTTCCCAGTCCATATGGTCCAACAGTGTTGTGATGTGCTTTATTTCCAACCTCACTGTTCCAATCTCCCATTATAATCGTATTTGTCGCGCCCTTTCCATCCTCTTCAAGAATTTCTTCAATTATATCATACAACTCTTCCACTTCGTCATCTTCCTACTCCGATGTTGGCATGTACACTTGCACTATCAAAAAATTTACCGGTTCTGCCTTCAAATTAACAGCAATGATTCTGTCACTATACACTCTCTTCTTAACAGCACTTTTCACTACGCTTTTATGCACTACTATTGCTACTCCTCTTTCAGCCCTGTCACCCCCGCAATAATACACTGTATAATCGCCACTTCTTATTTATCCTTGACCCTTCCACCGCACTTCACTAACACCTAGCAAAGACACTGCGTTCTTCTTCATCACCTCCTTCAAAGTTTCGAGTTTTCTACTTGATTCAAGGTCCTTACGTTCCAAGTGCCTATCATGAAGCTGTGATGTTCCTTCTGCGTCTTCTGATTTTGTCTGTATTCCTCGCTGTAACACCGCGTGGTGTCTCCCCTAGAAACACTCATCCACGGAGATCCGAATGGGGGAGTAGTTTACATCCGGATTGTTTTGTCTTCAGAGGAAGCATCTCACATTTGTCTCTGTTTCTGGAAGAGACTATCCAGGAAAGGTAATAATGTGGTAGTTTTTCCATTTGCTTTCCGCATCGCAGTACAGCAGCCGTTCAGACCACTCTGGTCACGCCTGTTGCTACACGATCATGAACCATCTCGAGCATCATTTGCTCTGTGCTTCAAGAAGCTATTGATGTCGCTGCTTCCGGCATCAGGGGAGTTTTTATTGGATTTCCCATCTCCTAGGCATCTCTCTTCGTCTGGTTCCTACCCTCTTGATCTGTCCGGCTTGGGAGACCCTACTGGTAGCAATACTACCGCCGGCTTTGCTCTCAGGGTCACTGGAACTCAAAAGCCCCTCTACCACGGCAAGGTGGAGATACCAACAAAGGGGTATAGCACTATAAGTTGTGAACATCTATACAAGACAAACTGCCAGCAATTTTAACAATTTTAACAGTTTGTAGTACGTCAACATCTATACAAGACCAACTGCCAGCAATTTTAACAATTTTAACAATTTTTAGTAATAATAATAATTTTAATTTTAACGATTTCAACAACTACCAACGACACAGTTTATAGTGCTATACTATATACTTCAAACGCAAGATAAATACTATTAACACCAAGACATTTGAAGAACGTACTTGAAGAAATTGTGTATGCTGGTGATTGCCAATGTAAATAATAACCTTAAACATTGTAACGGTTGTGATAATACCAAATGGACCAGTGAACAGTGAAGTATACTTATCGGTGTACCCCTGATGATGGCCGAGTCACGGCCGAAACATATGTAGGGTGAATTGAATAGAAATAAAAAAGTGCATTCGTTGGTTAAAAAAACTGATAATTAATGTCAAGATGCACGGTGAACACAACGTAAAATTAAAAAAAAGAATAAATACACCCCTTTGTTACGAGTGTAAATTAGATCATCGTCGTTCCTTGTCAACTGTGTAAGTAATAATTTTAAGTCATAAACCTCCTTAATTTTCCTGTAGGTTTGACGTATGCTATTCAACAACCAGTGTAATTAACCCAAAATTTATGTTTATGCTGTATGCAAAAATCAGTGGACATTTGTGCATAATTTCTAGCAGTTCTAAAATTATTATCAACTCTGTAAATTTATGTAGGTAACAACCTTCCACTCAGTGTTGTACAACTGCACTTCTCCTATATGGTCATAATACAGTCCTGGCGATTCCTTAAATTGCTGCACTGTGACATCCAAAGCTATGGCTATCGAACAGGTCACAAAAACACGCAGTCGAACCACAGTTTGCAATCCATTTCCTGCAATTCAACCAAAAATGGCTTTAATCTATTAGCGTGTACCTTTAATGTTTCGTTCCTGGGTAGTCTCAAAGTAATATTCACACCATCATCATATATTATTTCATATGGACCAATCCAAGGCTGGCTCAATTTTGCTAACCTACCACGACGTAATCTCTCATCGTGTAACAATACCTTCTCGCCTACAACGAACAATGGGACATTTGTATTCCTGTCATAATATTCCTTGCTCCTTTCCTTCCTAGCTTACAAGTTTGATCTAGCTACCTCGTAACATGAGTGTAAGCGGGACTGCAGTTCCTGAACCTAAGTGTCATAATTGTATCTAGTCTCAGGGGATCCTTCTGCAATATACCCGGTATATTAGGTCTCCTACCGAAAAGAAGCTCATGAGGAGTGAACCCGGAACTGGAGTGTGGAGTGGTGTTAAACACAAAAGTGGCATATGCTATCCACTTATCCCAATCAGTTTGGTCTTCTAAAATGTAACACCGTAGGTACGTATTGCTAGGAGGGATGCCCTCTCTTCACTATTTAAATGTTTTAGTCTCAGCTGATCGCGTAACCTTGAGAGTCTGCAGTCACTACCTGCAACAGCTGTGAATGTCAGGGTCAGCGCCCTTTCACTGCTATCTAGATGTTCCAAGTAGTTCTACTGTCACGTCTGTCTCTGTCGTGTTTATAATGCTAGTGACACAACCACCATTTACTTCCCTTGTTAAGGACGAAGCGAGATACAAGCCCGGTAATAATTCATTCTTGGATATCAAACCGAAACCCTTTGAATTGGTTACTATATTTTCTGTCCTGGCTTTTAAAGTTAGTTTGCATGGTTCTGTCCTAATTTCACTTGGTCTGGAATCGAAATTTTCTACTACCTCATTGTTCATTATAATCATGCGAGCACAATAATCAATTACACTTTCCCTTTCTTCCAAAAAATCCTTGCCCAAAATTGCATCATACTGCATTTCTAAATTTTCTCCAAAAACATGAAATGTGTGTGATGTCTCATGTGTATCTGTGAAACGTTTTAAATCCACTGTACCTTCTGTCTTCATAACGGTGTTAGAAATCCCTTTAATATCCACTCCTTCATGCAACTGATATTCGACTCCAGGGGTTAAACTTGAGCTTCGAATTACTGGAATTTCGGCTCCTGTGTTTATTAAGAATTTTAATTCCCTTGCGTCCCTTGAATCAATACTTAGAGATATTGTATCTAGATTTGATTTCGCGTGACTCTCACACTGATTTGTATTGAACTTGTGGCCTTTATATTCATCCATGCGAGATATGTGACAACCTATTATTTCTTCGTCTGGGAGCGCGACTGGTTGCGCATCGGCCCCTGACGTTCGTTTCCCTACTGGGTCCAGTTCCTTCTCTGGACACAGCATGCAGCTTCCGTGGAGCCTCTTGCTTCACGGGTATCCAATGTCGTTCCCTGGCGACATTCTTCTGCGCGACCTCTCGGTCCGCAGGATTCCCTATTCGACCTCTGTCGACAATCTCTAGCGAGGTGCCCTGCTCGCCCACATTTAAAACAACTTACAAAACTAGTAACTGCCTGCGCGTTGGCAGGGGGAAGCCTATCCTTCGACATACACTTGCTGGCCGTGTGTCCCAGCCTATTGCAATTAGCACACCTGATGGTGTTCCTAGATTTTTCTCTAATGGAGAAGATGGCGCCTTTCTCCTCCAAAGATATCTCCACAGCCTGAGATAGCAATATTGACTCGCCTGTACTGCGAACAATGGTTTGAATCCGCTCGTTGTGTAACCCTAGTACGAAGCAAGCCTTCCCTAAGTGATTGATCAGCCCTACTACTCCTAGTATTTCCTCAGGCTTACACACTCCTAGCTGCTTCCCTTAATTCAGTCTGCATCTTATCAATGCAGCTTCCCCAAGAAGCGACACTTTCGCCCTTCTCTTGTCTGGCACTAAACATTCTGCATGCATAAGAATCTAGCGTGCGTCGCACGGCATAATTTTCCTCTAAAATCCCTTTCACTAACGCCCAATTATGCGTTAAACCTCTTACTATCAATTTCGACCTAGCGTCTCCTGTGATTTTAGTCTTCACGAACTTCAACAAAATATCATGTTTAGTGGGATGCACAAGTTCAAAAGCCACGTCTACGTTTTCCAAAAATTCCCGTAACCGTTTCTTGTCTCCATCAAACGGATGGGTAATTAATTTCATAGCTTCAGTTATACTGCAATGGTGGGTATCAAACGCGGTATCAGAATCGTCACTAACATAATCGGGCTCCATAATTTTTGTGAACTTATACACAGAGCACTTGATGGGATTGCCTAATACCAAAGATAATATTAAAACGAGTGCGACTTACCGGTGATGAATCTTCGCGGCTGTGGACACACAGGGTGAACTCCGCGGAGTTTCTGGACCCGTGGTCGAGCTGTGATTTGTGTCGGCGTGTACAACCTGGAACGGCGGCCCTAGTTTGGATGGCGGACGCGGCGGCCTGCTTGCTATGATGCGTTGGAACTAGTTGGATCAGTGGTTCACTAACTTTTTCGGTCTACCGCCCCCTTTGTTCCATATACACACGCACAGCGCCCCCTACCTTTTTTAAAAAAACATAAATGCGCTTTTGTTTCCACTTTTATTTTGTATTTAAAAAATCGTTTAAATTAAATTATAAGAGTTAAACTTAATGTTTTATGTGTTAATTAATAGATTAAAATTTATTATATTTTTTTATGATTAACAATAATTCATCTAGAAATAGTTTATTAAAAATAATATGTGCTTGAATAAGATTCATAAATTAATATACTAAGAAATTTAGTTCATTTTTTATTTTTAACACAAAAATTACTTTATTTGAATTTTATTATAAAAATAAATGCACTACTTCTCTACTAGCGCCCCCCTGTGAACATAACAGCGCTCCCTTCCACCTCTCGTACCTATTAGCACCCACCTCTGTAATCCCACCGCCCCCCAGGGGGCGGTACCGCCCACGTTGGGAACCACTGAGTTAGATGATCGGAGTTGCTGCTGCTGCCGGAACCTACTGCCTGGCTTCTGCTTCTTGGTTAGGCTCTTCGGTGGCCTCTCGATTGTGATCTGGCCTCGTCGAGGGGTGAAGATGAGACGAGCGACGCCCAGTGACTAGCCGGAGGTTCTCCAGGGCTGGGGAGGGCCAAATTCCCTTTAAGATAGTGAAGCTAGTCCCCCGGGTAACAGACGACTAGAACAACTTCTGTGCAACCTCCAGAAGTAGCCGTGATGAATGATTCGACGATGACTAGATTGGTGGAGTTGGTTGGTAGACTGTGTCCAAACCCCAAAAGTTGACACCAGATCTTCTTCCCGGGTGTGTTATATCCCGAGTGTGATGGTCGAAATCAGGTACGCCGGTGTTGACCGAGCGGCTGGTTACTGAGGGAAACTGGTATAAGGCTCGTTCTGGACACTTAAGAATTGATATTCTCGACACCAATCACAACTCTTGAAGGGTAGAAAGGCTGGTTTATTGTAAGTTAAGTTGCTTGATATTCACAAGAAAAGTGATGGATGAAGTGCGCTATGGGTGATATAACGTAGTATTAAATAATTAAAACTTGAGCTCTTAGCAAGACTTTTGACACAACGAAATTTCGAAACGAATTCGGAGAGAGATTCGTGCAGCAAGTGATGATCAGAATGTTCCCCAGAGGCCTTCAAACCTCATGCTTATATAGCATCAAAATCTTGGGGGTGAATTACGTCACAGTGAGTTGTCAAAACCTCAAGCATTACCAAATATGGGCATAAGCTACAACGTCTAAACATGTGGCTTCTGTGTCAAGAAGAGGATACTTAAATCATTGCAACACTTAGGGGTGAGTTTAATACTAAAGGGTACGTGACGAAGTCTCCTAAGAAGCGGATGTAGGGTGGGTAGGTGTGTGTGGTATTTCCGCTAACTTGTAACAAAAGTGAACATAGGATCACACACACACACACACACCTTACATCTTACACCTTACTGGTTATTAAAACGGTCGCTTGGCGTAATTAAAATCGCCGGACGCGACAGTAGTAGAGAAAATCAAAACACACATTTTGTGCTCAATAACTTTCTATCGGACAAATCCAGGTCCGAAGCCGGATGAGGTCTCGGGACATAATTAACCACTTGTAGAGAGATAATTGGATATTTTCGGGAAGCTGCTTAGTAAGAGAGCGACCAAAGTATGATGTGTGCATGATTGCGGAGAACCCCAGTCAAAGGACAGAATTAGGTTTACCATTTATCAACTGTCAAAAACTAGCGAAGTTGGAGAATAGGCACCTCTTTGTGTAATCTGATACTTGACAGCTTTTGCGATAGTAAATTCTTCGGTAGGAGGTTATGAACGGCCACGCCTCGATTTGACCAGTAATCGCGAATTTGGGGATTCCGGGGTTATTTCAGGGAGTACCGGCGCGACTTCTAGGACAGCCATTTAAGGGTTAGAATACAAAAACTAGAATGTTGGCCTAAGGGAGACAGTGAAATTCGTATTTTAGCCAATAGGAATAGTTGGGCAGTCAAGAGGGGGTGATCTAGATCGAGTGTGACGAGATAGTTACGTAAATTTTACGAGTCTCCGTCTTGGAATGCGGGAGTGGACGGACGTAGTCCTGCATAGCAATGGCGCGAACTTTCTCACATTTTCATTGGACCGAGCGGAAACAGCCCGGCCTGGACGAGGATCATCCTCCAGCGACTCCCTGCCTTCTTGAAATCGCGCGAACCGTCGGAAGACTTGTGCACGACTAAGAGAGTCATCACCGTACACATCTTTCGGGTCTTCGTACACTTCCTTGGCAGTTTTCCGCAATTTAAAGCAAAATTTAATCACGGCGCGTTGCTCCATGTCGAAAATTTTGACACACGAAACAAACACACGCTTATTTCGACGGTGATAAAACGACAACTACTGAAACTACAGAGACCACCATATGCTCGTTGAAAAGAGCACACTCTAGCGGTCACAACCATATACTATTGTGCTAATGTGTTTGCAGGGCGCTCAGAAAAAATCAGTCTCGTTATTTAAAGGGAACACTGTATAGCAATGAAACTCTCTCTGAGTATTTAATATTGTTTTCACCGTGCATCTCGTATATATCAAAAACCAAGACCAACTAGATGCACAATCTCTCTGAGTAGTAGGATAAACATAAAGTCCATCAGAACTTTATTTTTTCAGCCGATCCTTGTCTACAGTTTTAGCCAACAGCGTGTACTGTTTCTAGTGCCAGCAAATGAATTGACAGATAATAACTTCATGGACTAGAAATCGGCTTATAGCTAGGCCTCAGCATAGGACATACGCGTACACCCATTTTCTGAGTGGGAATCGAATCCACAATCCCAGGGCTCATAGGTCCAGCGCTTCTCATCTTAGACCGACTGGTCACTGTAATGGGCAAAAATGTTAACATTGCAATTTATTTCGATTTACTATTGTCCTATTAAAAATGCACTTGCATACTTTATTTGCGGGCAGTGTACCTTTCATGCGCTTTAATATCATGCTACGCGTCTAGTGACCTTATTACTCCAGTTTAAAAATAAATACATGTTTTAAGTGGGACACTTCGAAGCGTTCAACTTGAAATAGATACATATTCTTATTCAGGTGTGGTAACCTTGGCAGCAGAGCTTTGTGTGCCATGCCCTAATTTACGCCGAGACGCTGCAGGTGGTCTTCTGGGTCCCAATTTCCTTCTGCTGTTGTTCTCCGTAACAGAGTTTAACGTTAATGACACTTTCATACTGTGCGCGTCGTAATAGTGAGTCCAACTAACGCGGAACCCGCTTTTATAATTACATTATCTGCCTTGTGTAATATATCTTACCACATGTTAAAGCAGGTGCTGGAAATGACCTACAACTCTAAGGGTCGATTCACATACGACACAACCAAATATTCTTCTATGGTTATGATATGCTTGAATTCACAGTAGTCCGTCACCGACAGCTAACGACAAAGACATTGTCGTTTGGATTGAAAGAAACGAATGTTTTGCCCGTCTGTGCCTGTCGCTGCATGTCGTTCGTTGCCTGATAGTGTGAACGACTGCCCCGTACACGACTCGACAGTACAGAGCTGGTAGCGTGCAGTTTCACTTCTTTGTTTAAAATATTCAGTACTACATTTTCTATATTAAATATGGATAGTGAAGTCTTACTTATCAAACAAATATAGTGACAATTTTTATAAAGACAAGGAGATTGCGGAAGAAGTGAAACAGACTGATAAGTTAAGCTGGTTTTATTTGACTTTTTAGAGATGGAATAAATACACCTGATTTTACTTAATTTTTAAAAGTGTTTTAAATATTGTAATAGTGTATTGGGTATCGTAAATTATACAATATTACGTATGTGTATTATTGTATTATGCCAAAAAATTTAAGCGATCAACTCTTTCTGACAATTACTATGTGTTACATTCAATATTAAAACCCGTTTCGCCATTCTAGATGTCCTTCAGTTGAACAATTTGTTTTTTTAATTTATCCCTTATCTGGAATGAAGTGTCCGTTAAATTTCTTCCTTGGCGGGATATTACCGAAATACAATTTGAAATCCCGTTGTCACAGGAACTGTCTTGTTCATAATTTCCTCCATATTTTCTAACAAAGTTGTGTAAGATGAATGTTGTTAATATATATTCCTAATATGTGTGTATATACATATATATATATATATATATATATATATATATATATATATATATACATAAACCAAATTACATACTCCTATATATAAGCAATAAATACTAAATATAATGATAGAACTTTTTTATTTTCCTTAATTGTGCATCATGTGAATTGCATGAAGAAACAATACATTGCAAGAAGATACTGTTCGCTCCCTCATGGCCCATTATTTACTTACAGTGCGGCTAAATAAGTCGTAATTACACATACTTCACTGCGCAATTTCTCATTTTTCCTAAGCCTGGCTGCAAAATTTGTTTTACCAAATCACACGGACTTAATAAAGAAATTATGACTACGCATTTTCTTTTTCTCACAGACTGCACAATTTTCTAAAAAAAATGGCGCTAAACGTGTGTTTTGATGTTCAACGAGATATTATTATAAATGTACGCAGGTATTCATGTACATTTCGAATTATTTTTGTTTCATTGTAGCGAAACTTCAAATGTCGACAGATTTTAGTAAAAATTCCTAGTGGAGGCTAAAATTTCAAGCAACCGCGTCAAATGGGAGCGGAATATTCCGTGAAGACAGATGAACAGACAGTCTTGATAAATCTAATGGTTGCTGTCACAAATTTTGCGAACTCCCCTAAGACCTGTTTGAGGTTGTATAGAAATTTCCAGTACTGTGTGCCAGGAAATTTCTTGAAGGTCGTTCTGTGTGGATTGTGTTGGTATAAATTTTCCTCGAAAGATCCCCACAAATAATAGTCACTTTGCATCAGATCGGGTTCACAAGCAGAACGGGCGACTAATTTTATGGCCATTAAACAATTCTTTGTGTGGGCAGCTGCACCTTCTTGTAAGAACCCGTATTTATTCTCTTTATCAGTTAGGCCTAAATTTAAAAAAAAAGTGCGAGAATTGTTCCTTTCTGTCTTTCTGAAAGAAAAGAAGGCGATCCCATTATTCTTGTTCCACTGAACGAAACACCATATCCAAACTTTGTCATGCAGCCGTACCTCTCGCATAGTCGAGGACCGGGGCGACCATAATGCGGCTGGCGCACATCACTGATGCTGCTCGCTCAAGTTGCATGTGAAAAATAATATTTAGGTAGTTTACATGCACACGAGGCTGACCGTTAATGGCGTCTGAAAATATTTTTCTAAAGAAAGGAGACTCATAACTAACAAAGTAACCTCTTTTAGTAGGATGGGTAGAAATTAGAAACCGTCAAATAAGGAAATAATATTCTAATTTGGTAGTGACGTTAGACATAATAACAAACCTAATGATTGTTTGAGTACTAGTTAGTTAAACACATGAGCTAATAATCATCTTCATACACTTGCCTTGATTGTAGATACTTTGCTAGTATCCATCGTAACGGCCAGCTTCTTAAAGTTGGGATAGTAACTAGTTCTCACGCAGTGACCAATATTCCTACTGTAGGCCTACGTGCGACTTGCTGTATAAAGGCATGGCTTTTGCCTAAGTTGTCTCCTAAAGCCCGGCTTCCGAAGCTCATCTAGCTCGCCACCCCTGGTATTTTATTATTGTTATTTTGAGTGTTAACGCGCCCGTGTAATTCATCTCTTCTGTAAAGTTAGGTAGCAAGGGATCGACTTTATCACGACACACTGTTTCGTATTGTCGCAACAAAGGTTTTTGTGGACATGCTTCTGGAATTCGCTCAGATATTATGTTTCATGTGTAAGAACACATCGTTTTCGATCTCACGTTTACTGTAACAAATATTTGTTCGAAATTTGTTCGCCAATCGAAGTGTTGTTGATTTCGAAGAAACTGAAGCACCTGAAAACGGAGTTCTAAATTTTCTGCGAAACCGTATATGGAATTTCGTCTTTCTGTGGGGTTCGGCAATAAACTTGCTGTGTCTTACTTTGTACTTTGTATTCATGAACAATAATTTGGTTCTTTTGTGCACAGTTTATGAAACATATGGTTTTAAGTCTTATCGATATGTGTGAATGAGACTTTTGTTGATGCGTAACGAACGCGCGACGACCATATTACCTGCAGATGTGTCAGACACAACAGATACTATAGCTTCTAATGGGGGTTCCACATTGTACTGGATTCCGTGTAGTGAACTAGCTCCGTTGTGCGGAACCTCTTTCGGAGATTTCGTAGCTGCTCAGCTGCTCATTCTGGGGCTAGTTGAATCCAGCACACATTCTCAAACGTTGTAATGTCATACTTATGTGAATGAAATCTCATCTACACTAAGCTAGTATTTCCGACTAAAATTTTATTTGCTTTTCTCGTCTCCCATTTTTTCTGTATGTTGCACCCATCTCATTCATTTCGATTTGATTACCTATTAACAAATCTTATAGCTCTCCAGTACGTATTTTTTTTTCCATCCGCCTGTTATTTCTTCCGTTCTCTTCTTCCAAAGACCCGTCGGCAGATGCTCCGGATGCACCGCAGCCTTAGGCTTATTGTACAGCCCTAAGTAGTTCATTCAGCACAAGTTCATTAATGCTGTGCCTTTTACGAAGAGACACAGGTCTTTTAATGAAGCTGTGCTTATACCTTTTGGATCAGCAAACAGCTTCCCAAAGAAACTATAGCGCTGACGAGCCAACGCCTCACAGCAACAAATTATATGGTACACTGTTTCAGTCTCCATCCTGCAAAATCTGCAGGTAGGATCTCCATCAAACAGGCCCATAATATTTAGGTGCTTTCTCACAGGAGCATGGCCCATGAGGAATGCAACTGGCATTCTTAGTTGATGTCTACCTAATTTAAGCAGGTGTTCAGCTCTTTTCTTGCATGGTCTACAAGTAAAAAGTTTGCCATGTCTATGACCTGGTAAATTTTTCCAGGCAATGCAAAGTTCAGTTCTTAATTGCCTCTCTTGCTGAACTCCTAGTTATTCTAAGAGCCGGCTCTGGGCCGAGTAACGGCATAGCTGCTCCTTGTCTAGCAAGTTTATCAGCTTTTTCATTGCCAGGAATGCCACAATGCCCTTGCACCCACACGAGGGTTACCTCGTTCCGGCTTGCCAGCGCAGAGACCGCATCCAAGCATTCTGCAACCAGCCCGAAGTCACTTTCGGACTGCTAAGTGCCTTTGGTGCGCCCTGGCTATCAGAAAAAATAAGTATCAGCTTATGTTTATAAGCCCTTCTTATATTTTCACATGCACATTGAAGAATGACAATATTTCCGTTTGAAAACCGTTGCATATTTGCCCAGAGGGAAACTGAAGCTTCTCTTTGGTACTTTGCTGTAAATACCAGCCCTAGATCCGTCAGTAAACCAGGTTAGAGCATCGTGAGGAAACACCGGGTCTTTGTATTTCCAGTATTCCTGGTCTATTGCAGAGTTCCTTACCATGAAGTTTAAGAGGTCCGAAGTTCTCTACTTTCCTTCTGTTGGTAAGGGGAACTATGGTTGTTTTGTGAGGGCTAATATTTACACCCTCTTTAACGGCCCATTTAACCACCACATCCCGGGCACCTTGCGTAAGTTCCCTGACAATGTGTGCAAATTTACCTTGGACTGTATTGGCTATATCACCCGCATAGCCCAATGTTGAAGCCTAGGCCATTGGTTTCAACCAGAAGCTTATCTACAACTAAATTCCCCAAAAGGGGAGATAGAATATCCCCTTGTGGACATCCCCCTACAACCTGTGCAGCTAGATTGCTGCCAATAAGGGATATGTGTACCAGTCTGCTTGCAAGCATGGGCCTAACCCGCCTACAACAGGTTTCCTCAAGTCCACGCTCTCTGGTGGCTGTAATAATTGCATTAAAGAGGGTGTTGTCAAATGCCTCCTCAATATCCAAGAAGGCACCCAAAGCAATCTCCTCATAATTCAAAGACTTTTCCAGTCTTCGTACACCCTGGAAGAGTGCTGTTTCTGTAGATATACCTGCTCTATACGCATTCTGGTTTTGGTGAAGTGGCTTTTCAGCCAAGACACTGTCCCTAATATGTCAATCAAGCAACTTCTCAAGTGTTTTGAGAATAAGGACATGAGGCTGATGGTTCTCAGGGACTTCGCCTGGTTTCCCAGGTTTAGGTATAAACACCACCCTGATATGCCTCCAACTCATTGGATATAACCTGAGGCCAAACTAGCTCTTAGTAATATTAAAGATTACCCGCCAGCAGTTCGAAACCCTGCTGTAGCATAAGGGGCATGATTCCTTCCATGCCTTGGGATTTATATGGTTTAAATGAGAAGGTAGCTCACTTACATTTATCGAAACTTATAACCCTTCTCGAAACCGCCCAGTCCCCAATGGACACATTCCATTTAGGAAACTTCAGTTGAATACCGTCCCAGCCACCAGAAGGTTCTAAAATAGTTTTTGAACCAGGGAAATGAACCCGGAGTAATTCCTCCTGAGTCTCGTTCTCTGTTTTAGTATATTCTCCGTTTTCCAGCTGGGGAGAACGAACTGCACTCTGCCCATCCTTCGAGAGAATCTTCTGAAGTCTGCCACATTCAGGAGCGTTTTCAATCTCACAGTGCCTATTCCAGGACTCTCTCTTGGCCTGAGTGCCTTGTTACATTCGGTTAATGATATTCTATAGTTAGTCCAATACCCGGACTTCTTCGCAGCATTGTATAATCTGCGAACTTTCCTCCTTTTCTCCCCAAGATCTTGGTTCCACCAGGATATATTCCTGCTGTACCGCCTCGCGACTGAACGACAGTTGTTGTTATATGCACAAATAATAACATCCTGAAACTGTCTTGCAGCAGTCTCAAAATCTATGAAGTTAGAAATCCTATCTTTCATATCACGCAGATAGCCCGGAAGATCAGTTCTAAAAGACTCCCAGTCAGTCCTGTGTGGATTACGATAGAATTCAACTGAATGGCCAATTATCGTAATATTGAATCGGATGTATCTGTGGTCCGAACAGCTTACCTCCTCAGTTACATGCCAGTTTTTAATAAAATTGCCAGCATGAAAATTGGCAATAGTGAAATCGATAATATCCTGCCTGTTAGATGTAACAAAAGCAGGTCTCTTACCTTTAATCATTATGTCCAAATCGTTAGCTGTAATAAAATTAAACAGGGACTGACCTCTGTTGTTAATATTTGAACTCCTCCAGGTTGTGTGATGGTCATTCGCATCTCAGCCGATGACAAGGTGAGATCCGTCAGATCTACATCCTGCCACCAGCCTCTCCAGCTCCCTGGGGGTAAGGGTTCAAAATCATCACATGGAAAGTATGCCGATCCGAGAATAATCTCCCTCGGCTCCCTGCCACACGATGTTTTAATTGTAACCGCCGTGAGATGCCTGGAACAGTAATGCTTCAGTGGCGGTATCTGAAAGTATTTCTTGACTAAAATACAGGTCCTAGGATTCTGGTTGGATCTACTATATATAAGTTCTCCACCTACCTCTTTTAGACCGTTGATTTCCCCCATATAGGTCCATGGTTCCTGTATGAGAGCAACATCGCAGTTCCTCATAGCTACACAAAGGACAGCCGCAGCAGCCATACTGTGATGAAGATTTACCTGCAACACGCTCAGCCTCTGGCTTTTTATTTTCATCCTTCAGGGTCCGGAATATACCTCTTCTCAATCCCCAGATGGCCTTAAAATTTATCTTAGCCAGTGCTTTGAAAGAGTCAGGGTCAATAGAGAAGGGCAACGTCTGCTCCTTCGCAGTGACCTTGTGAGCCATGAGTAACCAGTCTGCCGTTTTTAACTCAGGACTGTGGGTCCTGAGACGGGTTACGACTGTGGTAACCTCTGATGTATCCTGGATATGAACAAGCACCCTGGGTCTCTTAGGGAAGGCTTGGGAATCAACCACGGCCGGCTTCGCACCCTCCCACAGCTCCCCAAGTTTACTTATTGTCCGCATCAGCCAACCTTAGAGGATTAATTTGCACAGTTAATCCAAAATATACCCTGTGCAAATTTAGAGCGTAGAAACTACGGAGGCATCTTCCCTTAAGAGTTCGCATCCACAACAGCTAAAAGTTTTGCCTGAATAAGGTCAACTTGAGCCTGATCCACTTTGACGTCAGGATGGCGTTTATGAATAACCGCCATCTTGATGCCAACAACAGATTCTTTGTAGGCCCAGTCTACTCTTGCGTGCTCCTGGGTTTTTTGGGTTTCTGTTTTGTCGGAGGTGGGGTGCTTGAGTCAGATTGGGGTCTTTTTACGCCGCACCTTTCTCCTCAAATGAAGGAGTCTTTCTTGGAAGTTTTTCAACCTTCCAAGGTCCTTCATTCATTTTTCTTGCTTTAATGAACTTTTTCCGTTTTGCTCCCGAGAGTGTCTTGGTCTGCAGTGTAATCGCAGAGACGCCTGCAGCCAATCTCTCCTCATCGGGAGAAACAACAGAAGGCTTGGAGCCTACAGTCTCCCCATGGGAGTCGTGTTGTAACAGGTGTGCAGCCACAGCCGCTTCTTGGTCAGGTTCATCAATTACCGTGTCCATTTTTGTCCGACGAGTGTGGGATAAATAATAGTCAACACTGGCAGAGCTCCCTATACCAGTGCATGGCTCTGTAGTACCTCCGCAAGGTGCGTTGCCACTATGCAGCTTAATTTTCTAAAGGAGGTTCTATCGGTAAAGCCCGAGGAGGCAGTCACTGGAGCTCCTCTTCTATAATCGCTGCCACCAACCGATTTATTTACCTGAGCAGCAATCGGTAACTGCTCCCCTTTATTTCCTATTCTATTTTATCCAGCATGTCAAAACGTTTCCTCGCAGCAGGCGAAAGTTGGCCTGCACCTTGCTCTTAATCACACAACTGCCTATTACTGGCGTAAGGGATTTGCGAACTTGCAGGAAGTGGTACAGTTACTTTGATTTTGAAGTAAACTAAACTATATTATTTACAAGAGAATAAACTTTACAAATATTAGTTACAAATTTACAAGTTAAAATTGCCACGTCGGAGTTAAATCAACTGCTCGCCCTTTTCCTTAAATAAAAAATTTGTTGTACCGCTTTACTAAGTGTATTTAGGATTTCAAATTTTGTCGCCAAAATGGTAGTATACCAATAGTGCTCCGTTCCAGTAAGTGTTAACCAAAAACAAATATAAATATAACACAGCTCACTTACCTTGAATGCTAAGCCGTAAACCAAAGTTTTTCATTATCACAAAATATCTTTACGGGAGCTTTAAATTCTCACCACTAAATTACAGAAACGCAAATGAGGGCGTTTGCTTTGCGGAGTTCCCTTAAATAGACAATTCAGTTATGTATGGAATTGCCGCTTCGGCATTGCTTAAAGTGCGGTGAACCGTAGCCGATGTTCACTGCACCGCAGGTAATAACTCCGTGTGGCAATGGTCACGAAAATGCAAACCAAATTACAAAACTTAAAAAATTAATCTAAAATCACTAGACGCTATTATTCATTCATTACACCTCTATACTCTGGGATGTCGTCTGGTCTCTCAGAGGCTCCGTTAAAGACACATCACCCGTGTACCATGCACCCCTTCAGCACGGATTAAGGCAAGCCACACATAACACCTTGGGGTTGGGGAGTTGGTCCACGATCCCTTATTCTTTATATTCGGAGACAGGCCTGCACTAGGGTAAGTACATATATCATCCAGACCAGCTCCGGGACAGATCCCCGGCTAGTTAACCCCAGTCTGTACATTCATTAAACTCACAATGGAAAAGTTTTTTTCTCCAAACTGGTACACACAGAATTCACTGTATGTGGGCTGTCGTGATCCATCATCAGGGAGGACGATACAATAGAGCTAGATTGATTGATATTTAAAAAGAAACTCAAACTGAATTATTTTGAGGCCCGGTTGCGTAATGAAAGAGGGCGACTACCACCGGACGGATTTTCTTGAAATTTCGTGTTTTGGGATTGTTACTAAAATTAGCCGGCGTATTCAGATTTTTTTACAATCGGGCAAGAATAACGGACACTTTCCATGAACACCTACGTGCATTTATTATATTTTGCCGTGATTGTTCTGTGTAATTGGTTCCATGACAAAAGCCCACACGACAATTGCGCACAGATAAAACCCCACTGTCATGAATGCTCACAGGAAAAATACCCACACCGATAATTGCTCACACGGATATATGTTCACACGGATGAATGCTCACACGGATTAATGCTCACAAGGATAATTGCTCACAAGGATAAATGCTCACACGGACAAATGCTCACACGGGCGAAAAGTTTGTGTCCAGTGGCCAGTCCCTTCATATACAGAACAGAGACATAGCCTGAACGCTAACCTAAGTTTGTGTCCAGTGGTCATTCACTTAATATACAAAACAGAGACATAGCCTGAACACTAACCTAAGTTTGTGTCAAGTGGCCATTCACTTAATATACAAAACAGAGACATAGCCTGAACAGTAACCTAAGTTTGTGTCAAGTGGCCATTCAATTAATATACAAAACAGAGACATAGCCAGAACGCTAACCTAAGTTTGTGTCAAGTGGCCATTCACTTAATATACAAAACAGAGACATAGCCTACACGCTAACCGAAGTTTGTGTCCAGTGGCCATTCCCTTCATATACAGAACAGAGACATAGCCTGAACGCTAACCTAAGTTTGTGTCCAGTGGCCATTCACTTAATATACAAAACAGAGACATAGCCTACACGCTAACCGTGTGAGCATGTATCAATGTGAGCATTTATCCTTGTGAGCAATTATCATTGTGAGCATTCATCCATGTGAGCATTTATCCGTGTGAGCATTTATCGTTGTGGGTATTTTTCCTGTGAGCATTCATGACAGTGGGGTTTTATCTGTGCGCAATTGTCGTGTGGGCTTTCGTCGTGTGCGCATTTATCCGGTCACCGTAATTGAGACATGCTGTGTACTGTATGAGCTGCGAGCCGAGGCCGTAGAAAAAGCTGATTTGTACATAATCTACCATGATCGATTTACGAGGTAAGTACAAAAATACGAATTCTCGCTATTTACGAAATATCGATTTTGATCTATTACAAATCTGTTACTAAGATACGGAGTAAAGTTAGTGTACGTTGTGTAAAATGAGAAAGGGAACTCTTCAAGTACTAGCATAATTTGGTCTTTTTCTTGGAAGTAGTGACGAATTTAAAACCTAGGGACAAGAACAAAGCGAACGCGCTAGAACAGTTAGGTTCTGCGGACATTTCCTAATTTGTGTTAGGGTTATTACCAAATTCCATACCCAAGTATGACAATTCTGAAGATTATTAATTAATGAGTTATATGTACGTTATGCAAACAGGTAAATTTTCTACGCATAACACAGCTAACCCGTATTAATCGGAAGTGCCTCTCAGAATATTTTCATCTGGAGGATCCAGGATTTGAATTAATATACTGACTTAATCCAATAAATGGAAGATGTTCAATGCGAAAACGGAAAACAACAGCTTTTATCGTATAATGTTCTTGAATATTTGGCCTATAGTTTTCTTATCGTTTTGTTTGGAACTGTCCTTCATAGGATTCGTCGGAACAGGTTCAGTTTTGTAACAGATGGGAAATAATCTCAGCAGTCGACAGAACACTAGCAAAATACTTTGACTACTGTAAAAGGAAAGAAAAAAGATGGAAGGGCGGACAGATGGAGTGACGGATGGATCGATGTGTGGATAGGCTGCAAGCAAGAAAGAAAAGGGGAAAGAAAGAAAGTACATATTTACTGCTCGGTAGTAATGTGGAGTACTTAGGCAATATGAATTTCTAACATTGGGTAGTCAGGGGCGATTTTGGTGGCCACACGGTCCAAGGCGTGAGTCGGCGGCCTCTCACTTGCTGGGATTGCGGGTTCAAATCCCGCCGGGGTCATGGATGTCTGTCGTGTGTGTTGTGTGTTGTCAAGTAGAGGTCTATGGGACAGGCAGATCCCTCGTTCAGGGGAGTCCTGTCGAATGTGTGTGTGTGTCATTGAATGTGATCAAGTGCTACAATAACCCTTGACACCTACAGCGAGTAGGTAGAAAGAGGTCAGAATAAGAGAGAAATAAAGGGGAGGCAGGCCAACTCTGCAGTGTTTCTCTAGAAATAACTAGCTGTGTTAAACCTGTATGAAACGGAAAACATTATATTTTGGGGTCATCTTGTAACGGGGACCGAAGAATATATATTGTCCAATGGTAGGGTGATTAGTGATTAATGACTGTCCATACGTGGCATTTGACAGCCTACACGTAAAACTTACAGGAGTTACAGTTTTCATTGCATTCGAAATAAATACATCAAATCAAATGACGTGACGTCAGAAACCCACGTTCTCGTGAGGTATGAAGCCTACTCCTCCTTTTGGCATAGTTCTATTATTGGGCTAACCCCCTCCAGAACCTCGCTTGGCGGCACGACGTAGACGGGATCATGTACCTTCACATGCAGTCATCTCTGTGGAAATGTTAGTCCTCTCTAGGTAATCGAAATGTTGTGCAATTTCGCTTCGTAACAGCATAGTCATTCTGCATGACAACATTTCTTGTCTCTACATGCCAGACCTTTACTGTCGGACCGTCATAAATAATCAGCGCTCGTGGATGTTTGAGCAGGCCTGTTGGTTTCATCGAGATTCGCTGGTGTTTTACTGTGTAAAGTGTGTGTCCTAGTGTAATTTCGGTACTGCAATTTGAATTGAAGAGGCAATGACGTTTGGAAACTTTGAACATAGTTTTTTTATACAATTGACAGTAAGTACATGTTTACAGTATTTTTGTTGTGAGATAACACGTCATTACCAACTCCATTGATCAGAGTCCATATTGAGAAGCTAATAGTCGTCCAACTAGTCAAGGTACTCCCCGCGTTTTGTAGAATACGAAGGCTTATCACCGTTTGTACAAGGTACCGCCCCTGGAATTTCTCCTGTGCTAGCTAAATGAATCCAGTCAACGGCCTCCTGTAATATTCCTTTAGGATCCACTTTAATAATTTTAAAGGTAAAGTTTTCATGCTTAATTAAGCACCACGCCATGAAGGCATGTGGGGGATGGCGGTATTGATCCACGCATTTCCTAACCTCGGCATTATATGAGGGTGAGTAGTCAGCTTCGCGCTCTGGCCGCTCTGTCCTCGGAAAGAGCCCCCGCTAACCACTGGATGAGAGGCTGAATGAGCCCAAGAGCAGTTTTGGACGCTTTGGAGGAGAGAGAAATGTCCTGCTCCTACTGGAATCGAACCCCTGCCCTTAGCCTAGTAACCAAACCAATTGAGCTGTCCCGGTTCCAAAGATTCATATTAGTATTATAAATTATATTGAGCGCGGTATTTGTAAAATTTTGGCTTATTTTGACGATCCACAGTAACAGATTTTGCAGTTTCTTGAAGTCGCATGCTACTTCTATTTGATTACAGTTTAATGTTTTAGGAAAGAATTCCGCGAGTTAACTGTTTACTGTATTTTTTCTTAGTTGTTTCGAATAAAATGTAAGATGTTTCCGTATTGTGAGTTCTAAGTGCTTTTTGTTTCTTTTATATTGCCCTTTGATCTCTTTCTCGTTCCAGTGGTTTTATGTGGCAAAGCTTAACAGATTTGATAAACGGTACGTGAATGATTCTCTACACATATTCAGTTGGGGAAGCTGGGGAAAACACTAAGCCCTTAAGCTTCAATGTTGGGATTTTGTGTCTTGCTATTGTTTAGCGAACGCTCATGCCATTTTCAACAAATTATTTTCAGGTAGTTAAAAATGTCATCATTGCCGTAGTAGGCCTATATTTTGAAGGTAATCTAACCCATTGAGGAATTAATGTATGAAATAAAGCGCCATTTCGTACTTGTACAGAGTACAAGCCCCACATGTTAATCTTCTGAGACTCTACGTTTCACAAACTTTAATTCACCAGCTCTTCAAAATAGCTTTATCATTTTACTTAAAGCAGTATATGAATATCTTACGCAACATAGTAATTCACATGTAATAGCGTATACGGACTTTCGTGACTGTAACCCGGCTGTAACCCCCATCTAGCGCCGATGTTAAAGAAAGAGTAGAGCTATACCTCTAATCCCCTTCTGGGCCTTGATGGCTTGTTCTAGGGTGAAATTTACTGAAGTACACTGTCTTCATATTTCGTTACGACATTGGTACGGCAGCATCAGTTTCTCGTAGTAGGTGGCTAGGAGTTGATAAATTTGTCTGCACTCTTCCGTGTGTGTGACGTGCATGTCACGATATGCTGTCTGTAACGAATGAATAACGACCGCCCTTAGTACTGGATGTGACTAGAATTGTGTGAACTCACGTATTCTGTCATATCATTATTTCACGGTCCAGAAGTGACAGTTCTGACAAATGTGCCTTGGACTTCTGTGATTGTTCAGGAAACGAAATAAGTCCTTCGTCTTTTGTTGACCAATCTTTCGTAGAGGACACTGCATAATTATCGTTGGTTAAAATTAATTTGAAAAGTTCCTGGGAAAAAATGCCCTCGGCGAGAGACACTGAAAAAGTCACGTATAACTTAGGGTCAAAAGATTATTAGCTTAATCTGCTGTAAATTTAGGGTCCACGAAACTGTAAAAACGGGATTTTGTGTTTGTGTAGCGACGAATAACATAACTGTCACCACTAAACTGAAACAAGTGCATATGGAGAAGTTATGAGAGTAATTCCCCACTCAAGATTTAATACCTGTTCCTTCGAATTTGTCAAACTCGAATTCTAGGCTATTTCCATGTTCACATACACGAAAGGGTCGCTTTCCTGGGGATTTTAACCCAATGATCGGCTACGATGTGTAAATACCTTGTTTTTAAGAGGTTTTTGGGTGTGTAACTACGTGAAGGTCCTTGAGCTTGGTGGGCGTACGTGGACTGTGTGCGTAGCCAAGAATAAGTCCTTGATTCAGCATGTGTATGTACGTATGTGTGTAGACGTATGGCGTTAGTCTTCATCAAATTGTCGTGGAAGATACTTTAGTAGCTGTTTCCACCTACTCCTTAGGGCCCACGCTACTGTGTTTGGCGCTCTGTACTGACATCATGAGCTTTGCCTAATATTATTGATCGATCTTAGGTAAATATTATTGTTATTACTGCTACAGTAAGCACAGCAATATAAAATTGTTATTTATCCTGCGTGTCTGATTTGATATTCAGTGCGTTGCGAGAACAAACTCAGACAGTTGTGTCCTTGAAGTGGTTAATGTGGCAGGTTTTTCCGAAATTACGTCAGTTTTCCCTGCCAAAGTTTTAACCTTGCTACATGCTTGTGCTAATATTATATTCTGTAAGGTGCGTGTGAGGCCCAAATGGTAATTTAGTTTAAGGAGTGCTTGGAATAAGAAGACGGATAGTAGGCTCTGAACGTATCCACATTTACGCCTGCTCGTCACATGTACGAAGTCAACATTTTGTTGGAAATACGTCGGTTCTTGGAGAAATGCCTTTAAATGTATAAGATAATAAAATTTAAAAAGTATCTGTTATACGTTTTCAGAGTTAACGTCAAATATTCTCTATTTTTGGTTTATTTAACAGTGCTTGCAGTTACCCAGATTATAGTGTTATTAGATATTAATGAACAAGTAATGGAAAAGGATGTGGAAGAAGGCAGTCATGGCCTAATTTAACGTTTTTATGGCATTTTTCTTGAGGAATTGAGGAAAGCAACAGAGAAATTTGGTCTCTGTGCAGAGATTTGAACCTGGGACGTTCATAACATGAAGCAATTGTGGTACTCTTTGGACAGAGGACATTTGGTTCTGACATTCAGACATGCTCCATGTCTTTAACGTATCTATTTGGCCGGCACTGTAGTTATCATCTTCAGCGTGACTTCCGGCCGTTGAAACCAGTATTGTAACTGTTCATTTCAATTGCACAGGACACTTTTCACTCTCAATAAGGATGGTTTCAAAAATTCAATTCTGATTGGAAATAGATTTCATGTCAAGTGAATAGGTAACAGGTTAAATACTGGGAAACGAGGCAGCTTATTTCAACTCTATTGTTTATTATTATTATTGTTATTAGCTATTTAAATTTATACGTTTAAGAGTAATTAATATTAGTAAAATTAGTGCCGATCCCCGTGGCCGCGCGGTCTAAGACGTGGGTCTGCGGTCGCTCGCTTGCTGGGATTGCGGGTTCGAATCCTGCCGGGGGCATGGATGTCCTTTTCTTGTGAGTATTGTGTGTGTTGTCAGGTAGAGGTCTCTGCGACGGGCCGATACTCGTCCAGAGGAGTCCTACAGAATGTGGTGTGTCTGAGTGTGATCTCGAAACCTGAACAAGGTGGCGGCCTAGGCCCACTAGGGCTGTCGAGTCATGAAAAATAAATAACATTAGTACATTTAGATCAGTAATATTGTACACTGGTGCTCAGTATTATTAAATAAGACGAAAACATGTTCTTGCGTGCGTGTTTGGAAATTAAAAATTAAAAAGAAAAAATTTACACACACGCACTTGGCACTACTTCAGTTATGCATAGGATACCTTTGTATCTTGCAGACTGACTCATTTAAAGTCTTGTATCCCCAGTAGAGTATTTAGGGATACTGGCACCCCTTGGGTCACGTAAGCCCCGACTTATGTAAACTCGACCTTACGTATACTTTTCCGTAAACCACACGTAAGAGTAGAACATTCAAGGTTCGTAAATATTACATTACGATCGGGTCGTAAGCTTCCATATTGGGCATACTTTTTTTAAAAAAATAATACACGTCCGAACTGAAAGATTGCGTCGCACAAACTAAGGTATTTTCCTGCAGAATTTCTTCTAGGCATGTATTTATTGCAGTCAATATTATTTTGGAGGTTGTAACACAACTGCACTTTCGGGTGCCAGTCAACTGTTACAGTAGGCTTAATACTACACACACGCGCGCGCGCATTCAATATAAATAAATAAAATTATATGTATGTATATATATACATGTGTGTGTATGTGTGTGTGTGTGTGTGTGTGTGTGTGTGGTTACTGGGTCGAATTTTGACATACATAAATTCGAGGTACGTAAGGGTTTGCGGAACGGAACTCTTCGGGGAGTGTCTGTATTTAATATTTGCTCATTCTCATATTAGATAGTGTTCGAGAACTCATGATTCTATTTGTCAGGACAAAAGATTTATCTCCTCTCCAAAGCGTGCACTCAGCTCTAGTGTCCATTCAGCCTTATATTCAGGGGCACTTTCTACGAGGGTACGGAGACCGAGTGTCGAGGGTAAGAACGTGTGGAAGTATACCTACATTCCCCCATGTACTTTCATGGCGTGTTCAGGGACAACATGTTCTGTAATTAGCTACAATAAATATTCCAGTCCAACAGACTGGTGGCAGGCTGCATTTCCGTCCAGCGAGAAGTGTTTTTATTTGTTTACATGTCAGCTGTGAAAAATCAAGTATCATACAGGTGAGATGGGATTTCAAAATTTTATCTTTAGTATGAGTGTTTATTACTGCAGACCAAATAGGGTCATTTATTAATGTACTGTTATAGTTTGACAAAGCCTGAATTTCTGAATACCTTACAGAATATACTGTTATAGTTGAATTAACATAGCCTGAAATCAGCTTGAAATCAAGGTTAGGCATACACAATGTACATTTCATTGCAATCAGCAGTTCACCATTATGTGGTTCCAGTTCTGCGCGATTTGTGTGCCATAAAGTAAATCCAGGAACCACTGTAAAACATCTGTGCAAAGACGGTTTGTGTTAGCAGACGTACACACATCACGCTGGCATCAATACAACTTGCTTTATTTTTTCCTGCAGTAATACTGTGAAATGAATATGCAATGTAAGTCTTACAGCAAAGTAAACAGCTTATTCCTGAAGACTGTATTAACTGGATTTTAATTCACTTTTCTGAAGTAGCTTGTACAGATCGTCACTCGTCGCATGGCTGAAGCATGAGCCCATATTGTGAACTACAGTTAAACTTAGTCCTTTACCACATGATACATTGTACAGCCATAAATTGTACTGGATGGTTTAAAACACTAAGGGGAAATAGCCAATCTATCATATCTTTTTGTTAATTATCACATAATACAATTTCTATTAGTAGAAGCATTAATCGTTAGTTCTATAATATACATGGGCAAGTCAGAATGTATCCAAAATGTGCTTTTTAAATTAATGCAGCAGAAATACAAAATGTGCAGGAGCATAATTTTCTCCACATTGCCCTTGTGCTTTTTACATAGTCCAATGTTGAATAAGTGTCCATATTCCTGAAATAAAAAAAAAATTGGGTGAGTGACAAGCCATGCGTGCATCAATTCCTTGACTTCATGATCACTGGCAAATTGGTGGCCGCTTAAAGTGCCTTTTGTGAATAATAGGTGGTAGGTAGTCTGAACGGACTAAGTGAGGACTATATAGAGGATGTACGGACACCTCAAAGTGGAGTTGATGGAGGATTTGAATAGTTCACACGGCAGGGTGTGTGGAAGGGCTTATCATGGTACTACAATAAAGTACCTTTCGACAGTAGTCTTCAGTGTCTGCTTCATATTGCTGGCTTGATCATGTGTCTCAGCATCGCTCATTAACGCGCACTTCTTACTATTGTGCCCCTCTCATGATAATATTACAGTACTGACCGTTGTGAATTTGAACTATCTTTTGACCAGCAATTGCAGATGGTTCATTCCATACACCGGCATTTGCCATCTGGTTTATAGTAGTGGATCCATATTTGGTCCCCATTGACTCAGCGTCTCAGAAGGTCGTCACCTTTGTCTTTATAGCAATTCAAAAGTCACTGGCAGATATCTAAGCCTTTGCACCGGTACTCATTTGTGAGTTACTTGAGAACCCATCTTCAACAAACTTTGTTAAAGCCTGTCCTGTTGTGAATGATTTCATGTGTAGAGCCATAACTTATTTGCAGATGATTGGACACTAATCAATAGTAACCGTTCTGTTATTCAGAATCATGGCACAGACTTATTCGATGTTATTAATAGTGGATGTGACAGTTTCCCCAGTCGCTGTATGTCAGTTACACTTATGCCATTGTATTTAAACTTATAAATCTATCCGGACACAGTCTGCTTTGGTAAATCACTGTTCCCGTACTGTGCTGAAAGTCTTCGATGGATTTTTACCCGTGGGGTACACCTTCAGCCCATAAAATACCAGCTCTGCACGCTGCGTTTCTTGGTCGTACAGCAAGTGGAGGAGCCATGTTAAAACCACTACAATAACACAACAACTGATTATTCACACTAAGTGTGTCTGTACTGACAGTTGTGCTTGTAATTAATAGTGCTACCAACAAAATAAAATGCAAAGAAAACATTGCAGATACTGAGATCTGCACTCTCTGACTCACTCAAATACAAGCTAAAAGGATGAAATTACATTGTGAGGAGTCACACTTTGAATGTGCAGTGGGTGCCACAGTCTGTGCTGAAGTACCCAAAGTTGACAGGGGAAGAGGAGATGCCCCTTCAGTCCTAGCTGTAATTATAGAAAGACAAGAAGTTCTTTGTCAACTTGGAACAAGAAGTGGCATTACTAAACCGACTTTATGCTTAGTTGCGGTTTTGTGTGCGTGCGTGTGCACGCGCGCGTTTGTGTGTTTAAAGAGAAACAAGTTTCTGCTGACAAAATTTCTCAAACTGAATTATCCATCTGCCCCATTGCCACTGCTGAGAGTAGAGGTACTGTTCGAGGAAGTCAAAAAGATTCATGTAACAGTAGCTGTATGTCAAAAATTGCATATTTGTAAAACACATGAAAATATTTTGCAACAACTGACAGGCTGTGTGACTCATTTATTGGTTTACTGATTAAAGTTTAATAATTTTAATTTCTGTTTAAGTACATTGTGAGCTTGATTTTACACTTAGTGTGAATTCAGCATCACTTAGCAACCTCCCGATACTCTTACTTCCAGGAATATACAGAAGGTTAAAAAGGTAAAGATTGTCCCGTTACATGCCAAGGAGGCGCAGAGGAGGGGCGCTAAAAGGGGTTGGGTGGTCAACAGCACGCCTCGGCCACTTAACCCCAGGAAAAAGACCCGGTACCCATTGTACAGGAGACTGGGTGGGTGTCGGGCGGTCTGGATGAGTTAGTAATATCTCCCCCCCACCAGGGTTCGAACCCCGGACCATCCAGCCCGTAGCCAATTGCTCTACCAACTCCACTATCCGGCCGACCTTCAGGAATATACACGCATTGTAATTAATATATACTGTACTAGTTTAATTTTTAATTATTATGTCATGCTTTAATGGACTGAATCACTTAGAATGTGGAACTGACAGCACAAGGACGGTTGTTTTACACTGTAACTGTTTTAGAATAGCTAGTTTATGGAAGTATTATTTGTACTGTAAACTAGCAATTTAAAATATTCAATTTTCTTTCCACTTGACACACTATCTGGTGTGGAATACCCACTTAACGGAACTAACTAGTTAAAATGTTAGTAAACACTATACCACGGTGAAAATAATATTAGTTAAAATGTTGTCTTTCTATTTGATTCTGCAACTGAAGCACTGCGCAGAGCTAAGTGGTGACCAGCTACTTGTGAAAATATTATTGCACTGAGCGTACGCAACAAACATAAGGCTAATTTGAGTACAGTGTCATTAATCCATCACTGCCAGTTTTGATTTTCTGCTGGGTCTTAGTGGGTTACTGACCTGGAATTCTCTCGAACTACAATTTGAAGAAAGGTAACATGAGTAGAATATTTTGTTTAGCTATGTATAGGTACTATAACAGTTTAGCTGTCCAATGGGCTCATTGATTAAGGAAACATCAATGAACAGTTTGAGCATGGGGCATCATGGTTCTTCAGGTTTGATGAGAAGCTGTCTCTTCTCATCCTTTCTTTTCTGCTTGTTACCAATCCATTCCTGTTACTTCTTTTTTATTCATTTGATCATTTTACTGCATTTTTGATGTCCAACTAGCAGTGTCAGTGACTGAAAGTGACTAGTTATTTTGTCAGTTTCCTCGTGTATTTATCACCATTGTCTTCCACCTGATCATTTTACCTCATTCTTCCTGTTCAAACAGTATGTATTGAGTTTAGTCTATATCCATGTCTGAAACGGACGTTTGAATTCTTTCACTTTACTTGCTTGTGCAGGCAGGTCGTGTTTTATGCGATTTGTTTTTGCGCGATTTCACTTTACACCACTTTTCGAATTTACGCGATAATTTTCGGCGTGACGCCATTTGGCGTAGACGATTGGTGGCCACACTTTACCTTCTGTGAGAGACTAGCAGAAAGTGACGTCACTGTCACGCCATAGTCACGTGTATTGATTGATTACGTTGGTGATATAATCACATGGCTCATTTATTTTCCACTTCAACAGCATTGGCTTTTCTTACCAACATGAGTGACAAACGTAAATCTACATCACCTAGTGTAATCTAAGTGAAAAATCGGCAAAAGTCGATATTGAAGAGAAATTAGAAGCAATAAGTCGACTTGAAAAAAAGGTGAAAGAATTGTTGACATATGCCGTAATGTTAGAATCGCTCATAGTAGCGTACCTACAATTCGTGATAATGCTGATAGAATTAAAGAAAGTACTAAGTGTTTAGATAACATTAAATGCCAACAGTCTGAAACATGGAGTGTTTGTTTGTGTAGCAGGGCTACTAAGGTCGTTCAAATTTAAACGAGAATTCGTTTCTAAAAAATTTATTCACAATAAAATGGAAAAGTATTACACACTACTTTTCAATGTAGTCCCTGTTGACTGTCATACACTTGTGCCAACTTTTTGGAAGCTTCTTAATTCCAGTTTCAAAGAAGGTTTTCGGTTGCTTGTGTATCCAACTTTGCACAGCTGCAATGACCTCATCATTATTCTGGAATCTCTTGCCTCCTTAAACCGTCTTCATTGGTCCAACAAATGATAATCAGATGGAGCTAAGTCTGGACTGTACGGTGGATGAGGCAGGACATCCCACTTCAGTTTCAGTAGAGTTGCCATCGTTAAAGCCTCAGTGTGAGGATGAACGTTGTCTTGGAGGAAGCAAACTGAATCCTGCCTTTTTCTTCGCTTTGAGCGGATTGCCTACTTCACTTTTTTATTCAGGAGAGTTGAATAGTACTGCGCATTGATGGTCTTTTGACCAGTGAGAAAGTCCAGGTGAATGATACCCTTTTTTTTTTTTTTTTTTTTTTTTACTAATTCCTGGTTTTTCCCCTTTGATCCATTTTTGTTCTGTATTAATCCTTTTTCGTCCTTTCATGTCACTTACGGTCCACAACCGTCTTTTTACAACACAACACAAACATCCATGCCCCCGGTGGGATTCGAACCCACGATCCTAGTAAGCGAGCGGCCGAAGACCCACGCCTTAGACCGCACGGCCACTGGGATCGGCACCCTTTGAATCCCAGAACATAGCAGTCATGATCTTCCCCGCTGAACAAATTGTTTTGGTTTTTTTGGGGGGGTTGGAGAATGGGTGTGTTTGCACTGCTTGCTTGCTGTTTTTGATTCATGAGTGAAGTAGTGGACCCAGATCTCATCACAGGTCACAATTGGGTCCAAAATTTCGGCTCCTTCTCTCTCGTGTCGTTGCAAAAGTTGAGTAACGGCCACTAAACGCCTTTCCCTGTGCTCCGGTGACAGGAGCCGTGGGACCCACCTTGCGCTCACTTTACTGACTTTCAACTCGTTGTGCAGAATTTCTTCAACACTCCCTGCACTAATTCCTATGCGACAATTAGCCCGAATAAGTTCACCAATTTTCAAAACGTTGTCTGGATTGACAGAAGTTCTTGGTCGCCGAGCGTGAGTTTCATTTTCAACACGGTCTCATCCTTCTCGAAATGATTTCGCCCAACTGAACACCTTTGGCTGTGACAAACATTCATCCCCAAACTGTGCTTGAAGTCTGGTAAAGATTTCAGAAGGAATGACACCTTCCTTCGTGAGAAATATGATAATTATTCGCTGCGCAACACTGTTGGGTACTGCTCTCACTGCCATCTTTATTGCACCTGATGGTTGAGGTAGAGAGGGACCCGACTAGTGTGGGTTGCAAGTTTAAACATGTCATAACTTGTCAGCGCAAGCACGTTCATACAAGTTGATTTGTGCTCGAAAGGGAAGTAAATTCTCTTTAAATGTGAACGACCCACGTACCACAGTCCTATCGGAATGAACCGTACCAAAAGCTATGGATGTGAGTGCCTTACATTTTTTTACGTTGGAAATAAATATATTATATAGAAATGCATGTATACTGTACAGAAATGTGTATATACTGTATATACAGTACATATATACTCTACAGATCCGTATGTCCACTAGTGATATAGTCATACATTATATAGAATGAGGTTCTCAGTCCCCTACCCCCAGGACATACACTGTTTTAAATGGGAATTTTGTGTTCGATTTGCGCGACGTTTTTCAGGAACGTAACTCTGGCGTAAAACGAGACCTGCCTGTACTGATTTCTGTAATGCTTCTTCTACACTCCCACTCATTCCTTTTGCTTAATTGTTCTATGCCTTGTGGTTATGGCAGTCTTCATTCTCAGGAATATTACATCAGCCTATATTCTGCTATGTTTCTCATGATCAGGGTGCATGTTTCAACTCCATATATTGTTAGTCACAGGATATAGTTATTCAAAATGAATTTGACTTTTTCCAGTAATTCCCATGATGAATGATCGAATGATCTTTTGTTCAGGTAATGTCACAGTCAATCTGAATCAATCAATGGGCCAGAAATAGGAGAAGCGCCATCAACTTCCAGCATGGAGGATGATATTGGAACAACAGTTGAACTCTTTGTGTATGACCTCACAAAGGGTATGGCCCGTATGATGTCACAGATGTTACTTGGTGAGTGGTGTTATATATGTGTTCTGACAGCTGTGTGAGGTGTAAATAATGCAGTAAGTTAACTTAAATGTAATGAGAAAACAAATTAATTTAGAAGCTCCTGTTGTTTTTTATTTCTGTTTGCCTGTAAGTAACTATGTGACTTATTTCATTAACATACTTGATAAACTTGTACTAAACCGTGTCTAGCCATTTTGACTTTGGCTCAGTTTGGTTAATTTTAAGGACCACTTTATTTAAGAACCTAAGGGGCCTCCTTTTGAGTTCAGTTGACATTAATGAATGTGTAGGTCTTGTTCATTCAAATTTATTTTGAGATCCACATTATTCAAAAGTGCAAATAAATTTTTGGGTATATCACACAAAGTATTCACCTGAAAACAACATTGTTCAAAGTTGCAGGTGTCTGTAAAATGTATGTTATGCTTCACATAGTAATTGTACTACACTCACTGATTTAGAGAAAATGTTAATAACAATACCAGTTGAGTATGGCTATCAAAAATACATTGTTTTGTCTTCTGTGATTATTCTGTTGTCTAATTGATTTATAATGTGCACCTAACTACGCACAGAGCTAGGTGGTATGCAGGCATTAATAATAAATTAAATGCATTCTTTTATTGTAGCACAAAATGTTGTTGTATACCCAGGAAGGATGAGGGAAGTGGAAAGTCACAAGTATGATATGTAAAGGAACTCTGTAATTGAAAGGGTCAACTGGTATCATTAGGACAGTCAAGGAGATATAGGTTACCATGTAGTTCAAATTGGAACATTAAGAAATGCATGCAGAATGTTGATGGGAAAAATAATTGGAGGTAATATTTATGTGGGATATAGGAAAATTGGTATTAAGTGAATTGGACTAAACTGGCTCAGGATGGATTTTAGTTAGCTGTTTTGAATTTGTGATTCTGTTCTCAATCAGATACCAAAACTGACATTTTCCTTATTTTGAAATAAATTTGTCAGCCAATCCATTTACAGTTATATACCTCTGTTTCTTTATCTACACTGTCTCTTGCTAATCTGTATTCAAACATTGGACACGTTTCTTGCTGGAGTTTGGAGTAAGGGAAAATTGCAATACCAGTGGAAGGAATCTGTTATTATATATATGTAAGAAAACGGCAATACAACTGACTATTTTTGGCAAGGAATATTACTGTCTTCATCTGCATATACAGTTTTAGAAAATTCTGATCTCGATTTTAATTCCGTGCATACACAAAACTAGTGGTGATCATGTTTGGTGTATATAATAAACAGAATAATCTTATTTTCAGCTGACACAATTATAATTTTTATTAAAGTCTGAATATTTAACTACATTGTTCCGAATTCCTTCGGTCATCCTCGGGTAAGTTTTCATCAAAAACACATAAAGGTAACAAACACCTGTATTTGATGAAAACGTACCGGATGGTGATTGAAGGAAGTCGAGATATGTATTAAGTCATTTAGATTTTAATAAAGATTATAATACTTATAAGTATACTCGTGAAACTGGATAAACTAAGGTAAATCCGTTTAAATGAAACATATAAGTCTGTACATATAAACGTTTGTCTGATGAAGATCATCGTCTTTAGGATGAGATGTCTTGTCTTCTGATATATGAGTGCTAATGTTTCGGGGGAACCGAAAAGTCTGTAGGCACTTCTCCAGTGCCGCTGAAAGGGCGGAGAAGCTGGTAAAAGTTACTGGGGCCCGGCGGTCCGGAAGGGAGCCCGGGGCCCGTCTGTGTTGCATGTGTTTTTGTATTTATCGGTATTATCATTGTTTGTCAATTGTACAAATTAATCCTTTCAGACCAAGCCCAAGTCACTCTGCAACTGAAAGCCAGCCTCTCCGATTTAGTGTAAAGACTTTTAACCGGTACGCCCTTGCTGGGGGGCCCGAAATTTTTTTAACGGGCCCCGAATGCGGTCTCGACGGCCCTGTACTTCTCTACCAGACTACCTGGCATCACATTCCACAATACTTACCTACACCAAAATTTCTCTCTCCTAAACTTCGGTAGACCAACTTATCTACAAGTATTCACGGCGCCACATCTTCATAGTCATCTCCTTGAAAACCTCGGATTTCACATTTGTCGGGTGCGTTTACTGTTCGGAATGTGTCTGCGTTTCTATCGCTATTGCTTTCCCTCTTTACACTACGCGCTTAGGAAGCCAAAAATTATGTGTTATTGCTAGACCAACTCCCAAGATTAATCATTTATATCCATGTACCCAACGAATTTCGAGGTTTCCTCCGCGTTATCGGATGATCTCATTGCATGGTTTACTACGTTCTCTTGGGCAAGAAGTTTCCTAATCAGCGAAGAAGCGATCATCTATTGTGTAAGAAATAGTCCTGTAGATGTAATGGATGCCATTCCTTTTTCGTATTCTGTATGTACGCTTTCCAAATTCTTTCCCTCTCCTTGCCATGCTTTTCTAATGTGTTTTCACGGTTTTGTTAGTTTAAGACTGGCGAATGTTGGGAAAACGACGGAAATAAACCAAGACATCTTCCTCCCATAACCCTTGTGACGCTGTTCCGGTTGCTAGTCATTCTGCTTTATTCTACTCCCTACGCTCGTATAGCATGCTGTCATGTAAATCTCGGGTTCAGAACATTTTTCTGGTTCAAGAATAAAACAGAAGTCATTTTTCGATGGTCAGTACTTTGCCAAACTTAAAGTACAATTAACAGTCTACAAATTATATCATTACTGCGTGGTCGCATTTATTTACAATATAAAAATTATCTACTTTACATGGTAGGTTAAAATCGCCAAATATGGGGTAGCGTTTGTTTTTTGGTCACAGTGATGATGCAGCTAACAATAATAAATCAAATTTTAGTGAAATTTGAAGCTCAACTCTCGTGCATTAAGCACAGTGTTTTTAGTTTATGAACTTAATTCACTATGGAGGTAACTGCAATTTTAGGAAGCGGGGTGGTACTGTAGATTTCTCACATTTAGATCCAGAAAGCTATTCAGGAAGGTAAAAAAATAGTTGTATTTACTAACATTATGAAATAAATTTTTGCTAGCACTTTTATTGGCCACAGCAAACAAGTGTCTGCCATTGCCTACACGTGCCATGTAGGATACAAACGCCCATCTTAGATAGTTTGCACAAACAGCGTATGCATGAAATCCATCCTTCATCGTCGTGGTATTCAAAGAAGAATCCTGCATAATATAAAAATTCGGCATCATCTTCATCCTCACATTCTCCCCCTCCCCTCCACCCATCGACCCACTCCGAGGAAATAGCTAAATCGCAAGACGAAGAATTTGATGGTTTCTTTGCCCTTCCTCCTCTCTTCACCATGGGTTTGCTATGCCTACGTCTTCCAGCAAAAGGGGTTTCCCTTTCGTACAAAGGCACTTATGACAGTGAAGTTTCTTACCCATGTCGGTAGGCTTGTCCTGTCTTCTTTTCTCTAATTCCGCCTTGTATGGAGGGGCGGTTATAATCTTCGCCGAACCAGCTGTAGAATGTCTAACATTTACGACTTGCTCTGAACTTGAAGGCAGTGGACTAAGACTTGCAGCAAGAAGCGGTTTACTTGACAAAGCTATCGCTGTGTCTGAAGTGGATGCGGTTGGTTTATCATAAAATATTGTGAGAGAAATAGAAGTCGCACAGTCGATTTATTAGAAACATTTGCTTCATTTAACTGAGCATCGCTGAACCCTGTCTGTTCAGCCGAAGTCGTCTGTCTGTTTCGTCATATACTTCTTTCATGAGCACTTGTTCAAAATCTGTATCGTCTGCTTCAATATGAATTGGAAAATCAGTACTCCTGAAGATGCTGCGGTTCAGTGGATAGATTCCATTTTTCTAGTACCTGGCAAACTCAAACCGGATAAAAACGAGATTTAATTGAATGCAGACCAGTTTACCCATTGCTAAACAACGTAAAGTAGCAGCTCCAGTACAGGCCCACAATTTGGGGTACCCCATATTTTGAGACAACAGAGCACCCTACATTAGGCACTCCCGATGTTGCATTTGAACCATAAGCTGTAGCTATACCACGTTGTGAATTCGCATACATGAAGTACCAAATACATCATTGAAGTTATTAACACACTTAAAATGTAAATAATTGTTACGTTACAGTCACTAACCTTGAGCAATGGGAAAGCGTACAAACAAAGCCTCTCCAAAACTTTGCCGACTACATAAATAAATCAGATGTCGTAACTAAAGCAAAACTGCTCCTACAATCCAGTCCTTCTTACAAATGGCATTACTGTGCATCTGCTACGAGATCAGTTAATCATCATTAGGCGGCAGAGGCATAGGGGGATTATGGGGGCTGGTGCGCACCCAGAAATTTTCATTGGAGGGGGGGGGGGCTGACCCTGAAGCTTTATATCACTTATGATATTAATATCAGTGGTGCTGCTTTTTGAATTGTTATTAGTAGTCCACAATTTTCTCATCTTAGTCCGGACTATCGATAACGAGACAGGTTCCTCTGAACGGAATAAGATACCGCCAAATTCTTTAAGTTTCAAGAACATAACTAATTTAAAAATATATTATAAAAATCATGTATGTATAACTGTAACATAAAACTCTTCGGAGTTGCATTTATATAGAAACAAATATAACTACATATTCAGTGACTCACTCACCTAATTTAAATCACAATACCTAATCTGCTTGTTTTTTTAATTTCATCTAATACATCGAAATATTATTTTATTTTTCAAAATTCGAATATACGAGTACTAGTCATCAACCGATTGCAGTGGCTGATTTCGGATGAAGGGTAAATCACGTAGATCTTTTAATATCATTGTGTCTACAAAATCTGTGTATTTTTTAAATTTCGATATGGGTTGCGGGCTGCAGCTCGGGAGCCCCCCCCCCCTTCTTAGGTGCGCCTCTGAATGGGGGTACCTCATATTATCAACTACCGTCATATTACGCGACTTTACTCCACTGTATTAGGATCGAACATGCATCTTAATCAAACTTTTAAAAAAGATGCACGTGGGAAAAATCTTAGATCCGGGGGGGGGGGGGGGGATATGTCCAGATATAGGCCAAGCAATGATCAACAAAAACTATTTAGTGCCAAAAGTGAAAGAAAAACGAACAATGTTGTATAATTGTAATTTGTTTAATTGTAGTAAAATATACAGGCAGGTCTCGTTTTACACCAGAGTTACGTTCCTGAAAAACGTCGCGCAAATCGAACACAAAATTCCCATTTAAAACAGTGTATTTCCCGGGGTAGGGGACTGGCAACCTCATCCTATAGTTAGCTGTCCTGGGCCTTCTGAGCACGCGGCATGCGTGTTTTTTAGGAGGTGTCACAGCTGTGCGGGTTTAGGGGAGACTGCAGTCGTGCATACTGAAAGGCGTGCTGCCTCTCGTAAGCACAGCGTGATCAGTTTTCAAGTTAGTTGTACGAGGTTAGAGAGTGAGTCGCGCCACTCAAACTTTATCGTGTTGTTATCCTTTTATTATTTATTACTGTATTTTACATTATACACATATGTAGATAATATGCTTTCTCCCTTCGTCTTTCTACAGTGTTTTAAGACTAAAATGGCTGAAAATATAACTATTAAAGAACTATCACATAGTCCGTTTTCTGTTCGTCCTCTACACGATAAATTAAGAATAGTGAATAAAGATCGACCTACTCCACCATTACCCAATTTAATAACTCATCATAAAACTAATACAGAACAATATACAAGACATTTTTACCTCTCTCAGTATGAAAAGGTTGACTGGTTAGCAGGAACAACAAACAAACTTTATTGTTTGCCGTGTTTACTTTTTTCTAACAAACATAAAGTATGGAATAAACAGGGCTTCTCGGATTTAAATCATCTATCAAGTGCGTAGTAAAACACTCGAAATCACAAACTTATGTACATTGTTATCTACAGTTAAAATTATTCGGAAAACAACAAAGGGTTGACCTGCTCCTCGACGCTAAACTTAGCGGGCCGTGATGAGTCGTCCACATCCTTAAACAAATGAAATTTCGTGGAATTTCTCAATGTGCTGAAAACTTATGACCCACATCTTGCAAATCGTCTGAATTCAGTCACAGTTTTTCGAGGCACTTCTGCAACTATTTAGAATGATCCCATTACAGCTGTGTCAACAGTCGTCAAATAAATAATAAAAAAAAGTTCATGCTGCTAAATTCGTTTCAGTCATGCTAGACGAGACGTCAGACATTCAGTACAAATCTCAACTTCATAGAGTTCTGCGCTACTTAAGTGACAGCAAAATTTGCGAACGGTTTTTAGGATTCACTGACGTTAGTTCTGACAGATCATCTGATGGTTTATATAAGCACGTACTACAAGTGATAAGCGAGTCTGAGGGTGACAAAAAATTAGTCGGCCAACCCTACGATGGAGTTTTCTGTAATGAAGAGACATGTAACTCGTTTATACAAACAAACTTTTTTCATCTTATCCCATTGCATTGTTCACACACTGTTATGCTCATTCCATAACTTTAGTTATGCAGCAGAGTTAAGCAATAATCAAGGAGTGTAAAATTTTTTTTAAAAAACTTTAAGTGGCTTATCAACATTTTTTCTAAATCTTCCAAAAGAATATAGGCCCTTAATGAATTTAAGCAGGCGAAACTGCCAACAGCTGCTCCGACCAGGTGGAATTTCACCTTAATATTATCGCACACAGTGAATGAATATAGATACCAGCTGTGCGAGTTCTTTGAGAATATCATTGACGATGCGGATGTCTGGGATAACGAGTTTGTGATCAAAGCTTGCGGGTTCTTAGTACTGCTTTAAGGTTTTGAGACAATTCTTCCGTTAGAAGTATTTCAGATGTGCTGTTCAGTCCTTTACAAACTGAACATTTTGACATTTTGTACTGCGAAAAGAAAATAAAAGAAACCCAAGCTCATCTTAATCATGATAGGGACCACTATTTCCCTTCAATATGGGTTCGTGCTGTATCACAGAAAAAGCCGGCTGAACAGCATAAACGACGTCGTCACAGCGAAGAGGAAAATCAAATGACCTATAAGCGCTTGTACGTTGAGCTCATTGACTGCATTGTTTACCCAATTGACGTCAGGTTCTCCCAGTTTGAAAAGCTGGAATATAGTAATTTACTCCAGCCTAGCAAATATGAAGAATTTAAAAGGCAATTTCCAGATACACTTCTGGAAAAGGTTTTAGCTGTATATGGATCATTATTTGATATATTGGTTTCAAAATGAGTTGACAGTACTGTATGCCTCACCAGAATTTAGAGGAAAGCATGTTTACGAAATGGGTAGTTTATCATTGAAAATTATCTTTCTTCTGGTTTCAGTGAAGTATATAAATTGGCAGACTTAGTGCTGACAATTCATTGCAGTATAAGTTATGTTGAACCTTCGTTTTCTGCCCTAAAGAGGATAAAAACTTGCCTTCGCAGCACTCAGACACAAGAAAGGCCCTGTGATTTGAGCATTTTGTCAATTGAAAAAGACCTGTTGCAAGAAAATAATAATAATAATAAGCAGGCAGACGGTTTACGACGACGTTATTGAAAAATTTGCTTCGCAGGAGAGGATACTAGAATTGTTGTTTGAGTAGATGTTTAACTGAAGACTATACATAACCTTACTCGGGAACATAAATAACGGCCCCACGGAAATGTGTTAGTGACGTGTGTAAAAACAGAAATAAAGAATAGAGGATTGTGGCCATTAATTTTTTTTGAAGTGGGCAATTAGTAATAGCGTTTTAGATTAACTGTGAAATATTTTTATGTAAAATAATGGCTGAGACATATGCGAATTATCAAACCGTCTTGATACACTATGGAGTATTTCTTCATTCCATGAGTTATTTAATTGTATTTTATAACGCTGTGCTTTGTTTAATTTTATAGTACCCTTATAAATTTAGTGAGTCAATAGAATTACCTATGTTGCTTTCTTATTTTATTCATTAACTGTACAATATTGTTCTGTTTAATGAAGATGGTGTCAATCAAAAAATTCTGCAACCCTTATGCGTGTAAATTGCAGGAGGGCCAAAGAGACTGAGGTAACACTGAAGCAGGTATTAAATGATCTCCTTTTAAGCATTTATTCGAAATATAATACACGTTTGCGACATAGAAGAAGGCACATGTTAATTGTTGGCTAAAATTACTATAAGCATGATTAACTTCTTTATATTTTCCTCGTTTATGCTGTATGTAATTAATTATATGACAGATATAAATTCAAACATTTTAAGGAAACTGATTTCGTATATGTAATGTTATGAATACTGCATTTGAGGACTGCCAAACACAGTGACAAGGTAGCCCCAAATGATTAGTTACGCTACTGACCTTGCTAAAGCAAATTTTTTAATTTTATTTTCAGTATTTACGTTTCTAAAAACACGAATACTCGTAGATACTATAATAATTTTTTGCTTTCTTCAAGAAAACTTATTTAATTTAAAATACACATTAGTTCTTTATTTTATAAAGTGTGTTATTCTAAAATTCAAATAATCCTAAAACTTATATTAAATACGGATATTTACTATTTATTTTGTTATTGAGCTCTGTATGTAATCATTCTGTTGATGAATAATATTAAGTGTGTTGACACTTGTAAAATGAAGTTTGTCGAGTACATTTTTAAAAATTCCTAACGAAAATTAACCTAATGCTAAATGGCAACACACCCTTGTTTTATACTCAGCAGACGCCACTGATGCTGATATAACATTTTTCACACATCGTCAGCATAAGCGAATGAATAACCAACTGAAGTTTAGCTGATGTTGCGTGGGACACCTGTATAAAGTGAGTCAACTACGTAAGTTCTGTTCATGTTGATATAACAATTTTCACTCAATCTTGAACTTTAACTATCCTTAGGGCTTCGATAATAAATATGCAGAATACACTCACCAACTGAAGCCTTTTATCACAAATATTATGTAGATATTTACGGCATACGCGGTTTGGCTCTAAAGAACTGTGATCAGTGTCGTCATAAAACAGTTACATTAATACCGTGCAAATATTAATAATATTTATATTAAAATTAGTTTTATGTGTAATATCACTTTATAAACGAATTAATTAGCCTAAAGTAATTACATGACGACGCTACCTTGATCCAGAGTAGTTACCTTGCTTATTGCATTGTATCTGTAATTCTTGTTTTCCTTTCTAATCTATTGTTATATATTTATACTGTTAAATTTATTTATTATTTACCTTTTACATTATTTATGAGTGATTGGTTAATATATGTCGTTAATGAAGTCATTTTTCAAAATCTTTACATCATATATTTAAAACTACTGTGATGTTTGGAGTGTATGTTATTCTTTTTAATCTAATGCTTGTACTTGTACTTTTTATAGGTTACACTTTTGTGTCTGTAGAACCTGCTGTGCTGTGTATGTGTCGGATGGTTGTTGCCGTGATCTTCATTCACTGTTTTTTGATGCACTATTTATTGCATTTTTATATAAAATGAAATCGTTTTTTGTAATGTAGCTTTCCTACTCGGACTCTTGACCCGTGAAGATAGGCCGACACGTTGTCCCGAAACGTCGGTAAACAATTATAACACGACGCCGCGTAATTTTCCAGAAAAGCGCAGATCTCACGACCGATGTACTCGTACATACATTCAAGGAAACGTGTGACCTTTCTTGGCGTGTTTCAAATGCTTCTTTTGTAAGGACATAGCAGTGTTATAAAGTTGACGGGTCCGGCATCCCGGAAAGCCTTAATACCGGTTTCTCCAGGCAGTTGACATGATTTTTTTTTACCATATTTCAGGTTAACCGTGTATCCTCAGAATGTAATAATTCATGGTTAAAATTATGAGAAGGGGCGCTTGGGGGGAGTAGGGTGTGAAACAACCGTTACAGAAATTAGTACCAAAGGAAGTGTCCGTACGAGAAGCGCCTCAATCTTTGATTGTGCCGAAAAGTTTATTTCTGAATAGGATGAGGATAATATGAAATGGAAGTGACGTAAATAAGACACCAGAGCTGGGTACATTTGAAAGGCCTTTTCGGAAGATCTGGAGGCACAGTTGGCTTGTCATATTAAAGAACTAAATAGCTCTATAATGCCTTCCTGAAGAAGGAGTGCTTGAAATTGTATTTAATTTGGCCTAAGATTCGCGTATCCCTCTTAACCTAAATAATGAATATAATTTTTATTGTCATGTCATGAGCAGGCGTTTTTAGCTATGCCTATGAAATGCAGAATCTACAATTTAATGAGCGTAGTAGGATTCAACAAACTTCAGGCCTCATGGCAGGTGGCATACACTAACCTCAAGAAAAATACACAGTGCTAAAAAGGAAATATCTCAAGCCCTTCAAGAATGAGATGGAGAAGAAGCAAGCCAGCCAAGTCGAGAAACAGCAAAAGAGGCAAACGAGCAATCACCCAGCCAATAAAGGAAAAAGAGTTAAAAAAGAAACGGCGCTTGGAAGGGAAAACCGCAAGTGAGGCAGAAGAGAAAACATTGGGCGTCATTTGTGGAGAGTCATTTGCTGAGTACTCATGTACTGTCTCAATGTAAAAACCGCGCCCATGAAAATCGTGTTGAAGTTGAAGTCATACTGGTAAATATGTGACTTCTACAAATGCGCTGTGTAAGCCTGTTCTAATTTTAAGTGGTTACAAAGAAATCACTTTAATATATCCAGGGCTACCGGCCTAGATTAAAAAATCAACAAAACAGACGTCTAATATTTAGTATTTTCTTAATTCAACTTACTTCACCCATGTACTCATTTGTATTAATGTTGTTTCTGAATAAAGTAGCACAATATTTACTCTGATAAATACAACATTTACCTCCAGATAAATTCAGAAATTTATGATATACGAACTACCGGGGCTACCTGACTTTCCCCGAACATTACGAAAACAACGAATTATAGAAAGGGAGTAATGCATCAAGAAAATAAGATAATAACGAAGAGTACGTAAATAACTATACGCAAAATAATAATAATACACGTTCTTAGAATAACATATGCTCCAAACTGCGTTGTAGTTCTAAAATATACGATGTAAATATTTAAGACAAGTAACTTTATTTATTAATGGCCTATATTAACCAATCATTTAGAAATAATTTGATAGGTAAAAAATAAATAAATGTACTGTTTTAACTATAACAACAGATGTAGAAAGGAAACTAAGAAGTACAAATATAATACAATAGAGCAAGACAACTACTCTGGATCTTGGTAGGCGCATTCATGTAATTACTTTAATTAACTGAACTTAGGTACATATAAAGGACTAATTTTAATATTGATGTGGTTTTTACTTGCATGGAATTAATGTAATTGTTTTATGTCGACACTGTAGAACCAAAAAGCTTATGTCGTAAATGTGTAAGCTATATAATATTTTGGTTAAAAGGATTGAGTTGGTGAGCGTATTTTGCATATTGATTTTTTACTCAGAATAAGACAAAGAATTACAATCTGAATTTTGGCAGACGTTCCATGGGACACCTGTATAAGTTACGGTAACTGCGTAATGATTGATATCAATCCTTGTTGATATAGAAATTTTAACTCAAAACAAATCACCTGAAGTTTGGCAAACATTTTGTAGGACACTGTTTATGGTGCACTGTCATCGATATTTCACTCTCTGTTCAAATAATTTAGAAATTTCTCTTTGTAAAAGCACGTAGGTGGTTTGAGTCACAGTGAATATATTTAAACAAAATTAGATATGCGAGAGCAATATTCCAAGTGCGTATTATTTTAGTGGGATTCATGTGTAGATACGTCACTGCTAAAATCCTTTGTATGCTTGCCAAGTGGTGTGAGAAATTCACGTTCCCCACTTCATATATTATAGTAAATGCAAGAACTTTTTATTCAAATATGTAAGAAATGAAATATGTCAGAACAACGCTTTGATGGAGAGGCGATTTATGATGTGAAACAGACGGCATGTTGGTCCAGCGGTAATGCGTATTTATTGCCTGAAATGGTGTTTTTTTACGAAATTCAAGCAGCTGTTTTAAACGTTGAAACGCCCTATTAAATACTGATGCTCTAGGACAGTGTTCCTCAAACGTTTTCATTTTGCGGAATACCATTAAAATTTAGACGTTCGCCGTTATTCGAACTATTAACAGTAATCAGCGGAAAATGTAATGCGTAGCCCCTTACACCGTATTAGGACTTGGTTGAACGACGCTGCTGTATAAGAGATTGCAGTAAAATGTAAATTTACGAAATTGCATTCATTGGCTTTATTTATTGGAAAAGGGCTGCCGTTACTCGAGTTACGTGGCGAACAACTTGATCCAGATCTTGGAACACTGGTGTTCCGGTGGTCCGGGGAGACGACTGCCTTGGGAAATGGCAGTCTATTACGACGCAGTACAAACGTATCAAATGGGTTTCCTGTTTCAGGTCGGCAAGTGGACGGAATTTGGCATACATCTATCGTCGCGTATGGCAGAGAATATTTTTTTGGATCGGGAGGAGTACAGAGTTGCCGTCCGGTGAGTGTGTCAAAGAATAGTCTTTGAAAAACTCTGCGTTATTTTTATGTTACATACTGCATCTGTACCAGAACTCTAGTTCTAAAATCTCTTGGGTTTATGCAACACATTTTGGGTGGTATTTGGGTTTGCAGCGAAACAAAATAGTAATAAGTGTTTTGTCTTACTGAAAAGTAAGTTCACAATAAATAAATAAATAAATAAATATGGAAACCAAACGATGCAAGTGAGTGGTAATCAGTATTTAAGCCTAGTGTTACTATAAGGTAAAATACACTGAGATACCATTATGTCATGTCTTTGTGTTTATAGGTCTTTTTCGCCACACTTTGACGGATTCTTATGAACTTGCGTACAGAGCCAATTCCGGCTTTTTAATTTTCCTGCCTTCATTACTACCAGGATGTTTGTTATTAAAACATATGATTTTGAAGATTCTTGTCACTTTAGACCTTCTTCTTGAAGTTAAAATGAAACATTGCCTTATGTGGAGAGCACATCCGTTCGTCCATGACCTAGCATCAGGGATTAAAACCGTTTCTCGAATTTTCGTGAATTCGGTATAGGAGTTCTTTACGAAAAGTTGTCGAGCAAGCATGAGTTTCTCGAAGAGCCGGTCATTGTCAGCCACGCTTTCCGTAAGGAGGTAAATGAATTTCTGCCAGTACTGTCCATATTTATCGATCGATCTGGGTGAAATTCGGTGTAGCATATCTCCACGTAATGCCGCTGAACAGTTGTGAGTGTCGTGGAAATCGGCCGAGCGAAAGCCATGCTTTAATTGAGGACGCAAACGAAATTTTGCTCGTATTTTCCACATTTTTAATCCAGTGTAGATCAAATTTGATAAAGGAATGTCCACAAAAATTAGCGTGATTGTGAGTTTCTGTGGGGTAGACCATTTGCAGTTTGTTCTGATATAATTTGTTAGTGTATTAAATCGCAGGACTATTAAACGAAAGCGAGTTTACGCTGGGTCTTAGTTTGCTGTTTTTCTGCAAATTTCTTGCATTGTAACTTTAATAAAACGCGTTTCATATTAGATATTTGTTATTTAATGACGCTCTCAGGATCTTTTATTACATAGCGTCGAATGATAAGATGAATAATTAATTTGGAATTAATGTGGAAAACAGCAGTCCTGGCCTAAGTAGACGCACAGTACGTTGTGTTGCTTAGATATACTAGGGAAACCCACGAGAAAGGTCATTCACAGTAGTCAGGGGCGCCATCGACATTCAGATTATGCCGGGACAATAAAGGGCTGTCATAAGTTTTACGCATGCGTCATCTTCCTCTGTCGGAGAATATGGAAAAATTCAGAGTCAAAACTATGGTCAGTAGTCGAGAAACTGATTTATGTAGATTACTACTGGATGTCTTTAAATAACCTGGATTGTATCCAGATTATAATGCCACACAGGCTTGCCAAATTTGAGGTTTTCACTGCTGTGTTGCTGAGGATTCAGGTCTTCTGGGATGTAGCACTGTGTCATTGGTCGAGTAGTTCCCGACGCTTCGAAGGATCATGATGCCTTTATATCAGGGTTAAGCAATCCAAGAAGAACTGCTATTCTTCTTGAACTTCTTGATCGCGAAGGCACCTTGATTCTTTGAACCGTCGGGAACTGCTCTCCCAACGACGCAGCGTCACATCCCGGACAACTTGGTTCCTCCACAGAGATTAGCGTAGGAAATATATCGAAAGTGAAGCTGTGCGTACTTTTGCCTGTAACTGTGGTTCAAAACCGAGGGTCCACGAAGGTTACTACAGTGAACTATTTTAAATACTTGAAAAAGCTTCGACGGGAACATTTCTGCTATTCTGTACTACAGTCATATCCTGTTTTGAAAATATAGCGTTGTTGGCGGCACTGCTGTTTGCACCACTAACGAGGTACATGAACCCCATGAGTGTGTTCCGAGTCATAGATAGGTAACTGACACTCCTGCATACACTGCATCATAATTTTCCGCTATTGGCTAATATGCACTGACATCGTACCACTTTAGTTTGCAACATTGCAACAGTCCTAAATTCTGGTACAGGACTGACTAAGCTATGGCACGCGCACCCAAAATGGGACAAGAGATTTTCTTGGCACTCAGCATTTACTGGAAATGTGATATGTGTGTGTGTACCTACGTATACATCTGCGTTATTGTGGTTACTTCATTCTTTGCTCACTTACCATATACCAGCAACGTTCATTTTGTTTAACGTACTTGAAAAGGCTTTTCACAGGCGGAAGACTTCACCTTGATACTTTTTTGGAGGTGAAATAGTTACCACGGCACCTCAGCAAAAACTGACTACCGCACTGTGCTGGCTGCCATGTGTTTTTGAAAAACAGGACATTGCATGGGCCCTAGGAGCCTAGAAACCGATATTATGAGCCATTTGAATTTCTCTGGTTGCCAACACTGCATGTCCTACCCTCTGTCACATGCCAACAATAATGATGGCGGCGGCTCTAAGGTCATAGTGAAATACGAAACGGAGGACGGAGCCGAGGGTGTTTCCTCTTTTACCATACGTATCACCTCCTTCCCCACTACCACACAATAAAACAAATTACTGCCAGTAGATACATCGGTATAGGCGGTTACAGCTTTATTATTGACGCAAGTTCCGTATGATGTGTTGTATAATATCCAGTGTAGTAGACCGCTGGTTGCTAGGTGTATCTTTCTAGGAGGTGTCGATTATCACGTGTTGCCTCATACATAGTACATATGTTTCCTGTCGTTAGCCATAGAGATTGTTGCACATGCCTTGCTGTTAGGATCGGCTTTAGACACTGGAAATAACTTGGTAAATGTTGTTGGGACTAGATTTGTGAACCAGAGCTGCGGGTCAGGCATCCATAGTTTCCGGAATACGTCCCGTGAGTGATGCTGTTTTGAATCCGAAGTGACAGCGAAAGTGTGACATCGTCAGTGCGCAGTGATTAAATATCATTCAGGTGTACAAATTTCTGATATTTTTCGATGTGGCAAGGAGGCAGTATGTTATTTGCCTCTATAGCTGTAACTCTAGTCGACCGTAAAGACGGTCAGGTGGAAGGTAGGAATGCCCACCAGAGGAAATGTCCGCAGAAGTTCACAGACAGTTCGTGGAGCATTGTCATGAAGCCACATTAATAGATCATGCACAGTGCCGCATTTTTATTCTTGTTGAGCACCCTACAAAAAGTTTTAACTGTCGTTTCTGAAAATTTAGAGTTGGTGCATTTTCTTAACAAACTAAGTCTTAATCGTTTCAAGAAAACGCTCCCAAGGTGAGCCTACTTCATTAGGTCCCCTTGTAGCCTGTAATTCTGTCCCACTGTAAAAAGAGCGGATGTGCAGTCTGAATGCCAGTGATGCAGGGAGGATAAAGCCCAATCTATCTTGCACAAAAGTCTCTTGAGTAGCTAATTTTGGTAACTGTTGCACCTCCTGCGGATTGCAGGAGAACGATATAATTCACTCGTGCTTGTTTTTCATCATGAGATAAGCTTGTTTTCCTGGCAATGTATGCACTCGAGGAGAAGTAGTGAAATCCACTTGGCCCTGTATATCAACTGTTGCCTTTATTCTGTTTTTAGTCGAAAGTACGAGCTACATTCATTCATAAATGGTGAACCGAAACCCATGTTGCATTTTGTTGAAATTTCAGTATTTTGAAAACCTTGCTGTAGTTGATCCGCAGGTTTCTTTACATGCTGTCGTTGTATGTCCTAGCTAAAGAGGCTGTGGTGATGTTTGCAGGTAAATAGAGACGTCTAAATTTTGACTTTCCATAATGACTTTCTTTTGCTTCCAGTGTTTTGATGAAGTTAATTACTTTTTGCTTTATAGTTTAGCTGGTACTATTTGTCCGTATCACGCACGTTTTCCCATGGATATCTCAATTATTGTCAGAAGTGGACCTACGTGTTTTTTGCAAATTAGCTCCTCGTGTGTTCTTTCATTAACAACCACCATTCAGATCCAAATGCATGTAGAAACAATGATAATGTTGTTCCATACATAGTGACTGAAAATTAAACAGCTGCAATAAAGTGAAAATTGTATTGGTCATAAAATGGTAATGTACAAGCTTTAAAATGGTATAGAATCACAGTAATGTTGATTTCTATCATTTCCATGGGAATAATGATATGTGTATACTCGTATTTTTTAAAGCGTTATGTTCAGGTTTGCTGGGACATGGGGCAGGTTTACAAATTACCGTTTGACGTGAGCAGCTTTTAATACTCTGGAATAGTGTACGGGCAGGCTCTAACATTCCGGGAATTTCTTTCATTAAGTCGGGAACACGTGGAACATGCCCATCAGTCGCAATCTGGAGGTTGGATTATTCCGAGTGCGGCCCAATTTTGTGTAGCCTACAACTTCAGATATGAATACATCACTGTCTTTTAAACCTCAGGCACGTTGCTGTAACGCATCGGCGTAGCAGTTGTACATCAATTTAAATATCATGAGATGAGTTCAGTAATGCAGTTCTGCCATTGTTAACTCAAGTGTTTCATTATGACCGATTGCAGGCACATTTGGTATTTTGGCAAAACTGCATGAAAACTGCCACAGATCGGTCCGGAAGTTGTGCATTAAAAGAAAGGTTAGTTGGTAGGTCATTGCCTGTAGGCGAACTTCAGTGTTGAGAGCATTGCCAGGGTCGGACGTGCATGTCAGACGATGACTGGATGATTGTGAAGCCAACGCTCCGGACTAAATTTGGCCAGCCCGGTTCTAAGATTAGTTCTTTCCCTGTACCCCACCCGGCAGCATCGTGGTCTTCTCATGTGTGCGACTTGAGACAAGAAGATCTCTGGTATCTTCACTAGCAGGAAGATATATACGGTTTTGTAGTTTGGAGATTTTCGTTATAAACGTTGGATTTGTTTCCTGTGCGAGTGGTCGTGAAAAGAGAAAGTAAGTCAAGACATTTTTGTACAAACAATGTCTGTTAGTTTCATGAGAAGTTACGGAAAGGGAGAGAATAATTGAGTACTGAGGTGCACATCGTTAAGAATTTAGAATTTATTTCGAAACTCATTGTATTGGGTATATAATGTATTGTGGGCCGTAGTCGGTAGTCGGTATAGCGACTCGCTACGGGTTGGACGGTCCGGGGATCGAATCCCGGTTGGGGCGAGAATTTTCGCAGCCGTCCAGACCGGCCCTGGGGCCCACCCAGCCTCCTATACAATGGGTACCGGGTCTCTTTCCCGGGGGTAAATCGGCCGGGGCGTGGAGTTGACCACCCACCCCATCTAGTGCCAGGGTTAAAGAATGAGTAGAGATATACCTCTACTCCCCCTCTGGGCCTTCATGGCCTGTTCTAGGGAGAACTTTACCTTTACCTTTATAGAATTTATTAGATTTCAGCCACTTGCAGGTATTCTTTTGCTTCATTTACTGGTTTTAATTTAACTGATTTTGAATGTTACAATAAATTTCGGTCGCTGGAATTATCAACCAATTTTTTTTGTTTACTTCTTAAAGAGGCGAATTTCTGCCGTCATCCATTGAATATCATTTTAAACATTACTATCGAACAGATTTAGGCCCGTAGCTAATTTCGTACGCAGTCGTCGCAGCCTTTGTTGCATCAGTAGGCAGGTGCAATTCGTGATTGGGGCGTCCCCCTGGTGACTTCCGTCCAACTTCAAGTACTGGGAAAGTGAATGCTATCAATATGTGATGTGCCCATTTTTCGAAATATCCTGAAAGAAAAATAGCCATGCAGACAGATGGTATGCCAGTGACGCCACGCTTTTGGAATCCCTGTCCCTGCAGTAACAGCATGGCGTCCGTGCGATGAATGTTTACTACAGCAACTATGAACTTTGAGTGAAACATTTTTCCTTTCCCGGTTGTATATAATAGCCACAAGGCAATTGCAATAATTTAATTTTAGATTTGGTACTTTTATAACATGTGGTCTGAATGATGTACATAATCTTTATATTTCCTGCATTCATGTAGACTTGTGAGCATAAATATTGCAACATTCATGGTACAAATGTTGTGCAAAAGTTGATATTTAAGAAGCATGCAAATGGTAGGGTTATATTTGCTACAAATAGTAATTGTACTGTAGTTTCAAAAGTGTAAATTTTTTTATCTGCTAATTTTACAATTTATAAGTACATTGGAATTTATTAGGAAAAACAGTATAGTAGGGTTGGTGGATAAGGGCCTCTGCTTTTTAAAATTTGCATTATTCTTGCTCTTTAAAAGCTGTAATGTTTTAATTGCCATAGTAATGACCTTTCATATGTCAGCTATTTTTGCAAGGGTGGTAAATAAAAGCATAGTGAAAAGTGTTGTTAAGAAGAGTGTGTATAGTGACAGACTCATTGCTGTTAAGTTGAAGGCAGAACCAGTAAGTATTTTGATAGTGCAAGTGTACATGCCAACATCGGACTATGAAGATGACGAAGTGGAAGAGTTGTATGATATAATTGAAGAAATTCTTGAAGAGGATGGAAAGGGCGCGACAAATACGATTATAATGGGAGATTGGAACAGTCTGGTTGGAGATAAAACACATCACAACACTGTTGGACCATATGGACTGGGAAGGAGGAATCAGAGAGGTCAAATGCTTATTGACTTCTGTGAAAGAAATGGACTTGTTATAACATACACATGGTTCAAAAACCCTAAAAGAAGACTGTGCACCTGGAAGTCACCAGGGGATAGGAGTTGATATCAATTGGACTATGTACTAGTGAAACAGCGATTCAGGAACAGTGTGAAGGACGTGCAGACACTGCCTGGAGCAGATATTGACTCTGACCACAATTTACTGGTTGCAACAATCTGCACCAGATTGAAGAAGATCATAAGGTTCCACAAGGGAAAACCAAGATGGGATTAGGAGAAGCTATATGCTCAACGACAGGAAGTACATGATAGTCTAGAAGAAAAACTTGGTGCAATCAAATGTGAAAGTGGGAATGTGGAAGTGCAGTGGAACAATATCAAGAAATGTGTGTTAGATACTAGGAGTGATTTAGTGGGAAAAGTCAAGAGGAGAGCAGGAAAGCCATGGATTACACAGGAGATGATCAGTAAAATGGATGAACAAAGGAAATGGAAGAATGTCAACAATGAAGAAGGAAGGAAGAACTACAGAAGACTGAGGAACGAATTGAAAAGAGCCACGGACAAGGCCAGGAAGGAATATCTGGAGAGCATATGCGACAAGATCATAGAATTTCAAAAAACAGGACGTTATGATCTAATATACATGAAGACAAAGGAACTAGGTTGGAAAGAAAACCATGGGATTCAAAACATTGGCATCAAAAACTCTCAAGGGAATATAATAATAGATCAGAGACGAGTACTGAAAATTTGGGAGAATTATATTACAGAGCTCTACGATTGAGCTAATCGACCAGTACACCTAGAAGTCGAACCTGAAGCTGAAGTAGACAAAGACGAGAAAGGCCCTAATATTTTGCAAAGTGAAGTGGAAAAGCTATCAAGGAGATGAGGGATAAGAGGGCTACAGGAGATGATGATGTACCTGGGGATGTACTCAAATTGTTGGGAGAAGATGGTCTCAGACTAATGACATAGCTGATCAACACATGTATGTAACTGGAGAGTCGCCCAGAGATTTCATTGAAGTTACAATGATTGCTTTAAAGAAGAAGCCCAAAGCTACAAAATGCAGCGACCATCGCACAATCAGCATCATCGCGCACGCAGCAAAGATAGTAGCGAGGATACTTAGAAGAAAGATTGAAAGGAAGACAGAGGATGCACTTGGAGAAGATAAGTTTGGATTTAGGAGAGGAATAGGAACTAAAGATGCAATTGGGTTGCTGAGAATAATATCAGAATGAACCTTGGTCATAGATGAGGAATTGTGTGCTTGCTTCATAGACTAGAAGAAGGCATTTGACCATGTCAACTGGACCAAATTAATGCAGATCCTAAAGGGAATTGGGATAGACTGGCGCGAAAGAAGATTGATCAGCAAATTGTACATGGAACAGAGTGTCAAAATACGACTGGACCAAGGGGAGATGAGAAGTGTGAAGATTGGAAGAGGAGTTAGACAAGATTGCTGCTTGTCACCGATTCTGTTCAACTTATACAGCGAGTACCTTACCAAGGAAGCTCTTGAAAGGTTTGGAGACTTCAAAATAGAAGGACAAGTAATTATCACTGTGAAATATGCAGATGATCTCATGCTACTGGCTAGGGAAGAAAAGGTGCTACAGGGCATGTTTGATAGACTAATTGAAATTGGAAGATGCTATGGAATGGAAATGAATGTGGAAAAAACTACGGTAATGAGAATCTCATGGCAACCATCGGCAATGAAAATTATGATAGATCAAAAACAATTGGAGAATGTGGAATATTTCAATTATTTAGGCAGCATGATAACAAATGATGCAAGGTGTACACGTTAAATTAAATCCAGAATTGCCATGGTTAAAGCAGCATTCAACAAGAAGAAGAATCTTTTCACTAGCAAACTGGACTTCAAATTAAGGAAGAAACTAGTAAAGTGCTACATTTGGAGCATAGCTTTGTATGGTGCTGAAACGTGGACACTTCGGAAAACGGATCAGAAGTATCTGGAAAGTTTTGAAATGTTGTGCTGGAGAAGAATGGAGAAGATCAGTTGGACCGATCATATGAGAAATGAAGAAGTATTACACAGAGTCAAAGAGGAATATCCTACATACAATAAAAAGAAGAAAGGCTAACTGGATTGGTCACATCTTGCGCAGAAACTGCCTTCTGAAACACGTGATTGAAGGAAAGTTAGAAGGAAGGATAGAAATGACGGGAAGAGGAGGGAGTAGACGTAAGCAGCTGCTGGATGACCTTAAGGAAAAGAGAAGATACTGGAAATTGAAAGAGGAAGCACTAGATCGCACCTTGTGGAGAACTCGCTTTGGAAGAGGCTAGGGACCTGTCGTAAGACAGACTACAGAATGAATGAAATATCTTCAGTACACAGGCATTTGGAAGTGACACTGAAATTAGTCAAACGAATGAAAAGTCCACTTTAGTGCACTGGTCTACTTAACCCTTCTTTGTTAGTGTGTAAAACTAATCGCTTATATCTTGAATCCAAACTTGTTTATTAAAGCAATGAAGTGTGGTATACAAACAAAATGACCATTAACCAAAGAACGTCAACTTAATATATGAAAATCAAAAGAATTTACATGAGATGCGCACCCAGAATTTTTCATTGGGTTGGAGGGGGGGGAGTTGCTGACCATGAGGCTATATATAATTTGTTTGATTTTAAAAATCATGTTGTAATTATAACATAACACTGTTTGCAGCTGCATTTATATACATATGAGTATAACTAAATGTTCTATGACTCAATCACAGTGTCCTATCTTCTTTTTTTTACTTTATTAATTCATTTTTCAAAATTCTATGGTACTAGTCATCAGCCGACTTCAGTGACTGATTTCGGCTGAAGGGGAAATCACATAAAACTTTTGATATCATAATATCTACAAAATCTGTGTATTTTAAATTTGTTTTGGGGAGTTTTGGGTGGGCTGCAGCCTGGCAGCCCCCCCTTGGATGCACCCCTGATTTAGATTACAAATAGATCCAACTTAATAATGGGAACAGGAAAACACTCGTATAGTCTATATATATTTGTTTAATGTTGCTGAGTTTTCATAAAGGTGATCTTATTTTACTGTGTACTTACTGCGAGCAAAGGTAACAAACAAACTGAACTTTATTTTTAACCTCAGAACAGTCTTCATGACACCAGTCATTGCAAGTTGACGTGCCTCCTAAGAGATATCTTGGGAACATTAAACATCTTTTGATCCTTCTTAAACCCCATTTCCTTTTCCCTAGCAGGGCCAACAGCCCGAATAATTTTATCCTGATCCCAAAATTTCAACAGTTTCTTCTCGGACATCTGACACAAAATGAAACGAAAATGAATCATTGGAGATTTATTCCACACATATGATGAATTAGGTATAACAGATAACATTCAGCAATTTGTCTGTTGTGAAAAGTTTCATTCACGTTAAACTACTTGTGAAGTTTGGTGTGTGGTGAGTTGTACATGCAACTAGGATTATTGGGTCCTTGTTTTTTGTGCCATAAATTCACACTTGTATGTTAATATTTTGATACCATTTTTTGAAATTTGTTTAATTACGAGGGACTATGCATTGTTTAGAAAGTGTTTTTGGTGACAGAATAATAAGCAGGGGACCATAGCCTCCTCATTCACCAGCTCCAAGCCCGTGTGATGTGTACTTGTGGGCATGTTGAGCGATAAAAGTATAGGAATAATCCTCGCATCCAAGATGTACTGTTTTCTTAAGACAATTTATCCCTGTTATGATTTCAGTACTTCTGATTGAAGTGTTTTCACTTTCAACAGCAGAATGTTTATGTGCAATGAACATTGTGTTTGTTAAATATGACATATGTCTGCAAGCTGAAGGAAACCATTTACAGCACCTCTTTAAATACCGCAAGTAAAACCCTAATCTTCAATACTGTTAACTAAAACGTGTTGAACCCAACTCAAGGCAAATTGGAGTAGTGGTGATTGGTCCGCTGTCTGCAATCTTGCAAAACACTCTGAGTGACGGGTCTTGTGATTTGTCAGGTAAAATAATGTTCCTGTATATGTCATATATGGTATTGTGCACTACAGTTCACCATGTTACATGTGAAACTGTGTAATGAAAAGTTCACATGCTTAATTAAATACCACACCATCAAGAAATACGGGAGACTGGAAGTATAGCTCCATGCTTTTATTGCTCTTGTATTCCAGGGGAAAGAGACCCTGATAACCATTGGAGAGTGGGCTAGGTGTGACAATTATTTTGAATGCTTTGGAGATGAGAAAAATCTCTTGCCACTGCAAGGAATTGAACTCTGATTCATTAGTCATTTAGCATTGTCAATATATTGACTATGCTCCTCCATCTGCATATACAACATTGTTCAAAATGTCAAAACATTTATATCTCTGTGCTTTAAATGTACACCTTATGTACCATATTTCCAAGAAATGTTATGCTAGATTGTGATGTGACACGACATGGGATGTGCCTTGTACTGGGTATATGACATCTGTGGAAGTCTACACGAATTAATGTCTTGCTGTTAAAATGGGGTTGTCATTATTACAGTAATTATCATTAAAGGGATATGTTAAAATATAGAAGTACTGGACATACAGTGAATGTAATATTATTAATATATTTATATCTTGGTAGCAGTATGTAGCTTCTGTTCTGGAGATACTTGGTTCAAACTTCAGCTAAGTACAGTTTTTCCTTGCTGAGGTTTCCATGTTTTCGTCAGCCTCCCCCCCTCCCTCCCTCCAGCACTGAATTTCATTTCATTCTACTTTACTGTACATTTGCATAACCATTTGACTCCCTGAAGACTATAAAACGCTATTGTAGTGTGAATGAAGTTGGGATGTAATGTTTTCCTTCATTCTGACTCACCATTTTGAGGCAGCATAAACATTGTAAAATCCATGGAAGTGCTAAATTGTTTCATCTGGTTGAAGTTTTGTCATTCTGCACATGTGCCATGAGATGTGCTAGAAAAATGTGTATGAGAAGTTTGCCTGCTCTGTGATGTAGTGCGGTATTAACTCTTTCTGCATAAAGATGATTTCTTTTCACAGGGTGGCACAATTTGGGTGAAGCTACACAAGTGATTAATCTTGGAGAAACATTCATCCCATATCAAGTATTCTTAGAGTATGTGTTGGGACTAGGAGAGACTACTTTTAGGTGATTATGAAATATTTACATAAAATAAGTCTATGTATGGATTATATTAAAGTGTGGTGTGAAAGTTGAAGCTGTATTTAAGTGCAAAGGTAGGGTTGGTTGGTACCTTATGTGTGTGTGACTGTCCCTTATTTCATACTTTGTCCTTGAAAAGTCTCAAATGTGACCTATAATTCAGTGGCTCTGGCTTATTGACCTGAAAAAGCAATTAGTAATTCAGGCTTGCCATTGCAACAGCCCCTGTTCATGACAGCTGGTTCTGGCGGCCGTCTCTAAAGAATATCTGACCAATACTCGAAAGACTTTTCTGAACTACTAGCTAACTGATTTACAAGCAGTTTTATTATTTTAGACTTTTACTTTATAATGTAAATTTGAAAAAATAAATTTTTCACAAGTTTAATGAAAGTAAATTGTTTGGTTTATAACCATTAGTGCACAAAATAAATTTTTGTGATTAACGGTGGTTTCTGGTACTAGAGGTAGCAGAACCTTTCAGTTTCACATTATTATACAAATAGTGTGTTCATGTGGTGTGTGTGTGTGTTTCTGCATGCATGTGTATATGTATTGCGTCAACTATGAGCTTTTGTTACAGAAATTGTGATTTTATCGTGTAAGGGGAGTAATCCTAGATTAGTTTAAATCTTATTTACTTAACAGGAACAGAGGGTGGAATTGAAATTCTTAAATGCTCAAAAGTGCTTTTCAGGTTGGAAATCTATTGGGCATGGTGTCCCACAGGGTTCGGTTTTAGGTCCACTACTCTTTAACGTATATATTAATGATTTTCCCATACCAATTGATAAAATTTCTTACGTCATAATATTTGCTGACGATACCAGTATCCTCATTTCCAATAATAATTATTATGACCTGAATCGAACGTGTACTTCTGTTTTCTCTTACATAGCTGAATGGTTTCAGGCAAATCAGCTTGTATTAACTATAAAAAAACCAAATATGGTAAAATTCACTCCCTGTAAATTTTCTTAGTGTCCCCTACAATTGACATATGCAGGTCAAATTCGTCCCGAAGTTGATAATATAAAATTTCTTGGATTACAACTGGATAATCATCTTACCTGGAGGATCCATATAGACCAGTTAGTTCAAAATTAAGCACTGCTTGTTTTATAATGAGAAGGCTATTCCATGTATTACATACTGATACTCTTAGAACTGTATATTTTGCATATTTTCATTCTCTAGTAAAATATGGCATTATTTTTTGGGGTAACTCAACCATTATGGATAGGGTATTCTTACTACGAAAAAGTATATTAAGAATTATGATGGGACCAGGACCTAGGTACTCTTGCAAAGGATTGTTTAAAAAACTAGACATATTACCAGTTCCATGTTTGTATATTTTCTCTTTAATGATGTTTGTTGTCAATAATCCTGGTAACTTTCAAGCCAACTCGTCATTGCATTGTATAAATACAAGACACAAAAAATCAGCTACGTAGGACTACAGGAAATTTTTCTTGTATAGAAAAGGGGGTTACTTATTCTGCTATAAAAATTTTTAATAGCTTACCTTCAGATATATTGAGACTTCAAAGTGATAAATCAAATTTTAATTTTGCTTTGAGAAGGTTTCTTATTACTCATACTTTTTACTGTTTTGAAGATTTCTTCTCTCACAATGAAAAAGTATTCCGTTAATTTGTAAATCTTTAAATTTTTGTAGATTGTGAATTTTTGGATCCCCATGTTTTGATGTATGGCTTGGAGTCATGGGTTGTTTGACCCTTGAATATACATTTTTTGGGGCTAAATATATATAATATTCTGTACTTGTTGTTTCCTGTGAGGTGTTTTTGTTGTGTCTATTGTCTTGTCCACCTGTGTGTTGTCTGATTTATATTGATTGACTTGTTTCATATTCAACTGTTGATATGACAGAGATTGGATATGTGAAACGAATATGTATGTATGTATGTATGTATGTATGTTGGTTTATGCTAATGCTTGTGATTTTTTAAATGTTCATTGTATTCTGTGAAATTCTAGTAGAACCCTCCTGTGTAACTGAAGTTTTTGCAGGAGTGGACCCTGCTTTCACTGAGGCTCCCATTACGTATTGCATTATTTATTGACACATTTTACAGGTCCTTCAATATGCTTTTCTTACATAAACATCCATAAAATATTATACTATTCATAAAACAAAATACCATGTCCAAACATTGAATCCATAAGAAGCTCCCTTTTAGAAACAATCTTCAGACAAATTAAACAGTATATAACATAACATAACGTACATATTCATTTCACAAATCCAATCTCCGCATCAATTGCGTCAGAATATGAAACATGTCAATAAGCATCAGACAACACAAAAAGGCAAAACAAAGACAAAACATAAAAACACACACACATTCATTCACAGGAGTAAGCCAAAGTATTACTCCTGGTCATCACATACAATGGACAATCTCACACATGAGGTATCATTTTCTAATAACATTTAAAATGTTCCAAAACTCTTTTATTAAGAGAAACATGTATTCAATATACAAGCATCACGGGTAAAAATAGTCGGTCATAGAACAATTTATACTTTATATATCCTTCATGTCTGTCTTGCATTCTAAAAATTCAGTGATTGAATAAAAAGAATGAGTAATAAGATACCCATATAATTTGGTTTTAAATTTTTTCCTGTCATTTCTGTGGATTTGTATATAGCTTGGAAGATTATTAAAGATTTTAATGCCACAGTACGCAACTCCCTTTTGAGCACACGATAAATTTACATAGGTAAATGTAACTGATTTTTGTTTCTGGTGTCTAAACCATGTATATATGCATTAGTTTGAAAGTCTTCCAGATTATCTACTATGAATAACATCAAAGACAATATATATTGACATGCAACAGGTAAAATATCGAGCTTCTTAAATAAGCCTCTACACGAGGACCTCGGTCCTACACCAGACATTATTTGAATTGTTCTTTTTTGTAATTTAAATACTTGGTGCACGTTTGTTGAGTTTCCCCAGAAGATTATTCCATATGTAAGTACAGAATGAAAATACGCAAAATAGACCATACGCAAGATATCCGGGTTTAAGGTGTGAATTAAGTTCCTTATCGAGAAACATGCAGTACTCAGGTTAGAAAGAGTTTGATTTACATGGTTTTTCCAATTCATATGATTATCTATACACATGCCTAAAAATTTAGTACTTTTTACTTCATCTATTAGATTATCCTTATAATAAATACCCAAAGGAACATGTGCAGAAACTGTAGTTGTAAATTTTATTACATTTGTTTTTGTAATTTTTAATACTAGTTGATTAGTATAAAACCATTGATTTAGACAAGTCAGGGCAAGATTAACTTTTTGTTTAAAGCTGTCATAATCCTTGTCAGCAACTATGACACTTGTATCATCAGCAAACAATATAACTTTAGAGACATGTTTTACACTCAATGGTAAATCGTTAATGAATATAATAAAAAGTAGCAGGCCTAACACAGGACACCCCGCTTCGTAATTTCCCATGTGGAATAATAGATTTAGTCATTATTAATTCTTAATTTTGTTTTTTGTCTTGTGTTAGATAAGTATGATTTAAACCAATTTAGGGTTGATTCCTGTATCCCATAATATTGTAGTTCTTTTTATTAAAATGTCATGATTGACACAATCAAAAGCTTTAGTTAGATCACAAAATATTCCTCCAATATGTATTTTTTTATTCCAAGCCTTTAATATGTTATCTGTGAGTGAAAAGTTTGCATGTTCAGTTGAAAGGCCTTTTCTAAATCCGTATTAATCCGTAGTTAATATATTGTTAGTCTGTAAATGACGATTCAATCTGCAGTACATTACTTTCTCAAGAACCTTTGAGAACACTGGTAATAGCGAAATTGGTCTATAATTATCCAAATTTGATATATCACCTTTCTTATGCAAGGGCATTACAATCACATATTTTAGTCGTTCAGGAAAAACACCCATGTTTATAGATTTATTACAAATAAAATTAAATGGCTTACTAATTTGGTTTCCACATAATTTTAATATTTTAGTTGAGATCCCATCATAACCAGATGAATTTTTTTAATTTTCAGCCCTAGTACATTTGGAGTGCTGTTTAATGTGGCCAGACATGTGTGTGTGTGTGTGTGTGTGTGTGTGTGTATGCGCGTGGCCCCCCCCCCTGCCTATACAGTTACTTCTCAGCTGGATTCTTTCCATGAGATTTTATTTCCGAATCTTATACAGATTCCCTGTTAATTATATGTGTTGCTTACCTACTTCAGCTCAACCTCCTAATTTATCATCATTATTACCAACTTAAGTTACAATTTCTTAATGTAATTGTCTTAAAAGTAAAGCACTTTGTATTATTGGAGTTTGTAATTATTTTACATGAATCAATTTTGATTATTTTTCAGTCCAAAGTCATATGACCTGATCAAACATAACTGCAATAATTTCACAAATGAAGTGAGTCAATTTCTGTGTGGGAAGGGGATTCCCAAGTACATTCTTGATGTTCCAGAGGAGATCCTTGGCACGTGAGTATCATAAGCATTTATCATTTACAAAGTATTTTTAGTATATCCTGTGTAATATACAAAGTTAGTAAAATGAGATGAAACAAAAAATTTGTAGTGCCTCACAAATAGCATGACTGTTCATAGAATTAGTTTCAGGCATACTCATTACTGTAAATATTTTAATGCAATTCCTTTCATTATTTTCCTTTATTTTATTTCTTTCCATTTTGCTCTACTGTATAAAGTATGAAGGTCATCACATATGTTACAGGTAGATAAAATAATGAAGTTGATAAATATAAGATGATTTTTGTTAATAAATAATAGGAAGACAAGTGTTTGAAAGAAAAAGTATAACAGGCATAGTATAAAGAACATGATTGTCTTTACTTGAAACTTGTAGTTTTTACAGTTCTTACTTTGCTGTATTATTTTAAGTAAGCGGTGGCGCAGTTGGTTGAGGCACTGTACTACAAGCCAGAAGGGTGCGGGTTAGATTCCCGTTGGAGTCATTGGAACTTTTCTTTGACATAATCCTTCTAGCTGCACTATGGCTCTGGGGTTGACTTAGCCTCTAACAGAAATGAGTACCAGGAATATTTCCTGAGAGGTAAAGGTGGGCGGTGCATAGGGCTGACTACCTTACCACCTTCGTATGCCGATTGTCTGGAAATCTGGGAGCCTCAACCCCCGGGAACCCTAGGGGCCTGTCCAGGCCTGTATAGGGATAGTTTTACCTTCACATGTGTGCCTGAGTGCCAAATGTTATTAACACTTACATCTTGTGACATGTAGTATGAATTTCTGTTGGATGTTCCTTAACACTAATTTCAAGAAAACACTACATGAAGTAGGTGGTATGAATTATGATTAATTTATTTCTGCTATTTAAGTGGCACAGAAGATGACATTTGTTTAATTAGATGACCGATGATAGGTCAGTTTTATAAAGCAAGGGATTACGTGTTGGAGAGCTTCGATTTAAAACCTAGCTGGAGATCAAAATTTATTTCTTACCTTCATATTCATAACAGATATGGAGCCTATGCATTATCCTAGCATATGGATGCTAGGGATTCTTTTTCTACAAGTAAATTACTTGGAGAATGAAGTTCTTGACTCATGTCCATTAGTACCTGGCTCAGAATGAGGGGATGTTTATTCCATGCTCCCTACATGCCTTCATAACATGCTTTTAAGCAGAGCTGCCATTTTTTTCATCTTTTCTGATTATAAATATATCACATTTATATTGTTTGAAAGATTATCAGTTTTGTACCTGTATTGATTTCATGCTGTTTATGTAATGCTGATGACTTTTCTGGCAGATCATACCAGAACTGCACTGTAAAACTCTTTATACAACAAACAATGGAAATGTAACTTGTTTAACTTGAATAGTTATAAGTCAGTTATAAATTAACTGACACCAGTATTTAATTTAATCAATAAATGTAATGTACACGTATTTTGGATATTCATATTCTAAGCCAAAATTAGGCCAATAATTGTTATTACGAATTTAAAAGGGAACTTCCAACTTTCTGTACCATGAACTGAAACAAAAATCCTTACCTTTTAAAGACCTGCTTTTACATATGCGAATGCACATAGGAAAACACCCCTAGAAATTCAATTTATGTATTTAGGCAACATGGAAATGTAATATACTCTTAAGACATGCTGCATGATTTCTGTTTCATTTTCCACAAAATGCTGTTTATTTCATACTTTTATTTTTTTCTGTTTAAATAATATACACGTTTTTCATACAGCATGTGCTAAACATTAAATACCCTCCCTGGTAGGATAAAGGTTAATTGAAGAACTGGGTCATTAAGAAGCTGTTAAGATTACAGGTCATTTCATATGGTATATTCTCATGTTGGTCCCTTCTTTAGGATGCAACATGTTAAGTAGAATACTATCAGTTTTCTACTGACATTATCATCAGAATGTACATGCCATACCTAGCATATAAGTTTGAGATATATAAAGATACATATTTTATATCTGATCATTTACAGGAACAGGAAGTAATGACCTAGAACTCCACATAATGTACATAATAGATCTATGGTTGGTTTTGACATACAGTGTTTGTGTAGCTGGTTAGAAGCTGACTAAACCTGTGGTGTCTAGTTTGGGGGTAATATTCTTGTAAATACTTTCACAATGTTTTCTGTCCTGCAAAACTTACTGGCTTATAGATTACTTATCAACACTGTATAACATATTATTTAGTTACCATGGCATTTTTCAAGATACTGTTCCACAGTTTGTCTGGGTCAACTGAGGATGATCATGTAAACCCTTAGAATAGCCAGTGCTAAATATAGCATTCAAAACAGATAGAAACAAAATACAAATGAGATGCATTAATGTTACAGTAACCCGTACAATCAAGCCTTATTATAGTAAATGGCCATTTTCTTACTTGTCTAATTTATGTAGCATAACTTGCCAGGTTTCTTTTGAATGTGAACACTTTTAAAATGTTTTTAAATGGTAACCAAATTTCAGCGTCTGATGATTCGAATGGATAATCCAGTTTTGAATATACCCTTTGTAAATGGAAATGTAAGGAGAATTTCTTCTAATCTGAGTGTGCAAATTTCTGTAGCTGGTAAAGTGGTAAATTAAGGGCTACTTCACTTTCCATTGTTTTTACCCATAGATATACTGTCGGAATTGCCACACGATAGTCAGTGTCCCTCCACTGTTTCTACTTCAATCAGCAAGCCATTGTTCTATCCTTCCATGACTTTCTCAATACCCACACAATGTTGGCATACAGTATATAGTGTTACATGTATTAGCAATGGCCAATTTTGTATTAAAATTGTGATTAATATATGTGCTTAATAGGCCACTTGGACAGACATTAAAACCACTAATAGATAGCCTAAGTGAAGGTGCAAGGGGCGTAGCATTTGGCCAGAACGTCAGTCACAGTTTGAGAGATTATGAGCCGCAAGAGTCGCGCAGAGGGGGAGCAGAATCTCCAGATTTTGTTGAACTAAACACAGCTATTGATGAAGTCAGGTTAGCCAAAGTGTATTTTGCATGTTATTGATACTTTATATTTTCTGCACAGAAAGGATGTTTTATTGGGTTGAAAAAGCAAGTTATGGAACACAATGTGAAATACTGTCCATGTTGCATATTTTCTTAACCTTTTGACTGAATAATTTTTACAGTTTCAGTTACCAAAATTTTTCAGTTCTGCCTTTCTTAAATTCATAAACTTAATTCCTATTTCTGAGAATAAATCTGCCAATTTATTCTGAATGTGAATGACGTTGCTGGATTCACACTTTGACAGCAGTCATTTGGGATGTGACAGATTTGCGCTTGCCATTAACACATACCACAAATGTATAAAAAATGGAAGCTGGATTAAAGAGAAGTCTGCTGTTTACAGAAAATTTTTCTGGTTTCAAGAATATAAACTGGTGTAAATTTGCATTTAATAAACTGAAACCACTTAACATGGAGACAAATGAACAATATAAACTTACCAGAAAGTATTCTGCTTCAATGTTTATTGTTCACTTGTTGTATAAATTTCTCCTGCGAAGAAATAATGTGTTACAAAGCAAAAAAAATTGTATATTATATTAGGTACTGGTTTTGGCAGGATATATGCAGGATGCTTCAGTAGACTAGTGAAGAAATTTAAAATTCATTAAAATTCTGTTAGTATTTATTGTGCATATTTTGTAAGTTTTGCTTTTAATAAATGATTCCATTTTATCAGGAGCATCTGTTGGGAGTTTATTTGTGGACTTTCCTCTTCTAGTTGTTCACAGCACTTTTTATGAGTATGTTAAATTTTGGAGCAGGATTTAAAAAATATTGGCTTCATTTCTTGAATTTCTGTATAACTAATCTATTAAAAGTTGTGTAAGCTGAAATGCCTCTTTAGCAGCAGAAGCTGCATTTTAATTTTTGCTTTTTGTAATGGATGTTTGTTTTCTTACTTAAGTAAATGTTCCTTCTCATATATTTTTATTCATATTTGTTAGCTATCAAAGTTTCATGTTTATATGTTGTTTTTCTTATAATATAGAAAGAATTCTGTGGCACTTGAAGAGCGTCGCAACGTAATTAACGAGAAACTTGCCAAGAAGGAACGCAAAAAAAAAAAAAAGGGAGAGAAACGTGAGAAGGATCGTGAGAGTGGTGGAAGCAGTTCAACTGAACTCACTCCTGACAACTACAGTTCAACAACAGAACTAACGCCTGACAGTTGCTGCACCAGTTCAAAGAATTCATCCAGACGTCCAAGCAGTATGGCTGACAGTGAGGGTGCTGATGTTATAGAACTCACAGCTAATGGCTCTGAAGAGTCCAGCAAGAAATCAGCAGCAGATGTTGTGGCTGAAATAGAAGAACAGGAGGCACGTGAAAAGAAGGAGAGGGAAGAGAGGAAGAAGAATAGAGAACCTCCAATCGTGTATAAAGATGCAGTGGATGTAAGTATATTTATTTATTGAGTAATAATATTGTAATGTAAGATGAAAGTTTTTTATATGTTGAAGACCTGCAGGAATTTTTAAAGAAAAATCAATTCAAAATTTGAGCAGAGTTCAATCACTGCTTATAACTGAGGAGAGAATAGGAGTATAGGGTGGCTGCAAATTAAAGGATGATTTGGAGGGTCTGTAATTTTCTAATGAGAAAACATATGAAAAACATTTTTACTTCAGGGCGGTAACCAAATATTCATGTTCTTTTTCCACATACGTTTAATGATGATTCTTCTAAGAATCACAGTAGATTCAGTTGAACACAACAACTCATGCATTCAGTTATCAGCTCAACAACATATTGCGGCCCAAAGGACCATCATCAGTTTGGCAAGAATGGAAGAATAAATGCACAGTTTAGAATAGAAATTGAGATCTCTGTTTCTTAGATTGATGTATTACATATAATGGAGTAGAGTTGAGTAATTTTGTTTTACGGTGTTGAGGGCTACATTTATAAAAGACAATACAAATTATGTTTAAAGTTAAAAATTAATATCCGAAGTTAAAAATTAGTGGAGAAGTAGGCACGCTTTCAGTCGACTTTCTTGTGTGCAGTGGTCTGTCATGACTTTATTTTTCAGTGAATGGAATCTAAGTGGATATACTTGTTATAGCTTTTAAACAACATGAATTGAAAAATTTATACATCTAAAGTTGTAGAAGAATATTCTCCTAGTCAGTTATTAAGTTGATTTTCACCTTGTTGGTCCACCTGATGTTTGTTTTAAGATACTGATAATCTGAAACACAGTATAATATAATATAGAGTCTTGTGGTATGTCTGGTATAGAAGAATTTGAAGGCCTACTCTGATTTTTAACTTCTAATTCTAATTTTTAACTTTAAACATAATTTTTTTTTACTTTTCTAAATTTAGCCCTCAACACTGTAAAAGAAACATACTCAACTCTACTCCCTTACTTATGTATATTATATATATATACATTATATATATATTATATATATCATTGTAAGAAACTGAGGTCAGTTTTCATTCTAAATCATGTACAGTAAAACCTCTATGCATCGTTTTTCATGGGAAAGGAAAACAAAAACGATACATATGGGTAAACGATAGTACCGGGAAACCATAAACAATTATAGATTAGAACAATTTAATGATTATTATTACTTCTTGCTGAAAAAAATATTTCATTGACGTTTGTTTTGTGCAAACTTTACGCCTCAATTCAAAGTACGATTTTTCAAGGCCTAGAACACTTTCACGATCACTGTCACTTGTGCTGTGCGCATAAAAGAAAGATATTACATTCATCGGTGCTTCATGCGTCTCAGCAAAGCTCGGCACAACTTCGGGTTCGCCATCTTCTTCTTCTTCCCCCTCCACACTCCTGGACGCCACGAGGCTCACGCTCAGCTCCTTCACTGTTTCTACACCACTGGTTGCCACGTGACTGTCCACAGACACGTAGTCCTCGAATATATCTTTGTTCATGCCACTGAACTTATCCCAGTCTTGGCGGAAGTCGTCGTCATCGTTGGTCAGTTCGACGTCACTATCGCCTGAAGATTGTCCCTGCACGTAACCAGCTTTCTGAAAACAATTTTCGATTGTCTGCTGGGTTACTTGTTGCAAGGCTGCCATAGTGTAGTGCAAAGCTTCCAACACATTTATTTTCTTTTTCGTATCTTTGCCTGCATCCATTAAGCAAACAGCTGTTGGCACGAAGCGCTTTCTATAAAGCTGCTTATCACACTATTACCACTATATCAAGGGGCTGGAGCACACTTGTACAATTTGCCGGGTACCGTATGACTTTTACGTTTCTTAGAAACGATGTGTCCTTTGGATGTTCGGCACAATTGTCCACAAAGAGGAGAATGTTCCTGTTTTGAGCACCCATACTTGTGTCCAATGAACGCAGAAATTAAGAAAAAATGTCTGTGGTCATCAACGCTTTATTGTTCCGTGGTATTTGGATGATAATTTTTTTACATTCTTGAAACATCGCGGTTTCGGGGATTTTCCGATAACAATCGGCACTTGTTTGTCACTTCCATCACTATTAACACAATGTAAAAGAGTAAGTCTGTCTTTCTGTTTTTCCCGCCATGACAAGACTCTCCTTTGAGAGCCAAGGTTCTATCAGGAAGCACGTTGTAGAAGAGCCCGTCTCATCCCCGTTGTAAATATTCGTAGCTCTCCAACAAAGATGGCAGTCTTTCCAGCCACGCTTCCTTGCTTTCGCTGTCCACTGCCGCACTTTCTCCAGCTAACTTCTTGTATATTAGGCCATGCCGGTCCTTAAACCTCGCTATCCAGCCGTTGGATGCAGTTAAATGTTTTTATACTCAGCTGCGCTGCAATCATCTTCGCCTTTCCACGAAGAATGGTTCGATCAACTGGAATATTCGACGCCCGTGCCTGCTGGTACCACGTGAAGAGTACACTTTCCAACTCGGCGAATGTCGACTCCCTCCCTGTTTTCCTCTTCTTAGTGGCGTTACCACATTTTTCTCTCTGCTCTTGCATTTCGTCCTTCTTTGCGAATATTGACTTTAGTGTGCTTGGAGCCAATCCAAGGCATTCAACAATGTCGACACATTTCTCTCCAGGATTCTTCACCTCTAGTATTTTCAATCGCTCGTGCAGAGTTCTCACTTGCTTTTTAGGTTGGTACATGGTCCACAGATTTTAAAATAAGTAACAGGGATAAAATATAATGAAGTAATAAAAACAGGAATGAATTAATAACAAAAATAAAATATTATAGGAAAAGAATAATAAACGATGGGAATGGTTAAACCAGGGTAACAGATGAAAATATGCAGCACACCAGAACGCACAGGACCACTTGCAATGAAGTAAAGCTCGACAACAGTGTTGCCAAGTCTTCATCTAGTCCAAAGAAAAGGATGGAGAGCAAAGAGTACAGAATGCACTTCCATACTTTTTGATGGAGCCAATCCAGGCGGCACTAAGAAAGCAATACACGCGAGCGCAGCAAACTAAATCATCGTTTCAAATTTTAAAAAAACTATCCATGTGGGAAAATGTTGCGTCAGGACCGTGATTTTTCAATGGTCGATGCGATAAAACGACAGTTCGAGGACCGATGGAGGCGGGAACAAATAGTGTTATTTATATGGGGCTAATTTCGGAACCAAATAAGGCAGACAATATATGCGGGAAAATGAAGGTAACGGGAACGATGCAACGAGGTCCCACTGTATTTATTCTTCCATTCTTGCCAACCTGATGATGGCCTGTTGGCCCAATACATGTTGTTGAGCTGATTCTGAATAGATGAGTTGTTGTGTTCGACTGAATCTACTGTGATTCTTATTATCTAAAACACAATGGTGATTAATTGTCTTAAAAAATAATTCTTATTCTAGTCCATAGAGGAACTCACCAAAGGCAGATCTTTAATAATGTAATGACAGTCGACTAGGATATGGTATGAATGTGGGATGAAATTGCTTGTAATTGGGACCTGAAAAAAAACTTTGACATTGGAATATTATTTCATAGTACAGTAGGTTTCTGTATGTATTACTGTTTGTTCAATCATTATGCTACTAGCAGAAATATTATGAACTTGCAGATATGCCAGAAAAAAGACCTGGATATTTTGCAAATGCTTTGTAGTAAAATATTTTTCCCTGTATGCTCTGAGTAGAATAATACAGCCTTTCCAAATTGTCATCTAATTTCTAGCCACTCTTTGTACCCCTTGTGACTGTTTCTGTAGCAGTTTTAGTCTCCTGCCCTTATTGTTATACTAGTTGAATTTGGCAGGAAATATTCCTATATAGAGGTTGAAACCCATAATTGCAAACTGGACAGTGGACATTTAATGTTTTCTACCAGTTGGACCACAGAAGGAGAAAGTAACAGGAGGCTAGAGAAAACTGCACAGTGAGGAGTTTCATGATTGTACTCCTTGCCAAATATTATTACATTAATCAAATTGAGAAGGATGAGATGGGCAGGGTGGCATGTGGCACACATGGGGGAAATGAGGAATGCATACAGAATTTTGGTGGGAAACCTCAAGAAAAGAGACCACTTTAAAAACCCAGGCATAGATGAGAGTATGACATTAAAATGGATCTTAAAATAAATAGGGTGGATTGGATTTATCTTACGCAGGATAGAGACAAATAGCAGGTTCTTGTGACCATGGAAATTTCTTGACTAGCTATGAAACGGTTAGCTTTTCACGAAGAGCTGTGCTCTGTAGACCTAATTAAATGGATGAATATCTTCCAAGTCTTGGGAGTTTTCACCAGGCTGTAATTACAGATTCTGGGTTTCTGAGATGCGACACTGCATTGCTCGGCATGTGGTCCTTACCTGGCAATGCACTGTCACATCTCAGAAGACCTGAATCATTGGCTGAATATTTTACTGATTTCAGGCTTCCGCCGCGATGTTGATGTAATCTGTGGTCTTTTGGGTAGTTACACGGCATCGTGTGGTAATTATTTACCGACGTTTCGGGACAACGTCGGTAAATAATTACCACACGACGCCGTGTAATTACCCAAAAGACCACAGATTACGAATATTTTACTGACTGTTTTCCTATAGATAAGCTAAAATGCTGGCTGCCTAGAATTAGCATGAATTTAATTGTATACACAGAGGTTTGCTTTCTTGTTTTTAGTGACTGAGATCATTATTCTAGGCACCTGTGCATAGATAATATTGTGATAATACAGTGTGGGTAAATTTTCACTTTGCAAGACATTTTGAACATAAAAGTCATAGGCAAAAATCATTAAATAGATGTTATGTATGTGTTGAGGTGGACAGGATTAAAATGGCTCAGTATTTTTATTGCCATTGAACTTCAAAATTGTAAAATCTGAACTGGTATTGTTAGTTGCAATTATATTTACATACATAATTTATTATTGAATGATATATATTATATGTCACACCAGAAACCTTCATTTTATCAGTAGCCAGTGTAACAACATTTCAACGTATTCAGTGTGCCAAGCATTTACAAAACACTGATTGTGTCCCTGAGCACTGCAGGTGCCATGGGAGCTTTTTCACATTGGAAGCCTGCTTCTGCCAGGAAGAATCTATTTTTCCCCTGAAGGTCAACAACCTATGTCACAGAAGCCTCTCAAGATCTGGAACTCAGACTTCTGAGCAGGCTTTATACCTTTCTAAAAGTGTTTCTTGACACATGACAGGGCTGTTTTCTTGAAAAATGAGCAGTTTTTCATGAAATATTATTTTCACTTCTTGTTAAGAATGTGGATTCTTCACATAAAATCTATCTTTAAATTTCCCCCACAAATAATAATTACACAGATTCAGATCTGGAAATCTAGAAGGCCATGATTCTGTAAGGAATGTTTTCCTAATTAACTGAATCAAGAAGCAGAAATTTTTTTTAAAAAACATGGGCCCTATGATTTTTCATGCACTCACTGGTCACCAGACTCTGGCTTTAAGGTCGTGTAAAGGAATTTCATGAATTGCATTGAAATTTTCAGAACACCACCATGTTATTCTGGCTATTTACATTTATATTTAATATAAACTGTGCCTCATCCAAAAAAAAAAAAAACTTTGAGTTTCGGACAAAGAAGTCCATTGACTCCTGATTCCTGACACCACATGCAATACCACGCTTGCTTATGAGTGTAGGGGTTCTAAGGCATTGATTTTATATGGGCATAGTTTTGAAAGTTTCATTGCCATGTTAGCTGAAGATTATTACATCCCACTTTGAAAAGCAAACAGGCACAAAGATTTTCTGTGCCTTGTTTCCCTTTGAACACCAATGTCATCCCATTTCTTTTCAGTTAAAATGTGTTTTGATATGTCCTTTTTGTCCAGCAGGGAACCTGTTTTCACTGTTCTGTTTATCATTCATGTACATGGCACAATAGATTTTACAGAATTTTGGGTGTCACTTTTTTCATGATGCGTACTTTGCAAAATTGCTGAAAATGACCACTCTTTTTCAACAGAATAGATTTCACAAGCATGCTGAGACAGTGTGGTCCATGTGTAATAAGAATTGACTAAGAAGTAAACTGCTCATTCCAGCTGCTCAACTTTAGCAGCAAAACAACCATAGCTTCGGCAAACAAACTTGTAATTTCCTGTGGTAGGGGGCATGATTAGAGGTACTCTCTGTACATTGTAAGTCACCAAACAGATTGTATGACATTTGTCAGTTGTGTTGTAGATATGTGAGCTATAATATTATTTGGATTAAATTATGGCATATTTCCTCTGTAAGAAGGTTTGCAACTTACACAGTTAAATTGAGCTTGACAACTGGCACAGTAGTATAAAGGAGTAGCTCTGCACAATCAAGACTGAAGAAATGTGGGGGTAGTGATCATAATGGCTACTGACTTCGTGAACTTTACACATCTATGCTGGCTGTTCTGGAACTTATCATCAGCTATTTGGAGCAATGTCTGATAATTGAGTGATGTGTTGATTAGAGTCAAACATATGAAATAAAGTAAAAAAGATAAACTAAAAGAAATGAACATATCTCCTGTGACTGTGTGATATATTCTTTGTATTACCATAACTTTCTTGTGTATTTTCCTTAATTTTGCTGTTTATCATTGACAAAGATGGTCAAGAATTCACTGCTTTTTGAGGCAGTATTTATGTGATAATGTTATTATTTACCAGAGTAAATGAGAAGTTTGCATTTCATTGTTATTAACCAGTTTTGATGTATTTGCACATTTAGGTTCAAGTAGACTTTGATGCACTGGTTGGTTTTGTGGATGGGATACTGGGACCTGAAGAACAACAGTCTTTGGAAGAACTTCACCAGTATATGTTGGAGGATGAGGGCTCATGGGCTCTTGGTGATGGTTTCCTTAACTTTGTTGGTCAGTATCTTATGCACTGATTCACATTGCTTCTGTACGTCTGTCTGTCTGAAACTGACATGTATAGAAATTTTCCTGTAGCATTATAACAAGGTCTTTCATATTGGAATTGGAAGCATTTTCATAAAATTATATGCTCTTATCTCTCAGCTACCACTAGCTCTAAAGTCCTCATTTGACAGTAATTAGAAATTAAGTAAAGCCTACAATTTGGATAGCAATATGTGTTGTATATTATAATTTAGATTAAGATTCTATGGAACATAGTTAATTTAATTAAAATGTATCTGACTGAGACTTCACTGTGTGTTATCAAGGTGATCAAACTAAGATGGTCTTATGGGCGTGACTTATAGCATGCTTGGGAGAAATGAGAAATGCATACAGAATTTTAGTCAGGACACCTGAAGAGAAGGAATCAGTTGGAAAAATAGGAGCAGGTTGGAGGATAATGTTAAAATGGATCTTAAAGAAATAGGGTGTGAGGATGTGGACTGGACTTATCTGGCTCAGGCTAGGGTGCAGTGGCTGTCTCTTGTGGACATGATAATCATAATCTCGGTTCCATAAAGAGTAGAAAATTTGTTGAATATTTTTGTGACTACTAGCTTCACATGGAGTTAGTGTCTTATTGAATTTCACATTGTTGACACCGTGCATCTTCGTCATATTAAATTACGTTATAAACCAACAAATGCACACTAAAACCACTTTTAAGTAGCTTTATTATAAAATTGTTAAAATTGTACCCCTACACGTGTTTCGATCCTAGGATCATCGTCAGGGGGGTTTTTTGTTAAAAGCTACGGTCACTTCAACATATGATTTAAAATATTCTATCTGCACTTTAAAACATAGGTTAAAATCTTGTAAAAAGATTCACTAAAAGTTGTAAAATTATAAAAGCACTGTAGATGGTAGATTGTGGAACTGCTGGCGTGTGTCGTGGTATTAAAAGCATATGAAATGTTTTTGCGTGGAGTGGAGTGTACTACGTGTTGTGCGGTGAGGAGTACTACGGTGGAGTCTCCACCGTAGTACTCCTCACCGCACAACACGTAGTACACTCCACTCCACGCAAAAACATTTCATATGCTTTTAATACCACGACACACGCCAGCAGTTCCACAATCTACCATCTACAGTGCTTTTATAATTTTACAACTTTTAGTGAATCTTTTTACAAGATTTTAACCTATGTTTTAAAGTGCAGATAGAATATTTTAAATCATATGTTGAAGTGACCGTAGCTTTTAACAAAAAACCCCCCTGACGATGATCCTAGGATCGAAACACGTGTAGGGGTACAATTTTAACAATTTTATAATAAAGCTACTTAAAAGTGGTTTTAGTGTGCATCTGTTGGTTTATAACGTAATTTAATATGTCTTATTGAAGTTTGTGTTGATAATCATATTTCTGATACATGACCAGTTCACAATGATTTAAAACAAGATTAATTATCCCCATTGCTTTTTAATTTTGTATTACATTATACCATTGGAAATTGAAGAGAGAGAGAGAGGTTTGATTGGAAGTGAATGTAATACATCAACACAAATGTATGCTGATGATTTATTATGAAAGCAATAAATACTGTAAATGGTAATATGAGGATTCTCCTGAAATGCTATAAGATAATTAGTCTAGAAATGGATGCAATCAAGTCATGTATGTGCTATCGTCTTGACATTACAATAAAAGTTAAAGTGCAGTTGCAGTGAAGTATTATGTGTATGAATTTATAGAAGAGTCACTGATTTGTTCAGGACGATTACTTCATGACAAGTCTCTGAGACCAGAAATCAGGGTACGGATTCTAAATGTGTTGGCTGCAGCTGCACTCAAGGACGATGTGATATTGTTACTGCACCAGGACAGGCGAGAACACGTGCTTATGAACTATGCACATGATGTGGACAGATTATCTGTTGAAGAACAAGAAGCACTAGCCTTATTTGTAAGTTTCTTTACTGCTTTAACAAATCATGGTATGACAAAGATCTAGAGTATTAGTTTCTTTATGTGTGAACACTTGAGATGTATCTGTGCATCAATTTATGGTCTCTTTTTCACAATATTTACTCAAAATACAGAATGTTCCACTTAAAACTGGCCCGCTTGCTCGGTGAACTCAAGAAAGGTTTTTGTTTCATTTAGTTCAGCAAAGGTTTGTGGCCCTAATGTTCTCCATATTTGTCAACGTGTGATTTTTATCTGTGGGGGGGGTACTTGAATGGCAAAGTTTGTGAATCAAATCCTCGCACTTTAGATGAACTGAGGAAGAACATTCTAAACGCTATTGAGACTGTCGAAGTCACCGTTTTGCGTAAGGTGTACCTGAACATGATAACATGCACACAAAAATGTATTGATTCACAAGGATCTTATTTCCAACATCTTCTGTAAGAGTGTGCATTTAGTCTACCAAAAACTAAACAAAACAAAATTCTTTCTTGAGTTCGCCGTGCAAGTGTGCCGATTTTAAGTGGAACATTCTGTATTAGTAACAGTTCCTAAAAGCATTGATGATAAAGTCCCGTTTTGTAATATGTTGTGTCTATTTTGTATGTGTCAGTATTCGTAACCAACTATAACTAGATTTTTCTTTTCTCTGCAAGGTATGTTTATACAATATACTGTTTTAATTGCTGTAATTGTTTTCCATATGTTGATCAGGCAATAATCTTATATGCTACTCTTATGCCATATTGTGTGTGTAGTGCTACCCCAGCTTACCCCATCTTACATTGCAGATTTGTAATATGTTTGAAAACTTGAGCAGCTCAGAGTGGCTACTGTACATATCAGAGTGGCAGTACTGCAACACGATGATCAGTAATATTCGATGCACAACTAAGGTGGCTGTGAATTCCCTTCTTTCTGATAATGCAGTTCTTCAAGAAAGAGGATCTGCAATTATACATAATCTCGCCTGCAAGGAGGTAAAAACTGTGGTCTGTATCCCTCACACACAAAAGCACATATGTGCATGCCCTCTACTACTCACATTCCTCGCAACAATGGCAACAATGAGCCACTGGGCATGACATCATCTTGCACAACAGCAGCAGCAGCATAATGGCTAGCATGTCTTATGTCTGGCTCCGACATTGATTATTCTATTAGAAGCTGAGAACATTCAGGAAAATTTCAAATTGCATTTTAAAAATTTTATGTTTCTTACCTCTTTGGTACTCACAGTATGCATTTCATCCCCACAGCCTCAACCAGGCTAGACTATTAGCCATCCACTTAGATTTAACAAAAGTTGTCCCAGTGCATACCATGAAGACATACAGGGGGAGTAGGGACATAGCACCACTCGTTCTTAACCTCAGTACTAGATGAAGGTGAGTGGTCAACTTCATGCCCTGGCAGCTTTGCCCCCAGCCAGGCTGGATGTTTTGGAGAACAGAAAACATGACTTACCCCACCCAGATTCAAACCCCAGATCATCTGGCTCATAGCCTAGTTGCTATACCAAATACACTAACCAAGCTTCTACTTAGATTCAATTTTTTTATGTACAGAATATTTCTACCCCTTTCCAACACACATTCTTGGTTTGAATTTGTATATTAAATTCATAAGGTTCTCCTTAATAACTTGAAAGTCCTTGAAATTAAACCCCTGTAAATCCTGAAATTTGGTTTTGAAGCACACCTTAAGCTCAGTTGATGTGGATAAATTTGTTTAAATTTTTCTTGATTTGTCATGCCTTTCACCACCCTTCTAAACTCCTAGACAAGTTTTCCACTTTTACGTGAAACTTCAGTATCAGTTACATGACTTTTATACCTCTAAATGATAGTATTTCTCTGGTAACATATTTTTACAAAATTAATATCTGTAACCAGGACAGGGCATTGTCACTTTATGGAATGAATAATACAAACCTGAAGGTAAACAGGGAACCATATGTGTTTTTCTCAAAGCACAAATTCTAAAAACACCTGTGTAACCCATTTGGATTCATGATGTTAATATTATTTCCACTCACATAGTAAGTGCAGCCCAAGTCATTCACTCATCTATACTGGTAACTTGTGATGTTAGCCATGACACTACATTATGTCAAAATAGACTAGGATTGAATAGTAAACTAAAAACAACTCATGAGTTTGGTGTGGTAGACTGAGGTACAAAGTGGGTAGATTTATCAACACTAATGATTTTTGAACAGAATTCTCTGGAAATTGAAGCATCTGTCAGGGTTTCTGCAAAGCTCTGTAGATGAGTAGCAATTTTTTTAAAATAAATCTTTAAACAAAACAGTTGTAATTGGTTAAAATTATGTTGTCAATCAAGTACTGCTAGCTTTTCTTAAATATGGTAATTTTATGATAGAAAATTTTTTAGCAAAAGAAAGAAATAGCAATACAATTAAAAAATTAGGAGTCACTATTTTGCTTTAAGGCTTACATGTGCCTTTCCATCACAGTAATACATAGGACTTATTTTTGACAGACTTAGTTTTCAGAAACCATCCCTGTACTTTTACACTTTAAATCCAGTTGCAACTGTGTGTTTAGCAGCTCCTATAACATGAGTGACTTGCATGTAGGTAGTGTGGATGAAAGAAATAACGTTACATCTTTTCCAGGAACTGAATTGTTGTTTTTAATATCTTTTACTTGTCATGCCATTTATTGCATAGGCCTAAAATATCATGAAATGGTTCATTCTGTTGATAATTTTCACTAGTGTTCAATATTTAATTTAAGTGCTTTGCCAAGAATAGTTTTGTACTGTAGCTTCAAAAGGTTCAGGTCAGAAGTGAATACAGCAACATTATGACAGGTAGTCAAGAGCCTGCTTATCAAGATATACATACCCACAGACAGTGGAATTGTCAAGTTGCTGTTAGATTAGCAGTAGTTCGAATACCTGACACATAATTCTCACACACAGATATATATATACTTAAGTAAGTTTTAAAATATATTTGAGTATTAACTTTTTGGTGGAAGTATGCTTTTCCTGCAAAAAATTAAATCTGGATATTTGTAGCTGTATTCCAATTGAATTTTTTCAGAAAATGAATCAAAACAAAACTCTTAGAAGACTTTTGCCTGCTGGGTGCATATCAAAGGTACCAGTAGCAGGAAAAATATTTGATGTTTGAGAAATATATAGAACAATTAATAATTTCTGATTCAGACTAAAAATACTAGCATATATTTTTCTTACTATTCCCTGTCCTCTTAGTAGGCATTGTCATAATTTGGAAGTGTTCTTGTTTTAGCACTTCATTAATTAGAAAAATACTTATTCATTAACACACCATTGTTAAAGTGGATATAACATTTGTTAATGTTGCAGTTATTTGCATGTTGTGACTAAACAAACTATGTCTGACATAGCTTTATTCTTGACGTATCAAGAATAAATATTGAGCAGTAGTATAAAGGCAGAGTTAATTACAACAACTATGGAATTATGTTGGTATCTATAAGAACTCGAGGACAAAGGCACACATGTGAACAAGTGAAACTGGATTTTCAAAATCTTTTTCTCCTAAGTGATAATGAAGTGCAATATTTTTTCATTCTTACTAACAGTAAGATGAAACACACATTGAGGAAAAAAGGAAGTAAAAAATATACATTTTCAACCATTGTTATAAATTTTGTAAGGTAACGTACTGAACTTAAGCATTGTCTGTTACAATGAGTGTCAAATTATGTTCTAGGAATGCAGGAAAAAGTTAGTACAAAAAATGATGGATCAGGATATTTTATGCATTTTTGGCATACTGAGTGATTGGCTCAGAGTTTTACCCTTGCTGACTGCTGCAGTTGTTTACTACCTGAGATGAAAGTTGAAAATTACAGGTTCATGAATGATCTAAACCAAAACTGAACTTATTGTGATTCAAGTATCAGACATATCTGAAATCATAGATACAGAAAGGAATGAAAGCAATGAGAAACTGTCTGATCATGATGGGATAATGCCTCTCTGATGCAAAATTTTAGGCTTTTTCTGTGGTGTAGCTGAAGTCTTCAATTTTCTGGGATCTTGTGCAGCATTATTGGGTAGTTCGTTCCTGACATTTCAGGACTGCATGCTGGTCCCATCTTCAGGGGTCTAGTATGTCTGCAACAAATTACCCACTGATGCTGCGTGGCATCCCAGAAGATAAGAGACACCTGATAGCTTGCAGAGCTGTTATGGAGATTGATTGATTTATTTATTTATTCCATTGGATCCATTACAGGTTTAACAACCAAAGGATATAGAATACGTCATACATCTGCCACTATATGTGAATACAAAATCACAGTAATTATATAAAAACAGTCCTTTTTATAAACATCATAGTCAAAATTCAGTTATTAACATTTGAATCAATACCCTTCCAGTACAGTGCAATAGTACATTTGCTGATATAAAATATTATGTGAACCATAATTAATGTCCCATTTACAGCATTATAAATCATTATTAATTACAAAGAAATTCATCCAGATTATAGAAACAATGTGTGGTTAAATAAGTCTTCAATAGATTTTTAAATTTCTTTACATTATCCACACACACTCCTTACGATCAGTTGGCAATTTACTAAAAAGTGTCACACCTGAATATTCAACACCATGTTGGTAAATGGATGTGGATGCAGATGGAAGATGAAAATTTTTACTTTGTCTAGTCGATACACTGTGTCTTTCATAATTTGTGATGGAATAGACTTTTTCTTCACCACAAATAAAAGTATTGATAAAATGTATTGAGATTTTAATGGCAATACTCCTAACTGCTTAAACAAATTCCTACATGAATCCCTGCTCCTACTGCCTGTTGTAATTCTTATTGCTCTTTTTTGCAATCTAAAAATTGTCTGTGTGGTGAATTTCTCCAGAATATAATACCATAAGACATGGCAGAACGAAAAAGAGCATAATAGATCATCATCAAAGATATCTGAGACATATATGGTTTAACTGATCTTAACATACAGCAAACAGAACTTAGCTTATTTATTAATCCTTCAATATTCTTACTCCAGGACAAAGTGCTATCTAAAGTTAGGTCAAGAAATTTAGTATGAAAAACATTTGAAATTATATTATTACCATACATAATCCCTTTTTTCTTTTTATGAGGCTTATACGCATAGTTCATATACAATGTTTCACAAGTGTGGTTGATATTATTGTGAGATTTGAGATTCTTACAGTGGTGTTGCTGAAGATTCAAGTCTTGTGGAATGTGATGCTATGTTATTGGGTGAATACTTCCCCATGACACATCATCACCTGCATCTTCAGTGATTGATGTCAGTTCCATGGAAACATTTAAATATGTGCTGCTTATAAAGCTGAGATCTTCCATTCAGAGTGCTGTGTTTTGTAATTGTGATTCAGATTTATAGTGCTGGCATTATTTCAGTCAAGTGTGTACAAATACTGGCAGATGTAAGGCAGTTTTATCTCATTTTAAACATGTAGAATACAGTCGTGCCTCACTGTCAAAAGTGTTCCACTGGTCTAATAGGTGTAATGTCTGTGCTGTACAGGTATTTGATGATGTAGCTGTGGAGCTGACAATGGCATTGCTGCAGTATTTCAACAGCAATCCACCAGAAGAGCACCTCTTCCGATGCATGAAAGCTCTGAATCGTTTCTGTCAGATATCACAACAAGATGTCCCGCAACTCATACAGATGATTGGTCCAGAGCCAGCTAAGTTCCGAGGAACCTCTGCTCGAGTTGATGATCTCATTACTCAAATCAGTAAACGACTGCGTTAGTTCTGATGTTATGCTAACTCTCTCAAGGCTTCAAGCAAAAGAAGGGGTCCTTTAAAAATGAATCCATTTCCAGCTCTATACAAGGCAGGACCTGCTGTTTTATATTCTTAAATTATTATATTAATATAATCTCCCTTACATATATTAAACTACACTGTATGTGCACACAGAGTTTTTCTCAATCTTCACATGGGTGTGACTAGTTGAATATTAAAATTCATAGTATTAAGTATGTGTATAAGAAATAAAGTCAGGATAGTAACTAAAATACAGGGTGATATCTCATTCAGACACGTGGATTGTTCAGTAAAACTGAAGGCTTGCTTACTTGAAGGAATAGGAGGAACTTGGAAAATATTCCAGTCTTTGCAGGTCTCTTTTTACATTTCTGATGGATTTAATTCTGATTAGTGTGCCAGTTCTTCTTGCCCATGTATCTTCTATAATTCAGTCACATATTCTACTTCAACTTTTGAATTATGAATAAAATCTGTGGATTGATATATTATTACTATCTTATGCTAATATTGAAGGAAGTATTATCACATATTTCACAGCAGGTATTCAAAATGTGGGTGGTGATGGATTTCAAAATGGGATATCAGGTACCAAATAAGTATTCTATTCATGGGAAGAACTAACCTGAATGCCTCAAATTCCATGTGACATATCTCACTTATTATTATAGAAATGTGTGGAGAAGTATTGATCTCTTATAAGAAAAGTATAAATTTCCCTTATAAAGTAAGTATGAGATGGACTCCTGTAGATTACCAATATCATTGCGATGATAGTAACTTTTGACAGGTACCAAAAAATTACTGAAATCCAGGTTCTTCAGCTACACTGATGAATAGTATGAAGTTAATGTCTTATGTGGCTAAACCACTTTCTTACTGGGCAAAGTGCATTTTCTTAATTCTTCTGGGTGTATAAAATTGGATTTTGTGAGGTTTATGTGATACAATCAAGTAGTTAACAGAGTGAATTTTATTTCCCTGTAACAACAACATTTACCATCTAATCAGGGGTTCCCCCTTCAGAGTAGTCTTGTTGGGACTTTATACAGTGAGCCCAGTGATTGCATCGCTATTTGAAGAAATTTTTTAAGTGCATTGTTTGAAACTCAGCAAGTGAATCACATTATTTTGCTTGAATCATGGTGATGCCATTAAATCTCCTTCCCTTTAACATCATATTGAGTAGTCTCACAGTGCAAAATCTTGTGAGTAGGGAGGGTGTGGCAAAACAGTCATTTTATTTTTAGCCAGAAATTCATACACAGATAAAACACAGTGTGCAGGTAACCAATCCCCTGAATTCCACTACTCAAGTCATCTGTCTTTCAGAATGCTCTAATGTGACCCAAGTGAAATTCCCAACATTTTAGCAACTTCAAAGGTAGTCATTCTTCTGTTTTGAAATACAAGTTCCTTCGCTTAATCCACATTTTCATCTTTTTTACTCTTTGATGTACATCCCAAGCATTCAGCATCTGCAACAGAGGTCACACCACTTTTGAACTTGAAAACCCACTCAAAAACTTGTGTTTCCCATTTTCTGCTCTGAAAAGCTACTTTAAAAATTTTGTGAAGTTTCTGTAGAATTTTTTTCCAGCTTAACTTAAGTGTGCAGGCCTGCTATTCTTCCATGTCTGTCATTTTCTAGGTATGCCAAAGTCACAAATGGAACAACTCACACTTGTACTTAACAAGACATTACTTAACAATCACATGTGGCACAGCATTATTCTAAGCACGAAATAGCTCAGCAGACTATACTCTATCTACATCTATCAGTTGAAGTTTGTGCTAGCAGCAGTAGGTCATATCATAGTCAGTCCAGAAACTATTCAATTATATGACATAGTCTAAAATAAAGCTGGGAATATCAGAATTTCAGTTTTTATTAATGAATTTTGAGACCAATTTGAATGATTTAGTTTTCCGTGGCAATAACAGTATCTCCGGAGTGAAAATGTTTTCTTCATTACTTCTAGATTTTATCTGTGTAGCACTTTATATGGTACTTTACAACTGGAAAAGTTGGTCATACACACCATAATCAGACAAGCAAATAAATTTAAAACAACTTTTATAGCCCTCTTTGCAAGACTCATTTTTAAATATAGTTGTATTAAGGATGGCAAATGATTTTTTAACGAAATACAAACAGATTTGCATACGTATTTATACTGTACAAGGATTTATGATAAGTTAAATATGTCTTGCGTTTGTATCGTAATGTGTGTCACAAAGTAATCCTTTTTACTTAACACATTTATGTTTGCTGATATACAGATTAAGCTTCAAAGAATATGGAATCATGTCTTTTTAAGCCTAAAATATTATTTACATTAAGAAGAGAGAAAGCTTGAAGATCAAATTGAATGTAGTTGAAATGGATGTAATTTACTTTGGCTTTTATACATTTTCATCTCTCGTGTCACTGATTTGTGTTTAATTCCTGCTGTAAATCATGTAATGGATATGATCATGTTCATTGAAAACATTGAGGTTGAGCTCTATGAATTCATCCACTTGTGAGCAACTGTAGTAAACTTTTAAACAATGCTTATATATTTATAGTGATATGTGTAGTATCAGCATAATATTTAAATCCTGCTGGTCAGGCTGTCATCTTCAATTAGCCACATTCAGACATGTTAAAATCTTCCTGAAATATTATGTGTAGACATACTATTTGATAATTAAAACCGTCTGCATTTGCTATTTTCATGCACTATAGTTATAGCTTTAAAAATGCTTATGCACATAATGAGGTGACAACAACTGAAACTCTTCTACAAGTCATGTTGTAATTTATGACACCTTTCTGTAAAAAAAAAATACTGCTATGCAGCAGAGCATATTGTTACTGTTGAAGCAGAAGCAATTTTCTGGAGGATGAGGTTGATGCCTTTTAATAGTGGTTTTATGTTTTCACTGTATTACAGTACTGTTTTGCATTTGTATCATAAAATGGATTTATTGTTATGTTAATATTTTCATGTTTGTGTACGCACTTACACGTATAAATAATTTATCATTGTGGTGTGAGATTTATATTATTAACACAAAAAGTATCTTCTATGAAGCTGTTATATTTTTTGCAGCTAAAATGTAAAGACTGTGTAAACAATAAAGTGGGTACCTATGACAAAAACCTCACAAAACATATTATTATACATTGTTTGCCTCTTCTGGAAGTCATGATAAGAAATGCAGCATCCAACGACAGTGCTTGTGGCTATATGGTTTAATTAGCTTATTGGACTTACTAAAGAGAGGAATCAAAAATTTATCACATGGAAAGTTCACATATTAAGGGATGGGGAATTAGAACTATGTTCACTGACATTCAAGAAGGAACAGATGCAGTAAAATGTGTGTATGTGTAAACATGTACTGAAACTGTTAAACAGCATACATAGGAGGTTCAGGCTTGTGTATAAATTAGATTTATATTTTAATTTCGCTATATGTTATTACATGTTCATTATTGTGTGGTGTTCATACCAATGCTGATACAATTTCATGCAGAACTAATGTTGTTCCATTTCATAATTACTGGTATTAAGTTTAATTTCTTAATTCAAGTGTTACAAAGAGTGATCTGGCATTTATATTAATGACTGTGGGAGCAGGACTCATTTGAGAACATGAATTCGGCATTATGCAGTAGGTACATGGGCCTTCATTGTACACAGAGCCAAGCTCAACTACACAGCTATAGGTAAGTGACTTCCACTAGATCTCTACTGCATATATATTGAACATTGTCCATTGTCTGAGATATATTTAGTATATACAAAGTCTTATGAGTTGAGTGTATGCCTTTCTTCAAGTGACTGGTTGTCATTACACTGACAGATAATGTACATAAAGTTCTTTCCTTCTTTTGTTTCCAAATGGTTGCTTTGTGACCATAACAAATTTTATTAGTGCTGCTTTGTTGATGGACAGTTTGTAATTCGTACTCATAAACAATCTGTATTCAACTGTTTCATTACTTGACAACTGTTTAGCATAAAGCAATCACCAAGCATTTCCATGGTGGTAAATAATAGATTGGTCAACACAAATATGTATTCTTAAGATTTACATAATCAACAAGATTGGAGATGGTGTACTCGGTGATGTAGCACAAAGATTTTACCAAGGCATTCTTAATTTTTAAATGTTTGTTTCATGTTACATGCAATTTTACTTGTGCCCATAGGTAGTGTGGCCTTCCCTGTACCAGTTTTCACAAAACTCACAAATGGTCAACAGCATCATGTGCAGATTTCATCCAAATCAGACAGTAAATGCACAAAGCACAGGTTGAAATTTACTGACATCCCTAAATAAAGTATGGCTTTCACTGCACCGATTTTCACAAAACTCATAATTGCTCAGTAAAGTTTTGTGGACATTTTTTAAACCAAATGGTATCCCAGTTGGATGAAAAATTTATAAAACATGGACAAAATTTCATTTACTCCTTCACTTAAAGTGTGGCTCTCACTGCACAAATTTTTAAAAAAACTCACATTTGCCCAACAGAATTAAGTGAAGGCCTCCTATACCGAATTTCACCTAAACCAGTCAGGAACTGGAAATTGTGGGTAGAAATTAATTTAAGCTGTTTAAGGAAAGTATAACTCTCGCTCACCTGATTTTCAAGACTCATTCTTGGCAACTTTTCTAAGTAAAAAATGTAAAGGTGAGGTTTTCCCTGTCCATGCTATAAAGATATGTAGGGGTAGTAGATGTGTAACTCCACTCATTCTTAACACTGGCACTTAATGGAGGTGAGTGATCAACATCATGCCCTGGCCACTTTACACCTGTGGGAGGAAAGAGCCCCGGTGCCCATTAAATGGGAGGCTGGATGGGCCCCAGAGACAGTGTGGATGGTTTTGGAGAAGAGAAAATCTCTTCCCGTACCAGGATTCGAACCACAGATGTTCAGCCCGTAGCGAGCCACTATACTGATTACGCTATGCTGGCTCCCCCTTCAATGACTTATATTCCAGATTATATGAGAATCTGACAGACTATGTAATTGCTCGTGCTCAGTGACAGATGGACAGGCATGGTCATTATAAGGGTTTTTTTGTACTTCCCAAAGAACACCTAGTAAGCAGCTTCATTATCACAGTAAACTTTATTTTAAGAAAGTCCCAGACAGCAATAGAATCTTTTACTAGGCTTAAATGTACCTTAGACAGTGGCCAGTATTCTTCATGATATATTGTGATGGAATGAATCAACCACTGTCACAAACATTTCGGGGATCAGGGATCCACCTAACTTGTAGAATGAAAGTCTACCTCTAATACTGTGATCAGTCTTGGCTGCTTGAAGATCTCTAAATTGGAGGTGTACATTTATAATGCTCTGTGCCAGCAGAGTGCTGCAAGAACATCCAACTTTGTATATAGCAAGGAGTCTGGGTCAAGAAGTCACTTTCTGCCCTGTGCCATGTAACGTGCCTTAATGTACAGAGAAGCATCAAGGTATATATCTTAATTGTAAGCAAGCCTCACATCTGAAGATAATGTTTCTGGAAATGCACATATGATAAATCTGTAGTCTTGGCTTCATGGAATGCACTGTAATTTTTGCACCCCTGTAGCAGCTATTTTGACTCCTTGATGATGTCACTGAAGGTGAGCAATGCTAAACGAAAAAAATAAAAGGAAAACAAAACCACCTTAAACAGTGGATCTGTGCTTTGCAATGTGGAACCAAAGATTTTGTTTAGCTGAATTTTTGTTTTGGTGTCAAGAAAGTGGATTTTATAATATGCCACACTCAAGAGCCAAGTGGCACAAACATTTCTTGAGTGTTGCATTCAAGTGCCACTGACTGCCAATTTGTTCTCCTATCCTTCTGTTATGCACTTCTTGTGTCTCGTTGAGAACCAAGTTTGTTTTATGTTTTCTTTTTTTTTTTGCGTTTACTGAGCACTTTAAAATGGGGATATCACTTGACATTTTCTGCATGACATGCTTTAAAAACTACATAATGTGCTGTGTATAAAAATTATTCATTTAACACAGTATATTATGTTAGTGTAGCATAATGAATAAACTTAATGATTATCACTTGTAAGCTGTAACCCAATTTCTCCAGCATCTGAAGGTGCAAGGATGCAGGCAGCAATAGCTTGCTGTGGAGAGAAATTAAAAGCCACTGTTTAGAAATAAGAATTTCTTGTGGGATTGCTTGCGCCGAAAATAATCCTGAATTTCAAGAAAAAGTTACCTTTATACTTCCATCATGTAATACATTATGATATTTTAAGTTTTATAGTAAAGATGTTGGATCAGGTTAAGATAGAGTCCAGTAACATACTTTTGAATCTTTATATTCCACAATCAATTAAGATGGTTGTAGTTGGAAAGGGAAATAATTTTGTACTCGATATAATTACATGAAAGCACAGATATATTCGAAAGAGTAAAAGAGTATGAATTGCAGAACTATGAATAGATTTTAAAAATTTCCACTGTGATGACATTTTTGTAAAAGGAAGCATATTTCCCCATGTTCTGGTTTCAGTCTATTTGTGGTTTATTTAATGATATTGTCAGTATCTCGGACTGTTTAGTGCTAAATGCTGTTGTTGGTGGTGGTGTGATGATGCATGAATAATACACTGGAAAGTGTGTGAAAGAAAGTGATCATGGCCTCTTTTGTGTACTACCCAAGCATTTGCCTTGAGAATCTGAGGAAAATGGTAACAAACCCCAGTCAGAGTAGCTGGCCTCCAGGTCTGAACTCAGGACTTTCCATTATGAAGCTAGAAAGCTAACCATTCAACCCAACTTTGTCTTGGTTTTAAGAATTGAAAATCAAGTGTCATGAAGTATTTGCCCTAGGTTTTGTTCTCTCAGTTGAAGTATCACAATGATAAGGGGATTAGTCAATCAGACAGTCATAAAACTGTATGCTAAATATAGTTGCTTGATATTACAGAAATACCTTTGTCATTGCAGGTAGTGGAAGTCAGTCTTCAGTGAGGGATCAAAATATAATTTTAGTTCAGGAGAAGGAATAAAAATAATAGAAAGGTAAGTATATTACCTTCAGAAGCATAAAACCTTTACACAGTGGTGACTATATTTACCACCTGCTTAACATTAAAACACTCTGTGCAGTCTGTTTATGTGTTTAATATGAGAAAAGATGAAGTTGTATTCAGCACATGAAGGCTTATTGGGGTGTGGAGGTATAACTCCATTCATTCTTAACCTAGCCATTAGGTGGAGGTGAGTGGTCAGCTTTGTGCCCCACTGCCTTATGCCTGGAGAAACAGCCCCTGGTACTCAATGAATAGGAGACTAGGTGGTTGCCCACAGCCAGCCTGGATGCTTTAGATATGAGAAAGATTTAGATTAACTTGAAGGTGTTAACCTCTTACCTTTTGTGGAATGTGAAAAAATATGTATTTGCTTAAGTATGTAAATAGGTATGCAGTTTATTGATTCTATGATCAGTTGTTCATGAAGTTTCTAGAAGCTATATTCAATTGGTTCCCAGATTATGCCACTCTTGATGGCACATTTCTTTCTACACAGAGAGTAAAGTAATTAGTTGTAACAGAAAATTTATGAATATTTATTAGTTCAGTCAAAAGTACAGAAGAGTGCATCAACACCAGGTTTCACTTAGTTGTATGACAGAGTTGTTCTGTAAAGTAATGAGTAGCATTTGATTTTCTTCTGTAAAGAAGCAGGAAAACTTTGTAAGGACTCAACAGTTCCCATATAAGTAAGCTATTGAATTTTGCTGGAAAAAGTTTTACTGTATTTTGAAATAAATTCAGCAGCCTTACAAATAAAGGATCCCTGTGATAGTAATTCAAAATGATTAAAATGTATGTACAGGCTACAAAAGAGCTAAGTAATTGAGGCAGGATTAAAAGTGAAATTTTAATGAGTTTTTCAGAGATATTTGAAAATAAGTTTTGAAGATATAAGTGACTGTACTGTATGTTTCAGTCTAAAGCAACTTTATTGATCCAACAAGTACAGTATGTACACAGGTAGCATTATGCATTTGGATACAGTCACAGCATCATTAGGCGTGCTTACACAGTTATTGTATCAATGTGTTAAAATAGTTCATATTAAAATGTGTACCTTGAAGTTATAATTATATTCAAAGCTAAAAATCATGTGTAAAGGAAAGTGTCCATCATATTTTGAGCATACACTGGTGTTCTACTTTTTGTGATCCTAGAAACTTTTCGTGTCAAATACATTACTGGTGTCACAGTCAAACTGATAATCACTGGCACAGAATGGTTTTTGGATTACACATTGCATCACTTGTTACTGCCATACAACATGGTTTCATTAGAAGAAGCGTAATGCCCTGAAGTATTTTTTCACAGGTTCTTTGTCCTTGTTTTACGAAAACAAGTGTGGATGTACTGTTATTGTATATAACTGCTAGCAAACACCACAAGAAGTATCAAAAGCCTTTCTGTGCTAGTGATTTTCAGTGAGTCCGTTACTTGAGTAATGTATTTGACACAAAAACTTTCCAGTATTACATCAAACTTCAACACCAGTATATGCTTAAATTTTGATAGACACCTCTTCTTTTACACATAATTTGTAGAATTAAATGGAATTGTGATTTTAACTTACATATTTTAATATTGTGAACTTTTTAACGCAGTACCACAATAACTTTGCGTGCACACCTGATGATTATATAATCATATTGAAACATGTAGTGCTAAATATATATTGTAATCATATTTCTACGTCAACAAAGTGGTGTTAGATTCAAATATATGTAAATAATACAACATGACACAAAACTATCAATTCAGAATTTAGTTCTGTGTCTTCATCAGACCATCAGAAAAATTACTATCTCATCACTTTGTCTTGCCAAGCACAGTACAACACAGCAAAATCCAATGCCCGTATATCAGTCAACATAGTAAAACACAATGTATGAATAGTATTCCAATTAACTTATCTAATGGCATCAGCATATAGTAAAAATGACTGCATTCTGACATGTCATACCATGTAGCCTGGTATAAACTTACTGAATTTTGGTGGAACCAGTTGAATACCTCTTCAGGGAAGAAGAATTTCTACCAGACTGCATGGTGTAAAATCTGAGAGCACACAGAATATTCATAGTAACCTCCATGAGAACCTCAAATCTAGCATAAAGCAAATGTAAATGGTGTAGCAAAGGTTTAACATACATAATAATCTGTAACATTAATTACACTAAATTTTCTTCAATTACTCCAGTCATATGTACATTTTAGTTAAATACATAAGAGCACAGAGGATAGAATGGTGGTGACATCTTACCAGGATGGAAAAGACAAAAACAGTGAGGAAGATTACGGAATGGAATCCCATAGGAATGAGATCTAAAGGACATCCAAAAAATAGATGGAAAGATGAAGTGCTGAAGGATTTAAAGAAATTAAAAGTGAAGAACTGGACATATCTTGTTAGACAGAAAAGCCTAGTATGAGCTAGTGCAGAAGACCACAACCTACAAAGGGCTGTAGTGTGAGCAGAAGAAGAAGAATATATGTACCTTTGACATAGGAATTCAGGATCATGGAAAAGAAGGAGATGGCAGTCAGTACTTCTTATCTAGCCACACTATGGAATAATCAATATTTTTTAAGAACACTTTTTTTAAGAACAGGTATCATTGTAGTGAAATGAAGAATACTAGGTGGAGTTAATTTATTATTCCTACTTTCCATATGATAAAAGTGGCATATTATGGGTTTTTTTCCAGTATTGGACATGCTTTGGGTGTAGATGGAAGTCATTATCTCAGGGTATGGTGATAGCAGTGAACATGTTGAACAAACCTGCTGTTCCTAAATTGTCATAAATACACACATACACCAGTTCAAGCAAAAAATAGAGAGAAGGAAGTGTGACATTCCTAATCCATTTCTGACAACATACAACTGATCACAAATTAATACCTAGTATTTGACTGACCATACAGGCAATAATAGCATTAAAGTGTTCTTATATTATAATTCTTTAAAAATACAGCCTGATGAAAGAGACAATATTTATTTGAAACCACAAGTGTTAATGCAAATATGTAGGACTCATAATTTGTCAGTAATGCCATACCATTATGTTGTCATGTTGAATACTTTTTCAAAAGACCTGCAAATATCAACTCAGAATAAGGACAATTGGGGGCTTTTGTGAACATGGTAATGAACCTTCAGCTTCTGTAAATTGTATGCAATTTATTGACTACCTGAAGAACTACTCTATTAGGTTACCAAGATGGACTCTGCTCAAAGGAGTTAGTCCGAATATTAAACTTATGACACAGGTACAGGATGAATATTGCTACCCTTCAATTTAGCCTATATTTTCACGTGCAATTAGAACCTTGTGGTTAGCAATTATAGATATTTGCAGATATATGTTCTGAACTTCCATTCCACTAACTTCCCATGCAAAAATAAAATGTCTGCATTCACAGTTATTTAAAGTTACTTTGTTCTAATTACTTCAGTGTCATTTATAGGTGACACCACCTACGTGGAAATGTTAAAGAAACCCATTTCAGCAAGAATTAAGGACAGAGTTTTTCGTCATATAAACATCCTTAACTGGCTGTCACAATACACGAAGCAAGATGCAATTGGAGACATAACTGCAGGAATAACAGTGGGGCTCACAATGATGCCTCAGAGTATTGCTTATGCTTCATTAGCTGGCCTTAGTCCGCAGGTATGAGTAAGTGCTGATTTTTGTATCAAAGCCAAAAACTTTATCTCCTCTGCATCACTAACCATGTAGTACTGTGATTACAGAAGCAAGAAGCTCTGATATGTGAGCAAGTGTGTCAGTGTGTTAGTGCCAGTGATAAAAGCATTATTAAAGGCATTAATATTAACACTTTTTTATTTTAAGACTTAACTGTACTTAGGAATTTTTTCTATACAAATTATAAAGAGGAATATCCTCAGAGTACAAAATTAAGAGTCATAGTCATCAGTACCACATTTTATCACTATTTTATTTCACTGTAATGATCATCAATTTTTTTTTGTTGCTGTTGTCATTGTCACGGTCATCGTCTATGTCATTGTTGCTGCCACCACTGCTGCTGCTCCTGCTGCTGTTTGTGTTTTGTTTTTCACGCTCTTGTAACTATTTTTGCAGTTTGGACTTTACTCAGCATTCCTTGGAAGTTACTTATATGTTGTGTTTGGAACAATTAAAGAAGTCTCCATTGGACCAACTGCAGTCATGTCATTGTTAACATATGAATTCACACATGGACTTGGTATAGAATACATAGTTTTACTGACATTTTTAAATGGATGTGTTGAACTTATTATGGGCTTACTAAATTTGGGTGAGTAACATTTGATGTACTGAAATGAAAAGAGGCAAAACATCTATGATTTCTGTTGTGAATTATTGATTCCTCATGTTCAAGTATCTGACAAATGGATATGACCCTGGAGAGGGTCAACCTGTTAGAATCATGGGTGTGCTGCTTTATCTTTGAATTATAGACAAAAGTTGGACGTGTTAGTGGTGCACACTGGATCAGTGTTCTTACTTTGGCAGCTTTCTTGGCTTTCAGGACACATGGATGACAACAAATGTCATTCCAATTTCTTTATTTTCCTAGAACATAAACTATACAGACTGAATGTGTCTGATAACACAGTGCCGAAGAGTATACTCAGTCCTAAAATTGAGCAAGTAACAGAAGAATGAAGGAAAGTAATGAGTTTCATAATTTTTACTCATTTGCAAAATATTTTTGGATTACCAAATCATAAGGCTGAGATAGATGGACAGTATACAATGCATGAGAGAAATGAGAAGTCCATATAGAACTTGAGTCTGAAAACTTCAGCAAACACCATGTGGGAGATCTGGGCTAACTAAACCCAGCTAGTTGTGACACATCATTTCTTTTTGTACACAATATTTTTATTACTTTATGGCCCTTCTTTTTATTCTGGTTTTGTTACTTAGTTCTTAGGGTCACAAAAGTGAACTAAAGTGTTATCCTTGCAGATACAGAAATATGAAGTTCTTAACTGAGATATATCCATAAATCACAAACTGAAATTCAAAACCAGCTTAAACTAATTCATATCATCACAATTCCCTAAATTGTATTTTCAGTATTGTTCTCCCAACTCTACTTCGGTCTTCCAAGTGGTTATTTCTAATGGTGTTTTCTTATCATAATTTTTTTAAAAGTCCTTTGCTTCCTTCTGTAAGCTATATGACTAACTTCATAATTAACTGCATTAATGACATTTTTAGAAATGAGTTTATTTAATCACACACATACATGTGAATGAACTGTATAAATGGACAGTACATGAAATTTGTTACTACAATATTTCTTTCTTTTGACACAGGATTTATAATAGACTTCATCTCTGCACCAGTAACATCTGGATTTACATCTGCTTACTCCATCATCATAATTGCATCTCAGCTAAAATCACTGTTTGGTCTGCAAAAATTTAAAACACAAGGATTTATTGACAATGTCAGTAAACTGATTACCCACCTGCATGAGATCAAGATTTGGGATACAATGTTGGGAGTTTTCTGTATTATATGCCTGCTTATTCTCCGGGTTTGTTTGTATTTTTAATGCTTCTTTAAAATATACTGTACCTTGGCCCATTGTAACAACCTCAACAGCCCCATTCCCTTGTGGGTAAAATACTAAATTAAAATATTTTGCATGCAACGAAACTCTCTTGGCACAAAGAAACAGTACTTGCCTAATTGTAATGTGAATAATATGGAATATGTACAGACTTATTACTGAGAATAAATGTCACTGCCTAAAGGATATGTTAAATTAACAAACTTCCATGTTTAATATAAAACCATAACTCTTACATGAATGTAAAAACTCTCTCTTCACAAACAACTAAATTAATGGCATAGAAATTGGAGCAGAAGTGTCTGTGTCATAATGCTGCATGGTGTAATTCCTTAATCTTATTCCAAATGTAATTTTCATAGCCCTATTCAGGATACTGATGCTAACAAATACTATGCACGGCCGGTAAGTATTACTGACAGAAACAGATATAAAATATGAGTCTTCAAAGGGATGCCTTGGTCAAGCTTTGTGGCCAACCTACTTCTTAAGAAATTTTCAGGAATTGAAATGTGAAACAGCTGACACACAGTATACCGTCTGAAACTATTTTTAATGCAGGGTAGAGTTATTAGCTTTAAGCTTTTAAAGTAAAGTGGTTACTAACCATAACACCACGTTTAGCATTCAGCAACTCTGCATCTTTACTGGAGTGCATTGAATTGACATGTTGCATACACTTCTCATGAAAAAACAAAAGCTATTTTTTCCCTACACAGCATTAACTTGTTGGTTTTCATCATGTATACCAACTGTTTTGTGTGAGGTGGGAAATAAATTATTAAACATACTGTACATTGATTTTAGTCTTACAGAAACAAATCAGCTGGACATTAAAAATTAAACTTTTTTTGAACATGTAATCCTGTTTTGTTTCCATGAAATATTCTGAATACAGAAGTAATGTTTTCTTTGTTTATTCTGTTGTGATTCTTACAGAAAGCAAACGATATACATCTGGGATCTGGAGACCCAAATTTAACCATGCATCAAAAGAGGATAAAGAAAAGTTTGTGGTTTTTCTCCATTTCTCGTAATGCAATTATAGTGCTTATCTCAGCTGTCCTTGCCTATTACTTTGAAATGGCTGGTCCTTCTCCATTTGTTCTATCAGGTATGCTGAAGCAGTGACTGTGAATTCATTCTCTATAATCCCAAGCAAGTTTTTCTTAATGCTCATTACAAATGGTACATACAGAAACCACTGTTCACCTTCACATTGTATACCTCAAGACAAAAAAGAAAACATTCTGTAACAACATCTATAAAGGACAACTTATTTCTTTGTACAAATTTCAATCTTGTGGGATGTGATGTGTATCACTGCGCTAACACTTCCCATTTCAAAGAAGCATAGTGCCTTCATCTGTAGGGTTTAGTGGTCTAAGAAGAATATCTATGTTCCAACTAACCAAACCCACCAACCAAAAAGCTGAGGACAGAGACTTGCATGAAGCACAAATCAATGTCTGTTGGTCCGTTTACCCATCCCTGCACAGGAAATGCATTGCTTAGCCATGACACAGGAACTTTGTAACTATAATGGGGATTTTGCTTACACTAACAGACTTCCCACCTTGGCTGGAGGCCTTGCCACAGTCATAATGATGACTTGTGCTGCAAATGGCAATATGTCCTTTTAGGGGGTAAGAAATCTGGTTGGATGAATGTCAGGGGTTTGAGACCAAAGTGGCTAAGTGGCTGAGAGCCTGTGTGACTTGAGGATGGCTATGGGGGAATGTACGTACTAAACTGTCTTTTAATTGTACCTGGAATTTGCCTTACAAATAAGGAAAATCACGGAAATTTGCAGTAATTTTATCTGACGAACATGAGGCACAGTTCATGCTGTCAACCTCACATTTGACAGGCAGCCTTGACTGGCTGCTGATTTCCATTAGCTTCCTGTTAAGGACTCAGGTGACTTTGATCAGCCCTCATTCAGCACAAGTTCCTTTCAGGTTGCCAAAATAGGGAACTCGCCACACCGGCTACTTTGACAATCTCAGCCAGTGCTCTGATGTGGCCAGTGAAAAATGGAACCTCCAAATCCTCGTAAATTTACTTCTAATTAATGTATCAAATTGTGTTAGTTGCAATGTGAAGACAATTGGATTGTACTACATACAGCTTCCTACCATTGGTGTACACAGCAGACCTCCAGATAGGGCACACATAGTCTGTCATAGGATGAATGAGATGCTTATAAAGCAGAACACCATTTATGATGGACAGGCCACTTATTCTGTTATGGACAGTTCCTGGCATCTCTGGGCTGCCTTCTTTATGAATTAATTTGTGTGTGCCGAACAGGTCTACTATGTATAGAGAGTCACTCAAACATACCAAGTTGTATTGACCCATGAGACTGGCTCACTGAACACCTGTACTGGCTGGGGCTTTTGGATGCCACAACATGAACAAAGAGCACAGTGATGGTCTTTGAGACAGTAATGGCAACCCTCCAGTTCTGTAACCAGGTCCCCATGCAGCTCATGTGCAGCTATGGCTGGCAGGCCATGTCATCAGTGCAGACAGCCAAATTGACATGGTGAGAACGTGTTGGCATATCATTCATGCACAGGCTGAAGAAAATGGGGACACTAGTCCACCATGAGCCATTCCAGCCCATCAGCTATGATGAGTTGGTGTGGTAGAGTGGAAGGACATCTGAAACCTGCATGAAACAAGGCAGGATAATAAGATTCCCACCAGGTAGGTTGGGAAACTGAGAATGGTCAGCTTCTAGAGACCTTTGATCCATAGCACACCAAAATTCTTAGCCACATCCAAAAAAATCACGCCTATTAGTATCTTCTCATCGAAGTTCCTGTAGGCCCTATGAACAAGATGAGGCAGCAGCAGCACTGTGTCATGTATGGGTTGGAACCTGGACTGCTTGTCACACAGCAGTGCATGCCTGCTTAATTCAATTAGGATCCTAGTGAGTAGGGTTTTCTCAACCAGCATGCCAATGGTGTCAAGCAGACTGATGGTTGTCAGGACAAAGGCAATGTGGGGTCCTTCCCTACTATCAGTAAGGAAACCCTGCATGCACGTTTCCAGTGCCTGTGGAGAACTGCATTCAACACTTTCATGAGAACTGTTGTCACTTATTAGGGAAGATATTTGAGGACCCTATTCAGTATACTTTTGGCCTGGGGCCCTTCCTAACTTGGGATCCTTGCTGGCCTCTTGTACATAATCAGGATGGGTTAACTGAAGTTCACTTGCAGGAGCAAACACATATGGTAACATCACCTCATTACCCATTTCAATCATTGCCGGTTCCAATGGGTGTTTACTGGCTGAAACTGAAACTCAAGGCTTTCAATCACAGAGTTACATGTTCTCTATGTGTAAGATAATAAAAGTTGTCACTCACCATGTTTATTACATTTTTCAATGCTATATGAAATGTCACTGATATTAATTTATTACCTCCATAATGCATTTTCAGGTAAAATTGAGTCAGGTCTTCCATCATTTAGTCTTCCAGCTTTCTCACTACAGGAGAACAATTCCACAGTGACATTCCTTGAGATGTGTTCAGAACTTGGCCTAGGCATTGTAGTGATTCCTATGGTTGCCATACTGGCTAATGTGGCAATAGCAAAGGCTTTTGGTAAGTGCTGGTGTATAGCAGCTTGTTTGTATATTACACCTTATTGGTCAAGTTCCCATCTTAGAAACCAACTGTATCTTTTCTTTGGAGTATTTGTTTAAAACCACATGTAGTGTTTTTCTTTCCTTTAAGATTATTTTTTACAAATCTACAAGGAAAATGTACTACAACAGACTAAGACATCCTGGTTGGCATATCAATCATAAGTATATATTCTATTTAATTCTTCAATTGGACCCAACAAGTCATTTAAGACATGTTTTATTGGCAATTAGTTGTGGCTCATAAAAGAGCCATCATCGGGCCATAACAAAAACTGTGTGGGAACTCTCCCACCACTGTTACGGGTTACACCAGCACGCCAGTCACAGTACAGGTAGTCCGGCAACAAGCTACTCCAGCTTGCCAATCACAGCGCAGGCAGTCCGGCGCTGGCAGGTATAAATATCAGCCCAGTTCCACCAACGAGCATGATTCACTTTACCGACGTACACCTACGTTCAACAAGCGGCAGACACGGCCGTTGGGATCGCGTCACTATGCGCTTAGCTCGCCCACCTCCCGATCGACCTCTCTGCCGGCAACCAGCGGTCATCACTCGCTGCACTGATGTACAACCTACGCACGGCAACAGCTCCCAACTCACGGGCCATCAGCAGTACACTAGCCGCCTCACCACACCGTGGAAGGAGAGTATGGTACACTCGCTGCTCTCCACGAGGTTACCCTTGCTACCACCACAACTGTAAGCTGAAAACCCCATATCTTTTAGGTAGGAGATCTCCTCCTTTACATCAGTGAATACAATACAAATGTATGTGTGTATGCATTTGCAATCTATTCACTGATATAAAGGAGGAGATCTCCTACATAAAAGATATGGGGTTTCAAGCTTACAGTTTTTGTTATGGCCTGATGATGGCTCTTTTATGAGCTGAAACTAGTAGCCAATAAAATGTGTGTTAAACGACTTGTTGAGTCCAACTGAAGAATTAAATAAAATATATACTTAAAATTTAAATTTGCTTACAGTCAAGGCGGATATAATGACAGTGACATTCAAAAGATTCGGGTACCAGGAATTATGTCACCTGATTTTCACACTTGCTGGTTAACCAGTATGTGCTCATGCAACTGTCTTGTAAAGGAATAAGTCCTTGTACATCTGCAGTTTTTTGTTTTGATTTGGGAAACATGGTGTTAAGACACTTATTAAGAAGCTCATTAATCCTGAGTCTTTCATTTGAAATTCACTTCTAAGCCAACTTGAGATGGGTATTTTATAATTTTCGTACGATCAATTTTTTCAGTCACTGGACCGTCACTAGATGCAACCCAAGAAATGCTGACTCTTGGTGTTTGCAATATACTTGGATCATGTGTGCAATCTATGCCAACATCTGGAGCATTAACAAGGAGTGCAGTGAGCAATGCCAGTGGAGCCAGAACTCCCATGGTGGGCCTTTATTCAGGCTAGTATCAACGAAATACTGTGGTGTAGTTGGCATTCTTGCTTATTATTCAAGAAGTTCACCTATCCTGACTGAGGTTTTTCATAATCTTAAGTAAGCCACCCCCCCCCCCCCCCCCCCATACACACACACACACACAAATGATGAGACAGCACTTTGAAGTCGACTATGACCCTCTGGTTCCTACCAGTTCACAATTCATATGCGGCTAATTTCTCAATCAACATTCTAGACAGAAAAAAAATTCAGTAGCAGAATCAATTGAAAACAAAATAATATGACTATTAATTTAACATGTAGTAAGAAAGGAGCTTTAACGATTCAATGACACTGTCCAGAAAGAAGGAGTTTTAAACTTATAGTACCCTTATAAGTATTCGTGAGTGTACAGTGCAGCAAGGCCAGAAGCATGTGAAGAATTAAAGGGCTATACATGACATCAAGATTGGCATTGAAGTGTTAATAACAAGATACATGTAGACAGAGAAACTAAGTGTAACTTTTGGCTGCAGTATTACTGTTGCGTACACACGCCAATTTACACTTAAGTCGCGTCTCTGTAACGTTATCTTACTTAAACTTGGGGTCAAACGCAGCACCCACGCACTACTTCACACACGTTCCTTTGTCCGCTTACTCACTACTTCCCGCTTCCAGCTACACACTGCCACCAACTAGTGAAAATAAAAATCCGCTAGCGTGGTACACAACAATTACTGTCTCAAATTTGTTTCTTCTGTAAACCCTTATTCTTTATAATTGTCTGTTTCTTCTTAAGTACATTGTACTGAACATCTTTATCTTACAACTGATTTTTGTAACTGAATAATATACTGAAACAGAGGATGCTGAAAACCTCAAATTCAAATGTCCACTGACAGGTTTGTGTTGTGTACTTTTCATGGCTCCATATCACATGGCTACATTATGTATAATGTAAATCCCATCCAATTTTCTGAAGGAAGAATAAAAAGGAATTCAAGAAACTGAGATTATTTGTCCTAAGTGTTCATATTTTTGTTCATATTTTTAGTGCTTATGATAAACGAAATCTTTTCTCCAGGAACCCTGATTGTGTTAGCACTCAGCTTACTGACTCCATATTTCTACTACATACCACGTTCTACACTAGCAGCTGTGCTTATTTCTGCAGTTGCTTTCATGATAGACTGGAAAATTCTGAATACTTTGTGGAAATGTAACAGTAAGTAAACAACAAAAAGAAATGACCAGAACAATTCATGCAAATGAAAAGAATAGGCAGTTACATCCATGGTGCTTTTCTTTACTCTGTAATCAAAATCTAACTCTGTATTTCATGTACATAATATCTGGACAGATATAACAGGTTTTAAATTAAACATAAGGGTTATTTCACTTCTTACCTTAGGCAGTCTTCATTCAGCTTGTAATATTACATGGGTTAAGGCTATAAAAAAGTGTCAACATATATACTAAAACAAATTATTTCTTAGGTTTACACCTAATTTCCCTGAGTGATTATTTCTTGTATGCAAAAATTTATTGTATTGTGAAGCTAGTGATGCTGTTGATATCATACAGCACAGCCACAAATTCCTTTTCCTTATATTTTGTTAAATATTACCCACATTGAAAACATGTTTATTGTAAAGATAATAATTAGATCTGAAGTATTTTACACAGTGTACTGATTTAGTCATAAAATGGCTTGTTTTGAGAAAACTAATGAAGTTTGATTTGGACTTAATATAAAGTAACCTTGTATTTATTTCGGACTGTTAAAAGGTAAAAGGTAAATTTCACACTACAACATGCCATGAAGGCAGAGCGGGGGAGTAGAGGTATAGTTCTACTCTTTCTTTTAACCTTAGTACTAGATTGAGGTGGGTGGTCAACACCATGGCCTGGCTGCTTTAACAAAGGGAAAGACCAGGTACCCATTGTACAGGAGGTTGGGTGTTTCCAACTAAAATTACGTTTATTTTAAAACGTTCAGTTTAACCCTGCAGTACCAAATTTCATCAAAACCTGTTCAGCTGTTTCAGAGATCAACCACTTAGACTGATAGATATGACCTCTCCTCACATATGCATTTACTTAGTGCAATTTGCACAAAGAACAGAGAATGACACATTTTTCTTACCTGCAAGCTCTGAGCATTGCTTCTACCAATATTAACCCTTGTAATGTTACTTGGGTTGCAAAAATTCAAAGCTTTTATGTTGAGTTACAAAATAAAGCACTTCTTAAAGTTAACCCTGCAACCAGTTTGAATGCTGTAAGACCACACTCTATCTGCTACATATAATGGCTCATTCAGCATATTGAAAGCCATCCTGCCCATGTGGAGTGCATCTCCTCCAGCTCTGTAGGCATTTCACAATCCATTGACAAGGCACCACTTTTAGCACTATAAGGCTTTCCATTATTTAACCAGGCAGTTTAGCTCAGGCAGGAAACTTTGTGACTTGTATTCTGGTTACATCTGAATTTCATAATTTTTACTGGGATCATACAAATTCTAGACCAGTACTTTCTTCTCTTCAAGAAGTGGGATGGGGGGGCATGGACTGGATTGATATGGCTCAGGATAGGGACAGTTGGCGGGCTGTTGTGAATGTGGTAATGAACCTTCGGGTTCCATAAAATGCGGGGAATTTCTTGACTAGCTGAGGACCTGTTAGCTTCTCAAGAAGGACAATGCTCCATAGAGTTAGTTAGTACTTTCTTCTCACTTCCACCAAACTCCACTGCATATACAGTATAATCATTCCAGTATCTCATCCACTACTAACAAGGAGAGCATATGGTTGAGTCCTCGCTAATACTTTTTAGACTCCTGCATAAGGGAAAATGACCAAGCAGTATGACCCCATATTCAGAAATTATAGAGCAAATCAACATTGAAATTTTGTACCTACCGTGTCACTGCTGATTTGACGTTTACCATTCCAACTCTCGGCAGTTCAGTTGTTAAGGCGTAACTTCTAGTGTGAAAGTTTGTGACTTGTTGGTTACATTCTTCTTTTTCACCTCTTTAAGTTTACAATTTTTTTTTTTTTAACTTTTATTACTATTTTATTTCCTTTTATATTATTTCAATCATAATTTGCCATAAAAATATATTTTTACAAATAATTTGAGAATAGTGTACTAAGTTATTTACTGTTACTGAGTATAAAATACATGTTTATAGAATGTAATGTTACTTTGTGATGCTCTGGTTCTTTTCTGTCTGCACGGAGAGTAGGATAATCGGTACAGAGAAATATGTTTATTAAAGTTTGCAAACCTATTTTTTACACCAGTTTATTCTACTGGTTCATTGGCTATTGTTGCTGAGGGTGTATGATAATGAGGATGGTGCTTGTCATAGAAGCAGCATGCACACTGTATTAAGGTGACACTGCAACACTAAACATAAGCATGATAAAAGATGGGAAACATACATCATTCATATTCAGAAAAAATGATCTATCACTTGTCAGTTTTGAAGTGTACCACACACAGGGCAACATGTCTCCAAACACTGATGCACTTAACTGATGGTGCAACAACAAATGCAGTTTTATATCACACTATTCTCACATTATTTGTAAAAATATTTTGTACATCAAATTACCATTTAAGTAATATAAAAGAAAATAAACAAAATAGTAATAAAAACTAAAAATACAAATGTACGAGTTAAAACAGTGAAAAAGGAAGAAGGTAACTTGTTAGGCTTGAACCCATAACCTTCCCATTAGAAGACGCACACCTTAACCCCTAGAGTACCGACAGTTGACAGATTGATCAATGGTAGAAACAAAGTTTCAATGTCAATTTTCTCAGCAATTTATGAATATGGGGTCATACTGCTTGGTCATTTTGCTTTGCAGCAGGAGTTATTTACCCTACAAAGTTTTAGAAATATTGGTGTGGACTCGACTGTGCACTCCCCTTGTAAGTAACTTCCATTCACGTTATTAGGATCGCAGTAAGAAGAAACTGTGTTCGTTTGCCATACAGTGCTAAATTTTGAGAAATATTGCAGGGCTTAGGGATACTTCGTATGTCATGTCTTGCTACAACAGCACAATACTCAGCAGACAAAGTGAGTAAATAAATGGCATTTAAATAAAAATAAGCTTTTAACTGACCAGTACCTTATTTTATATTTTACAGATAATTTTTGTACAAAAACTTGTACACATACACATTTTATATACGTAATAGATCCGGCTCAGGATAGAGACAGGTGGCAGGCTTCTGTGAATGTGGTGACAAACCTTCAGATCCCATAAAATACAGGGAATTTCTCGACCAGCTGAGGACCAATTAGCTTCTCAGGAATGACTCTGCTGTATGGAGTTAGTCATTTTATCTGAATACTGGATAACCTTTCCTGGTATGAGCTGAACTTACATATCATATGTCATGTGTTACACTTCTGCTTTGCAAATACCTATTTTTCTTACAGAGAGAGACCTATTCTTGGTGGTGCTAACTTTTGTATCATGCCTGGTTCTTGGAGTGGAGATTGGTTTACTGATAGGTGTCATCACAAATATGGTTTTCCTGCTCTACCTGTGGGCTCGACCAAATATCAGCATCACTACCAGCAAGGTTAGGAAATACAGACAGGTGACTGTGCTGAGACATGACCTTACCAGTATGTGCCACAGGTTGCTGGTCTGCTTGTAGTAATTTGCCATACATGTTTCTCAGAGTTGATTATATCTGAATAAGAGACAGGATCCATAATCCTCTTTACAGTCAGGATGCACCAAACACCAACTTTTATGTCATGTAGAAGTTCCTATAAGATGTGCACATTCTGTACTCCACCATCTGGTATCTTGTGTGCCCATATGTCCATCCAAATGAAACCTGACAGAAAGGTTATCTCAGAATCAAGCTTGCCACTGTGAAATAATTGGAGATGCCAGTTACAGAAATACTCATCACATGATTGTAGGAGTGTGAGCATCTGCAATTTTGTGAGGATAGGGTTTTAATAATTTTGTTACAGTTCTTGCAAGACTTACTTTGTGTTTGACATGGATTACACTAGAGCACTGTGTACCTCATATGAATATGCAAAATTAAGTCTGGTAGGATGTGTCAGAGAATATCCAAAGTTAGGTTTCCTGTGGTTCAAGTTCCACACACTTACACATGCAGAAGGTTTAATCAACATATGATTTACTTTGATTTGAATTACTGGCCTGCACATGTCTACAGACTCCTGCAGGTGGTGAGTATGTGACGGTTACCCCAGACATTGGCCTAATGTATCCAGCAGCAGACTATTTGTATACAACAGTGAGCAAGGCAGGAATAAACCAGGATGGAAGTTTCCTGCCAGTTATTATGAACTGCACATATATCAAGGGAGTGGACTACACCATAGCTGTGGTAATTTCTTAAGATTACTAGCAGTATGAGTTTACTATCATGAGCATGATACAATCATACATTCAGTGACATTTTAGTGTATGCATATATTAATAGGATATTATCTTAATATGTGGTACTGGAACTTTTGTACTTGTCTGTATTAATATGTGTGGTGTATTTAAATTTCCAGAAATATTTCCATGTAGACTGACATTTATTGCATGTTTGAATATTGGAAATAATTTGAAAATAACTAGATTATGAAAGAAACAAATACTATTATTTGTTGAATATTGCAATGATTTGAGAGTTGTTAGTGCACACCTTAAAAACAAAAATATGAAATACACCACATCACATAAAAGTGTTATGAAACTTTATTGGAAATTAACACTTAACTTCCTATTCTGTATTTTAAATTTGTAACATTTTCATGTTTAGAATGACAGCATACAAGCTGATGCTCAGGCTCAAGGTAACAGATGAAAGCATCAGAAAGTTTACAAATGCTTTGTTTTAAGTTTCATATGTTTTTCCACAGTGGTTACAAACTTTCTCTGAACTGTAACATTTTATCTGGTTTGTACAACTGAATGAAAGGAATTACAGAATTTTGTTTGTAGTGCTGTTCTCTCTGTATACTACACAGTAAATAACATATGACTTTGTGGTATTAAATTTATTTCCCAGGTCTTGAAGGTGATTTACAAGACTTTCCAGAATAGACAGCAACCATTGATCCTTTTTAATGTTAAGCCAGAAATTAAATTCATGCTGCAAAATACTGATGTCAAGATATTACCTTGCTGTGACTCTGAAGGAGAAATTGTGGAAATTCTTATGGTAAAATGAACTAAAAATTTGGTTTTTTAAGTAGTTGACATTAAATTTTTGTCACAACAAAATAAATATGCAATTTTTTTCCTTGTTGCAGGTGAAAAAATGGATCAAGAAAGATTAGAAACAAAGCCACTTTTAGAAAAAGGAATTTCAGAGCACAAAGTTACAATGGAAAATGACACGAGCTCCAAAGAAGATCTCAATCAGTACTTCCTGAAGTCCAATGAATCTTCTGTTAATGAATGTGCAGAGGACAAAGAGCACTAATCTTCACCTGCATATGAAAAAGTGTTCTCAGTATGAATAAATCCAGTTGCAATATAAGCACATTTATTTGTTAGAGAGTGGTTAAGATATTTTTGAACAGATTAAGAATTTATTCTGTAAGGCTTAATTTACACATTTTTAGTGACTGGCCAGAATTAGATCCTGTGGATTTTTGGAACAATTTCAGATTTTTACAGATATGAAATGATTTATTTACTCCATTATAATTTGCCCATTAGAAGTCTCCTTTAAAAATGTACCTTTTCTTTCTATTTTTAGAGGTCTATTACATACATATAACAAAGACGAATCTGTGAATCCATAAGCACATTTGTACTATTCTTTTAGATGTATGTATTGTTTAGTGCTCAGAGGTTCTGGTTTTGTATTAAAATTCTTACACAGAATGTCCACTTACAGAAAGTAAGGTGTTACAAGTCAAAATATGGATCATTTTGCCTGCTCTTAATATTGATGATGTTATGTGTTAGAAAGTTTTTGTAGTAAGAACTTCTAAATGTGGGAAGGTAACAATTAGCACACATTTGGCAACACTGCTGAGCATAAATCAGCACATTTACCTGTCACGGAGCTAAAACTATACTAGTGTGACACGTCATGTGGTATTTGAATTCTACATGTACAGTACAAGGAATATGCAGGTATCCATTTTTTTGTGGACTCTGCAAAGGAACTGTGGTGGTAGCTGTCTGAGAATGTGAGAGACAGTCTCCAAATTTCAAAACTTGCAAATGGTAGCACATCTAACAGGCTGCATCATCAGTGCTGCTGTGCAGACAAAAAATGACAGAACCATTCTTTACAGAGCAACTACCTGTACTACTCTTTTAAAAACAAGAACTTAATTGATAGATAGAAGATGGTGGCCACTTTGAGCAATTATTAACTTCAATAGCTTTTTTAACTTATTTCCATTAACAAATTGAATTGTCTGTAACTCTTTCAATATTGGGAATAAGCAAAGCCATTGCCCTAATTTTCAACAAGTAATGACTTGTCCTGAATTTGGGTGAAGTTTATGTGGACTTATGTAGGTTTTCAGCTTCTTGATGATCGACGGTTGTTTTTGTTTCACACCATGACCTAAAGGTCTGTTCCGACATTTCGGGAGAACATACTGCTTTTATCTTTATGATGGAATTCCTGTGTGGAACACAGTATATGAGTAACTTCATCAAAATATTTATTTTTTGAACTACTGAGCATCAAGTGGGTATTGCTGGAAACCGCCTTGCAGCTGTGAACACTGAAAATGAGAATAACATTTATGAGTACAAATTCAAATACAGAAGTCCAGTAAAGAAAGATGGATAAAGATTTCCTGCCTTTCTTTCCTTTTCTTCTTCTTATTAATAATATTCTTATTCTTATACTTAAAAGCAGACAATAATAATGGGGTTCGTCTACTTGTCCCACAGAGATTAAGTATACGTATGTTGAGCTTCATCACCAGAATGTAACCAAAAATCATAACATTGAAGTTCACATATTTGGGAATAAATGTCACACGTCCCTAATCCTGCTCCCTCGGGACCTGGCCGGCACTGGACCAGGGAACTTCCTCAAACCATGGGTGGTCAGCATATTACCTCATCAAACACCTTATTTAGACGCACACATAATATACATAATCATATAGTTTTATTAACACTCCGACATGTTTCAGTGCTATAGCACCAATCTAGGGGAGCTCACACCAAGTTCTTTAAAACCAGCTAAAATATACCAAATTACATTTGTAATGTTTGTATATACATGGTGTCCCAGTCTAGGTTCAATCTGTAGGGTGATGTTTTTACATTGTTTACTGCATGCATTGTGACGAATTTAGAAGCTTATGTAACATTAACAAATGGATCCCATCCCTGTATGGTGGTGTATTGTATGGCATGTGGTGGGTGACAGCCACCCACAGGGATGGGATCCAATTTGGATGAAAGAATAGATGTTTGTACACAAACATTTAATTACAACATAAACATGTATAATTGTAACTTTTTTAACAATCACCAACATTATTATATTACTTTTATGTATGCTATTTTAATTGATATCATAACTTATGTACACCTATTGTGACCTATTTTATTGCAGTAAGTTTTATAGAAAATTTGGTATCAGCTCCCTGAAGATGACATGATATAACACTGAAATATGTAGGAACTTTATAAAGAATAGTACTAATAAAATATAGAATAGTGCATTTGTTGGTGTTACATAAGTTACTAACTGTAGAGTAATGGTCTATGTAACTGGTTATACATTAAAGTAGTATGTATACATTACGTCATTTTCACATCAGTATAAAACAGTTCAAATAAAATGTTGTTAAAATTCTGTTATTCGTTATGTGTTGTAGCAAATTTCACATCTGCATAAACAAACATCTGTGTGTTTGGTCCAATGTGGACTATGTCCTAGAAATATCAAATACATAATTGTACACTATACCAAAAATATATGATATAAAATTTTACAAGACTTATGTTAGGACTTACCTTATATGACCTTTGTTGTGGTATATATGGGAGCCACCCGTTAACTGAATCTATGTACATACATGGAAAGATCAGGTGGACTATTAGAGCATGTGTTCTATTATCTTGTATTTTGCATAATCGTAAATATTAGGAATTCAGAGCTACCAAGAAAAAAGTGAAAATGTTACGGAGTTGAAACTAGTTAATCTTAACTAATTTGAGGTCGCTGAGAACGAATATGATGCTTAAAATTGTTTGTTAGCTCTTGTTTTGAAGTAACAGGCCTTTATTAATGTGACCGATTTTTATTATTTTCCTTACATTTTGTTTATACACGAAAGACTGAAATGGGTCTACATTTCCATTCCTAACCGTAATTTATGCTATAGGCTTATACTTACACTAAGATTGTGTACTTGCATATTCACAAAATTATATAGGCCTATATATTCAGCCGGTTCTGGCGTAGCGCAACTGCAGTGACTTGGTGTCGGTCATCGTCGGATCGCGTCCGGTCGCGCTAGCTAATCGTCGGGGATTCCCGCGCCTTTTCCACGGTGTGCCACGTGGTATTTAGAGTTTCAGTGTGCTTTCTCGCTGCATCCGTGCTCGGTTACAATATCTTGTTTTTTAACGCGAAGAAAACTAAGATGCCTCGTAAATGTGTGAACCGTTCAGATAGTTTTTGTTATGTTTGTGGGAAAGTGACATTTGCTTCACAAAAGGGTGCTCTAACTCCAATTGTGAAAAAGGCGAACCATCTATACTTCGGTTGTAAAGTTGGGGATCAGGACAAGAGCTGGGCTCCACACATATGCTGCAACTCTTGTTCGGCAAATCTTTGCGGCTGGTTAAATCACAAGAAGCGTTCTATGCCTTTTGCTGTACCCATGGTGTGGCGTGAGCCAACAAACCACATTACTGACTGCTATTTCTGCATGGTTCCTCCACTGGAACATGGAATGTCGAAGAAGAAAAAGTGTAAACTGAGCTACCCAAATATACCATCTGCTATACTACCGGTGCTCCATGGAGACGATCTACCTATTCCAGAACCGCCTGACTCATTTTAAATCGAAGATGATGATGAAGATGAGGAATGCAGTAATACAAATGTCTCAAGTTCTAGCGATCCAGATTTTATATCTGATGAAGCATGTACTGAGCCACACAGAATAACACAGAACGAATTGAACGACCTTGTGCGAGATCTAGATTTGTCGAAAGGTAAAGCTGAACTCTTGGGCTCAAGATTGCAGCAGTGGAATCTACTTGGTGAGGGCGTCTGCGTGTCTACATTTCGTTCACGTCATAAAGACTTTGTTTCATTCTTTTCAATGAAAAGTAATCTCGTCACCTGCCATGACATTGATGGTCTGATGTCAGCTCTCAACATCAATCATAACCCTGATGAATGGAGACTTTTCATAGACTCCTCACAGTTGAGTTTGAAAGCAGTATTATTGCATAATGGCAACATTTTGCCATCGATTCCAATCGGTCATGCAGTTCACATGAAAGAAACATACAGCAACATGAAGCAACTGTTGGAGTGCATAAACTATGATAAATATAAATGGCAGCTTTGTTGTGACTTAAAGGTTGTTGCCATCTTACTCGGACTGCAGCAAGGATGCACAAAATTCTGTTGTTTCATCTGTGAATGGGACAGCCGAGCAAGGGCCTCGCACTATGTGGTCAGGGACTGGCCTTTAAGACAACGTCTGGAGCCAGGTTCAAAGAATGTACTACATCCGTCTTTAGTGGAACCAAGCAAGATTCTGTTGCCACCGCTGCACGTTAAGCTTGGCCTAATGAAGAATTTCGTCAAGGCAATGGATCGAGACGGCCAAGCATTCAAGTACCTTCGTGATAAATTTCCGAGGATGAGTGATGCAAAAGTCAAAGAAGGTGTTTTCGTCGGTCCACAAATCCGAGACATCTTCAGAGATGAACAATTTGACCGGCTTATTACTGGTGACGAGCAGTGTGCTTGGAATGCTTTCCGGTTGGTTGCTAATAACTTCCTCGGAAACACCAAGGCTGACAATTACAAGGAAATAGTGGAGGACCTGTTGGTTGCGTATCAGAAATTGGGCTGCAATATGTCGTTAAAGATTCACTTTCTGCATTCTCACCTGGATTTCTTCCCTGAAAAGTGCGGTGCGGTAAGCGACGAACACGGTGAACGCTTTCACCAGACCATTGCGGAAATCGAAAATCGTTATATGGGGAAATGGAGTCCAGTTATGTTAGCAGATTATTGCTGGACAGTAGTTAGAGACTCTCCAGAACTTGTATACAAAAGACAGGCTAAGAAAAGACGCCTTTAGCCTAAGTGATGACGGACAGCAGTGAATAGTAAGTATTATTGTATTAAATATGCTACATGTTATTATAAAATTTCACAAATCTTGGAAACTGTAGCTAACTCTTCATTTTAAGGCCTATTTTCATGTTCAGCATACCCAATTACATAAAGGAAAGTGGATTTGATGCTCGTAACCAAAAAAAGTTAAAATTTGTTGCCCAGTGTTGTCAGTTGGCAACTGAACAAACACCTAAATGCAATAGGAAATTGCCTGTAACTAGGAATGATGATTTTTTATGGGAAATTTAACTGAGGAATTAGAATCTAGCAGAGCATTCAACTGCAATGGGTTAAATTATAATAAGAACCAAGAATATTTAAGACATCTCTTTATCCCTAAAATCTCTAAAAAAGATTTTGTCACTTTTCACCAAAATATCATCTCTGACTGCAGGGCGGCATAGGTTCGTCTTCCAGACCAGGGCTACACGCTTCACACTATAAATCACACTGTCGGCTTTAATGATGGACGGACTGGCTCCCATACCAGCACTATAGAGGGAACCTGGAAACACGTTGAAGTTTTCCTCAACGCCTACAACCGGAAAACAAACTACATCTATTATCTTTCTGAATACATGTTCCCATCTGTTTGCCGCGCACGTGCTATTGACATCCCCATGTTCCTTTACGTCATCACATATGTGGACTGGTCGCTTCGGCCTGCTCACGTATTGCCCCCTGTCCCTCACGGCAAACACCTCCATAACGTTGCTACTCCTCTTCCCATCTATCCTATCACACACAGTCTTCTAGACGCACTCTGCCTTTCTTCCTACTGACAATTTTCCTGCTGTGGTCCTCCTAAATTTCATTAGAGCCTTTTGCTGTACGTATGTTTCACGTCGGTGAGCGAATGATGCTGGATTGCAACCACCAACTACCAACGAAAGTGCTAAGGGCGGACACTTGCGCCTAGCGCAAGTAGATGTCCCTTGGTCTGTTTAGCCATTCCTGCGTTTTAACGCATCGCTTGTACGTTAACCTTGTACTTTAACTTGAATTACGCTTAGCTAACATTTTATAGTCTCGGTTAAGGGCCCTAAGGCCACAGCTCTAGGAGCGTATAGTCTTCCTAATTAAGGGGGTACACTTAGCCTGAATGGCTCCCTGGTGTTTAAACACAGAGTGACGTTTTCGCTACTATATTCGCTCTTCTACAAGCCGGAAAGATGGTGAAACCACCTTTACCGGGGGGGGGGGGGGGGGTGAGGGCAGTGCCACAACTTTGTACTCTACACTGATATTCACCTTACAACTGAGGAAAAATCACATAAAAATCCTCACTAAGTAGAGTCGAATGGCGCCTAGTTAATCAGTGCTAGGCACGATTCGGTATAGACTATGCCACCATTTTGCCGCCTCGATATTTCTGCTGTCCTCAGTCCCCGTAACTCGCACGCTAGGCGACGTGGGTCAGCCCTCGGTCAGTGTAAATATCTGCAGAGTTGCTGAACTAAGGGGTTCCCCACTTCAGCTAACTTAGAGGCGTAACTCACGGTTAGGGCTCAGCAAAGAAAGGAACTCCCAAATACTCGTAAATTTGCACGTTACTAACGTACAAAGGTGCACCAGTTTTAATGCGAAGACACTTTGATTGAATAACTTGCAGGTTTCTGACGTGGCTGCAAGAGGCGGACCCTCAAATGGGGAACGCATAGTCCATCATGAGTCGTGTGAGCTGCTTATACAGCAGAACACCGCTTCTGCTGGAGAGACCGCTTCACGTGTGTAGGAGAAAGCCAAGCAGACCCAACTTTCTTGCTGACCTGGATGATATAAGGCGACAAGGACATCCGTGTATCAACGATCACTCTCAAATAACGGGCTGTATCGACCCATTTGATTGGGCCCCAAAAACTGCACCGGTCGAAGCTTGGAGACACGCCAGCCTGCCTTCTCTATTAGCATTGCGTTGCTCTTGGAGACGTTGATGGCGATCCTCCATTCTCTAAGCCACCGCTCTAGGACCCTGAGGTAGGCTTCTAAGTAGCTAAGAAGAAGCGCTGCCTTGCGGGACCAGACAATGATTACCGTGTCATCCGCGTACAAGGCCAGTTCAACGTGGCGGGATCGTACCGGTATTTCGTTGACATACAGATTGAACAAAACAGGACAGTCTAGACCCCCTTCGCCACGCCAGCCTGCATGCCATGACGGGTAGATGTGACCGTTTGAAAGGACGCCTCGAACGTTCTGTTGTGCAGGTAGGAGGATATGGTTTTAACCACGTAGGAGGGGAATTTGAAGACCATTAGCTTAAAGAGGAGACCAACGACCAAAACGGTGTCGAAGGCATTAGACACATCTAGGAAAACTGCGCCTGTTAGCCGCTTCTCGCCAAATTTTCTGGTCACCGTTTCAACGAGGCGGGGTAGCTGAAGAGATGTGCTTTGTTTGAGTCTCAAGATGCTTGTTGGTGGCATTGTGCTGCTATTTATACCTGGCAAGCGCAGGGCTGCCTGCACTGTCGGGCTGGAGAAGCTCATTTCAGTGATTGGCAAGTATAACTATCACGCTGTTGTGACAACGAGAGGAGCTGGTTGACGAGACGCTGCAAACATACTTTTATGCACCTGCAAGCGAGCCCAAGTTAACCAGCCCCGCGGAAGTACAGGATGCCATCCGGTGTATCAAAAACCACAAGGCGCAAGGACCAAACGGTATTTTGAACAGAGCTCTGGAGCACATTCCGCAGTAAACTATATCTCTCCTCGTCGAGTTATTTAACGCGGCTCTAGCGCAGTACTTCACAGCAGTATGGAAGCACACTCACATATCACCATTCTGAAACCTGGAATGAACAAAGCGCTACCCTCTTCGTATCGCCCCTAAGTCTTCTGGACACCATCGGAAAGTTGTTTGAGAAGATCCTTCTTAGTAGAATCTTAAGTGAAATACGCGGGCATGGGCTTCTGCGAAATGAACAGTTTGGATTCAAACCCAAACACAGCACTTTCTTCAGCTAGCACCCTTGTCGAAAGGGTGACCTGAAATTTTGGTGAGAATTTGCTAAGAGTCGCAGTATTCCTCGATGTGTCAAACGCCTTCGACACAGTTTGGGTCGATGGTCTCCTCTTTAAGCTAACGGCCCTCAAATTCCCCTCCTACCTGGTTAAAACCATATACGCCTACCTTCACAAAATGACGTTCGAGGCGTCCTTCCAAACGGCCACATCTAGGCGTCGTGTCTTGGCGTGGCGTAGGGGAGACTTGTCTCTCCTGTTTTGTTCATTCTGTATGTCAGTGACATCCCGGTCCCATCCCGCCACGTCGAGCTTCCGTTTTACGCGGATGACACGGCAAACATTTCCACGTCCCGCAAGCCAGCGCTACTTGTTAGCTACTTAGAAGCATACCTCAGTGACCTAGAGCGGTGGCTGAGAGAATGGATGATCGCCATCAACGTCTCTAAGAACAACGCCATGCTCTTCGTGAAGGCCGGGTGGCGAGTCTCCAATCCTCGACCGTTGCAGTTTCTAGGACAGCCAATCCAATGGGTCATTGCAACCCGTTATTTGGAAGTGAATCTTGATACACGGACGACCTGGTCGCCTCGTATCGTGCAGGTCAGGAAGAAAGCTGCCCAAAATCTGAGTCTGCGGAAAAGCGGTCTGTCCGTCAGGATCGTTCTGCTGTATAAGCAGCTCATACGTCCCTTGATGAACTATGCCTGCCCCATTTGGTAGTCTGCGTCCTGCAGCCAACTCATGAAGCTGCAGGTTTTTCAATCGAAGTGTCTTCGCATTACTACTGGTGCACCTTTGTACAGTAGTAACGTGCACATTCACGAGAATTTGGTAGTTTCCTTCTTTGTTGAACACATCAGAACCCTGACCGGGAGTTACGACTCAAAGTTAGCTGATATGATGTACCCCTATTTCAGCAACTCGGCATATATTTACGCTGCCCGAGGGCTGACCCACGTCACCTAGCGCGCAAGCTACGGGGACAGATCAGCAGAAATGTCGAGGACCAAAGCGGTGGCCAAAACGACATAGAATCATGCCTAGCACTCATTAAATAGGCACTTTTCAACTACACAGACTGAGGTTTTTCCGTGATTTTGCCTTAGTTGGAAGGTGAATGCCATGGTATAATCATAATGTCGGGGCACGGCCAGCACTCCACCCCACCCCACCCCCCACCCTCGGTAACGGTGGTTGTACTCGTGTGTAGGTTCTAGAAGCCGTGAGAATTAATAGTGAAAATGCCACTTTGGGTTCAATCCCCAGGCAGCCACCCAAACAAAATTTACCCCCCCCCCCACTTAGAAAGACTATACGCTCCTATAGCTGTAACCTTCGGTATGCCAGGTCCCGGTTTTTAATAGAGACCACAAACCTTTAGTGCAAGCGAAATCCAGTTACATAATAAAGTGTCTGTTATTGAGCCCAGCGATGCGGTAAGATGCAGGAATGGCTAAAAAAAACCACAGGACGTCGACTTGCGCTCCGCGCAAGTCTCCACCCTTAGTTAGCATTTTGGTTGGTTGGTTGGTTGGTTGGTGGTTGGACGACTGGAGCGTGTTGTCCGATCAGGGGCCTGTAGTATGGTTGTGCTGCTGCTCCAGTGAGACAGTGGGAGAGTTCCCACACCTTTTTGTTCCTAAATGTTTACTAGCTTCACGTCTTACATTGTTCAGATTTTCTACATTACTTTGGTTTGCATTCTGTAACCACTACATTTTACCCTGCTTCCTTTGTTCTAAATATTTTAAACATTGTTCGTCAAACCATGGTCAATGCTGCTTCCTTTGATACAGCCCTAGACTCTCTTTAGGTGAGATTTTGTTATCTCTTTAATGTTTTCCCAAGCCCTATTTATGTCCTCACTAGCATTTAAGTTCTCCAAAGCCGCATACCTGTTTGAGATCTTTATCTGATACTGTTTCCTAACCTCTAGTTCACTTAGCTTTTTGAGATTAAATCTCTTCACATCAAACTCCTGTGCTGCTTGTTTAATTACCGCCAGTCTTTCCCTAACATTTGCAACCACCAGATAGTGATCAGTATCACAGTCAGCTCCCCTGAAGATCGCACATCGAGTATATTTGAATGCCATCTCCTATCTATAATCTATGAATGCGTGATCGATCTGATTATGAGTCCTCCCATCAGGAGAGGTCCGGGTGTATTTATAAAATTGTAAATGTAAACTCTCATTCCCGATTGTCGGTTTGAAAGTATCCTCACTCCCAAATTTTGCATTAAAATCTCCTAACAGAATTTTCATGATACTTAGAAAAATGATCGAAAACCTGTTCTAATTCCTTTGAAAATGTCCTTCGATTCATCACTTTTCTCCTCAGTTGGTGTATGCGCATTCAGAAAAACAGTATTACACCAGCGACCTCTCTATATGACATGCTATCACTAACAAACTGTACTCTCTTAATTGCTGATAATATTTCCTGATGTACAAAAATATCTGTTCCCAATTGATGACTTTCATTTCCTTTTCCATAGAAAGAAGTATAATCCCCACGCTCTTACAGTGCCTCCTATGTCCCACCTAACCTCCTGTACACCCACTGAGTCTAATTTATACCTCGCTAATTCCCTGGCCGCTGTCATAAGTGACCCTGACCTATGAAGCTCCTCACGTTCCAATTCCCAAATGTCATATCCCTTTTCCGTTGCTTAGGTTGTACCAAAGAATCAATCCAGGTCCGAGGCTTTGTGCTGTGTTTCGTAACACAGCACAAAGCCTAAGCACAAAATTCTAATGCACACTAAGATAAAGGTGAGAAAATTTGTCAATAAGTTATCATAGATTATTTTTGTGGTTTTCGTGAAATCATGCCGGACCAGGGGAGATGCCAGTTCATGGAATTCCATATTAGTGAGGTGTGACCTGTATGTACAAAAAATCGAAATTGCATGTACGAAAACATTAAGAGTAAGTTAATTTGTGTAATGGTTGCTGCTACTCATTTCAGAATATTTTCTTTGCAAACATCTTATTTAAAAGTGTAAATGTTAAAAGTCTGTTTTGTGTGTGTGAAACTTTTTCTCTCGCATTAAAGGAATGAACATGGGCTTGAGTGTTTGACAGCAGGGACTCGCAGACATTACTTTTACTAAGAAACAGGGCAGACTTCTGGGTAACTAAAATGGAGAGGGTTAACGCATTTTAGCCGTATTCTAGATTGAAGGGCGGTGTTAAAATTACTGTAACCGAAATCGTGGCTTGTGATGTTTAAAAATCGCGCCGTTTGAAACAACATGACATCAAATAATCAGCTGAGTGCAGTATTGAAACGAAGATGGCAGGATGGGTAGGAGTTTGTTTGCAACTGAGTTTTACTATTCAACTATGCTCTATTACTGTAGTGATATAGGCGGAATTGTCACATAATTTGTGCATAGTTAGTTTATTTCTTGACAAAATGGCATGCGTTCTAAACATTAATCACAATGCTGAAGAAGACGACAGCAGTATTGACTGGCAGCTACCCCTCTCCTTCGTGAAGAAGCGTCATACAGAGGAAATTGAAGGTGCAAATGCCATAACACAGACATGGCGAATGAAAGAAAGGGTAAGGTTATTCATATGCTGTGATATTAACCCGTCCGTGCCAGCTGAGTGGTATTATGTGCTGTCTTGCTAGCTGTTGTGATTTGTTGAATGTCTTCCAGTGTGTCACACTGTAATGCAAGGGGGTACACTGTAACTTTACTATATTGTGACCAGTTAGCAATGGTAAGTTGGTTTCGTTTCTGTTTAGGCTAGGGAAATTAAACCCCGAAGCCCCATTGACAGGTTAGAATCGTTACGGTAGTGTTAGTAAATATAAAGTTCAAATGGGTGCTTAAAATTATTCTAACACACACAAATTCCACGCTGTCTGTTCTTTTAGAGTAGGTCCTAAGATTGTACCGTGCATGTATGAATGGATATAAAATTCTGCTGAATTTTGTATCTAGTGAGATGATATGAAATTTTCAACACTGTATTTTCTTATATGCAGATGAAAACAGTGAGTGTGGCCCTTGTTTTGTGCCTCAATGTTGGTGTTGATCCTCCAGACATAGTTAAGACACAGCCATGTGCCCGGCTGGAATGTTGGATTGGTAATGTATATTTTATAATTTAATATGAAAAATATGTTATAAATTTTGCCAGTACAGAAGATGAAAGCAGAATTGTAATTTTATTATTGTCAAATGTGGAATTTTGTTATTTTCAGCATATTAAGCTAACCTTCTATGAAATGACATAAATGTATATCTACTCAATAAGCTAATTCTAATATAACCACATCTAGGTGTAAGATTTTAGATTCTCACATGGGTGTTGAAGATTAAATTCTTTAAGGCTGCTCTAAAATGCCAGTAACTGTTCATCATTTACACAGTGTAACATCACAGAAGACTTGAATCTTCGTAACCACACAGATTTAATGTGGTCTGTTTTTCAGAATAGGGTCAGAGTTTGTTCCATTCACATGACAAGCTATGGAACTGCAAGGACTGTCAATTCTTTGATAATGTTTGTGTGTGTGTGTGTGTGTGTGTTTGTAAGCATTTGTTCCCTACACTTTACTGGTTTAACATGTGCAACCATAAGGTATATTCCATTCTGTTAACATTATGTTAGGTGTTAATAGTATTTTTACTAAGATGCACTGTGTACTGTAGTCACATCCTTGAATCAGTTGAGGACACAAGCTCAACTTGGACACTTATGTGTTATGCGGTTTTGTCAAAACCTTACATTAGTTTCTAAATTTGTTTTTTTGGCATGGAGTTTGATCCTTTAGAGGCTATAGGTAGTGGTATTTCAGCTCCAAAACTATAAGATATGTTCATGGCCACAGAAGAACAAATTAGGACTAGTGGAAGTAAGTGTTTTATATCAGAATTGTATTTAGTTTAGTTTAGAGTTGGTACCACATTGTTGATATGTGTAGGGTGTGGTGTACATGATAGTAGTTAAGTTGGATGTCATAACTGGTATATGGCACTTATGCATAATTTTCAGGTTAGTTTTGTTTGTATATTACTGTTGGATAAGTAGTTCTAATATGAAAGCTTTTACTCCAGTATGTTTCTAAGGACTTCTATGAGTTCTTTATTTTGATTTTATTTGCCTTTTTGGGCATATTTGATGAAAATATTATTCAAAAAAGTGGTGTCATTTTGTAAGAATATCCTCATTGTGTATGAATAACTTGTGATCTATTAGACATGCACATGCAAGCATGCATACACACAGTATCAGCAACAGCAGTAGTAGAAGGTTTGAGTTTGTTAGTTGCTGCAGTGTAAACCAACAGATGACAAAAGTTTGGTGCCTAAACTTTTTTTGCTGGTGTCTAGGTTCAAAGACAATTTATAATATGTGGCCTGGGTCAAATCTCATGAAGGCTGTTCAGGAGGTAGAATAGGTCTGTGTAATTTTGAGTATATGCTTTTGCCTTTTCCCTCTCCTGAATCATTTCTCTTGCATATTTGTTAATGCCTTGGTATGTACATTAGTTTTTTTATTATTCTTTGCAGATCCATTATCAGTGAGTCCTCAGAAAGCTCTAGAAACAATAGGTGCCAATCTTCAGAAACAGTATGAACGGTGGCAGCCACGAGCTAGATATAAGCAAAGCCTTGATCCTACTGTTGAAGAAGTGAAGAAGTTGTGCACATCTCTTAGACGTAATGCCAAAGAAGAGCGAGTATTGTTCCATTATAATGGCCATGGTGTTCCCAAGCCAACGTCTAATGGAGAAGTTTGGGTATTCAACAGGGTGAGTATGCATGTTACGTTATATGGGTACAGGATGTCTCACGTAACTAACTCCATGGAGCAGAGTCCTTCTTGAGAAGCTAACAGGTCCTCAGCTAGTCAAGAAATTCCCTGCATTTTATGGAACCTGAAGGTTCATTACCGAATTCACAAGAGCCCACCACCTGTCCCTATCCTGAGCCAGATCAATCCAGCCCTTGCCTCTCAATTCCACTTCTTGAAGATCAATTTCAAGATTATCCTCCCATCTATGCCTATGTCTTCCAAGTGGTCTCTTTCCACAGGTCTCCCCACCAAAACCCTGTATGCACCTCTCCTGCTCCCCAGGCGTGCCACATGCCCCGTCCATCTCATTCTTCTTGATTTGATCACCTGAATAATATGAGGTGTACAGATCATAAAGCTCCTCGTTATGTAGTCTTCTCCACTCCCTTGTTAACTCGTCCATATTAGACCCCAATATCTTCCTCTGCATCCTATGCTTGAACACCCTCAGCCTATGTTCCTCCCTCAATGTGAGAAACCAAGTTTCACTCCCATACAAAACAACCAGCAAAATTATAGTTCTGTATATCTTAATCTTTGTATTTTTGGATAGCATGCTGGAAGACAGAAGATCCTGCACCAAATCATAACAAGCATTCCCCGACTTCAGTCTGCTCTTAATTTCTTCCTGAATGGAATTTCGATTGATTAGGGTTGTTCTCAAATGTTTGAATTGTTCCATCTTTTCAAAGCATTTGTTATCTATCTTTATGTTGTGATTTTGTACTGCATTCTGATTTCGAGACATGACCATGTACTTAGTTTTCTCAGCATTTACTTCTAGACCAATCTCCTTACTAGTGACTACTAAAGCTTCTGTGTGTTTCTTTATACCATGTATGCTTCTGCCCAATATATTAACATCATCAGCATAAACTAGAAGCTGATGTGTAGCAATTAATTTGAAGCCTTCCTGGTTTGCCTGAACCCTCCTAATGGCATATTCCAAAGCAAAGTTGAAAAGCAATGGTGATAAAGCATCTCCTTGTTTCAAACCATTCTTAATAGGAAATGTGTCAAATATTTGCCTATCCGGATTCTGCTATAGGTTTCATTTAGACACATTTTTATTAGCTTTACTAGTTTCATGAGGATACCAAACTCACATAGACCTGACAAATTACAATGCTGTTATCTCCAAAGCTAATTTGGGAGTTGTAATCAAATATCTTAAGGTAGGGACCAGTAGCAATTTTCTGTCAAGATCCTTATTTCTCCCTCTGGCCACAGATTTGCACTGTCTCTGCAAGTTGATCAAAATGGCTGCTGTGCAAGAAACAGTACAGTGAGTGGTATTGAAGGAAGCTCACGAAGGAAGTTGGCTGTGCAAGAAGCATCAGCCTAGAGACCATGACATGAATGTAGAATTAGTTAGGGAAGCTTTCAAATACTGTGTGTAGAAGTCTCTTCAGTGAGCCAGTTGAGAGCTTTGAATGTCGCCCGCAATTGTGTGGCAAGTTCTGAAGACAAGTTTGTGTTTGAAACTCTAGAGTCTTCAGTTTGTTTGAGGTGCAGGGAAAAGTTTCTTTAACTTCCTACATGGTTTTTTGTAGAAAGTGTAGCAGATGATGAAGCTGTCATGGTTAAGTGGTGTTTAAGGACATATTGAATCTGGTCATTGATCACAACACCCACATTTGTACTCCAGAGAATCCAGGCCCCTCTGAAGTTGATGTGAGACTGCACAAAGTTGAATTCTTTCTGTGCATTGTCAGAGCAGAAGGCTTATAGGCTATTTTGTTATACTATTACAAACCCAAGTTATTCATTAAAATGCATACTCTTTCCTGAATACATAAACTAAAAATGTAACATTATTTGGACAAGCACACTTAGGTTTTTCAGACCATACATTGCTTGTGACAAGTTATTGTCTGAAATGTAGTATTTGCAGTTGAGAATATTTAAGTAGTTCAAGTGTTAGACTGCTTGATCCTGAAGATGAAGGCACAATGGTCCTTTGAAATGTTGGTAAATATTTGTTCAGTCAGTATAGCATAACATTCTTTAAGATATGAATCTTCAACATCACTATCACTGCTCTGAGAACCTCAAGTCTTGTGAGAATATTTTTGTTGTGATAAAGTGTTTGTACAGAACAGTTGCCTTATTCTTCCTCTTGCTGTTTGTTACCGGCAGCCTTAGGACGTGCTACTTGTGAATGCGTTTCCACCTATAATGTTGTCATGTACAGAGCATCCCCAAAAATGTAGTTACTCTTCGTTGACATATGTATCAACAAGCAGATTGGACAAATATTAATCCATTGTTGTGTTGCTTGCCTTAATTTGTCAAATGTTCAAGATGTCCGTGACCAACATCATTCCACTGCTGACAAAAACGTGCATCACAGTGGCATATGTCTTGTATTGTTTTTAGTGGAACTGTGGCACAGTCAGTTTCAATTATTGTCTCAGATACTGCAGTGTTTTTGGTTCGTTAGCATACACAGTGTTCTGTAGAGTACCCCAAAAGTAAAAGTTTGAGATTGGTAAGTCAGGTAATCAGGGTGCATACTGTGCCCTTCCCCTATGCCCTATCCTCCTACCAGGAAAATGAAAATTGAGAAAATTTCTCACATCATTGTAGTAACATGGTGGCACATCATCCTGTTGAAAGTAACACTCTTCCTCCAAAAACAAATACAGTAAAACCCTGTTTAATGAATTGCTGGGGGATTAGAATATATTTCACTAAATCAAGGTTTTCATTAAATGGAGGTTTTCAATTAAAATGAGTTAAATTTATCTTTTTTGCTTGTTTATTAGTTCCATTATGGTCTCTATAATAAAAATCAATTTTTCAACTTTGTATGCACAATACTTATATTAATATTTTTAAAATAAACATTTAGAAACAAATTCCAGTGACAAGCAAGCCTTATTGCTATTGAAAATGAAATTTTCTGTAATGAATCATGATTACAAAAAATAATTTCAAAATTTTAAAAGTATTTTCAAAATTTAAACAATTTTTCATCCCTCCTTTAAAAAGCTTTATCGTACAACTTTAAATAGAAAATATTAAAATATATTTGGAATTTTGACATAAAAAAATATCAAAATTATTCAAAAACCAAGCATACGTAGCTATAAGAAAATTATTTATTAAAATAGTCCAGCAAACTTGCTTGCTTCTTCTGACGGGTGCTCTGAACATTCAGAACTTCTCGCTCCAAAGAATTTACTTTTGATATAGTAGTACTGTCATCATCAAAAGAAGTTAAATATCTTCTTACCACTTCAAGTGCCTGAACCGCTTCACCAAGTGTGGGAAATGATTCTTCTTCTTGTACTGCCTCTTCTTCTTCTTCCTCTACCTCTTTGGCTTCACAGATTTCTTCCACGTCTTGTGGAGGATCAGGCATACTCTCAAGATCATCACACTGGACACACTCTTCAAAATTTGTGTCCATGTCAGGTGCAATTTTCAACCAATTTTCATGGTCAATCACATCCATATCTACATCAATTTCCATAGCATTGTTGCAATTGAATGCAGCCTTATGAAAACAGTTTGATATTGTTTGAGGTATTTTCACTTTTTCCACAATTGTCAGCTTCTTCATTTTACTAGTAGCCATTATTAAAGAATAAAGAAAATATAATAAAAATAGTAGAAAGAATTTTTCACAAATGCTCCAGGTTTATGCAGTGATCGCAAAACAGGCATGCAGTAGCAGAGTAACTTCTAGATAAGGTAGACAGATAGGGGACAGGCATTACGTCATCAGGATCAGAGTAATGGACTGGCTAAGTGATTACAATCACAGTTTCCCCTACCATTGCGCTTCCGCATATTTCACACTACTTTGTCTCACTTAGACATAGGCAACAGTACTGGGCACTCCTGGACGATCACCCATCCAGGCGCTATCCTGGCCCAACGATGTTCAGTGATCTAATGGGAATTGGTGTTTCCATCTTGGCAGGCCATTGCCTCAATGTTTTGAGGTATATCATAATTTTTATGTACAATATATATCTTTTGTGATTTTTTTTGCTCATGAAAAAACTTACTAAGTGAGGGAAACGTCAAATAAAAATTGAAGTATTAGTACGTAATATTTTTCCACTAAATGCGGGTTTTTCTCTAAATCGGGATTTACTAAATGCAGGAAAATAATACATTGTTTATATGGAGCTATTGTTGGGACATGAAAAAATCATCACTAAATCTGGGATTTCACTAAATGCGGGAACATTAAATCGGGGTTTTACTGTAGTTGATGAAAGCTATAATATTGCCCTGCAGTACTGATAAGTAGGCAGCATCTGTGACAGTTGCTTCATAGAACACTGGCCCTATCAGTCCACCACACTGACACCCCTAGTACATTAACCTCTCATCCTTCTGTTATGCGTGGATCTTCGGTTTCCCAGTGCACATAGTTGTGTTGATTGACAGTACCATTAACCTTTTGGTGACGAATTTGTACATTTAAATTTTAGCTCCCCTTTATGTAAAATATGAATATTTTATGAACCAAAAAAAGATAACATTATGAAATACATGGTATTTTGTGGAGAAAAAACAGAGATTGTGCAGTAAGTCTCAAAAAATTCAGTAAGTATATTTGTTGACTAAATATATAAAATGCGTTCGCTGAGGGCTAGCGGTACTCCCATCCTATATATAGGATGAACGGTGGCTGAAGGTTAATTTTAAAAGTGGTTGCATCAGGTCAAACAATGAAATAAGGAAAAGATTATTTTCCATCACACTTGTGCAAAAATGAACCACAAATTTGCCATTTGATGATCTTCATCGCCTTGATTCACTATACGGAGCCTTCTTAATGCGCTTCTCATGCCACAAAAGGTATGAATGTTGGTTTTTATGGACACAAATCTCACAGGAACTTTGCCTTACACACTTTTTTACAGATTGTGTGAAGACCTGTAACACTTCTGCAACACTTCCTTTGTTAGTTGAACTGCAGGGTCTTCCATATCAGCCCTTGTTGACATCCTGACTGTTCTGTTGGACCCAAACGTACCATATAACCATGCAATTGTTACCTTTGTTAGTGTTGGTGTTCCAAATTCATTTATCCAACATCTCTCTACATCTACAGTTGAACTTGGTTATAATGTCATGAAAGGACTGAATATTTTGTGTCATTATAAACGAGTGTTGTTATAACCGAGGGGTATAATGTTATGGTTAACAGTGAGGAATTAATTGGTACCACAGAATGTATGATGCTGTAGGTGAGGTGTCATATAAACTGATGTTGTTATAACCGGGTTCCACTGTACTTCATTCTCTGTTTTCCAGCCACACTTAAGAACGACTTGCGTTGCTTAAACTGTGATTGCAATGGAGCTATTTTCTTTTGTTATGTTACTGCAATGTAGCAGAGTACACCAGCCCTAATACGGTGCCCATTTGTCATCCAGCATTATTCTAACACTTCACTGCAAAATATGATGACTCTATTTCTGTGTTTATTATTAACATCTAACGTGTGTATACATTTTATTGGGACATGCTATATATTATACTGTGGTGATGTTGATTGAAAAGAACAAAATACTTCCATTCTGACAAAAATAATCCATTTGTAGTGTAGTAGACTGTACTGAGAATGAAGATAGTATGAGAAAGGAGGAGGAAGGGAGCTAGATAAGGTCAAATTATTTGTCCATGAAGCATTATAGTCACAAATGTTCTCCAATAAGATGAACTGTATTAACACACCAGAAGTAATCCAAACTAACCTGAGGTAATATAAATTGAGAACATTAGTTGACGCCATACATGAAAATAATGTTGCTTGACTTCAGTTAAACTGTGAGGAATCTATGCTGTGAAAGGAGTGAAAAATTTTGTTACCTATGTGTCATGATGATGCTTTGATGTTTGTCTTTCTTCAGACAGATATAGGCTGTAACTATGTCCTGAATTCAGATCCTTATACTGATGACACCCATCTGCTTGCTAGCAGTCTGTATTTGAAAGTAATGGATTAACTAAATTTTCAATCATTTTGATGATTTTATTAGGTCAGGAACCTCACTTCCATAGCTTTCTGAAAACAAGACTAGCTACTTTTCTGACTATTACTATCACCCAAATTTTGATACTCCTACAACAGTTCACACAACTGTTGGATGGATGGTAGTTGAGTTCAGTACTTTGCATGTGGAACACATGAAGGTAAGGGAGTGTGAAAATGTAGCTGTGTTAAAATGTGTGGAAACAGATTCTTATACAATGAACTATTTGTTTGTAAGTTGTCATATTTCTGCTGTATGGCTGCTGTTATGATCTTTGTAGACATTAAAATCTGGAATTTTTAAATGTCAGGTGAGAATATGTTTTCTATATTAATGTGATTTTGCTATATCACATTTCTTTTTTAAGCATTGTTCTTGCATCGTAATATGAAATTTGACTAGTAGCTCAAAGTATTTTGCTGTGCCATAGTTTTTATATCCATTGCTGACAAATTACAATCTAAAATCATGTTTCTACAGTATATACAAACACCACACATTCTTGAACTCATGCTTATTACAACATTAGTCTTCTAATATGTTGTTGTTCTTTAGCAGTTCTGTTCTGTAATTCATAATGAGACTTTTGGAAAAGCATTCCTGTTCACTGGTTTTCATTCAAAACATGCTTGCCAGTAAGGTCATGAAACAACGTCCTTTCACTGATGAAACTGTGAATTAAGTGTGTTGCTGACTGAACGTAGTAGATTTCCCAGTGTTACAAATACACAAGCACAGTTGTGATTTTGTAATAATATTTTCATTTACTGGTACTTTGTTTTTCAGACATATACCCAATACATCCCTCTTTCGGTCTATGACCTTCAGACTTGGATGGGAGCTCCCTCTATCTATGTTTATGACTGCTCCAATGCTGGCATAATTGTGGATTCATTTAAACAGTTTGCTGATCAGCATGAAAAGGAGTATGAGGTATTGTAGCCTTACACACAAATAGATTTTATGGTTAATTCAGTGACTTTTTTCTTTCTTTGGTTTTAGTAGGTAAATCAAAAGTTGTAACACACACAATAATGTGTGATACCTGATGTCATTGAGAGACTAGGCATAAAGAACTGTACCATTCAGTTTAGATGATAGTAGGCCGATAGTGGAAAAATGTTTGTGTGAGGGGCCAGATTTCAAATTATTGCCGTATTCCAACATAAAATAAGTTTGTTTGAAGTAACTTTATAGACGAACCAAGAAGTATAACATATCTAAATTGAAACATAACCATTTCAGTACTTTCTAAATTAAGGCAAAAGATTTTGCTCCGAACAGTTGCTGGTAAGCTTGGCAATATTTGATGTAATTTGTGTTTGACATGCACAAAAGTGCAGCACAATATTCAGCTGTGATCCTTAGATTTAACTCTGGTTTATAATGTTTTGTTAAAGAAAAATTGTCTTGCAGGTGTATGTGGATGCAGATACTGATAACATTTTTCTGTCTAAGTCCTTAAAATTTCTGGGTGTTGAATCAGTTAACAGTTAAAGGAAGCCACACTTCACAGAGTTAACACTTTTTTTGTTTTCCAGTTAACATCAATCCTTTAATTGATTATTTGTACCAACAAGTGCACTAATCTTAGTGCATTTGTTGGTACAAATAATCAATTATAAACAGATGCACTGTGAATATAAAGTGAAGATCAATTCTTTAGTTTTCCATGTGTGGGATGCAAAAATATATACCCTATTTATTTGAATGCAAGATAAGGTTTCTTCCTTAAATTTGATGCTTAAATTATTTTTTTAGAGAAGCACTTTCTGTTTTCAGTCAAAGAAGCATCTAACCTGGTGGGACCCTTAGATCAAGTTGTTTTTAGTCACTGGGTACCATAGAATCAGTAACTTCTTAAGATATGCACTTGAGAACAGATCTAGTCCAAGGGTAGTAACAGGAAAATGGCTATTAAAAAATTAGAAATTAACTACAAGACTCAAAGATAAACCTGGACAAATCTCCAGACTAAAAACCATAAAAAGAGCCATGAACTCAGACTGATCAGACCATAGACACAACACAAAAATCCAGAACACATGTACTTAAAATTCTTAACACCACTATCACCATCTGTGGAGGAAATTATGCATCTTTATGGGTTCAAGTAAGTTTCTAAACCAAGAAATATAAATGTACGAGGGCTGTCCAAAAAGTATCCGACTATATTTTTTTCCGTGGTAAGTAATGGCGAAAGGGTGGGGAAACTGAGCGTAGTGGTAGAAGGGACTTTCATGCGCATGCGTGATTTTTTGCTGCCTCGCAACACCGCCGGATGCATCTGTCGCTGCCAGATAGCGAAGTGGTGTAACACGTGTTCGTCGCATTCTCGTTTCGCTCAAGATGACAGAATGTTTGGAGCAGCGAGACTGCATCAAGTTTTGTCAGAAACTTGGGGATACCCAAGCGGAAACAATCCGCAAAATTCAGCAGGCTTTCGGTGATGATGCAATGGGGGTCACTCAAATTAAAGAGTGGTTCAACCGCTTTAAAGATGGCCGCATGTCGGCGGACAGTGACCAGCGTTCCGGGAGACCGTCAACGAGCCGAAATGCTGATGTCATTGACAAAGTGCGGACATTGATCATTGAGGACCGTCGTTTGACCGTCCGGGAAATTGCTGATGAGGTTGGGATCAGCAGAGGTTCCGCAAACACGATTTTAACTCAGGTTGTGGGCATGCGAAGAGTGGCGGCAAAATTTGTGCCCAAGCTGCTTTCGCTGGAGCAGCAACAACTCCGCCTTGAGGTCGCGCAGGACATGCTGGAGAGCGCCAACAGGGATCCTGAGTTCCTGAAGACTGTGATCACTGGTGACGAGTCGTGGGTGTACGGATATAACCCGGAAACCAAGGTCCAGTCGTCACAATGGAAGCATCCAACATCCCCGAGGCCCAAAAAAGCACGACACGTTCGGAGCAATGTGAAGGTGATACTGACTGTTTTCTTCGATTACCGGGGTGTTGTGCATCATGAGTACGCACCACTAGGCCAAACTGTTAATAAGGAGTACTACCAAGAAGTCCTCCGTCATCTTCGTGATGCAGTTCGGCGCAAGAGACCGGAGCTGTGGGACGCACGCAACTGGCAGCTGCATCATGACAATGCTCCAGCTCATTCATCACACCTGATCCAGGGTTTCCTGGCTAAGCACGGCATTCCGCAGGTTCGCCAGGCTCCCTACTCTCCTGACATGGCTCCTTGTGATTTCTGGCTGTTCCCAAGATTGAAGACACCGCTAAAAGGCTCCCGTTTTGACAGCCACGAGGACATCATACAGAACGCGACGGCGCAGCTGCACACCATTCCAAAACAAGCCTTCCAGAATTGCTTCCAACGATGGAAGGACCGCTGGGCTAAGTGTGTGGAGTCACAAGGGGCCTACTTTGAAGGGGATTAGGTATTGTAACCACCCAGATACAGAACTTTTTTTTCCCGGCCCAAGGTCGGATACTTTTTGGACAGACCTCGTATTAGTCAATGTGGATCGTAACAGCATGGCAGCACATCTCACCAGAAGTGACTGTGAAGGGTTTTAAGAAGTGTTGTATGTCCAATGCAGTGGATGGGACCAATGATGATATGTTGTGGAATGACATTGAAGAGGATGGGGACGTTAGGGGTGAGTGTGAGGAAGATGACACTGATGGAGACAGTGACACTGATTGGTAAAGTTAGATAGAATTTGACATGCTTTGAGTGTTAAGTGTATGAAATTAACAGTAAAATATTTTTTCTTAGCAGACTTTTATTTTTGGCGGGCTGTTTTAGATTTGTATAAATACATTTTCCCTGGGCATACATGTTTTATTTGGGGAGTCATCTTAGATTAGAGTCATCTTGGGTTTGAGTAAATAAAGTAGGTACTGTACCCTTCATGCTATGAATTGAAGTGCTATTCCAGATTGAAATTCTTGAATGTGGAAACAGACATATGGCACAAGAGTCCACATCTGCAAGGATGTAATGTTCTTCCTACACACTGATAAAACCTCTTTACTTCCTGTCTGTTTATCTTTAATTTTTGGCTTTAATTTATATCTTCATTTTGCAAGGATAAGTATGTACATTATTAATGAAGAGAAAAAGGCATAATTAGTTTGTCAGATTCAGTAGAGACCAATTTCCACAAAACACTTTTACTGTTCTATATATGGAATCGGGGGAACCTCCATTTTTGCGGTTATATGACAAAGTTGGCAACATACTCCTACCACCCCATTTAAAGTGTGGTATTCAGCTGCACCCGGTACATCAGGTGCGAGGTGAAAAGCAGAGCCCATCGACTTGCACGCATGCACTTTTTCAAACTTCTTCAGTTTCTTGATATAAGCTTGCTGCACATTATACTATATGAACTGTCTCATACCACCTTGGCATGACCTGTGACCAAACTGTGACCTTTGACTCACCTGTCACATGAAAGGCAGAATATCAGTGCCCACCTATTGCTAACTCTTTTGAGGAACTCATTTTTGCCTACCATTGTCACATGGCTGTGTACATGAATAGATCATTGGTCCAAGATTCTACTGGCTGTACCTTTGTCTGTGAGGATGGGACTTTTGTACCACCTGCATAGTTCCAGTAATCTGCATGGCTGAACTGTATGCCATTTATAGAGCATGTTTCGTCATTCAAAATCAGACCTGACCGTGTCACCTTGTTATTGGTGACTCCCTTCATGCTCTGCAGAGCATTCATGCATGCACTCTTGTTCATCCAATTGTAATCAAGATTCTGCAGAATGCCTTCCAGCCTCCAAGTCGGGAAAATTGTCCATGTTCTGCTGGGTACATGGCTATATCTGCCTGCCTTGCAATGTGGCTGCTGGGGCAGCAGCCAGAGATGCTCCTGTACATGGGGATCTATTTAATATTGTTTTCACCGTGCATCTCGTATATATCAAAAACCAAGACCAACTAGATGCACAATCACTATTAAAAACTTTAATAGTAGTATTACATTAAACCCGACATGTTTCGGTCAGGTACCTGACCATCTTCAGGGGTACACTACATTAAAATGCTATGTCCATATGTAAAACACACTTGAAATGTGAGCATATAAAGTCTAGTCGTGTATGATGTTTTTATAAAACACAGTTTTAAAGTCACTAAAAACTTTTATAAACGGTCAACACTTGATATTCCGCACTCGTTCCACCTTATAATGGCTTTATAACACTGTTTTCGTATACTTCTTATGTATGTTCACTATTGCGTCTTGTTTTTTCAACACAACAACGCGTCTCGTAAAGGGACGCAATAGTGAACATACATAAGAAGTATACGAAAACAGTGTTATAAAGCCATTATAAGGTGGAATGAGTGCGGAATATCAAGTGTTGACCGTTTATAAAAGTTTTTAGTGACTTTAAAACTGTGTTTTATAAAAATATCATACACGACTAGACTTTATATGCTCACATTTCAAGTGTGTTTTACATATGGACATAGCATTTTAATGTAGTGTACCCCTGAAGATGGTCAGGTACCTGACCGAAACATGTCAGGTTTAATGTAATACTACTATTAAAATTTTTAATAGTGATTGTGCATCTAGTTGGTCTTGGTTTTTTATTTAATGGGGATCTATTGTTTGACCAAGCACAAGGCAGGGATTTTCATGGCTGTCTTTGTCTGGCCATTTTATCTGTGTGACAATTTGAATGGACTGATACACAGAGCAATAAATTATGAATGGTGAAGTTGTGTATGCAGGTGTGCCAGTCATAAGGAAAAAGGTCAGCATTGCCCAGCTATTAATCAGCCACAGGCACACCTGACACACAGAGGTCTGTTGCATGCAGAGCTGGTGCCCATTTATCTCAATTGTGGTGCACCTCTCATCATTCTGGTCAAATGCCAGTTTTATGACCAACAGCTGCATGCACACCTTATCCAAGGTTTATTGCATAGCATTTGTGCTGATGACCACGGCAGCACCTCTGAAGTTTTGGTATTCATTACTGTTATTGGCCTTGCACCATTTATTTGAATATTTTCTGAATTCTATGAAATTTAAGATTTCAACTTCCATGCCACAGATAAACTCTGGTTTTATTGATATTTTGTCTGTCTGGATATTGGGACTGTGATGAGAGGCCCCTTACATCTGTCATCTTTAATTGTCTTTTGTCAATAACTTTGCATACATTTAAACAGCATTGCAGTATTAACTTTCATTTTAGAATTCTAATTTTGCTCTGTGTCTGACAGTCCTAATAGTTTTTCTTTTCCTTGTCATGGTAGGCACATATAATCTTTGTTGCTGACATTCCTCTAACACCATGCATAAGCATGCACATACACACACATGCACATGCACTTGTAGTGTTACTTATTTCACTGAAAATGAAAGCCAAATTGTTGAGCACTCAGTTGCCCCAGTCAACCTGATGTGTTGCAGATGTAACAGATGCTTTTAAACCCATTGGTAGTTCCATCAAGTCCTTTTCTTTTTCTTCTTCTTCACATAATTAAAAACTATCCAGCTGCTTTTAATCAGACAGTAAACAGTCCTAGAATTTTGTCAAGTTTCTGAATTGGTCCAAAGTTGTATTTTGAAAACATTATGGCCAGCAGCTGTGATACAAATTCTGATAAAAATGAAAATCTGAAAGTGAGGGGTCATGAAGTACCTTCTATCTCCCTAGCCAATGTTTTATAGATAGTATTTTCCACTTGCATCATCCCATTTAACAATTGCATCTGGTTCTGATTCCTCTGTTTCTTGGAAACACTTTTGGCAGTATCTCTTTGCATGCTTAAAGGCACTTTATGTGTAACAGAAGTGAAGTCTAGTTAATGTATCCCTGCCATGGAGCAGGATCTGAGAACAGAGGATGCATTGTTTAGTGCTGCAAGATATCTCTTAGGTCCCTGTGTCCTTATTCTCCAGAAACGCTGTTGACCTATGGAGTATTATGGAGTAATGGAGTATGGAGTAATTATTGTTATTAACTATTGATGATTGTTTTATTTTTTATATGTACCTTTCCACAAGCATGAAAAACTATTAAACCTGAAATTTAGTAGAGGGGGAGGGGCCTCTTAAACGTTACAGCTTAGGGGTCCACAGTACACTTAAATCCAGCCCTGCTAAATGAATAGTAACAATGTGGCAGATGTGCAAACTTGTAAGATAGGAATGACAGTTTGGCTACTTACTGTAGGGTACTAAAATGATGTGTGGTAATGGAACTTTGAAAATCATGTAACTTTTGTTCCGGTAATATTTTTGTAGAATGTAAAGTAACAACACGGCAGCCTCATATAAATGTTTGTAGCCATTCATTTGATGAACCATTGGAGCTAGGCACATGAAATTTTGTATGAGGATAGATCATAAACATACTTACACATTTTATATAGAACGTTCTAAGTCAACAGGTTGTGAAACTCTGAAGTTATGTCTGACACACATAATGTGTGCAGGATATGAATTTGGTATAAATTCTTCACAAAAATAAATTAACATAACAGTAAGTGTACTAACAGACATGTAGAAATAAAATGTGTGCCACAGAAAAGTAGAGTTCATAAGTTCTGCTCAGAAATTGTTAATTTTCAAATAAATATGGGGCATGATAAAACAGTTTCTGGACTGAATTTATTTCTCCATAAGAACACTTACTTCCTAGTTAGTGCTGTCCCCTTCAAAGTAGTCTCTTTAAGACTTTATACAATGAACCCAGCAATCATGCCACTTTTTGAAGCATGTTATGTAGTGCATGGTTTGAAACTTGATAAGTATTTCCCACATTTTTGCTTGAATTATCTCCTTCTCTTTAATGATATCATGAGTTTTTGGAAATGAGAGAAGTTATATGGTGCTAAATCTGGTGAGTAGGGAGGGTGTGGAACAACAGTATGTTTGTTTTTAGCCACAAACTTATGCACAGACAAACCAGAGTGAGCAGGTGCAGGGCACAAATTTGGTGGCAAACCAATGCATATGCTTCTTCTTCCTTCCAAGGGCCCGTCGGCATTAGCTCCGGATGCACTGCAGCCTTAGGCTTATTGTGCTAGCCCTAAGTATTCCAATTAGCATTGGTTCATTAGCCCTGTGCCTCTAACAAAGAGACACAGGTCTTTCAATGAGGCCATGCTTATATCCCATGGGTCAGCAAACAGCTCCCCAAAGAACTTATAGCGTTGACGAGCCAACGCCTTGCAACAACAAATTATATGGTGCACAGTTTCAGTCTCCGACCCACAAAATCTGCAGGTCAGATTTCTGTCAAAAAGACCCATAATGTTCAAGTGCTTCCTCACCGGAGCATGTCCTGTGAGAAATGCAACTACTGATCTGAGTTGATTCCTGCTCAGTTTAAGCAGGCCATCAGCTCTTTTCTTACATGGTCCACTAATATAGAGTTTACCATGTCTGTGACCTGGTAAATTATTCCAGGTAGTAAAATGTTGGCACTCAATCCAGTTCTTAATAGCTCCTCTTGCTGAACACCTAGGTATTCCAAGAGCTGGCTCTGGGCCAAGTAATGGCTTAGCTGCACCTTGCCTCGCAAGTTCATCAGCTTTTTCATTACCACGGATGCCACAATGCCCAGGCACCCACATGAGGGTTACCTCATTGCAGCTTGCCAGCGCAAAGAGAGCATCCAGGCATTCTACGACCAGTCTCGAAGTCACTTTTGGGCTGCTAAGCGCTTTAAGTGCAGCCTGGTTATCAGAAAAAATAAGGATCCGCTTATGTCTATAAGCCCTTCTTATATTCTCACATGCACATTGTAAAATGGCATATATTTCAGTTTGAAAAACCGTGGCATATTTACCCAGAGAGAAACTGAAGCCAAAAATACCAGACCCTGTCTGTGAGTCAGCCCTTGATCGGTCAGTAAACCGGATTAGGGCATCGCCAGAAAACACTGGATCTTTGTTCCTCCAAAACTCCTGGTCTATGATAGTCATGAAGTTTTTGGCGTGATGATAAACGGGTATATTGTAGTCCGACCGCATATCTAGTAAAGGGTCACCCACATTCCTCCAGATGTCCAGCAACACTGTCACTGTTCTAGGAACACTTGGTTGCTCAAGTATATGCAGTCTATAGAGTGCCATCCTCGCCTCTGCCTTAATCAGTAGATCTAGCAGAGTCAGATTCAGAAGCACTTCCATTGCTGCAGTAGGGGTCGATTTCATAGCCCCGGTGATAGCAAGGCAGGCCATTCTTTGAATTCTGCCTAATCGATTTTTAGTACTCTTTTGCTTAACCTTGGGCCACCAAACCAAGGCAGCATGGAAAATAGAAGGTCTGATTACCCTAGTATAGAGCCAATGCATCATACTAGGTCTAAGTCCCCATCTCTTGCCATACATTCGTCTGACCACCGCAAAGGTGGTCACCACTTTCCTGATTAATTTCTGCAAATGTTGGTTCCAGTTAAGTTTGGAATCTAGAATCACTCCCAAATACTTAACTTCCCCCAGCATTGTAAGTTCCTTACCTAGAAGTGTGATGGGTCTTGAATCCCCCACTTTCCTTCTATTGGTAAAGGAAACTATGGTTGTTTTGTGAGGGCTGATATTTAGACCCTCTTTGACAACCCAATTAACCACTACATCCAGGGCACTTTGCATAAGCTCCCTGACAGTGTTTCAAATTTACCTTGTACTATGATGACAATATAATCAGCATAGCCAAAGGTTCTAAAGCCTAGGTCATTGGATACAACCAAAAGACTATCAACAACTAGATTCCACAAAAGGGGAGACAAGACTCCCCCCTGTGGACATCCCCCTACAACTTGGGCAGTTAAATTACTGCCCATGAGGGAAGTATGTACCAGTCTGCCTTCAAGCATAGACCTCATCCATCTACAACATGTTTCCTCAAGTCCACGCTCTCTGGCAGCTGTAGTGGTTGCATTAAAGGAGGTGTTGTCAAATACCCCCTCAATATCCAGGAATGCACCCAACACAATCTCCTTATTTCTCAAGGACTTTTCCAGTTTACTTACCACCTGGAATAGTGCAGTTTCTGTAGACATACCTGCACTGTAGGCATACTGGTGATGGTGAAGTGTTTTTTCCACCAAGACACCATCCCTGATATGTCTATCAATTATTTTGTCAAGTGTTTTGAGTACAAAAGACATGAGACTGATGGGTCTCAGGGACTTAGCCTGGGACAAGGATTTCCCCGGTTTAGGTATAAACACCACCCTGGTGTGCCTCCAGCTCATCGGGATGTATCCTAAGGTCAAACTAACTCTTAGTACTACTAATAGTTTTCCCGCCAGCAGTTCAAAACCCTGCTGTAGCGTGATGGGCATAATTCCATCAATGCCTGGGGATTTATACGTTTGAAATGAGAAAACAGCCCATTTCAATTTTTCAAAACTTATGACCCTTCTGGAGACTGCCCAGTCACCCCTTGATGCCCAGTATTCAGGAGACTCCAGTTCAAGACCATCCCATCCACCAGAAGGTTCTATAAGTATTTTTGAACCAGGGAAATGAACCCTAAGTAATTCCTCCAGAGTCTCGTTCTCTCTTTTAGTGTATTCTCCGTTTTCCAACCGGAGAGAGCTAATTGCACTATACCCATCCTTCGAGAGGATCTTCTGGAGTCTGGCACATTCAGGGGCCCTTTCAATCTCCTCACAGTGTCTCTTCCAGGACTCTCTCTTGGCCTGTCTTAGTGCCTTATTATATTCAGTTAAATTACTTTTATAGTTAGTCCAATTCCCTGACTTTTTCGCAGCATTAAATAATCTGCGAACTTTTCTCCTTCTGTCCACAAGGTCCTGGTTCCACCAAGATATATTCCTGCTGTACCGCCTTGCAACTGAAGGACAGTTATTGATATATGCTAAATTAACAGCATCCTGAAACTGCCTTACAGCAATCTCAAGATCTATATAGTTAGTAATCCTTTGTATCATCCCACGCAGATGACCCGCCAGGTCAGTTCTAAATGACTGCCAGTCAGTCCTGCGTGGATTACAATAGAGTTCAGCTGAACGGTCAATTCCCGTAATATTGAATCGTATGTATCTGTGGTCCGAACAACTGACCTCCTCAGTTACATGCTAATCTTTAATAAAATTGCCAGCATAGAAGGTGGCAATAATGATATCAATAACTTCCTGCCTGTTACATGTAACAAAGATAGGTCTGTTACTTTTATTCATTATGTCCAAATCATTTACCATAATAAAGTTAAACGGGTACTCACCTCTACTGTTAATATTAGTACTTCCCCAGGTTGTGTGATGCACATTCACATCACAGCCGATGACAAGGTGAGATCCATCAGCTCCACATCCTGCCACCAGCCTTTCCAACTCCTTGGGGGTGGAGGTTCAAGATCATCGTATGGAAGATAAGCCGATCCGAGAATAATCTCCCTCGGCCCCTTATCACACGACTTCCTGATTTTAACCACCGTGAGATCTCTAGAACAGTAATGCATCAACGGCAGTATCTGAAAGTCTTTCTTGACTAAAATGCAGGTCCTTGGATTCTGATTGGATCTACTATAAATAAGTTCTCCATCTACCTCTTTTAGACCTTTGACTACCCCCATGTAGGTCCATGGTTCCTGTATGAGGGCAACGTCGCAGTTCTTCATAGCAACACAGAGGGCCGCTGAAGCTGCCCTACTGTGATGAAGATTCAATGCAGTACCCTCAGCTTTCGGCTTTTTCTTTACTTCCTTCTCCTCCTTCAGGGTCGAGAAGATGACTCCCCAGAAGGCCATGAAGTTTGTTTTGGCCAGTGCTTTGAATGAGTCGAGGTAAATAGAGAAGGCCAAGGTTTGTTCCTTCTCAATGACCTTGCGGCTCATAAGTGTCAAATCTGCTGTATTTACCTCAAGATTCTGAATCCTGAGACGTGTTACAACAGTGGTAGCCTCCGAAGTGTCTGGTATGCGAAAAGCACCCTGGGTCTCTTAGGGAGGTCTTTGGAGTCAACGACTGTCAGCTCCACACCCTCACAAAGCTCCCCAAGTCCACTTATTGTCCGCATTAACCAGACCTTAGAGTGTTCATTTGCACAGTTGATCCAAAATGCACCATGTGCAAATTTAGAATTAAGAAACTGTGGAGGCGTCTCCCCCAAGGGGCCTGCATCCACAGCATCTAAAATTTTTATCTGAATAAGGTCAGCTTGAGCCTCATCTAGTTTTACTTCTGGATAGCGTTAAAGAATCACCGCCATCTTGATTCCCACTACAGCTTCCATATAAAACCTAGTCTGCACTTGAGTGCTCCTAGGTTTTTTAGGTTGCTGCGTTATCGAAGGTGGGGTACTCGAGTCAGAGTGGGGTCTTTTCACACCCCCACTACTGTCTGCCACCACCTTCTCCTGAGATGAAGGAGTCTTGCCTGTAGGTTTATCAACTGTCCAGGTGCCCTCCTTCATTTTCTTAGCTTTAATGAGCTTCCTTCACTGCGCTCCCGAGAGACGCTTAGTCTGCAGTCTGATCGTGGAGACGCCTGCAGCTAGTCTGTCCTCCGCAGAAGGAACAGCGAAGGGTTCAGAGCTTACAGCCTCCACTTGGGAGTCTTGTTTTAACAAGTCTGCAGCCATAGCCGCTCCTTGTTCAGGTTTCTTTTTCTCTGTGTCCATTCTGGTCCCATGAGTTATGAGGAAATAACAGTCACCACCCGCAGAGCCCCTTACAAGTGGAAGGCATAAATACAACGGGATGCTGCCCGGTACCCCGAGGGGATCGTTAGCAACATTGCTATTTTACCACCCCAGTGCCATGCAGCCCTCGGCACAATGCCTCACACCTTGGCTTTGGTGAACCATAGCCCCTGTTATCCACCTACAGACGTTACCCCCCTCCGTGACGGGAACACCAGGGGTTGGATTTTGGAGGGGAATGCATATGCTGATTGTCTTTCAAAATACTCTGAACTGGCCTTAATGAAATTTTCAGCTTGTTAGCAATTTCACAGATTCTTCTGTTTTTGAGGGCAAGTTTCTTCACTCAAACCATGTTTTCATCTGTTGCGCTCGTCATTGGGTGTTCCAAGTGTCCAGCATTGTTAGCAGAGGTCACACTACTTTTGAACTAAAAAAAAATATTCAAAACTTTGTGTTCTTCCCATTTTCTGCTCTCCATCAGCTACTCGCAACATTTTGGAAGTTTTCGTAACATTTTTCCTCACTTTGAAGCAAAATGTTATGAAGAGATGCTGTTATCTCAACTCTGCTCTTTTCTAGATGCACCAAAACTGCAAATGGTAGCATACACACAGGTACTTAACAAGACATTATGCAACAATCACATGTGCTACAGCCTTATTCAAAGCATGAAATCACTCAGTAGATTCTACTGCTTGTACACCTAGCAGTAGAATTAAATGCCAGCAGCAGTGGTGTTGTCTCACAGTCAGGTCAGAAACCATTTGGTTGCACCACATAAATCATACATTGGACAGAATTCTCACAGTACATAAAAATGTCAGTCTTTAGTGCCCACTTTTTTCCAAATTATTTACTTTATGCAGCATATTAATTTTATTTAAGAAATGGAACAATTTTTTGCTCCATTTCTGGGTAAAAAAAATTGTGCAGCTCCACAGAAAGCAGGCTTCAAAAATCTTACTTGCCATCCACCTGAAGAGTATTTTACAAGTTTACGTAATTTCCACATGGCATTTACGGACAAGCCACACTGCATGGCCGTTTGAAACATCCTGTCTCTGTGTGTGTGTGGAAGTCAGTGTATTAATGCAGTTACTGTTAAAACAAAAGTAATTTGTAAGAATTCCCACGATAGATGATGTTAAGATTTTCATGAAATTAAGGATTAAATATGCTTTTGAAGTTGGAATGTGAATTATTCAGGTTATGGCCATCTTGTGGGTTTCTACACTGTAGCGTGATTAAATATTCCAGCATATCAGAGGAGTGTGCTTACTCCATCTTCAGAAATCAGAATTGGTTCAGGTGTATACTGAAGTGATGTGGTCAGCCAGCCAACTAACCAACCAACCAACCATCCAAACAACCAACCATCCAACCAACCAACCAACCAAGCATGCAGGCAACTAACCAACCAATTAAGCAACCAAAAAGCTAAGGACGGGGACTTGCATAAAGTGCAAATTGATGTCCCTTTGTCTGTTCCTGTGCATGCAACATATTGATGGGTTGTGACATGGAAACAGTATAGGAACTACAATGTGGAATGTGCATACACTAACAGACTTTGCATATTGTCAGGGGGCTTCATGTCATTGTGTTAGAACTTCTGCTCCAAATGGCAATATGTCTTTTTGGTGGGAAGAACTTTGGTTACGTGCATATCTGGGGTTTGGACCCAGAGTGGTTTGGTGACACAGGCTGAATGCCTTTGCAACCTGGTGGGGGGGAGGGGGGGTGGAATCTCTTTGGCTGAAGGCCTTCATGGTTGGTTGGGGGGATTATGGCTCATGCTCCATCACTTATTTATACTATGGCATTTACAAAACCATGGAAGACATCATTCACAGTAGCCAAAAAAATGCTTGGCCCAGTCTGTTCTGTTGACTTCACCACCTCATAAGCAGGCTGATCAGCTGCTGATTTTCAGTGGCATGCAGCCAAGACCTCTGGCAACCTTGTTCAACCCTTGGTCGGCAAATGTGCCTTCAAGGTTGCCAAACTAGGGGGTTCCCCACATTAGCTAATTTTGATATGAAACCCTCTGTTAGTGTTCTGATGTAGTCAGAAAAGATTTGGAGCCTCCAGATTTTTGTGAATGTATCTATGTGTGTTAGTCACAGTGTGAAGACACTTGATTGTACCACCTGCAGCATCCTGACGTGGGTCTGGGAAGCTGACCTCCAGGTAGGACACACGTAGTTCATGATAGGAAGAATGAGCTGCTGATTAAATAAACACCATTTCTGATGGACAGACCACTTTGTTTATTAAGGAGAGGGCTTCTGAAACAACTGTACTGGTTTTTGCTTTTGGATATGTCTCACAGTCTCAATGAAGAACATTGTGTTGCTCTTTGAGAAAATGGCAATCCTCCAGTCCTGTGTCCAGTGCCTGAGCCTGTTCAGTATGTCTCCAGGTAGTCATTGAGCAGCGCGGGCTGGTAGGACATGACAGTGATGGTCATGTCATCCTTGTAGAGAGCCAGCTTGATGTAGCGGGAAGTTGAGAGCCTGTCTTCCACTTGCAGGCTGAAGAACACAGGGGACAAGTCCGCCATGAACCACTCTAGCCCACATGCTATGGCTAGTTGGCGTGGCTGAGTGGAAGGATGTTATAAAAATTTGTGAATGGAAGTAGGGTGATATGGTTTCCACCAGGTACACTGGGGAGTTGAGAATGATGAACTGGTAGAGAAGACCCTCAATCTATACAGTGTTGAGGGCTTTAGCCACCTTCAGTGAAACTGCGCCTGTTATCAAAGTTACTGTTTCATCTTTCAATGAGGCAAGGCAGCTGCAGTGACATACTATATCTGGAACCCAAACTGCAGTAGTCGTCACTTCAGTTTGATCCTAGTGAGTAGGATCTTCTCATATAGCTGGTGATGCAGCATGGAAGGAAATGTGTTGCTGATGTAGGAAGGTTTGAGAGAATGTGACCAATTCCAGCTGTGGAAAGGGGGAAGAGCAGATAGGACTTGTCCAGAGCCAATTGGCTTTGTGAATTTCAAAGGTGTCCTTTTTCAGGTCCTCAATCAGTGACAGATGTGAAAGTAACGTGATTTGTGGTAGGTAGATATGTGCCAGTGATGTACTTTATTTATGTTGGTGATGGTATTGAAGTAAGGTAGTTTTACTTCAGATGGATGATGCTATTTTATCTGCTGACTTCTTTCTTTCACAGAATGGATGAGAGGCTTTCATAATCTGCTTTGTGAGACTTCTTCCTGGTTCATGTTGGTAGAGTGTAGTTCAGTTTCTTATTGCTTCCTTCATGAGCCAGTGCATGCATCTGGATTTTCTGGCCAGGATGCCAGTGTTGTTGAAAATGATCTGATGCCCAAGATCAGTTTTGTATTGCACCAGGCAAACTTCTGTGTTTGGTACAGTTGGATATGGCAGTGGTGTTCCTTCACCCTGGTCTTGATGGAGCCACCAGTTTATACAATATTCTCTGTACCACATTTGTGGGGATGGTATATATGCTTGGAAATTTTAGGCCCAAGCTATCTTTTATGGGATGGAGCAAGCTGGAGAATTTTCTGGCTAGTAGTCCATCTGTCTTAGTGATATGTTTAGATAACACTCAGCTGATGGTTGAAACTGTCTTGAATGAAGGGTGTGAACACAGCTGTTGTGTGGCAGTCTGGCAGTGTTGTGATCTTCTGCTGAGACAGGCTTACAACTCACTGGGTTTCTTTTGTGCTGTATGCACTATTTCAGAAGGGGTGTGGCATGTGTTGAGTTCAGCCACGAGACTCTCATTGCAGATGGATTTGGCCCTATGTGCTTATTAAAGTGGACAGCACTGAGCACTTGTCTGCTGAGTGGCATTTCGATCTCACATTCAGATGAAGGTTTGTGTGGGTTGTTTTTCTGAATACATGGTGACACAAGGATTTGTCCAATTCACAACACGCAACCAACAAAATGCAACTTTCTCTAAAGGGAAGCAGTAGAATTTGAGATCCACCCCCAACAACATGAACAGAGAGGACAGATTCTTCTGAAGCAGATCATAGGAGCCTCACATCCATTCTGAAAGAAAGAAGTCAGCAGGTGTTAAAGAATTAAATAGCCTTCTCACCTTCTTGAGGTAACACTACCTCACTTAAATATTGATGCCCACATGAATGAAATATGTCACTGGCAAATATCCATCTACCAGTGGTTACATTGTTTTTACATCTTCCACTGGTTGAGGCCCAGAAAGGGACTGTTTTTGGAATTTTCAACTCACATTGACCCTGGAGAAGTCCTATTCCTTCTTCCACTTCCATAGCTGTGGTTGGTCAAATTCCCTCTAACTTTCCTGTATGTCTGACACATTTTCTTCCACCACATCACTTCAGCATGCATTCCAAACAATTCAGTTACCCGGAAAATGGAAATAGCTTATTGCTCCAAAATGTCAGAACATTTAATCACTACATGGTGTAAAAGGCTAATAGAATAGAATACGGAAGGGCTGGCACCACAGTGACCCGTGCACTTTGACCATTATCGATCTTTTGTGCAACCCTTTAGCGCAGTCATTCAGCAGTCCCGCACGTTGAACAAAGTGCAGTATCTTACTGACAGAGATGTCTTCAAAGTCACCTGGTTTCATAAAATGATGACCCAGGTGCCTGAATCTTAGTGTGGCCAAAGCCTCACAATCACAAAGAACATATGAGGCCGTTTCAGATGCCTGTTTGCATCTATTGCACTCGGGACTGTTTACCAGCCCCAGTCTAAATAGGTGTCCTTTTAAATGACAATGTCCTGTCAGCAACCCTGTCATTATTCTTAGCTGGTTTCTGCTCAGATTGAGCAATTCACCAGCTTTTCTTGCAGAGGGTTTTTTTAAGAAAGCCCTTAGCCTGCTTTTGTCCATGTGTGGACTGCCAATGCTCCTCATGTTTCCTACTCGTCCAGTCCCTGATCACTCCCCTGGCAACCTTTGCAGATATACCAAGTGCAGGCTCAGGTCCTATGAATGGATATGAGGAGCCCTGTCTGGCTAACTGATCTGCTATTTCATTGCCATCAATTCCCATATGTCCTGGCACCCATACCAGTTGGATCCTGTTATGTTTTGCCAGTTTCACCAGGGATTGAGGGCAGTCCCAGACTAGTTTGGAATTTATCTGGTAGCTGTCAAGGGCCTTGATGGCTGCCTGACTGTCAGAAAGAATATAGATGTTCCTACCTGTGTAGCCATTTTCTGTATTCTACATTATACAAGCCTTAATGACATATATTTCAGTCAGCCTGGAATACCATGGTATGGAGCCCAAGACTGAAGCTGTGCCCCCTTCTTGAGCCCCATCTATACACACCAGCACCAGTGCCTTTATTGGTCTTGGACCCATCTGTGTACCAGACCAGCCCCCCTTTGTTGTCTGGGATGAACCCATTCTGCCATTCACACTTGTCAGGGAACTTGACTGTTAATGGATTGTGGTATGCATATCTCGGAAGCTTCCTGTCAGACCCCATTTGTAGGATGGGTTCGTGCTCCATATCCCGAGATGTTTTGGTGTGACCAAAATCAGTGGATTTAGGTTTCCACTGCTGGTCACACATTAGCCTGTAAATCCCTGCCTGGGCCTCTGCCTCAATCATCACATGAAGAGAAGAAAGTCCTAGGAGGACCTCCATTGCAGCCATTGGGGTCGTCTTCATCGCCCCTGTAATAGCCAGACAGGCTGATCTCTCTATCTTACTGAGCTCTGTCCCGCTGACATTGTATCTAACCCTCGGCCACCAAACCGTGGAGCCATAGGTCAATATGTGTCTCATCATCATGGTGTAGATCCTATGCACCACCCTGGGTTTCAGACCCCAAGTTTTACCAAATGTGCCCTTCTTCTTCTTCGTCTTCGGTGGCACTACAGTCCAATGCGGACCTTCGCCTCCTTAATGGCCCTTTCCCAGTCAGCTCTGTTTTTTTACCTTTCTTTCCAGTTGTTAATTTTACACTTCTTAATGTCTGTTTGTACACAATTCCATCTGTTTCTTGGTCGTCCTCTTGGTCGACTTCCTTGAGGATTCTTATTAAATACTTGACTTACTGTTCTTTTATTCTCCATTCTGTTAACATGACCAATCCATTTGAGCCGACTTATTCTGACAAATGACAGTATATCTAAATCTCCAAACACCTGCTTTAGTTCCTTGTTATGTCGCTTTCTCCAATTTTCATTTACTTTAATTGCCCCAAATATTCTTCTCAAAATTTTTCGTTCAAAAACTGCCAGCCCTTTAGCAATGTCCTTATTCAATGTCCACGCTTCTGCTCCGTATGTTACCACAGGTCTTATTAATGTCTTATAAATTTTAACTTTTTCTGCTCTACGTACTGATTGACTCTTTAGTAAAGGAAGAAGTGCATAGTATGCTCTATTTGCATTTGTAATTCTTTTTTCAATCTCCGGTCTTAATTCATTTTTATTTGTTAAAACTGTACCAAGATATGTATAGTCTTTCACTATTTCAAAATTATATGTACCAATTTTTACATTTTCATTCTCTTTGTAGGGCTTTCGTGATACTGTCATAAATTTTGTCTTTTTCTCATTTATTTCTAATCCCATCTTATTTGCTTGTTCTATCAGTGAAGTAAATACTTCTTTTACATCCTGTAATCTTCTTCCCATAATGACCACATCATCAGCATATGCCATAATTTGACTGCATTTGTCAAAAATAGTTCCCTTTGTTTCTACTTTAGATCTTCTTGTCGCAGTTTCTAGCACTACATTAAATAACAAAGGAGCAATTGCGTCTCCTTGTCTCAAACCTTTCATAACTTCAAATTCCGGAGACAAATGTTTACCTATTTTAACCTTAGCATATATTTCATTAACCAAATGTGCCCTTACAGGTCCAAAGAGCCCTCAAAGCCTCCTGTAGAAGCTCTGAGACAATGTTTGGGAATTTTCCACGGATAAGGATAGCAATGTCATCTGCGTATCCCAGTGTATAGTAGCCACTCCCATTGAGTCCTCCTATGAGTTTGTCCACAACCAGGCTCCACAGCAGAGGTGATAGAATGCCCCCCCTGCGGACAGCCCCTGGCCACAGACTCCTCCAGAGTTTCTCCTGCAAGCGTGGCTGTGATTTTCGTGCTGCCTAGCATGGAGCCGATCCAACAACAGATCGAGTCTTCAAGCCCATGCTGTTTGGCAGCCTTTGTTATAATGTCAAATGAGGTGCTATCAAAAGCTCCCTCAATATCTAGAAAAGCTCCAAGTGTAACTTCGCTGTTTTCCACTGCTTCCTCTATATGTGTGATCACATGATACAGTGCAGTTTCAGTGGACCTCCGTGGTTGGTAGGCAAATTGGTATTGATGTAGGGGATGCAGCCCCAAAATCTTGTCCCTAATGTGCCTGTCCACCAATTTTTCCATTGTTTTCAGCATGAAGGATGATAGACTAATAGGATGATATGCCTTAGCCTCGGTATAGTTGGCCTTCCCGGGTTTAGGGATAAACGTCACCTTGACCTGCCTCCAGGCTTTGGGTATATACCCTCTTGCTAGGCAGGCTCTAAAGATACGGCACAGATGAGTCGTTAAGTGTTTGACTCCTTGTTGCAAGAGAGCAGGTACAATTCCATCAGTCCCTGCCGATTTAAATGGTTTGAATGTGCTAATGCCCATCTTATTTTAGACTGGTTAATGACCCTTTTAGACAGTTCCCAGTCCTCCCTGTGAGCAGCAAATGCTCTCAGGTTTGGCTGCCTCTGTCCTTCCAAGGTTACTTCTTCTCCAGCAGACCCTGGAAAATGAACTCTATATAGTTCCCTCGGGGTCTCTTTTCCAGATTGTATCAGCCATCAAATAGTTCAATAGATTCCACCCTGTTGGCCGACTGACTGGCCATGATCCTCATGAGTCTGGCCCTGTCAGGTACGTCCTCGATCCCCTGACAGTAGTCCCTCCAAGAGGACCGTTTGGCTTTTCTAATTTCTTTGTTGTAACAGGTGAGGGCCGTCTTATATGATTCCCAGTCACCTGTCCTCTTAGCTTGATTAAAAAGCTGTCTTCTTGAAGCTTTAAGGCGGCTCAACTCTTTGTTCCACCAAGGAACCGTCCTTGGCGAGAGAGCCACCCTGGCTGGACGGTTTTGGTGATAGGACAAGAGGGTGGCCTGTTGCAACAAGTCAACAGCCAGCTCTACATCCCGCACTGAGTGTATAACCCTTGGTACAACTCCTAGATTTACCTTTAGGTCTTCCCGATATGATTCCCAATTGGTTCTCTTGGGGTTGCGATATGTGAGCCTGGTAACTTCCAGGTCCCCCACTTGAAACACTATGTATCTGTGGTCTGACAAAGAGATTTCATCAGATACATGCCAGTTAGTCACTAGGTCCCCGATCTTGACAGTCCCTAGTGTCAAATCTATAACCTCCTTCCTATTACTAATTACAAAAGTAGGCTCGTTACCTTTATTAAGAATACTGAGATTTGTGCTAACCAAAATTCCATTAAGCACTGTCCTCGTGGATTGATGTCCGTGCTCCCCCATATAATGTGGTGTGCATTGGCATCACATCCAATGATGAGCTGCAGTTTATTCCTACTGCAGTAGTGAACGACTTCCCTTAACCCCTTTGACGGGGGTGGTTCATCTGAATCATAGGGGAAGTATGCCGAGGTAACAATAAGTTCCCTCTTGCTCCCTCCTCTAGTGTAATTCACCCTCACCATCGTCACATCCCTAGAACAGAGCTCTGACAGTGGAAAGGCATGAACTGTGTTCCTGACAAAAATGCCGGTTCTAGGAGCAATGCCAGGTCCAGCAGAAAACAATGTCCCCCTTATGTTGCGTAACCCTCGTATTTGGTCCCCATAAACTCGGGGTTCCTGAATAAGTGCTATATCTATCTCCCCTATGAGGAGAGTTTTCGGCAAAGAAGTGCTGTTGCCGCCTTGCTGTGGTGCAGATTAATTTGAATAAATTTACATTTTCGGGACATCTTGTGTCCGTTTGTCCTTGACTTTTGTCAGATTCTCAATGTCCCTAGGTTTGCTGGGAATACCAGCTCCCTGGGGTGGTTTGCCAGACTGGCTGGCCCCCTGTTGAGCACAACTAGGCAGGTCCTTCTGTACCACAGCGTCCCTGCTTTTGATAGGTTTTTTAATTCATGTTTTCTCCATAAGAGTCCCATGAGTAATGGGGAAATAACAGTCACCACCTGCAGAGCCCCTTACGAGTGGAAGGCATAAATACAACGGGGTGCTGCCTGGTGCCCCGAGGGGATCATCAGCGACACTGCTATTACCACCCCAGTGCCATACAGCCCTCGGCACGATGCCTCACACCTTGGCTTGGGTGAACCATTGCCCCTGTTAGCCACCTATAGACGTTACCCCTCTCCACGACAGGGACGCCAGAGGTTGGATTTTGGAGGGGTAAAAGGCCAAAATATTTCCATCATTTGAACAACAGCTACTCTGAACACTTGAAAGCTTATATCATGTGAATTGTATTTAAATTTTTTAATTTTGCAGCAAGTTGCAGCGCAGAACAGGGGGTCAGTGAATTCTCCACCTACCTTCAAGAACTGCATCCAGTTGGCAGCTTGTGCGGCGAATCAAATCCTGCCTATGAACCCGGATCTCCCTGCAGATATCTTCACTTCTTGCCTTACCACTCCCATCAAGATTGCACTGAGATGGTGAGGAGCCTGTTTACTTCTTCAGATATACATGGAAGTTTAAAAAAATAAGGTAACAAACAAACACTTTGATGTCAAGAACTTTATTCTGACTTTGATCTGTACTGTAGACCCTCAAATGAATGGACTGATAAGGGGAGTGGGTGTCCGGTACTTCCAAATTTTATATATATATATGTATATATATAGCCTAAAAAATCGCCAAAACAATAATGTAGTACTGTATATGTAACACTAATGCATACACATAATACGTTACACAAATATAATTAACATTGTAGTGAATGTAAATAAATGATAATTAAGGATACAAGCCTGTGCCAGTACTCTTACATATTAAAAAACTCGTACATATTAAAAAAATTACATAATAGTAAATTACTGTATGTCAGAAGAGCTGTGAAGCCCCACTGTTTGACTTGTGGAATGACTTGTAGATGGCTTCAGCTAAGAACTCACAGTTTTAGAAAATGGTTTAAAGAAGGAATCTAGCATTGTTTGTGTCCCACTTTGATATTACTCATTATGATAATTTCTGTCATAGTGCATAAATGTGCATAGCAGGGTTGCACCTCCTTGTCGTCAGACATATCAACATAATTTATGAGACTGTCAATCCACTCACGTAACTCTGATATTTTCGGTGTCTTCTGTGGTACTTCTTCCTCATCACTGTCTTCATCTTCTTTATCCCAAACAAGAATCTGATCAGCAATTTCTTCTGGAGTCGATACTTGGTATCCAGGATCACCGCCACTTTCCTCCAGCCATGTCTTCACATTCTCCAGTGTGACATCTCATTCCCCAGCAGCCATTAATTTCCAGTGGAAATCACTGCCTTGAATTCCCGCAAAATCAAACTCAGTTTCAGTATCTTTAAGTAATTTCTTTCAGCTGTTTGCCAGTGTAGTTGTCTTGATATCTTTCCATGTTGCAGCAAAGTTGTAAATCGCCGACTTCAGATTATAATTCTTGATATTTCATAACGTACATTGGCCTTGGGCATCATTTTCCAAATCTTCCTCGTCCTTGATCACTACCAAAACTTCATTCAGATATCTCCTTTGATATCCCCTCTTGCAGGCTACAATTACACCCTGATCCATAGGCTGTATTATGGATGTGCTATTAGGGGGCAAGAACATGACCCTACTTTTGCCGTTATTACTGATTTATTGCTCAGCACTAGGATGAGCAGGTGCATTGTCCAGTAACAGTAGAACTTAATTTCCTCAGGATCAATTTTAAGGACCTCCTTCTGGTATTTATGTGCTTCGGCATGGAAATGTTTAAAAAACCATTCAGAAAAAATCTCTCTCTTGAATGAGGCTTTCTAGCAAGATAATAAATCACTGGCAACTCTCGCATGCAGTCTTTCAAAACACACGGGTGTGCTGAATGCCTAACCACCGGTAACTTTTAACTGATCGTACCATCAGCATTAGCACAACATGGTGCTGAAAAGTGTTCTTTACTTATCTTACGGCCAGGTGTCTGTGCTTCCTGATTAAAAGCTTGGGTATTGTTGGGAAGTGAACGCCAAAACAGTTCCATCTTTTCTGCATTATACATTTGAGATAAATGCATGTCCCCTTAAATTGATTTAACTTTAAACAAAATGGCTCCACATCTTCTGTTGCAGCACTTCCACCCTCACTGTGTAAATTTCTGTTTCCCAGTCCATGACGATTATGGAATCATCACAGCCAACCGTCACTAGCCCAGGAATTTTCTATGTTCAGATGCTTAGCTTGTGTATTAGCAGCTGTACAGAGCTCCAACCCACAAACATTAACACCTGCTGAACATTCCTGAATGTACCATTTGTAAACTGCTTCCTCAGGGTTTTTTCTGTAGCCACTTTCATGTGCTGCCTAGCACCTACTGAGTAGCTAGACTGAGAAGAATCTATGCTGTACTTTAGAGCATAAGCCCTTAGTTTATCTTTAGCCCTATGTATATTCGACACAGATTGTTTCTTAACACCATACTCATCACCTAAACATGCAACCGACACACCTGACTCCAGCTTCTTTATAAGGTCTAGTTTCTTAGAAACGCTTAAAACAATGCATCTCCTGTTAGCACTATCACTTTGTCTCGAAGCTATCATTAAATAGAATTTAATAAATTTCAGATAAACATAATAAATCCACAATCCGGGTTATGAAAAGACCACTACACTACCACCTCCAAATGAGTGTCAGTAAGACTGAGCGCATGTCCATGTCCGCCATGCAACGGCTGCTTCATTGGTTAACAGTCAAGACCCCTAATTTCACATAGTCCCATTGCGGATGAAAATTTCGGAACCAACAGATTTCGTCCATTATTTCCAAAATCCATACATAAGAGGTCCCTTAATTTGAGGGTCTACAGTACATGGCACATGGGTAGCAGATGTTACATACAGGACCTCCACATAGTCACTGTTGACATTTAAGCATGTGTCCTACCATGGCACCTAGGTTTGTGTTCTAGCTCAGAAGAAATAGGTATCAGGTGCCTGTAGGTGGGAGTTGGCAATTTTGCCTCACATCAAGTGTCTGTCACAAATTACTTACCAGCTGGGTGCTTCTTAGGAGGTCAAATGAGGTGGAAATCACTGGGTCTGATACTGCCAATCAGACTTGTGACTGGTTGTGGTGCTACAGCTACAAGGTTATGGACCATCCTCCATGCAGTCCCAGTTTTGAGTATGGTGATTTATATATTTTTTGACTCCTTAAGAAGCACCTGGCCAACACGTGTTTTGTAGCAGATGCCAACCTAAAGCAAGCTGTCACCTCCTAACTACAGACACTTGACACCATTTTCTTCCACACTGGGATACAAGCCTTGGTGCCACAGTGGGACAAATGCTTAAATATGAGTTGAACCACGCAGAATGTCTGATGTGTACCATCTCTCCTGGGCATGTGCCGTGTATACATTGAAGTCAAAATGATGTTCGTGGATCAGTGTGTTTGTGACCTTATTATCTAAACCCCTTTTTAACGTAATTGTCTTTGGCCAGTATTCTTTCCTGCTGGAAAATAGAATGCGTATGAGATCACTAAGCTATTTTTGTGTCCTACAATTTCAATTTCTGACACAGTAGACTGATTTTCACAAGACATGCTGTTATTTTAATGTTGTACTTTTTTAGTTTATTACAATCAGTGATGGCATGGCAGATGCCCTGGAAATTAAGTTAACCATTAGAAAGATGGCAGTGGTGCAAAACTTTCAGGTTTTTTCCAGTGAATTTTACAAAGACCAAATCTGTACTTAAATAGTAAGTTTTTCCAGCAAAGGAAATGATGATGGTGGTGGTGGTGGTGGTGGTTGTGGTTGTTGTTTTTGTTGTTTTTGTTGTTTTGGTGGTGGTGGTGGTGGTGGTGGGGGCGTTTGTGGAGGCAATTAAAACAACAGTAGATAAGTGTGTTGGTGGTGTAGGTAACAGAGAGGCGAGGGGGGAACCAGGTGGAGGACATATGTTCTATGTGTTGAAGGTGGAGAGGAGCTCCTGGACATCAGGTGGCCAAATATGAACAAGGCAATATCAGTCAGGAAGTTACTGAGTTGTAATAAGACCACAGAAATGAGAAATCTAGGTTCCCTTGCATGTAAGATTAAATGTAAATGGGAAAACCAGCTGAAGAAAACAGAACTGAGGTTGGAAGAATAAGAAGTAGTTTGTATGTAGGATGGATAGGCTAGTAAATGGGAGAAAAATTAAGTAAAAAGATCATACCTTAAACCTAGAAAATAAAACTCAGAACTAGAGATGAAGAGTAAAAGAAGTGCCTGGTAAATAATACATAATTAAGATAAACATTTGATAAACAATACAGGACTCATGATTAACAGAAGGGATGTATACTGCAGAAAGCCTGGTGTTAGCAGGCACATCCCTCGAATTCTGTAATGTGACTCAGTTTATAAATTATATTATTACAACAATTATGTTAGTATTAGTAGTAGTAGTAGTAGTAGTAGTAGTAGTAGTAGTAGTAGTTGTTGTTGTTGTGGTGGTGGTGGTAATTGTCATCATCTTTGCAGCCACTAAGTATTTGATTTGAGTAGAATCCAGTATGATTATCATCTTTCCATGAGTCCAGCATTCTAGCCCATAAGCTAGGTAGAATATTTTCTGGAATTCAAATTTGTATCATCTAGATATGATATGAACACCACAAGATTTGGTGGGCTGGAAGTCATTAAAGCAAGAATGTATGCTTTATAACTTCTGTCCAGATTTTCTTGTTTATGGATTTTGTTACTTAGCTGGGTTGTAAGTTTACACAAAGCTGTTGCTACTCATTTGATTCTTGTAACAAAAATCAAGTTTGAATTTGTTTTATATCTTATGGTTCTCTAAATTAAGGCTTTGGAATTATGAATAATGCATAAAGGCCACAGGTGAAAATAAAATCTGTGAATCAGTAGTATTGTGCTACTGTTTCGATTACATAGTCTCTGAATCGTGTGATAACTAGTATAAAGCCTTTAGAATTTGAGTAGAAAATTGTTAAAAGCAAGCAATGCCAAAATTACTTAACCTCAGTACCTTGAAAAGTCTGGGAAGACTACATGTGTTCTACAAAGGTCATTCAAATGAAAACCAGCAAAATTGTGTTGTATAGTATAGGATTGTACAGTGATATGCTTTGGAATCAGCTTAAGCCAGCAATTTGAAGAAAACATCATGCTTTGTCTTGTGGTGTGTGTCTGCAGCATGACAATGCCCAACATCATACAGCCTGTCATACCTTGCAACAGATTCCAGATTTAAAGTTGTATCTCCACCTTGCTGTGGTAGGGCCTTGTGAGTTTCAGTAATCCTGAGAGCTATGTCGGCGGTAGCATTGCTACCAGTAGGGTCTCCCAAGCCAGACAGATCAAGAGGGTAGGAACCAGACAAAGAGAGATGCCTAGGAGAAGGGAACTCCGATACAAATTCCTCTGATGCTGGAAGCAGCAACATGAGTAGCAACTTGAAACACATAGCAAAAGATGCTCGAGATGGTTCATGATCATGTAGCAACAGGCATGACCAGAGTGGTTTGGACGGCTGCTGTAGTGCGATGTTGAAAGCAAATGAAAGAACTACCACATTATTACTTTCCGTGGATAGTCTCTTTCCAAAAACAGAGACAAATGCAAGATGCTTCCTCTGGAGACAAAACAATTTGAGGTAAACTGCTCCACCATTCGGATTTCTGGGTGGGGGAGTGTTTCTAAAGGAGACACTGCAAAGAGAAACTAAAGGTACATTGCAGCATCAGGCTTGGAATGTAGAATGTAAGGACCATGAATCAAGGAGGTAAGCTCGAGAATTTGAAAAAGGAGCTGCAGAAGAATGCAGTGTCTGTTCTAAGTGTCAGTATGGTGGAAGGGACAAGGTGAAATAACAAGTGGTGATTTTACAGTGTATTATTCCGGGGGTGAAAGGGCTGTAAGAGGCGTAGCAGTAGTGGTGCATAAAAGCATAGTGAGAAGTGTTGCTAACGATATTGTGTGTAATGACAGGATAATTGCTCTTAAAATAAAGGCAGAACCAGTAAGGATTTTGTTGGTGCAAGTGTTCATGCCAAAATTGGAGTATGAAGATGACAAAGTGGAAGAATTGTACGATATAATTGAAGAAAGTCTTGAAGAGAATGGAAAAGGTGAGACAAACACCACCATAATGGGAGACTGGAACAGTGTGGTTGGAGATAAATCATATTGAAACATTGTTGGACCACATGGGCAGTGCAGGAGCAATCAGAAAGGTCAAATGCTCATCGAGTTTTGTAAAAGGACTAGACTTGTCTTCACCTACACATGGTTTAAGAAGCCTAGGAGAAGATTGTACACCTGGAAAGCACCAGGAGATTGAAGTCAACATCAGTTGGATTATGTACTTGTGAATCATTGAGGTCTGGGATAAAAATGATTGGTTATACGAGGGTCAACACGGTTTCAGGCCGGGATATTTGTGTGAAAGTCAAGTAATCACGGTTTGCCAGGACATTGCCGACTCTCTGGATAATGGAGACAGGGTAGACGCTATTATAATAGATTTTTCGAAGGCTTTCGATTTAGTTCCTCATGATCAGCTGCTTGCGAAAATTGCAGTCTCGGGCATGGATTCAAGGGTAGTTGTATGGGTAAGAGAATTCCTTTTGGGTCATACACAGAGAGTCAGGGTAGGAGGGCAATTATCAGAGGAGGTCAGAGTAACGTCAGGTGTACCGCAAGGAAGCGTATTGGGCCCACTTCTGTTTCTAGTGTACGTTGATGACATTTGGAGGAATATTGAGTCAACTATTTGACTTTTCACAGATGACTGTGTAATATGTAGGAAAATTGTAAATACAATTGACATAAAAAAGTTGCAGATAGTTCTGGACAGACTGGGGGAGTGGGCGATTGAAAATGCGATGAAAATAAATCCAGGTAAAAGTAAGGCAGTTTGTTTCACGAGAGCCCTGCTGAAGGATCCACTAGGTTACTCTTTACGGGACGAAGTAATTCCGGAAGTGAGCAGATGTAAATACTTGGGAATAATCTTATGCAGCGATTTAAGCTGGGCTGACCAAGTTTATTACACGGTGAGAAAAGCTTGGAAGGCACTTCATTTCACAATGCGTATTCTCAAAAAGGGAAATAGTAATACTAAAAGTTTAGCCTGCACATCACTAGTGCGTCTGATTCTTGAGTATGGGGCTGCATGCTGGGATCCATACAGGGAGGGACAGATAAATGTGTTAGACCGGGTACAACAGAAAGTGGCTAAACTTGCAAATCATACGACCGATTCGAACTGGGAAGCTCCGGTGCAGAGCAGAAAGATAGCACGCATATGTGCTCTCTTCAAAGCATACACTGGAGAACGAGCTTGGAAGGCTATAGGTGACAGATTACAAAGGCCATACTATCTGAGCAGGATCAATCATGATCAGAAAATTAGGAACACGAAGCAAAGGATGGATATCAGGAAATATTCCTTTGTAAATAGGACCATCCAACTCTGGCACCAACTACCTGCAGATGCTTTAGGGACTTTCCTCTGTAAGCCGAGTATTTTTAGGAAGAGGGATAGGAAAGTGATAAGTGAGGTAAAGTGAAGGATATAGAAGTGAGGGGAAAATCATCTAATAATGCAGTGAAGTGAAATGAAATAAAGGGAGGCAAAACAGGGGGTGCCGTGAAGTGTATATAAGCGTAGTGAAGTGGAGTGAAGTGAAGGTCCTGGTGAAATGTGTGTGCATCACTTCTTCAAGATATGGATTTTTATTTTTGTATAGTATGGTTGACTCATTGCTTTGTATACCTAATTATTTTTAACTCTGATTCATCTACGTAAGGTTTTTTTTTAAGTTAGGCTTGTCTACCTTTTTTTTATACTATGTGTGTTTTATTGTTTTTGTAAGTTTATGTGTTGTGTATTGTTTTGAGTGTTTTTGTTATTTTTTGTGATGTATGTTATTCTGTGTTGTGTGTCATTGTAGTACCACTGCCCCCAGGTATAAGTCCACTTGCAGTAATAATAAATTATAATACCTAATAATTCAGAAACAGTATGAAGGATGTGCAGACAATTCCTGGAGCAGATATTGACTCTGACAACAACTTACTGGTTGCAAAGATCTGCACTGGAGTTCCTAAAAGGAAAACCAAGATGGGGTCTGGAGAAGTTATATGCTGAAAGACAGAAAGTGCAAGATACTCTAGAAGAAAAACTCGGTGCAGTAGAATGTGAAAGGGGGAATTTGGAAGTGCAGTGGAACAATATCAAGAAATGTGTGTTAGATACTATGAGTAATTTGGTTGGGAAAGTAGAAAGGAAAGCAAGAAAGCCATGGATTACACAGGAAATGATCAATGCAGTGGATGAATGAAGGAAATGGCAGAATGTAAACAATGAAGAAGGAAGGAAGAACTACAGAAGACTGAGGAACAAATTGAAAAAGCCACAGACGCGGCCAAGAAGGAATATCTTGAGAGCATGTGTGACAAGATCATGGAATTTTGAAGAACAGGACATTATGATTTAATGTACATGAAGACAAAGGAACTGGTTGGAAAGAAAACCATGGGATTTAAAACATTGGCCATGAAGACTCTAAAGGGAATATACTAGTTGATAAGAGACAAGTACTGATAACTTGGGAGAATTATAAACAGAGCTCTACGATCAACCAAATTGACCAGAAAACCTAGAAGTCGAACCCAAAGAGGAAGTAGATGCAGAGGGGGAAGGTCCTTATATTTTGCATGGTGAAGTAGAAAATGCTATCAAGAGATGAGGGATAAGGTTACAGGATATGATGAGGTACTTGGGGATGTACTCAAACTGTTGGGAGAAGATGGTCTGAGAGTAATGACACAACTGATCAACAACATATGTGAAACTGGAGAGAGGCCCAAGGATTTCACTGAAGTTACAATGATTGCCTTAAAGAAGAATCCTAAAGCTACGAAATGCAATGACCGTCGCACAATCAGCCTCATCGCACATACAGCAAAGACAGTAGCGAGAATACTTAAAAGAGGAATTTAAAGGAAAATTGAGGATGTACTTGGAGAAGATCAATTTGGATTTAGAAGAGGAAAAGGAACTAGGGATGCAATTGGGATGCTGAGAAGAATATCAGAACAAACTTTGGACATGGACAAGGAATTGTGTGCATGCTTCATAGACTGGCAGATTGCATTTGACTGTGTATACTGGAGTTAGACAATGATGCTGTTTGTTGCCTATTCTGTTCAACTTGTACAGTTAATACCTTACCAAGGAAGCTCTTGAAGGGTTTGGAGACTTGATAATCTCAGGACAAGTATTTTGCACTGTGAAATATACAATGACCTTGTGCTACTGGCTAAGGAAGAAACGGTGCTACAGGTCATGATTGATAGACTAATTGAAACTGGAAGATGCTATGGAAAGGAAATGAATGTGGAAAAATCTAAGGTGATGAGAATCTCGAGGCAACCATCCCCAATATAGATTATGATAGGACAAAAACAGCTGGAGAATGTGGAATATCTCAACTTTTTGGGTAGCATGATAACAAATGGTGCAAGATGTACACGTGAAATTAAATCCAGGATTGCCACGGCAAAAGCAGCTTCAACAAGAAGTCTTTTCACCAGCAAATTGGACTTAAATTTAAGGAAGAAACTAGTAAAGTGCTACATTTGGAGTGTAGCTTTGTATGGTGCTGACATTTGGATGCTTTGGAAAGTAGATTGGAAATACCTGGAGGGTTTTGAAGTGTGGTGCTGGAGAAGGATGGAGAAGATCAGTTGGACCGATTGTGTGAGAAATGAGGAAGTATTACATAGAGGCAAGGAAGAGAGGAATATCCTACAAACAGTAAAAAGAAGGAAGGCTAACTGGATTGGTCCCATGTTGTGTAGGAACTGCCTTCGAAAACATGTTATTGAAGGAAAGATAGAGGGAAGGATAGAAGTGATGGGAAGACGAGGAAGAAGACTTAAGTAGCTACTGGATGATCTCAAGGAAAGGAGAGGATACTGGAAGTTGAAAGAGGAAGCGCTAGATTGACCTCTGTGGAGAACTCACTTTGGAAGAGGCTGTGGACCTCTCTTAAGACACAACAGGATGAATGAATGAATGAATGAATGAATGAATGAATGTGTTACCCTACCCGCCATATTTACCAGATTGGCACTCAGCGATTTTCACCTCTTTTGGCCCCTAAAAGATGCTATATGTGGACATCACTTTAGATCAGATGAGGAAGTAAAGGAGGTAGTGCATGACAGGTTGGCATAGCAACCAAAAGGCTTCTTCTCCTGAGGAATTTGTACCTTAGTGGAACGTTGGAGGAGGTGTGTAGAATGTGGTGGGGAATACATTGAAGATTAATGTCAGTGTACTGCATCTGTTTTTGCAATAAATCACTTTATACAGTTTTTCTGGCTTTCATTTGAATGACCCTTGTAATATACCAACTGGGAGCAGAGCATCTTATTGACCACTAAACAATCTAAATATGTTTATTTCAGTCACAGCTTGACCAGCTCATAACAGTAGCTGGTTGAGTGAACAGATGGGTGCAACTTTCAAAAGAAGTGGTTTGTGTTTGTAGCTTTGTTTCATTGAATGTGCACAATGCCAACAATGACCATTTTCCTTGCAGATGTTGAGATTGCATTGCTGTCAGAAGCATAGACACATGTCACTGCCACGTGGTGACCCTATTCGTAACTGTTATTAACTAAAAACTGCCACATAGTAACAGACTAGCAGCTCTTATTTAGGTGTTATATGTAAGGATCTTGTCTGTTCTTAATACTCTGTGTTGTGTTTTAGGTTTGTGATGCAAAATACTTCAAAGTTGGTTCCCAAAATATCAATCGATCTTATAGACAAGTAAGTATTCTGATTTCAGTGTCTGAATGCTATTTAGATAAGGAAGATGCATATAAAGCAAAATTCAAGTTTATTGCTACTATGTGAATAGAGATTTTGGTTGTTGACCAGAATAGTAATAGTATGACTAGTGTGTTTCTTTTTTCACGGAAGTAAATATGTTTTAAAGATGAATGAATGAATGCAGTAAACTGGGAAGTACTTAATATGTATTCAGTCAAATGGGATGCTGTTATGTAGTGGATAATGCGATAGATGGATGGAATGTGATGTATTGTACTCTGACTTGTCCTGCACCCTTCTACCGAGTATCTGTAGGATGTACCTCAGTCTCGCTGCCTATCCATCGATCATGATGATAAGTGTTTTTTTAAACTCTGTAGGTTCTGTTTAAAAAAAATAGGAGGATATTAAAGGAAAACATATTTTAAGTGCTTGTGTTCTGTTGCCTGCCCGGCTCATTCACTTTTTATAATCTCTCCCACTACAACAACACCACACTGATGCAGCTTTGTAATGTAGAACATGATATACATAGGTCATTCATAAATGACTGGGACTATCAGCAACACCACATGACAGCTGGAAGCTAGACTGCTGCTATATCTGACACTATATAGACTGTGGTTAGTAGGACATTTACCCACACAGTGGCAACAGAGGCCTTCATGTGTGTTGTGCAGCACAGTCCTTTCTCAATTAAGTCACATACATTGGAGGACAGTATCTTGGAAGGAGATTGTCATGGACAAAGTTGGACTGCATAGTTCTTGTTGAAGGACGGTGTTTCAGCTGCTGACCTTCACCATCAGTTAAGAGCAGTAAGTGACGAAGCAACACTTTGCTGCAGCACTGTTTTCCAAAGGGTGGAGCCCCTTCAACAGCAGATATGGGAGTGTCAAGGAAGGAGTCAGCGCAGGCCGACTGGCAACAGCCCACATACCATCAAAGGTGCAGCGTGTCTCCAAGATCATTATGGAGAACTGATGTGTGACAGTTGATGAATTGCGGCTTGCAACAGCCTGTGTCATGCAACACTTTATGCAATAATGCATGAAGACTTGATAATAAAAAAAATGTGTGCACAATGGGTGCCATGTGATCTGATGCCAGATGACAGATAAGGGTGGAACAATGTTGTGAGCTGCTTGCAAATCACAGTAAGGACCGTGAAGGTTCCTTTGCCAGACTGGTCACAGGAGATGAGTTGTAGTTTTATTATGACACTTCTGCAGAGAAAAGGCAGTGTAGTGGAAGCATGACAGAAGTCCTTGTCCAAAGAAATTTTGGACCACTCCCTTTACTGACAAGCAGGTGGCCATGGTCTTCTGAGACATGGAGTGTATGCTGATGGTGGAGTGGCTTCCCTGGGGAACAACAAGAAACAGTTACATACGAGGGCTGTCCAAAAAGTATCCGACTATATTTTTTCCCGCGGTAAGTAATGGCGAAAGGGTGGGGAAACTGAGCGTAGTGGTAGAAGGGACTTTCATGCGCATGCGTGATTTTTTGCTGCCTCGCAACACCGCCGGATGCGTCTGTCGCTGCCAGATAGCGAAGTGGTGTAACACGTGTTCGTCGCATTCTCGTTTCGCTCAAGATGACAGAATGTTTGGAGCAGCGATACTGCATCAAGTTTTGTCAGAAACTTGGGGATACCCAAGCAGAAACAATCCGCAAAATTCAGCAGGCTTTCGGTGATGATGCAATGGGGGTCACTCAAATTAAAGAGTGGTTCAACCGCTTTAAAGATGGCCGCATGTCGGCGGACAGTGACCAGCGTTCCGGGAGACCGTCAACGAGCCGAAATGCTGATGTCATTGACAAAGTGCGGACATTGATCATGAAGGACCGTCGTTTGACCGTCCGGGAAATTGCTGATGAGGTTGGGATCAGCAGAGGTTCCGCAAACACGATTTTAACTGAGGATGTGGGCATGCGAAGAGTGGCGGCAAAATTTGTGCCCAAGCTGCTTTCGCCGGAGCAGCAACAACTCCGTCTTGAGGTCGCGCAGGACATGCTAGAGTGCACCAACAGGGATCCTGAGTTCCTGAAGACTGTGATCACTGGTGACGAGTCGTGGGTGTACGGATATGACCCGGAAACCAAGGTCCAGTCGTCACAATGGAAGCATCCAACATCCCTGAGGCCCAAAAAAGCACGACACGTTCGGAGCAATGTGAAGGTGATACTGACTGTTTTCTTCGATTACCGGGGTGTTGTGCATCATGAGTACGCACCACTAGGCCAAACTGTTAATAAGGAGTACTACCAAGAAGTCCTCCGTCATCTTCGTGATGCAGTTCGGTGCAAGAGACCGGAGCTGTGGGACGCACGCAACTGGCAGCTGCATCATGACAATGCCCCAGCTCATTCATCACACCTGATCCAGGGTTTCCTGGCTAAGCACGGCATTCCGCAGGTTCGCCAGGCTCCCTACTCTCCTGACATGGCTCCTTGTGATTTCTGGCTGTTCCCGAGATTGAAGACACCGCTAAAAGGCTCCCGTTTTGACAGCCGCGAGGACATCATACAGAACGCGACGGCGCAGCTGCACACCATTCCAAAACAAGCCTTCCAGAATTGCTTCCAGTGATGGAAGGACCGCTGGGCTAAGTGTGTGGAGTCACAAGGGGCCTACTTTGAAGGGGATTAGGTATTGTAACCACCCAGATACATAACTTTTTTTTCCCGGCCCAAGGTCGGATACTTTTTGGACAGACCTCGTATACTGCAACACCAGCACTCACTTTCGTTACACAATCCAGCACCTGTGCAAATAGAAATTGGCACAGCCAGTGTTTTTGCTGCTTGACAATGCCAGGTTGCACACCAGCCATCCAACAACTCTGGCATCCTTTGGGTTCACAGTTGTACCACAGCCTTCATATTCACTGGACTTGGCCATGTCTGATTATACCCTGTTGGACAAGATGAAGGAGCCATTGCATGGTAGACAATTCCCAAACAATAACAACTTCCAGAGTAGTGTTTGTAAATCGGTGCATGCTGTCTGGAAAGACTGGTGTGCTGCAGCCATCATGAAGTTACCAGAAAGATAGCAATGGTGTATTGATCTCGGTGGGGAGTATGTGGATTGTGCTGTGGTGTGATAGTGTGACCGTCATTATGTTCAGGTTTATATACCAGGTGAGTCCAAATAATTTGTGAACGACTGTCACACAAAGAAATACGTGAGAATTAACACAGCTGTTTTTAGGCATGTTTTCAAAATTGTGAAAAGCGACTATGAGGTTCATCGTGTCTGTCCATTTGTTCACTTGGAAGAACTCGGCTCCCACTGGATGGAGTTTCATTAAATTTGATATTTGAGCATTTTTCCAAACTCTGTCGCAAAAATTCAAATGTCATTAAAATGTGACAAGAATACCAGGTACTTCACACGAAGACATTTATGATAATATCTCACTGAATTGTTATTAGAATGCAAAATGGTTCAGACAAAAGTTGTAGAGAAAATCAAAACACACATTTTATGTTCAATAACTTTTTTCCAAAAATCATGCCGTTTATGAGATAATGCAGAAAAATATGGTAAAGCCGGACAGACCACAGATGACAGTATAACATGGCACATGCACTTTGCATGCTGCATAGCAGACTACAGACACACACTCAGAATGTGTAATACTTATTGTTTTTCCATGGCAACAATGGTTATGTGAATGCATCTCAGTGTTGTGTTGTATGTACATTGCCTGTGTTGTCTAAATTAAGTGCATAAAGAGATTTGAAAAATTATGAAGTGCTTGTACATTCCAAAATGTCCTGCTTAAGTCCTTCCCCTTTTATTTTAAAACCTCTCCCTCACCTCCCACCAAGTCAGTATTTTGAGAAGTGTTGTGATCCTAAGTTTGTGATCTGTGTAAATTAGAGGTTATAATGGACTGGTAACTAACTCTGTGGGACCTTCTTATGAAGTTAACATTCAGATGGCCAAGTAAGTTCCTGCCTTTGTGGAATATGAAGGTGCATAAATGTTTTCATAGAAGCCTGTCCTGAGCAAGGTGATTTCAGTCCATGCCCTTATTTCCTACTTTTCAAAAGTAAATTAAATGTTATCCTCTCATCTACTTCTAGGTCTCCCATGAGTGCTACACACTTGCCCCCTGTCATCCCAACCTTCTTGGTTTGATCACCTGAATTATACTCGTACATGGCAGAGTGCTTCAGACTGAAACAAAAGTCACCTGATAATGTTGAATGTAAATTCCTACTAGCATATAATATCAAAAGTCATTCAGTTATTTGGAAATGAAACAGGTAGACAGGTGGATGAATTGCATTCTGTAACTTTGTACAGAAACATTTCTGGCTGCAAGTGTACTGGGTCTTTTTGACTGGTGATAATGTTCTGAGACTTCTGGTATTTTATGTCATACCATTCAGAGAAATCCTGTGTCTGAAAAAGTCTGTGGCAGATAGCTTTATCCATACTCATGTTCTTTCATGAATACTGAATGTCTTTATTATTCCACTCTTTGCCAGAATTCCAGGTCAGTTAAATGACAGAAGAACTATGCTCGGAGAATTGAATTGGATCTTTACAGCCATTACAGATACCATTGCTTGGAATACATTGCCAAGGGGTTAGTATTCAGAATTGTTCACACTTCAACTATTTGCATCATGTTAAAGGTATCTCTTTCTTCAATAAAACCTTGAGTATGGATTGATCACATATTTTGGTTGTAATAGATCTCTTTCAGAAACTCTTCCGACAAGATCTGTTGGTTGCAAGCTTGTTTCGCAACTTCTTACTAGCAGAGAGAATTATGAGGTCTTATGATTGTACCCCTGTTTCTTCTCCAAAGTTGCCTCCAACTTACCAGGTAAGCCTTGTGATTCATGTTTAAGAAGTCAAAAGTCGTGGTTAATTTTACTCATAAAATTCACCTTCAGGAAGTTTTGGATACAAGAAAAATGCTTATTGAAATTAAATTGATAGTTGTGCTTGTTTTTGAGTGTGTACTTCTTCCTTAGAATAGTTCTTTCCTATTAAATTTTTAAAGAGGAAGCATTTCCAGAGTTTCACTCTAGTTTCATAGGGAAAGTACTTCACAACTGGGACCAGAGGCCAAAAAAGTTAGCTGGGCATATAAAATATTTAAGCAGTATGCGCATTTCAATTGAATCTTCCTTTACTATGTCTGCTACAATTTTGTCTCTTTGTCTTATGTTCACACAGTAAAAATTCATAACTGATAAAATTTTAGTTGCAAACAGTGCTGTGGCTGTGAAAACCCTCACAATATGTGGAATCACCTGGACTAGAAGTGAGGTTGCTGAAAAGCATTTTAGAACTGTTTTTAGTATTTCCACTCAGTAGTGAATGTGGTCCTTGTATTACTACCTGAGGCACTGTAGAGAGTGTTTTTATCATGTCCCTGAGCATGTTGGCTGTCACAGATGCATTTTCACATAAGAAGCTTGCATCCAGTTGGAATTTGAAGTCTGGTTTTCCCCTGCACTGCAGTTTACCTTATTTCATAGAAGGGTCTTAAAATGTTGACCTGCAACTATGAAGCAGGCCTTGAACCTTCTGAAAATATTTCTTGATGAACAACAGAACTTGTGCCATGAAATATTAGTAATTTCTCTTTAAAAGGTGTCTTTCAGTTCTTGCAAAGTTGGTGCACTGTACACATAAAGTCTGTCTTTTAGTGTTTCCCACCAATAATAATCTCAGTAATTTAAGTCTGGAGGCCACAGTCCATGCGTCATCAAAGTGCGGTGCAACTTTGGTTGTAGCCAGGGTGTTGTCCTGCATGAAGTAATTCCCTGAGATTGGTATAGAATTAATTGATCATAATGTTCAGAATTTTTTATTTCTTCAAAAAATATAGACCCTATGATTTTGTGCGCATTCACTGCACACCAGACCCTGACTTGCAAAAACTTCATGAACTTCACAGAACACCAATTTCTCTTATTTTAGCTCTTTATGTTCCTATTTCATATAAACCGTGCCTCATCCAAGAAGACAGATTTTTATATTTACTGGATTTTTATGCAGGAATGTGTTTATTTGTACACATATTTGTGAGTATCCGTTATGCACCAGTGTTGTTAGACTGAATCCTTTTAAATTTATTACAGTAGTTCTGTACTTATTAACTACTTTCTGTATATAGTAAGTGTTTTTAAGGTGTCAGAAAATTTTGACTGTAACTGTACATTATAGGCACATAAAGTTAATTTTACAGTTATGATCTCAAAATTCGTGTCTTCAGCTGATGGTTTTATAAATAGCCTTTTCTATTTTTCTGAAGCTAGCTGGACTGATGTATTGATGAAACAAAATTTCCCCTTGAAACTCTAAATCAGGTAGTTGGTTGTTTTATTACACGTGTCCACACATTTTGCAAACCTAAGAAGGAAATACATCTTCAAATTCGAAGAGATGAGACGTGAAGAAGGCCACATTCTGGAGCTTGTGATTGACCCAAATGGCTACCAGTGTTAAATTTAATGAAATTCCAGTGAGATAATGTGAACTTTTATGTACAGAGATTGACAGCTGAAGCTTGTTTTTCATACTTTTTGCTTAAACAGAATTGAACTTAATCAAGAATTCTGAGCACAAAGCACAGAGTTTACTTTTGTATTGCATAGATTTTCTGGTTCTGCAGGTGTGACAGTCTGTTGTTGTTTTTGTTGACATAGTTGTTGGTACCACCACCACCTTGTTTACTGATGTAGCATGTAAATTATGGGGTCAGTTATATAGGTAATCTGTAATGTATCTAGTTATGATCTGTACTTTTTGTTTGTTAGTGTTTTATGTAATTTAATTATTTGAACAATGCTGCTTAGGCAGCACATTATTAAACTTAGATTGATATTCAAGTTAGCTGCTCAGTCAGCTTTTAATTTGGGGCTGGAATGGGATAGTCTATACCGTGCTTAGGCTATGGGCTGGACGATTTGGGGTTTGAATCCTGGCAGGAGCAAGTGATTTTTCTTTTCTTCAAAGCATCCAGAGCAATTCTGGTGGTGGTGGTGGTGGTGGTGGTGGTGGTGGCGGCGGCGGCAGGTGCGGGGGGTGGCGGCGGTGGTGGCTCACCAACGGGCTTTCCATTGTTCACTGTTTTTTAATGTATTGGTAATACATGTAGTGTAATTATTCGTTCCTAATTCCTTCTTTCTGCTGATGACGAAAATTATTTGTCTTGTCTGATCTAATAATTATATTAGATACTGATGCTATACAAGGTTGGTATTCTGCTAATCTCGTGAATCTCAGTAGTAGTAAACGTGGAGGGGAAAACAGACACCCATTTCTTTGAAATACAGACTTGGTGATTCTCATGTTACACACTCCTGGAATTTTTTTATTGATTCAAAATTGTATATTCATCACCACAATTATATATTTTCTCAGTGTATTAAGCACTGTGAGCTTATTTGTGCTGTTACATACTCCTTTGCATCACTTTATAGTTTATTGGTGTTATACATTTCCATTGTTAGACCTAAATTGGAGTACACATCTGCTGTATGCATCACAGTTACATCTATGGATGCTGGAAACTTGAATGCATACAGTGGAATCTTTTAGCCCTGTGTTTAATCGTTTGCACCCCCCTTCCCACCACCACCAAGGGTTGTAATAGCTATAGTTATGCTGATGCACTTCATAGTTTACATACCTTAACATGAGAAAATGCTTCAACTTGACACATTATTTGTAATTAATGTATTTTTATTGGGCCTGTATTTGAAATCTCTGAGACTTCAGTGTTTCATGTCACCTTATTCCGTAAAAACTGTCATTCTGCTAGGTGTACATCTGTGGCAAATCTGGTCTGCAAGCTGTTTCACTCAGATCTCATTAATTATTGCAGTTTTATAATGATTTGTTCCATGTGTTGATTATATCATTTTTTTGTTGTTGCCATTCTTTTCTTTGTTAGTGTTGTTTATGTATTTTTGTGCTGTTTTCTCACTGTCATTGTTTTGTATGTATGTTTGCGCTGTGTCTGTTATTTACTAATGCTGTCATAGATATTATATTGGATAGAAGCAAGAAAGTAAGTAACTGTATTAAAGATAATCACCCACACACACCAACAAATGCGCAAAATTTATATAAAATCACATAATCCGTATACATGAACTGTCCTACATGTTTCAGTGATAAATCACTATCCTGAAGGAGGCATTAATACAGAGCAATATAAAATTAATACAACCACTTTACTTATATAGTTTTAAAAATAAATAATGGCAGCTATAAATATTAAAAATTTGGATACTATAGGTAGTATGCTGATATATTCTTGAATAAAATTCATTGATGTGCCACTGTTTATATTGTGTGTGGTTATATGCATATGAACCTGTGGTATCAAAGTTTTTGATCCAAAACAATCGAGTCCCTGTGCCTTGTGTTGATGTTTCTTGTGTAAGGAGAGTTACACAACACTCCTGTATATGGATGATATGTGATTCTATATAAATTGTGTGCATTTGTTGGTGTATGTGAGTAATTATAATCACAACACATGAAGCAAATAATATTAAGTTTGTGTGGAAGATATTTACGTATTATGTAGTAAGTTGTGTTCAGTAGGAATGTGTGAGTCAGATATGACTAAACTTTGGTTCATACATCCCATTGTGAAGCATATAATTAAAAAATAAAAGAATATACTGTCAATCACAACTATTTATATGGTTGTTCAATATTCTATACTGCATGTTTCTGTCTTTTGGCGATCACCAGGTATATGGAATCACAAAATACTCTGAGGAATGTTAATTATATGTTATAGGATATTAAATACAATATAATACAGTTGTGTTCAATGCTATATTCTTTCATGTTTAATTGTAGGTATGGCTGTCTTCAGTGTGAATATATTCACCTTTATATATATATATATATAAAGCACATATACACATATACATACATACATACATAGATACATACATAATATTTGCATGTACGTATATATGTATACATACACATCATTTTTAGCATCCGATGTGGCAAGCATGGGACCTTGCACTGGATCTGTGTCTAGCTCAATTACCAGCTATCTTGGAATCAGAAGATCAGTTTATTCATTCACCATTCTTTGAGGAGCAGCTGACAGCATTTCAAGTCTGGTTGACACTTGGGTCTGAGCAGCGCAATCCTCCAGAACAGCTTCCCATTGTTTTGCAGGTATATTTGCCATTTAGAGATTTAGAGTGCAAGGTTGGCATCAGGTAAAGTGAAAGTTTTTCTGAAGTATTTTGAATTGCAGTTTGACAGAGGTGAAAGCAAAATCGTTTTTGATTGCTTTGTTGTTGTGTTTTGAAGACATTCCGGTGTATTTTAAATATTTAGGAACAATTTACGTCATTAGATTATAAAATTTCCATGTTTTTTGAATACCCCATGCCCTTGGAATAAGCCAGACCCTCCAGATTTTAAGATGCATGTTGCAATCAAATAATTTCTGGGCTGAACATGACTGTAGATGGAATAGAGTATGCTGAGTAAAGTAAAATCAAACAAGACCAAGAACAAGCAAAAACAAAATGAGAACTTCCTGCTTGGAATATGGCCATAGTGTGTGTGTGTTGAAGAATGTCTTGGTAAGTGCTAGTGTGTGTTGTTCCATTTGCAGTTTTGGCATGCCTGGTCAATGGCAGACTTGAAGGAACAGCTTGTCTCTGTCAGATTTATGTAAACTTTCAAAATGTTGAAAATAGCTTTTGGAGAGCAGACAGCGAGAAGAACACAGGCTTGTGAATGGTTTTCCAAGTTCAAAAGTGGTGTGACTTCTGTTGAAGGTACCAAACACTCAGGATGTCCATCAACAAACAACACAGATGAAAATATGGATCTCATGAAGAACTTATACTCTAAAACAGAAGAACGATTAGTCATGAAGTTGTTAACATGTAGGGAATTTCATTTAGTGAAAAGTGCAATTCGTTGAATTGGTTTCTGCACTGTGACAATGCTCCTGCTCACTGTGCTTTGTCTGTGCATGAATTTCTGGCTAAAAACAAAATAACAGTCATTCCACAGCCTCATACTCACCAGATTTAGTGCCATGTAACTTCTTTCTTTTCAAAAACCCAAGATAGCCTAAAAGGGAAGGATATTTAATGTTATCACAATGATTCAGGCAAAATCATGGGACATGTTTGCCACATTGCAAGCAGTGCTCTTCACAGAATGCTGTGAACAGTGGCATAGTCACTAGGTTAGCTGTACAAGTCCTAAGGACACTGCTTTGAAGGAGACAGCATTCATTAGAAGGTGAGGTTTGTTGTTGTTGTTACAGAGATATAAATTCAGCCTGGAAACTATTTTATCACACCATGTTGAAAAGATGCGGAACATTTTATGTGAATTGATTGAAGTATTGACCTTTTCAGGCCTATTGACAACTTGATTCAGTACTGAATGTAATTGTATATGAGCCAATGTTGAATGAAGTCAAGAAAATTCATTAGTAGCTATAGTCTTGGCATTTAGCCCTGGGCCTCTGAAGTGTTCTGGCAATTTAAAACTTGGTGCTTAGAAGGTTAAAGTATGAATGTTTGGTATAAGTATAATCTGTGACATCTTGAAATGTAAATGTGGTGTTCGTAATTTATTTTCCCTACAGCCACATACTTTCCAAGTCTGATGTTTCACTGCTGGGAGACATTTTCCTCTTGATGCAAAAATTTTTTCTTGCAGAAAAAAAGTCTGTCCTGACAGATACCACACACTAAACCAGTCACTTTTCAGTTGCATGTTTACAAAGTTTTTCCATTTCAGAAACCAGTAGTTTATTTCCTACCTGCCATAAGAGTTCAGTTGTATTTGTCTTGAATTCTGTTCTGTTTATACTCTCTAAAATATAAATGTATGCAGAACATTTGAGCACTATATCACATACTGATATCAACTCACACCATGGCCTGCAGCTGCAGGTGAGAATGGGAAAAGAAGAGAAAATGAAAGTTAAGATGCTGCTTTTAAATGAGTGTTCTTGCCAATCTGACCACAAATAAGCCATGCATTGTTGGCAGCCTGGTTATGAATAAGTCACATACCACAGTTTTCCCCCCATATTTAAAATAAGTGTTTGGCGTACTGAAGCAAATATGGCATTACATAGATTAGAAATTAAATCTGCAATCTCCACTGATCTGTGCAAATATTTCTTCTTTATGATGCACTTTTTATGATGGTATTGCCCGTGTTAGAAATTTACACTCTCTGTTGATCTGTGCAGATATTTTTTCCTTATGGAAAATTCCCTACTGCATTAAGGTGCCCCTGTACAGGATATAAGGTTTGTTGTATTCTGTGTTGCCGAATCACAGCATAGTTACTTCAGTCAGTGGTAGATATTATATCTGTAAAGAAAGCCTTCTTTAAACAGTTGAACAGCGCATCTTCATACTTTAAAGAAGATTGCATACATGTAAGTTCTATTTGGCTTTATAATATTAATTGTCAGTTACATTACATTACATTGTTACATTACATTATATATACACATTCCATGAATCCACAAGTGCGTCACAAAGACAAAAGGGATATGGAACAAGTCATAAAATACACAAACACCATATAAAAACATTACAAACATACACAAAAGCACACGTGCGCACACACTTTACGAATCAATGATCTATCCGGTAATTGATATCAGTCATCGCACACTCATGTGTACACATATACTGATTAAGGTCAAAATTACACTTCAAAATTATGATTGAGCATATAAATAATATAACAAATATAAAAATTGAATTCTTAAAATACATAGAATTGAAATATAATATAATAAAATTGAGTACAATTTATCAGAAACAACCATATTTTGCCTCGCATCATGAGTCTGTATTAAGCATTCATGTATTCTTCTATGGAATAAAATGCTTTATCAATTAAATATTTTCTTAATTGTAACAGAAAGCTTTTCCTGTTTATAACCAGTTCAGCAATAACATCAGGAAGTTTGTTATAAATTTTTATGCTGCTATAATAAACACCTCTCTGGTACATTGTAAGTTTAGCTGATGGCATATGTAGTTTCAGTTTATGTCTTGTATTTATATCATAAACCGTAGAATTAAACTTGTAAATTTCCAAATTTAATGTCAGGAACTTCATCAGGGAGAATATGTATTGAGAGGGTAAGGTCAATATCTCCAATCTTGAAACAACGGTTTACATGATGTCTTAGGTCTTGATCCAGTCATAACTTAACAATTCTCTTTTGCTGTAGTAGGACTCTTCTGCTTTTGTCAGGGAATAGAACCCCTACAGCTACCTACTTACTAGGAAATTGTTGTGTCATTGACCTACTGCTGAGTTCTGATCAAAAATAAGTTTTGCTGTGTGACTGCATGCATTAGAGTTCATGTTCAAAAGTTAATAGTTGCTCAGCTTATCAAAAAATTTCTGTATATTTTATGGAACTTCCAAGGTTTGTCCACCTGCCATTTTTAAATCGGATTAATCCAGATCTCCGTGCCAATTAATAATTCTTCATTGGACATTTTGACCCTCAAAGTTGAGACCCCACATTATCTTGAGATGTCAGGCATGGCAACTGAACCACTATGGAGGCCTGAAAATTTGCAAATGAATCCAATCTACATTCTTACAGTCAGTTTCTTTTGAAATTCATATGTTGACCAGTTTGTACATAACTGATGGATGATAGGAAACTGGATGAAACTGACATGCTCTGATGCAATCAATGCACAACCTGAGTTGTACCATCTGAGTATGTGCTTGCTAAGCTTTTCACCTGAAGAGAGAACCAGATCCATTTTCCAACATGCCTTCTGTTCAGAATACTAGACAATGGATGCAGTCAAATGCAGAAATATGACATGTAATAGTTCGTTATGAATTTTTTATTGCTTTAAAATATTCAGAGTTATAAATACCTGTTTAGTTAGGTTTACTTTAAACCCATTTTCCTAATTAAGGGAGTAATATTTGTTAATAATTGTTTACTTTTTTTGATTTGTATCTCGTGTTGTGAATGATTACAAAGCCTGTATGCCACATGAAGAGGGATTTCCTGGCCTAGAGAAGTTACCTGATAACGAGTCTTATTAATTTACCAGTCACATACTTGAATGTTATGCTGGATAACAGTTTCATTCAAAATGAAGCTTACCTTAATGATGATTCAGTACTGAATCTTCAAGTTGATTCTTTCAGGTGTTGATGTGTTGGTTGTTAACAAAGTGAACAAATGATGCAAGACAAATTGCAAAAGTGTTAGGCCATACAATAAGGAAGAGTCTAGTACAAGTATTGTTTTATTTCTGGCATTGGATGCCTCAACAAAATAACTAAGTTCATGGAGCACAGTCATTCTTGAGAAGCTAATGGTTCCTCAGCTAGGAAGTAAATTCCCTGCATTTTATGTGATTTGAAGGTTGATTGTTATGTTCACAAGAACTCACCACTGGTCCCTGTTATGAGCCAGATTAATGCAGTCTGTTCCCTCCCATCCTATTTATTTAAGAGTCATTTTATATTCTCCCATGTGCTCCTAGTCTCTAAGCACTCTTTTTGCTTGAAGTTCCCTCTCCTATGCATGATACATGCTCTGCTTATCTCATCCTCATCTTCCTGGCTGAAAAATTGTATTTATAGTCTTGTAATTACAGAGTGTTCTGAAATAAATGTTTTTTTTTTTTATATTTAAGGCTTTCCCTTGTTTAAATTTCTTTTTGGCCTTACTGCATGGTACAGGTATTACTGAGTCAAGTGCACAGACTGAGGGCACTGGAGCTGCTTGGCAAGTTCCTGGATCTGGGTCCCTGGGCCGTGAACCTGGCACTGTCTGTTGGTATATTTCCCTATGTGCTGAAGTTACTACAGAGTTCTGCAAGGGAGCTCAGGCCACTCCTTGTTTTCATCTGGGCCAAAATTTTAGCTGTTGACAGTGTAAGTCATTACTTTTGTAAACCCCTACCTATGAAGCAGTGACTTCCTGCCCCTTTAGAAGTATTGTGAGTTATAATAAAACAAATATTATAACAAAATGGAAATGGCCTAACAGAAGAGACTATTATGTGGCCTTTAGGTTATAACATCTGTGACTGTATCTACTCAAAAGTTAATGTATTAAGTGTGCTTGTGTATGTATAAATAAATCAGTGGTTGTTGTGGGTTGATGCTCTGATTAGTACTTTTTCAATATTATGTTCTAAAAGCTTGAAATATAATGCATTCTGTTTTACTTCTAGACTTGTCAAGGTGATCTAGTCAGGGATAATGGGCACAAATACTTTCTCTCCATCCTTCAAGATCCTTTAATGCATGTAAGTATGCAAGACAGAAGAAATCGATGGTACTTATTGAGTTATCACGTCTGTATTGAGAGGGAAAACGCATAATGGAACATAACACTATTTAAGCCATTTGTGAGTTCAGTAGAATAGAATACGGAAGGGCGGGCACCACAGTGACCCATGCACTTCTACTGTTATCGATCTTTTGTGCAACCCTTTAGCTCATTCATTCAGCAGTCCCACACCTTGAACAAAGTGCAGTATCTTACTGACAGAGATGTCTTCAAAGTCACCTGGTTTCATAAAATGATGACCTAGGTGCCTGAAACTTAGTGTGGCCAAAGCCTCACAATCACAAAGAACATATGAGGCCGTTTCAGATGCCTGTTTGCATCTGTTTGCACTCCGGACTGTTTACCAGCCCCAGTTTAAATAGGTGTCCTTTTAAATGACAATGTCCTGTCAGCAACCCTGTCATTATTCTTAGCTGGTTTCTGCTCAGATTGAGCAATTCACCAGCTTTTCTTGCAGAGGGTTTTTTTAAGAAAGCACTTAGCCTGCTTTTGTCCATGTGTGGACTGCCAATGCTCCTCATGTTTCCTACTCGTCCAGTCCCTGATCACTCCCCTGGCAACCTTTGCAGATATACCAAGTGCAGGCTCAGGTCCTATGAATGGATATGAGGAGCCTTGTCTGGCTAACTGATCAGCTATTTCATTCCCATCAGTTCCCATGTGTCCTGGTATCCATACCAGTTGGATCCTGTATTGTTCTGCTAGTTTCACCAGGGATTGGTGGCAGTCCCAGACTAATTGGGAGTTTATCTGGTAGCTGTCAAGGGCCTTGATGGCTGCCTGACTGTCAGAAAGAATATAGATGTTCCTACCTATGTAGCCCTTTTCTATTCTCCATTATTGTGAGTTCAGTAGCTATCTTTTCTATAGCCCATCTTCATGACCACAGTATTCACAGTGAAGTCCTTCTGTTTTTGTGTTTAGTTTTTAATCCCTGGTCCAGCTTTTGTAATTGACCCTTCAGTGCAGAGTGTCAAGTATAATTGTATGCCACATGCATCATCTACCACAGAGTGTGGAGTATACTTGCAGTGCACAGTGATATTTTTGTTAGTTTATAATGTGAAGGGTTTTTAGGGTGTCATCATGATCTTTGTAATGTTTTGTAGCTATGGGAATGGTCTATGTGTATGTAACAAGTTTAATTCTGTCACCATTACTTGAATTACTACATAACATCATTTTTTGCTAATAGTTTTTCTGAACTCCACAAGGCTGCATGCTAGATAGTCATCTGATGTGCTGTGATCTCTTAGGGAAGATGTGTGACTAATATAGAGATCACTGCCCATGAATCAGATGTTGCTGATACAAAAATCCGTCTTTTACGTTGTCATATTTGACTTCATTCATATTTGTAGAGTATGAGAGCTCTGTAGGGCACTCACATTCAACACGTGATTTGTGCTCCCATCTTATGCTGTATCTGAAACTACTTGATAACTACAACACAGTGACTAAAAGACATGTTCATTCCTCTCTCTCTCCATGTATATATGTCTGGGGAAGAATAATATTCTGCTGTGATGACAAGTAGGAAGGTCACTGTGCAAACATGGCCCCAAGTAGCAAGAAGGGATTAGGGATTAACGATATTTCAAACATGTCAGATGGTGATCAGTTTGTAGAAAAAGTTTTAAGGTTCTGATGATAATCAATTGTCCAACACAGGTGAAAGCAGTGTTAGTGATTTAGGTAACTAGGAGGATGATGCATTGTTACTTGACACAGGAAATGACAATGTGACTGACACTAATTTCTGTGGGAGGACATGGACAAGTACGTCAGATATTGAGAAATTGTTTGCTGGAATAAGTGGACCTCAAAACAATTCTAAGGATCTGACTGACACTGTAGATATATTTGAACAGCTTTCTGATGGGGACGTTGTACAGGAAATTTTGAATGAGACCAATCACTCTACACAGCATTTCAAAAATTCTAGGGGAATTGTTTCTCGAAGCGTTCGAGGGTAAATGTGTTGCACCGTGATAGCAGAAGTATGTACTGTACTTGCACTTTTTGATGTTTATGTGTATTGTACAGAAGTACAATCTGAGATTGTATTACTCATGAATCCAGCTGGTAGCCATGCCTATTTTTGGTTCCTTGGATAGGTTCAAAACATCTGCAGATTTCTGCTTTTATCGACAGCACCTTCAAGGACACGTGAAGAAGAACCACAAAAACTGTTCAAAATGTATCCTATCATTGGAGACTAAAATTCAAAATCTCAGACCTTGTACATACCTCAACAAACATTTCAACTGATGAAATGCTCACTCCTTCCAGGACTGCCTGTCCTTCAGACAGTACTTTGCACTCAAGTTGTTTCAGTTCAGAATAAAGACATTTGAATTGTGCAGATCAGGCTCTGTTGGTTATCTGTGATCCTTCTTAGTTTTTACTGGAAAAAAGATAATTTTGGAATCACCCCTCATTTCAAAAGATGCTGAAAACAACAGCGATAGGTCTGAAGCCATCTGAACCTCTAGTCCACAAAGATATGTCCTGTGGTTGGATAATTATTGTAATTCTTTGGCCTTGGCAAAGTTTCTGAAATCATTCAATACTGATGGCTTGGGGACCATCAAAATAAACAAGCAGGCAATGTCAAAGAAAATTAAAGAAAGCAGGATGCAGAAGATTGAGAACTTTGTGGTCCTGTTTGCACTGTTAGATGGAGTGATAAGAAACTTGTGACAATGATCTAAATCACCATACAGCTGCAGACCAGACAGCAGGAAAGAGGGAGAAAGAGAATCCTGCATACATGATTCATTATAGTCAACACTTTGGCGGTGGTGTTAAAAAAGAAATGTACCTAGTGGGCAGGAAAATAATGCATAGGATTATATAAGATAGTTCAGAAGGCTACTCAGTGCCAGTTATCTGTTGTCTGGTAACATGTAGGACAAATATAGGACAAAGTTGATGATCTAAAATTTAGGATAAATTTGGTTAAGGGTTTATTAGTAAAGTTTTCAGTGCAGCATGAAGTAGCAGGTCATCATGGTGGTGACAAAGCTGTACAGAAGCTAACAGAATGCCATTTCCCGAGAAGCATACATCCCACAGAAAAGAAGTGTAAACTAGCAAGGCAATGTAAGGTTTGCAGCAAGCATGACAAAAGAAGCAAGACTTTATATCAGTGTTAGGACTGTGATGTTGCTCTGTGCATCAGTGGGTGTTTTGAAGCCCACCATACAAGGAAAAATTGTTGAGGTAATGTAAGGTGCATATTTATTATTTACAGTTTGTATGAAGCTTCCATTCAAAGTTCTTCTTCTTCTTCTTCTATGGGCCCGTCGGCATTAGCTCCGGATGCACTGCACCTTAGGCTTATTGTGCTAACCCTTAGCCTGTCAATTATCAAGTCTGCAGCCACAGCCGCTCCTTGATCAGGTTCATCGAAGGCGGAATACTCGAGTAAGAGTGGGGTCTTTTCACATCCCCACTACTTCTCGCCACCGCCCTCTCTTATTTTAATGAGCTGCTTCCACTGCGCTCCCAAGAGTCGCCTGGTCTGCATTCTGGTCATAAAGACACCTGCAGCCAGTCTGTCCTCATCAGAAGAGACAGCGAAAGGCTCGGAGCCTGCAGCCTCTATATCAAGTATGTAGCCACAGCCGCTCCTTGATCAGGTACATCGAAGGTGGAATACTCGAGTAAGAGTGGGGTCTTTTCACACCCCCACTACTTTTCGCCACCACCTTCTCTTACTTTAATGAGCTTCTACCGCTGCGCTCCCGAGAGTCGCCTGGTCTGCAGTCTGGTCATAAAGACACTTGCAGCTAGTCTGTCCTCATCAGAAGAGACAGCGAAAGGCTCAAAGCCTACAACCTCTATATCAAGTATGCAGCCACAGCCGCTCCTTGGTCAGGTTCTTTAATGAGCTTCTTCCCCAGCACTACCTAGGTTCACCTGGTCTGCAGTCTGGTCATAAAGACACCTGCAGCCAGTCTGTCCTCATCAGAAGAGACAGCGAAAGGCTCAGAGCCTACAGCCTCTATATCAAGTATGCAGCCACAGCCGCTCCTTGATCAGGTACATCGAAAGTGGAATACTCGAGTAAGAGTGGGATCTTTTCCACACCCCACTACTTCTCGCCACCACCTTCTCTTACTTTAATGAGCTTCTTCCGCTGCGCTCCCGAGAGTCGCCTGGTCTGCATTCTGGTCATAAAGACACCTGCAGCCAGTCTGTCCTCATCAGAAGAGACAGCAAAAGGCTTAGGGCCTACAGCCTCTATATCAAGTATGCAGCCACAGCCGCTCCTAGATCAGGTTCATTGAAGGTGGAATACTCGAGTAAGAGTGGGGTCTTTTCACACCCCCACTACTTCTCGCCACCACCTTTTCTTACTTTAATGAGCTTCTTCCGCTGTGCTCCCGAGAGTCGCCTGGTCTGCAGTCTGGTCATAAAGACACTTGCAGCTAGTCTGTCCTCATCCGAAGAGACAGCAAAAGGCTCAAAGCCTACAACCTCCGTATCAAGTTTGCAGTCACAGCCGCTCCTTGATCAGGTTCATCGAAGGTGAAGTGCGCGAGTAGGAGTGGGGTCTTTTCACATCCCCACTACTTCTCGCCACCACCCTTTCTTACTTTAATGAGCTGCTTCTGCTGCGCTCCCAAGAGTCGTCGGACTGCAGTCTAGTCATATAGACACCTGCAGCCAGTCTGTCCTCATCAGAAGAAACAGCGAAAGGCTCAAAGCCTACAGCCTCAGTATCAAGTTTGCAGCGACGGCTGCTCCTTGATCAGGTTCATCGAAAGCAGAGTGCTCGAGTAAGAGCAGCTCAGAACTTACAGCTTGTATCAAGTCTACAGCCACAGCCACTCCTTGATCAAGTCCATTAATTACTGTGTACATTTTATTCCCACAAGTAATAGGGGAAATAACAGTCACCACCCACAGAGCCCCTTACGGGTGGAAGGCATAAATACAACGGGTGCTTCCTGGTTTCCCGAGGGGATCGTAAATGCACTGCTGTTTTTCCACCCCAGTGCTATGCAGTCCTCGGCACGATACCTCACACCTTGACTTGGGTGAACCATAGCCCCTGTTGGCTGCCTACAGACGTTACCCCCCTCCGCGATGGGGACGCCAGGGGTTGGATTTTGGAGGGTCCATTCAAAGTTGCATTCAAACAGAGTAAAAAAATATGGAAGTTATTTCAGATCAAAATGCAGACAATTTACAGCTTATTAGAGTATAATTTAAATACCCTTAAATATTGCTCCTGCATTGTTCTGTGGACTGGGGTTGAACAGTTTCCACATTGAAGGGTTAAAGTACAGTTTGCCAGTTAATATGTGCTCAGGACTTTTTTTCAGCCTATGGGTGGTGAGTTTTCCTACTAATGATGTTGTACCTTTTGTATTTTACTGCCAGGTGGTTCATCATCATTCATTTTATTTTACCTTCCGTAAATCCACAGATATGGAAACAGTCACACAACATATGAAAGATATAAACATTAAATTGAGGATATATTATATATACATACAGTAGAATGCAAAGCATTTGTCATATCATCAGTCACAATGTTATCATGCTAACACATAGAGTATTTGTCATATCATCAGTCACAGTGTTTATCATGCTAACACATAGAGTACAGCAGCACAGTATACAGCAATATACAACATCACTTCCCAGGGAACACAAATCGTTCATCATACGATATTTTTCATTCACAGTCAGTATACAATAAGAAATATAAGAAAAAAGAAATGATATAAAAATAAGTAAATGGAATATTAAATAAAATAATATAACTGTTACATCCCTAATCATTAGTATATTTGTTGAAAAAATTCTTCAACACTATAAAAGGAATTTTCTAAAAGGAAATTTACTTGTTGATCAAGTGTTTTTTTTTTCATGTCATTAGTTTCCATTTTAAAGCTACATTAAACATTTTGGAGTAGGCAGTGTTCCGTGGCATTTACATTATCATCATATACATTTTAACAAACAGTGCACAAATTTTTGTTTTGTAGATATTTAAGGCATTAATCATTGACAGATGTTGATATTTGTGTCTTGAGATGCTGTTATTATCTGGTTATAAGACCACAGCAGAATATTGTAAGGCAAAATAAATTCCTAAGTATGTTGTCCTAATTTGTTCAGGGTGACCTGTTTTAGGTACAGTTTGCACTTCGTATTTCTCATTACTCTATTCCTGTACATTGGTCCTGAAATATTGTGTATCCTAGTTACCATGCAATTACTAGTCTCATTGATTACTTGACAATAATGAGAAAGTGGCATTGTTCACGATTTACAATAATGAAGGAACTGTGTGTGAAAAAGTCTGTCCTACTACGTGGTCGCCTGTGTGTGTGACTTTAAATTTTTGTTAAATTCGTTAAAACTCTTGAAGTGGTTATCAGTTACATTCAAATGTTCATTCTTAGTACTTTTATACCATACGCCATACTAACGCTTAACAGTCATGAGACAAGATCACTGCTTGTGCACAAACTGCCATCTGGCAACCTTGGCATACCTCAGAACTTTGTAAAATACTAATGATTTAAGAGCACTTGTGCTTCAGGCATAATTCCCTGTGGTCAAAGAATAGGAAAGGTGTTGGATATGTGAATTCGTGTTTGATGTCTGTTGTGTCATTACTGAATGTACCTCAAGAACAGTGCAGTGACTCCAAAAATACACATTTTTTAGAAATTACATGCAAGTGCGGTGCTAGTGGCAATGAAATTGTCATGTCTTAATGTCAATATGATATTCTGTTAATCACGCAACTTTGAGATGCACCACAGTTGTGTGGAAGCCCAGGTTTGACTGTGAGGCAGTGCATCTGGGATTTTTGGTGCACAGAGTGTTCCTAGGACAGATTTCTCTCCAGGTGCTTCATTTTTCTGTTGTCAGCTATGATTCCACCAATTTTCTGTATTCACATTAATTCAGCTACCATTAGTACTATACAGCATAAATACTGACAGTGTCTCTAAATAAACTACATGCTACCACAGATGCCAGATGTTTATTTACCCAGAAATCATTCTAATACATTTGCTTTTTGTGTATTTTTCTTAATTCATAAATATAAGATGGCTCTTTCTTTCTGAATGGAAGTTAAAGTAATAAGAACCTCATCATATAGCCAGGGAAATATGGCATTGGAAATCTGTGGCATGAGTTGTATTGTGAACTTACGCAGCAACTCTCAATTTACCCCTGTTTTTAGTGGCAACAGCAGTGAACTCATCACAGTACTTTTGCGTAAGTGCTTACATAGTAGTAAGACAGTATCAGATAGGCCAGAAATGTGCTGGACTATTTTGTGTGTAAAGTTGGAGCATTTTGTGCTGAGTTCATGGAATTTCACTGTATGAACACTGTTTTCCTTTAATAATATGTGTATTGTTTGCATTGGAGTTCTGCAATTCTACTACTATAAACAGCAATAGCAGTTTAATGATGTATCATTCAGGCCTATCACTTTCCAGGGCGAGGACAGGACATTGGCTGCATTTGTGCTAGCAAGCATTGTTAACAACTACTCACAAGGACAGGAGGTAGCACTGCAAGGAAGCCTTGTGTCCATCTGTTTAGAGCAGCTGGGAGATCCAAATCCACTTCTTCGTCAATGGCTAGCTATTTGTCTAGGTAGACTTTGGACAAATTATGATAAAGCCCGGTGGTGTGGTGTACGAGATATTGCACATGAAAAGCTTTATACTCTCCTGTCAGATCCAGTACCAGAGGTAAGCTGTGCCTTATGAAATATTTATTACCATCATTTACAGTAAAGCTTAACTTTAGCTGAAATATTGTTACTGGCTGATCTTGAGGTTGTTAAAGCATGAAGTTCGTTGTAAAGTTGGTTCTGAGTTGGTAGAACATCGGTGATTCTTACTCAGAAAGGAGAACTTAGATTACAGGTTTTAAAAACTAAGTTAGCAGGAAAATATTTGAACCCAAGAAGGGTGAAGTAAGTATGGTATTTCAGGTGTTACTTCGTGATTTATGGGGTCTGTTCAGAAAGTTTTCAGACTGATTAAATAAAATAAAAATTCATACCAGATAGATTTCATTAAATATTGTCCCTTTGAAATAGTCCCCACCTACATTAAAGCACTGATTCCAATGACGTTTCCATTTTTCCCAGTATTCCACATATGGTTTTGAAGAAATCTGGGTCATCACCTCTAGCATTTTTCTTCGTCTTCCTCTGTTGATTGAAATCTACGTCTTTTTACACTTACTTTCAGTTTCGGAAACAGGAAAAATTCTGCTGGAGAGAGATCAGAGCTGTAGGGTGGCTGTGCAACCACTGGAGTTTTATTGTTCTTCTGGATGGAGAGCACCATGTGCATGGAAATGTTGTTGTGGTGAAGAAACCAGCTGTGTTCCTGCCAAAGTTCTGGTTGTTTCTTTTGCACTGCTTCTTGTAGACACCATAAAAGAGTCGGGTAGAATTCTTGATTCAATTTTTGACCTGTAGGAACAAACCCATAATACACAAAACCTTGACAGTCGAAGAAAGTGAACATGGTCTTCGCATTCAGTCCACTCTGTTGTGCTTTTTGGGTCATGGAGAGGATTTTGACTTCCATTATGAAGATTGCTACTTTGTTTCTGTAACAGTTTTCCGCATTTTGTAATAAAATTTTACACAATTACACTGTTCTGTTAACAACATTTTTAATAAATTTCTAATGCACACTTCCTTGAAATCAGAACTTGTCTCTACTTGAAAACAAAGCACGTTAGGACTGAATGGAAGACAGCAGCAGGATCCAGACAGTCTACTAAACCATGCCTAATCATCTTGCAGCTGTCACATGGTTTTGAAGTGAGGTTCATACACAGTCTGAGAACTTTTGAGTAGACCTCATATGTGGCCCAAGTATTGGTGTTACAGTACGATATCTACGAGGTTATTACGTGCTGAACGTGCATATAAGATAAGGGAAATAATATATTAATGGAAATTTGAGGGAGGAAACCCATTAGCAAGTGTCCTGTTGGAAGACCACGAAGGAGACTAGAGGATAACACTAAAGTGAATCTTAGGATGTTTAATAAGTAAGGTTCCCTAGGTTATGAAAATTGAATGAGAAGTCATTTGCGTTGTTAAGTGTAACTCATTCATGCCAGTGAATTACCACTGTTTTCAAAATAATCCCTGAGCACATTGATATACTTGCCCCATCTTGGCATGAGTTTAAAAATTTTGTCATGGAAAAAATGGGGCTGTTGCATTCACAAACATTTACAAGCAGCCCTTTTCCATTTCCTCAGTATTGTGTATTCAGCAACCTCCCAAGTTTTACTTGAGTAGCCCAAATAAATGATAGTCCAGTGGGGCATGGTCAGAGCTATAGATGTTTCCAGCAAAACAAGTGCAACGACTCTTGTGTCTCACATATGCTGTGGGGAGTTGCATAGTGCTGAAGCCTTATACCATGTGACAGATATCCCAGTTTCTGCCACAAAATAGCTGTGAGTTTAGATGGGGGAATCATGTTTCACCCATTAAAACCAACTCGCACAGTGAACTTTGCAGGACCAAGTCCAAGTGTTGTTGCCCTTGCACATTACTTTATCCCATGAATAACATCTGACTGACTCTTGTGCCATCTGTTGCATATTACCTTCACTACATGTGTTAACCTTGTACTGGAAAATAAAATGCTTAATTATCACACAAGTTACAGGGTAGGGAACCTTATTGAACATGTTTTATAGGTTATGAGGAGGGGATACATAGGGAACTAGCTTCAGACTGTGTCCAGCAACAGGATTTGATATTAGTGGTATTGAAACTTAGGTTCTGCTACCAGACAGTTGTTTGGTTAGTTTAAGATTGCCATCTACATTGGGTGTGTAGAAAAAGAGTTATGCTCATTGGCATAAAATGAATAATGAAGACAAATATTAACCATTTAATTTTTATGTATTAGGAAGGGAAATGTCTAAATTTAAAAACAGCAGTATTGTAACAAGTAATTGACCTCTTAAGTAATTCACTGAAATCTAATTTGCTGCAATAATACTGCTTACATGCCTTTCTTCATGGCAGTGAAATTTTGTATGATGAAATAAGACAAATGTATGCAACATGACCTGTGAGCTGAAGCCTAACATTATGAGAGCATGTGGTTTTTGTGATCACAGGTTAGAGCAGCTGCAGTCTATGCTCTTGGGACGTTTATCAGCTCAGTGACAGAACGCAGTGAACATGCCAACAACATTGATCACAGCATTTCCATGACCCTTATTAACACAGTATCACATGACATGAGTCCACTTGTGAGGAAGGTAAAATCATCCATCATCCTCTTCATTTAATTAATAAATTACATACAAATATTTAAGTGCAGAAATGTACGTGTATGATGTGATGATTAAAAAACTAGAGTAATTTTTGCTGAGATGGAGAAAGTTGAATTGGTTTAGTATAGATTCTATTTATGGGCCATGATGTTGAAGCTTTGTCTTAATGTGAGCAGTGTGAGGGATTTAATTTGTTACTGGCATTTGTGCTTTATCATTATCCTTTGATTGAACTGTAACGGACGCTGTTACTCAATAGTCTAATCTATTGAGAACACGCCTGTTGGTATACGTAGCTAAGCAGTTCTACTGACTGCCGTTGGTAAAGCTGCCACCAGCTAGCAACTCAGTACTAGCAATCATAATAACTTTCCTATATTCTACCTGGGATATTAGGTCTCAGTCGCTGTTAATCAAATCTGGTAAAAACACAACTTTATTGATACACAAAAAAAAACAAATTAAACACATTAAAACCAACTAATAAAAAAAACAATAAAATTTCTAAATAAAAATAACCAAAATTATTACCTCATCTACAAATTTGCTACTCTTTACTTAACTTTTCTATTACTAAAGTATCCCTCAATTATCTATGTAAACTCTAGTTAAACTCACATTAACTCTCATGAAACTTATATTGAATTCGCTTTTATAAATATCCCCACGTATTTAATTTGGACTCACACACTTTGCTCATTACATTTTAACAGTATATCCCTTTTAAAATGATTCCGTTTCCTTTCCTACTTTCATTAAATATGCCTTCCTCCACATACCTTGAGTCAAAATTAATCCAAGCATAATGATTGTACCCAACTTAACTGATGGTATTAATCCTTGCATTGGCAACTCTGTTAGCACTCAGATTTTACACCATTCTTTCTCACTAGGTAAACTTCACACTGTATCACTTATTTGCTTTGTATTTACTATCATACCATTGTTTCACAATCACATTTTACCATTCATTTTCTATCATTTTAAGTGAAATGACCTAAACTCCTTTTAAGTGTTTACTTATGTGTTTACCAAAATTTAATTAACATTTCGTGGATCCTTTCTAATTATCACCACTTATCACTTTTTATATAGTCAGTGAGAAACTACCACTCCTTTGTACATTACAAATTTCTAAGGTTAAAATTTCAAATCACTCTGACTAGAACTGACACCAAACTGCCTCAGCCTTTGTCTTAAGTTCTATTTATTACCTCCAAAACCACACCTTAAAATGTCATCAATATGGCTACTCTCAACCTCTCTCCACCCTTTCAACCAATGAAAACACTTTCTGTTCTACATCACCTCATATGAAAGGTCCTATCAAAACCCTGAAACATATCAAAAGGTTCTAAGAATGTGTTACTCATGTTTGCACGTGTTCAAATATCGTGGGAAGTCCAAGCTACTTGCAAGTGAACTGAAACTCTGTGACTCAGCTCAGTGGAAAATTCCATAATTATTATGCAGTAGCTTCTCTCTTAATAATACTTTGCAAAAATCATATAATCTTTACATAAATCAATTCAAAAATTTTCCCATGCTATCAATATTCATTACAGAACCATTTAACAGGGAAAGCTTACTTTATGACTTTCACAAGTTCAAATCAGATTTTTAGATTTTCAGTCTTTAAAATGAAATTTGGAGTGTAAAGTCCTAGAGCATGGTGTGAAAATTTGTATTATGTTCAAAATTATATGGCAGGTTCCTTCTGAATTCCAGTTGCATTTTTTCTGTAGGAGCTTGTCGTTGCCCTGCAGTGGATGGTGCTTCTGTTTGAGAACTCGTTCCTGTCTGTGGCTCTCCAGGAGGAAGGCAGGACTCCACAGATGGCTGCTTTGGCAGGTTGGATGTGTACAATTATGGCTCTGAAAATATAATGAGTAATCTGTCAAGATTACAGTCTTCTAGGATGTAACATCATGTAGTTGGCAGACAGATCCTTGTGTTTTGGAGGAACCTCGGTACCTGGATACCAAATTAAGCAGTGCCACTTCATAGAAGACTGTAATGTTGATACTACTGTAAGAATTTCATATCTCACAGAAGTCTTTATTTTAGTAACATGTGTAAAAATTTATTTTTTTGAACATATTTAGTAAAAGAGTCACATTTTATGAGACTGGGTGCTGCCCAGGACAAGGGAGAGGAAAGAAAAATACCTTCTCCAGAAAATAGAAAAACTCACCTCTATTGGAGTGTCAGGTCCCACAGTTGCCAAAATGTATGTCACAAACAAAATAATTTAAAAAGATTGCCAGATGCAAATTTTGACATTTCCCACTTGAAGTCAGAATGACAGTCCTTCAAGTCGCAGAGCGGAGAACATGGGTCACTGCCAAGGGAAGGTGGCAGAAGGAGATTGTATGGAAGGGAAACACATGCACAGAGATGCTGTTTGTCTTCAATTCTTATTTCGTGAAAACTGTACACGTCACACTTCCCTGAACTAATCATTCTTCTCAAGGACTTGCTTCATAGAGTATGAGCATTACTAGAAACGTGGCACTCTTGCTTTACCATCAACTTCACAATATCCAGGTGTTCTACATATTAATGTTTTAGTTTTTTGCCTACTTTTTGTCCTGAAGGAAAAACAGTGGGCCTGTGAAGGCACAGTGCTTTGTTTGTGTCCACACGCACATGCGTGTGGGCATGCACACCTGTCCACCCTTGATTTCATCTTTGGAAACAGTGTGCTTACTGTTGCATTAAACTTGATATGAACATGGTGTCATTACAGACAACCCCAATGCCATACATTTTAATTTCCAACTGTCAGTCATAACAACATGGTGGATGCATGAACTTTTTACTTTGGAGCAATATTGACATTCTGAAATAGTGTAGGATAGCATAACACATCTGAAAAAAAAGCTACAAACATTTTATTACTGAATGCAAATGAACAACATAGCAGTTGTTTGAAGATCTGCTTTCACTTTGTTTGATAGAAGTAACTAATGAACTGTTGGAGGCAGGCATTTCATGTTTAGTACTAATGTGGATCATAAGTGTACCCGTATATCATATATGAAACCTTGTTAAGTCAACAGAAACATGGCAGTGCACAGTAGGTTAGATTGCAAAAAAGCTGGCCAAAATTCTGACTACTGCTGGAAACACATTTTTTTTATTTTTAAACTATTCATAAAAACACAAAAATATAAAAGTATTTACTCTGAATGAAACTAATTTAAAAGTTTCTTCGCTAGTGGCATCAGAATCATCTTCTGTGGGAGCAGCGTTGGAGCTACTCAAATCTTCCCATTCTTTCGGAACATCTAATAGTTTTAATGCTTCTGGAAAATATGTTTTGATAGACTTTTTGGGCAGTTTTCTCAAACTCGAGATAAGTGGATCTGAGGAAACAAGAAGTAAATTGAACACATCTTCATTTGTTGATGATCGAGACATTTTTCTCGAATGACTTCGTCTGAAAGACTTGAGATCCTTGTTTCTAGATTCCTGGGCTTCCTTGGACAATTGCCCAATAGGCAAAATGGCCCCAGAAATAATATTGGCTCCATGGACCAGTACTTTATGGATGCTGGCTGGCATGTAGAACCATGGATATGCTTGAACAAATAATTTAGCCGTGTCGTTTGTATACTTGTCAAATTCTTCAGTGTTCAGTTCAAATCCTGATGAAATACTCTTCAGAATTACATAGAATCTGCGAATATGATCTTTGTTGACACCAGTAATTCTAGCAGATTCTCGATAATTTTTAAAAAACCTTGTAGCTGTATTCCCGTCGTTTGACGTTCCACTTCCGCCAGGCTTAGCTTTATCGACCAGAAGACCCATTTCATTTTTTAAGAGATCTTGAATAGCTTGTTTTTTATTTTGTAACTTTCGTTGGTCTTCTTCTCCTCTTGCTTGCCATTTTTTTGTTTTTAAACGGTATGAGATGTGGAGCAAACATTCAAAAAACCGAATCCATGCGTGAAGTGTAGATAGCCCAAATTTGTAGGTTGTTACGTCAACATCTTTTTTAACAATTTCATCAATACGATTCATCTGTTTTGGTGCAGCGCCACATACATAGCAAACTTGGGCAGATGTTGTTGAAGTGACTGCGTTACAAATTTTGCCATCTATCATTGTTAACACCATGTTATGACTCACAGATATGACACTATTTTGTTCCTCCAAAGTTGTCACTGTTGTTTCAAGGTTTTTTATTCTTTCTTCAACAATTGATATTTCTTCTTTTGCCAACTCAGCTGTTTCTTTCTTAAACTGCATCCGGATGGGACGACAGTACCTTGCTGAAGAAGGCCTAGGATTTTGCACAAAGAATAATTTTATCTCCAGATATTTTTGTTGAATACAACTGAAGAGGAACTACAGATGTGATAAAAATATCACTGTCACTAACATCTTTCAATGACCGTTGCTTGTATTCGCTGTGTCCAGTGCTTCCATCGCAACCCCATTTTGAAATGAGAACAAATTCTTTCGAAGTATCGTCCAGAACAATATCTATGCCATTTTTTTGAGGCATGATAGTTCTTGAAGCTGTTTTATCCAGTAGGGCTTGCAGATCCACTTCTACTAAAGATTCCTGGATGAGTATTTTATCCTTAGGAGGATAACATTCTTCTTTAGCAGCTTTAATTATGTGGTAACTGGAGTAGATGTGCAGTTCTTCATTTTTGCTTGGCTTTGAATTTTTGTGTATTGACTTTTAGTCAAATGAGCTTCAATAAACAAAGACAGTGCTTCTTCGGGAGTATACGGTACCACAATATTTTTAGCATGAGCGGCCCAAGCTTTCCTGATTCTTAGCGCTCTCGGAGTTATTTCTAAGACTTCACTGATAAGCTTAGCGGCATCCCTTTTACCAGATCGTAGACTTATTTTAGTGGCGTGAATTAGTTCAGGAAAGCCAACAGTTTGTTGAAGTTCTTTTGATTTTCTGCGTTTGCTCCTTTCACTGCTTTCGTCAAATGCCAGTTTTCGACAACCACGTTTACCCAAGGTGCGTGGCATTTCGTAATCTGTTGCATTCGGTTTAGCAATAACTTTAATGTGTAAATTGATTTCTTGCTCCAACCATTCTGTGTTCTTTGATACAAAATACCGTTGGTTTCTTCTTGCATCAATCCATCTTTTCAAAAATTCACTACAAACACGAGATATATTCTGAAGAATTTCCCTTAATGCATTGGGATAATTTTCTTCAAGCCCAAAATGAGCTGTAAAATAATAATTATGATTATATAACCAAACTGGCAATAAAAACTGTTTGAAAGTTGAAAATAAAGCAATTACTCTTTAGTTAATATTGGTTTAATTTTTATAAACAACATCTACAAGTGGTACATATATTCTTAATTACAAACAAAAATATCTGTACATTCCTATGACACTATTTTGAATATATTCAGTCTTGATGTTGCTGTGGTCGCTTTTTATTTGTATCCAAAGCTTAAACAACTCTCTGCGCTGTAATTTTGTATCCATCTGTAAATAATTGTGCATTTTTTTTTCATGGTTTATTCTAAAATATAGAACAAAAAATTTATATGTATAGGAATATAAAATATATACATATGTATAAGCATAACATACATAATGTGTAAGCTTGGTTAGTCATCTGTACTCTATTAAATGTTTATTAAAATCGACCGTGGGCACTCAAAATGGTAGATTGCATGTCAAACGCCATGATTAAATTTTGTAAGTACACGTCACTACTTTATGCAATAGTTCATAACTTCCAGAGTAGTACATATTAGCAGCTAATTTTTTGGTATAATAACAGTAACGTTTAACGCTGTATGAAAATGCAACAAACGGAGCTGGATCGGCTCAGATCAATTTTGCGACTCTGTGTAAATAATGTACTTCAAATTTTATGGCACCAAAAAATTAACATCATATAAATTGATAAAAAATTATTGATTTCATATAAAATACCATGTTCTTAATTAGTTTACACATTACTTACCTGTATGTCTCTGCTCTGTAATCAGTTCCCTTAATAAATTAAGTTGTGACCATAAAAATAATTAACAACGTCACTACCAGAATTTGTGTACAGAGCACCTTCCGACCTGTTGCATAAAAACGCTGTGTTTATGTGCCTGTACCGGGAACAAATCCACCCAAACTGCCATAAAACTTACATTTTCTTTATCCTGGGAGCTTTCTATTGCCCCTCAGGTAGATTTTTAAGCATTTCATCGAAGTCGAACAATTTGAATTTTGGCCAGCTTTCGCTTAATTTGACCCACTGTGCAGTGGTCCAATATTTTGAGGCTCCATGTGACATATTTAACCTGGACAGTGATTTCTTCACCAACATGAAATAAAATGACAGTAATTATGCTAATAGATCTTAGCACCAGAAATCTGTGCAAAAAAATTATGCTTTCTGAGTTGTGTTTTGAACTCTGTGTTTTTCACTGTGAAACAGTAGCATATATGGCTTGAGTTGCTACTGCTGATGTATTAGAATCTGTGTTTTGATGTGTTTTATGTTTACTGTGAAAATTCTGGTAGCGTATTTCACCACCAAAGCCAGATGGAACATTTCTAAACCTGGTGGAAGGAAAGTGAGTTTGTAATCATGAGATGACACTTCCCTGCAACTAGACATTTTTTCGTTAACAACACACTATTGCAATGCAGTCAGACCATTAACAGCAAGTGGTAGTTTACATGCAACTATATTTTTATGATAGGTCTTCTAAATATCTTACTGTCAGTCTATGTCATATATATATGACACAGACTGACATTATTCAGTTTTCTGATGACAAGAACAGAGATTGTTCTCAACATTGGTTTACTTGATGTTCAACCATCTGATGCAGCTGTGAGCCGGAGAAAGTTGTATTGAATGTCTCTAAGCAGGCATTGAAATTGTACCCATTTGGCATTAGCTTTTCCCTTCCCATCAGATATCAGCATGTCTCCAATCATGGGAATGAGACGTATTGCATCACGAGACAGGCTGAAGATGCTGTCTCCTGGATCTCTTTTCAACCCAGATGGCAGCATTGTTCCTGTATCAGTAGCAAATGCTGAGGCCTTCCAGTCTAATTCTGACAGAATTAAACGTGTATCATCATCATCATCTATCAGCAGTCTTGGTATGATGCTTTAATTTCCATTTAAAGTGTTCCATTTTGTGTCTGCTCAGTTTTTAGTCTTCCCTCAAAGCTGCTGTATTGACATGATGTATTTCGTAGGCATCTCCATATCCTCCTGCACTCGTATCTTTAAGCCTTTCGGTGCCAAGATCAATTAGGTCAGTAATAAAATAAATTACATCTTAATGGTTAAGTCTGTCTTGTCTCTTTATCATTCTGTTTCTGTTGTAACATGGCTGTAAAGAAGGTATTGCCAAACATAGACTAATCTGTGAAGATAAAATAAGCAAGATTGTCATCAAATTTGTGGTTTAGTGGAATTTTATTTTAATACTTACAAATTAAGATTTTGCATGACATTTGTGACAGACTCTTATTCAGTTTTCAGTCATTATATAATAATATTATAACTTAGGCAAGTTTTGTAATTAATGTATGAAAGACTGTTACTGTGGTAGCTAGTGATGACAGAACTGCACATTTTACACCCATTTGTTTTACACCTTTTTGCTTTAATGCACCTTGCCAATTTACACCACTTCTTAATTTGTACTCTCTCATTTTCGGTAACACCCTTTGGCTGGCTGTGTTCTCTTATGCTAATCCTTTAATTCTGATGGGAATATCGTTTTTGATTTACACCTTTTTTTAGTTATGCCCATTTTTTCAGGAATGCTGCTAGGGCGTAAAACAAGGGCTGGGTGTATTGTGGTATCACTGTACCAAAGTGTAAACTGTGAGTACATGAGCAATATTACAAAAGACTGAGAAACTGTTGTGTTTAAAAGAGTTAAGAAAGGCACCTAACACACACTGACTCAGTGGGGTGAATGAACGTTTAGCATCAAATGTTGGAGGTGTACAGAGCTTGTGTAATATCACAGAAACAGGTGTGGATAAGGTGCATTGCTTTTGATGTTGGCAGGATATGTGTAGACAACAAGCAATAGCCTGGACACCCAAGAATATCCACTACAAATAACAGAATATTTTGTACAGAAGCTCTTATCACAGAGGACAGGTGCATTAAGCTCATTGATATTGCCTCAGAGCTGGATATTTTGCTGGGTAGTGAGCACAGTATTGTCCATAACCAACTGGGTTACAGAAAAGTGTGTGCATGCTGGCTGCCAAAGAACCTCACAGATGGTCACAAAGTTTGTTGTATGAGACTCTTTCTCATGCATATGATTCTTTACATCAATCAAGGAGAGCAGTTGCTGCAGTGAATTGTTACAGAGGATGAAACAGATTTCATCATGTGACATCCAAAACCAAGAAAACATCCTTGATGTGGAAACACCCATCATATGCCCCACCAAACAAATTCAAAGAGACAAACTCAGGAAGATCATGGCAACTGTCTTTTCTGGGTTGGGAATGTAAAGGTGTGCTTCTTATTGATTTCATTGACCATGGTGACACTGTAAGTGCTGAGCATTATTGTGGTACACTTGAAAGATTACAGGAGAGCACTTGTTGCAAAAGGTCTGGGTTGCTGTGCCAAGGCATCATTATTTTGCATGATAACACCTGGTCCCATACTGCCAAATGTACTTGTAACTGGTTATGGCACTTGGGTAGAAGGTTGTGGTACACTGTCCCTACATTCCTAGTCTCAGACCCAGTGATTTCCATCTCTTTGGACCTGTAAGAAGCACCTGGCTGGCAAGCTATTTGCAACAGATGCAGACTTGAAGCAAGCTGTCACCTGGCTTCAGACACTTCACACTGATTTTTTTGTATGCCATGATACAAGCCCCTTTATTGGTATCTCCACCTTGCCATGGTAGAGGGGCTTGTGAGTTCCAGTGACCCTGAGAGCTAAGCCGGCAGTAGCATTGCTACCATTAATGTCTCCCAAACCGGACAGATGAAGAGGATAGGAACCAGATGAAGAGAGATGCCTAGGAGGTGGGAAATCCAGTAAAAACTCCCCTGATGCCGGAAGCAGCAACATCAGAACGACTTGAAGCACAGAGCAAATGATGCTCGAGATGGTTCATGATTGTGTAGCAACAGGCGTGACCAGAGTGGTCTGAACGGCTGCTGTACTGCAATGTGGAAAGCAAATGGAAAAACTACCACATTATTACTTTTCCTGGATGGTCTTTACCAGAAAATTTGGAAGAGGCTACGGACCTGTCGTAAGACAGACTACAGAATGAATGAATGATACAAGCCTCAGTGGCACAGTGGGACAGGGTCTTTGATGTGTATGGTCACTATGTGAAGGTCTGATGTGTATCATCTGCTACCAATATACTATGTATGCCTCCAGTTCACAGTAAAGTTCTTGGCATCAGATTGTTTTTGTGTTTTTTGAGACTCCTTTGTAAATCTGAACTGTTGCTCTTTTACCATGCCACTTTCCTAAAAATTGAAAGGATAAAAACACAAAGAAACAATATGTTGATAGGAAGCAGTGCCTTGATACTACTTATATGATGCAGGTGCTTTCCTGCCATATTTAAATGACAAGCAAAAATAAAATGCAGTGATAATCAAAAATTTATGGACAGGACACATTATGTCAAGTATGGACACATTACTTTCCATGGACCTTAGCCATCATCCCCACACAGGGAGTTAATATACAAAATAACTTTACGGATTTTAAAAACTGTAAGCTCTTTACAGTAGGTTTAGGTGTTTGATGATGCATGTATAGGTTCCATAAAAGGTTGGGAATTTCTTGACTCTCTCAAGTGAATGTTACATTTGTAAGCAAGTCTCTTCCCCATAGAGTATATAAATACAAGATACTCTTTCTTCTGCACAATAATGCCTTAGAGTATCAACTGCCTCATGTAGATAGGTGAACTGATTGTGACTGATGACATCTTGTTTCTTTTATGGCCAAATGTTTTCATTGTGTCCGTGATGTCGGTGTAGTGTGTATTGATGACATGAACACACAGTTCATAAATATTCCAATTTATAAAATATTATCAACATCCATACCTCTTCTTATGTATAGAAGTGGTAAATTATATATTATGAAAGTAAAATTAATGAACACTTGTCTTAAAAATTGTGATTTTGTTTGTATTTTACACTCAGTTTAACAAAACATTTAGATTGTGTATAAAAATGATACCCTGTTCTTTACAGCCATGTAGAATGACATACAGTAACACATGAAACAATAAAATGCAGAGAAACATAAATGTTAATTGCATATCCCCAGGCATCGAGAGGGAAGGTCTAAACTCTGCATGTTTTATAAATTATAAACATACCTCCCTGCCATATAACATGTACTGTTGAAGAATCACTCTTAATCAAACTAAACAGCAAACTTGAATAATGCTGTATATAAATATAACTGTTTCTATGCATGTATTGTTCTTTAGGACATGGACAGCTGAGTAACTTACCAAACCTCTCTTATGGTAGTATCTACATGAAACTGTGGCATGGCTTAACTACACTGGATCTGGATCCACACCCATGTGTTCGGCTTATGGCACACACCGTCACCAATCACGTCCGAGACCAGGTGAGGTTCTAGTTAAATTTTTTTACTTAATAATGATGTTTTATAAATTGCATAGTCATATAGCATTCATTCATTCTGTAGTCTGTCTTACGACAGGTCCGTAGCCTCTTCCAAAGCGAGTTCTCCACAGGGTGCGATCTAGTGCTTCCTCTTTCAATTTCTAGTATCTTTTCTTTTCCTTAAGGTCATCCAGTAGCTGCTTACGTCTTCTCCCTCGTCGTCCCATCATTTCTATCCTTCCTTCTAACTTTCCTTCAATCACGTGTTTCAGAAGGCAGTTTCTACGCAAGATGTGACCAATCCAGTTAGCCTTTCTTCTTTTTATTGTATGTAGGATATTCCTCTCCTCCTTGACTCTGTGTAATACTTCTTCATTTCTCACACGATCGGTCCAACTGATCTCCATTCTTCTCCAGCAGCACATTTCAAAACTTTCCAGATACTTCTGATCTTTCCGAAGTGTCCACGTTTCAGCACCATACAAAGCTATGCTTCAAATGTATCACTTTACTAGTTTCTTCCTTAAATTTAATTCCAGTTTGCTGGTGAAAAGAATTTTCTTCTTGTTGAATGCTGTTTTTGCCATGGCAATTCTGGATTTAATTTCACGTGTACACCTTGCATCACTTGTTATCATGCTACCCAAATAATTGAAATATTCCACATTCTCCAATTGTTTTTGATCTATCATAATTTTCATTGGGGTTGGTTGCCTTGAGATTTTCATTACTTTAGTTTTTCCCACATTCATTTCCAGTCCATAGCGTCTTCCAATTTCAATTAGTCTATCAATCATGCCCTGTAGCACCTTTTCTTCCCTAGCCAGTAGCACAAGGTCATCTGCATATTTCACAGTGCGAATTACTTGTCCTCCTGTTTTGAAGTCTCCAAACCCTTCAAGAGCTTCCTTGGTAAGGTACTCGCTGTATAAGTTGAACAGAATCGGTGACAAGCAGCAACCTTGTCTAACTCCTCTTCCAATCTTCACACTTCTCGTCTCCCCTTGGTCCAGTCGTATTTTGACACTCTGTTCCATGTACAATTTGCTGATCAATCTTCTTTCGCGCCAGTCTATCCCAATTCCTTTTAGGATTTGCATTAATTTGGTCCAGTTGACACGGTCAAATGCCTTCTGCCAGTCTATGAAGCAAGCACACAATTCCTCATCTATGACCAAGGTTCGTTCTGATATTATTCTCAGCATCCCAATTGCATCCCTAGTTCCTTTTCCTCTTCTAAATCCAAACTGATCTTCTCCAAGTGCATCTTCAATTTTCCTCTCAATCCTTCTTCTAAGTATCCTCGCTACTATCTTTGCTGCATGAGCGATGATGCTGATTGTGCGATGGTCGCTGCATTTTGTAGCTTTGGGCTTCTTCTTTAAGGCAATCATTGTAACTTCAATAAAATCTCTGGGCCATTCTCCAGTTACATACATGCTGTTGATCATCTGTGTCATTAGCCTTAGACCACCTTCTCCCAACAATTTGAGTACATCCCCAGGTACATCATCATCTCCTGTAGCCTTCTTATCCCTCATCTCCTTGATAGCTTTTTCCACTTCACTTTGCAAAATATAAGGGCCATATAGCATGACATGGAATAATTGTTGTGAATGAAAATTTGTATGTTCACAACTGAATCTACCCATCCATTGTGCCACTATGCTTTTGAAGTTTCTCCTTCCATAGAACACAGTTTGAGGTTCAACAGAATACCCCACAGCCTTGATGACCTTAGTGGTGGAGTATGAGATATATCATGTTGTGATGAGGATGGTGATGAGCAATGATTGGTTGGGATCACACTTATGTTGAATGTAGGTATTCTGAGACAAATTTAAGTATCAAAAAATATAAGGTGAGATGATTTTTTGGCATGACATTTGTATATCCTGAGTACATTAATAATAGTATAATAATTTGATACAGTGTAGGCACCAGACTGTTTTCCCAGGACTCCTGCAGACTTTGTAATAATCATACTTCGAAAACTAGCTTAATAACATACTTCATAAAATAGTTATTTATGTCATTGACACAACTAATTGTACTGTGTTATATCATAAAATGTGACTACATGTTTTGACCAGTTATATGGTCATCCTCAGGCCACTCATGCACATAAAACCAAAATTACAATTGCAAATTTCATTTTGGGTCAGACTGAGATCTCAGTCTATCACACAATGCATATAAATAAAATTTAGAAGTTGTTTTAAAAATAATTTAAAAGTTAAGTGTTAAGGCATTTTATGTAAAATTTGTTCCATTTTGTTAGTTCCTGTCTTCATGAATAGCGGCATCTATTTGGTGTGTAGGCGTATGATGACATGCAGAACATATCGGTTGGTAATTTGGCATGGGGTGTATATGTATACTTCATTATTATTGTTATGGAGCTGGTTTTTGTATCCCATCTGTATGTGCCGGTTGTTAGAAGGAGACTGGCGGATGGAAGTATACATATACACCTCATGCCAACTTATCAACAGATACGTTCTGCATGTCATCATACGCCTACACACCAAATAGATGCCGCTATTCATGAAAACAGGTACTAATAACATGGACAAATTTTACATAAAATGCCTTAATACTTAACGACAACGGTGAAAACAACGGCAATGATGACAAAATAAAAATCTATAGAACTAGAAATCTATGCAATGAAAATTGAAAAGGTGCATTTTTATTCAAGTTCTTTTTACTATCTGTGTTCAGAATCTATGTGATTACTGCAAGAACATTTGTATTCTGCCATAGTCCAAATCACCTCAACAGGTGTGTTTAATGCTCCAACAGCTGTGTGAGCAATCACAGTGTTTTATTATATCAGTGGAATCATACTTTTACGTCACTGTCTTATAGGACGAAACTGGTAAAAAAGTAGGTGGCTTGAATGGGTAATATGTAGCAGTGCAAGGAAACAATAACATGTGGTATTCTTTGGAAGTTTATAGATTACATGAAATATGTAATGAAATATAGCAAAACAGAAGAAACAAGTATATACAGTATATGCCTATGTAGCAATTTTCAAAATAATTTTGTAAAGATAAATTGAGCGTTTGTTCTTATTGTATAAATCATTCTTTAATTTTGCTTTGCATTTGTGATACTAATTCCACAAAGCTTGCCCTGTTTTGTGATTATTTCATTTATTTTAAGTCAAGTGTTTTCTGTTTTGTTCCTTTTGGTGGAACAGTGCAAAACATAATCAGTATTATTTTGAAAGCTTACATAAAACTTTTAAATGTTTAAGCATAAACTCCATCCTGCAATTCTACCTTAACACTTTCACTGCCAAAGTCGACAATGGTCGATTTAAGTATTTACGTTTTAATTTGCCAGCGTTGACTTTAGTCGATCTAAAGTTTACTCTGCTCTTTTGCCTTAAATAGGCCACGCACACAATAAGTTCTTTCACGAAACATATTTTACATCTTTATTGGTCCCTGGCTGATGTAACTACAAAAAATATATGCATTTGGTCACGTACATTAGGGTAGAAAAATATCATAAATATGTCACAACGTTTATGTTTAGTCTCAAGCTGAGCAAGGGATTTCTGAGGCTGCAGTCACTAGAGTGTTTCCTTTCTGTGAAGTTGGTTGTGAGTTTATTTATAAATAGTGCAATATGGCTACTAGGAAAAGAAAAGTGCTTAGAACTGAAACAGATATAGTGGCTTCTATTGATGAGGAACTTGTGAATGACAGTGATTCAGACGCAGACTGTGTCCTGGAAATATTGAGTAGTGAGGAGTGTGATGATGAAAACGACATTTCAGGCTCAGGTCTGGGCCCTAGTGTAGACGGGTTTTGTAAAAAAGATCGTCAACCAAGTATTCCACTCTTCACAGGAAATCAAGCAGTAGAATTTGCTGTTCAAAATGGAACAGATACGAGGTCTGTCCAAAAAGTATCCGACCTTGGGCCGGGAAAAAAAAGTTATGTATCTGGGTGGTTACAATACCTAATCCCCTTCAAAGTAGGCCCCTTGTGACTCCACACACTTAGCCCAGCGGTCCTTCCATCACTGGAAGCAATTCTGGAAGGCTTGTTTTGGAATGGTGTGCAGCTGCGCCGTCGCGTTCTGTATGATGTCCTCGCGGCTGTCAAAACGGGAGCCTTTTAGCGGTGTCTTCAATCTCGGGAACAGCCAGAAATCACAAGGAGCCATGTCAGGAGAGTAGGGAGCCTGGCGAACCTGCGGAATGCCGTGCTTAGCCAGGAAACCCTGGATCAGGTGTGATGAATGAGCTGGGGCATTGTCATGATGCAGCTGCCAGTTGCGTGCGTCCCACAGCTCCGGTCTCTTGCACCGAACTGCATCACGAAGATGACGGAGGACTTCTTGGTAGTACTCCTTATTAACAGTTTGGCCTAGTGGTGCGTACTCATGATGCACAACACCCCGGTAATCGAAGAAAACAGTCAGTATCACCTTCACATTGCTCCGAACGTGTCGTGCTTTTTTGGGCCTCGGGGATGTTGGATGCTTCCATTGTGACGACTGGACCTTGGTTTCCGGGTTATATCCGTACACCCACGACTCGTCACCAGTGATCACAGTCTTCAGGAACTCAGGATCCCTGTTGGCGCACTCCAGCATGTCCTGCGCGACCTCAAGGCGGAGTTGTTGCTGCTCCGGCGAAAGCAGCTTGGGCACAAATTTTGCCGCCACTCTTCGCATGCCCACATCCTCAGTTAAAATCGTGTTTGCGGAACCTCTGCTGATCCCAACCTCATCAGCAATTTCCCGGACGGTCAAACGACGGTCCTCCATGATCACTGTCCGCACTTTGTCAATGACATCAGCATTTCGGCTCGTTGACGGTCTCCCGGAACGCTGGTCACTGTCCGCCGACATGCGGCCATCTTTAAAGCGGTTGAACCACTCTTTAATTTGAGTGACCCCCATTGCATCATCACCGAAAGCCTGCTGAATTTTGCGGATTGTTTCCGCTTGGGTATCCCCAAGTTTCTGACAAAACTTGATGCAGTATCGCTGCTCCAAACATTCTGTCATCTTGAGCGAAACGAGAATGCGACGAACACGTGTTACACCACTTCGCTATCTGGCAGCAACAGACGCATCCGGCGGTGTTGCGAGGCAGCAAAAAATCACGCATGCGCATGAAAGTCCCTTCTACCACTACGCTCAGTTTCCCCACCCTTTCGCCATTACTTACCGAGGGAAAAAATATAGTCGGATACTTTTTGGACAGCCCTCGTATGATGGAATATGTTGATAATTACATCACTCCAGAATTAATTCAAATTGCTGTCAACCAGAAAAATTTATACGCACAACAACAGATCGCAACAGTGCCATGACCCGTTACTAAACATGCACGTAGTGAACAATGGAAACCTGTGACAATATTTGAAATAAAGAAATTTCTTGGTCTGATGTTCCTTACAGGTGTAATTCAAAAACCAAAAGTAGAATGGTACTGGTCAACAAGAGGCATTTAACTAACACCCATTTTTTCACAAACGTTGTCTAGGAACAGATTTAAAATTATCCACCGGTACATACACTTTAAACGACAATACTGCAATAGGAACAAATGAAGACCGACTGTACAAAATCCAGCCAATATTAGACACTGTAGTCAATAATTTCAAATCTAATGATATTCCCGAGAGAGAGATTTCACTTGATGAAGGCATGCTTGGTTGTCGGGGTTGTTTTGCGTTTTCGCGTATACAACCCTAGTAAAATAACAAAGTATGGTATTCTGGTATGGATGGTATGTGAAAGTATGTCATGCTATATTTGCAACATGCAGATTTCGTCAACATTGCGGTGGAAGCCTGAAATCAAGGTTATGCAGGTATATGATGGCAAATGCGGGCCTTTGACTGAAACAGTAAGTCTTCTACTAGAGCCTTAGGAAGGGAAGGGTTACCATCTGTATCAAGATAATTATTATAATAGTGTTCGTCTGACTGAGGAACTGCTTCAAAAATCAATTCGAGTGTCTGCACAATTAGAGTGAATCGAAGAGGCAAAAAAGTTGAAGAAGGGTGAGGTCACTTTTTGTAGGAAACAGGATGTACTATTGGTCACACACCAAGATAAGAGATTCATAAACATAATTTCAACACTTCACACTGCAGCTGTGGTAGATGACTCGAGCAGACGTACTGGCATCACAAAAAAACTTAAATGCGTAGCAGATTACAATACACACATGCATGGTGCTGATACAGCTGACTAATACCTTGCCTTTTACCCCTTCATCCGTAAAACTGTAAAATGGCCTAAGAAAGTCTGTTTCAACCTTCTCCAATGTGCACTTTACAATAGTTATGTTGTATTTACAAAATCCAACCCTAATTCCCACAAATCATTCCGAGATTACTTAGTGGATGTCAGTGAAAATCTTATACACACAGGAGAAGATGTATCAACACCATCGTCATCATCAGATGAGTCGCAAGACTCGAGCACAGACACTGAAACATTGCTAAAGGTGTGCTCAAAATTTCAAATTTTTATCTCTTATAGTTTCCTCGTAATTGATTTTTTTATAAGACGACGCACTAGTTGTTTAACATTCAATAAATCCCTGGTAATTTAACACCCTCAGGATTTAAATACCCGACAGTGAAATGGTTAAACAAAGTATTTGTTTGTGGTGACAGTGAAATGCTGTAGAATGTTTTTGTATTTTCAGGTGAAAGAGTCACCAATTCCAAAGGAAGTAAATGACACTAAAATGTCATCATCTTTATCCCTACCTCCATCTCCATCTGGTCGACCTACATTCTTAGCGTAAGTCAATGAAATATTTCAGATTATTTGTTACTGTAATTTGTGACATACTCGCCATGAGTAATAATCATGTAAGTACTGTGTTTTATTTCATAATTTACACACTCTCATTTGTCATTGTAAAGTTAAAGACAAAATGAACCTAATGTTTTACATACAAAATAAACCCTTACAGAATACTGTCTTCTGGGATGTGATGCTGCATCGGCTGCTAGAAATTTATTGACAGGTCAGAGTAACCTACTGCCTCCATTTTCACTGTAGTTGGATGGAAGAAACAAGTTTGCTGAATTGTTGGTAAATTGCTCAGACTACATGGCATCTCATCCCAGAAGCCTGTATTGCTGATAGTCACCACCATGCAAACATCAAATCTCAAAACGTTTGTTTCATACACCCCAGTCTCATGTCTGAAAGGTTATACATCTGTGAAACATCTCATCTGCAGAAGAGTAGATGTAGCAGCTTATATGAATCTGAAAGTAGAGGGCAGGCAGGCAAAGTAACAGGCAAACATCATATTTGGCAAGAGTGAGGTGTAATCATCTCTTTCCTTCATATCACATGATCTGCATTTTGACCTTGTGAGATGTGTGATGAGCAAGATCTGCATTGCACATGGAAGATGGAGTTAATGTATACGTAAAAGTTTGAAATTAAACTATTTTTCTTGCCACTTAATCCCACATACCCAGTGTTTTAGAGAAAGGTCAGAACAGCCCCCCCCCCCCCTCCCCCAATTTTGGTGGCATAAAGGACGATGCTTTGAATGTGAGTAATAGGATGAGAAGTTGGGTAAAACAGTAAGACTTAGTAATCTTCAAGTGTTTTACAAGAATTATTCCAAAATTAGGTGCTCAAATTCATTCGTTCAGTGTAATGATTTTTAGTCCCTGAACTGATTATTAAGCAAATCCCATTTTGGGTGTGTTTGCCTGTTTTAAGTCCCATTGTTCATATGTCTCTACGTCTGTTTGCATGCACATAACATCTGAAGGATGGATCTTAATGGAATTTGGTATGCATGATTTCTACAAAAAATTTTCATTTCATTTGAGTTTTGATTGAAATCAGACAAATATAATGGAGTTTTATGTTTGTCATCCCGTTATGTTAGATTTATAATAAGAGAAGTAAAATGCCATCAACACAACTAGTACAGTATATGTTATATCTTTAATGTGGCAACATATTTTGACTTCAAAAGGTCATCTTCAGGTCAGTGGTATAAAATATGTTAACCCTTTATGACCAAACAGGAAAACACTGTCCCAGGAATTTAAATGCCCTCAACAGGTGAACGGGAAAATGCTGTCCCGCAACGCCATGTCAGTTTTAAAATTTTCTGCGTCTTTAATTACACGTCTCTTTTTCACAATACACAGTATTTGTCTAAAAATTTAATTCTGGTTAAAATTATCACTAATGAGGTTGAATATTTCTCACTAAAAAACTTACGATTTTTCTAGCAGTCACGAATTGTTTACAGACATCTTCAGGCAGTTCTTATTTTTTCTCACATTGGCAAAGTGAAGCAAATACACACACATAAAGAACCTTCCAACAAGTCTCTGTTCCTTCATACAGCCCCTTCTGTAAAATCCACACCCCCTTCACCCCCAATATTTCATCAATCAAACTACTGGAAAATATTAGTTCAGTAATTGCAATGGTAATATTTACTTACATTTGTATGTTCCGCCTTTCCATTTTAGTGTCAGTTGGACCTCAGAAATGCAGTTTGGTGTGATATACCTCGAAACATGGGTTAGCACACAACCCTATGTTGCATTCTCGACACTTGACTTTCAGTCTTTTTTCTTTGTTATTCGCGGAACACACACGTCACCGAATTCTCTTACACTGTATAAGCCAGTGTCTGATTTCTCTGATCGTGATTCAAACATCTGCACTGCCTGGCTTATTGCATGTTATTGCTAGGACAGGCAATGGACTGAACTGTTGAGTTGAAGATAGACATAAGCATGAACATATAATTCAAAATAGTCATGAAGAAGTCCTTACAGCAGAATAAGGACATTTGCCTCTGGTCCCATATTGCACTAACAAGAGCAGTGAACGCATGTATGCGTATGCATGCCTTTCTTCTCCCACTGATTACATATGAACTCAGCACCCAGATAAGCCAGCACTACCACAAAACCTAAACACATTATAAGATTGAAACCCTAAACAGCATCTCAGGAAATATGATGATATGTACAGTCAGCTCCAGATTTTATAGCACAGTGTCTCCACTTACAGCAGGAGCTATCTAGGAAATAATACATAAAGTGAAAAATAAACAAAATAAAAAATGACCAACTAAGCTGCGTAAAAATAGGTCTATTGTCTTGAAACTTGCGTAACAGGTAGATGGATTTATTCTTAAGGTTGTACTTTTTATTTGAAGTTTTTATCTTTAAAAAATGTATGAAATACAACTGATAATATCAGCAGGTGCGAAAATGGGCATTTAAAGCAAAAAGAACCATGGCCGTCAGCGGCTACTTTGAGATTTAAGTCTCCCGTATTTTAAAGGTTCAAGGGAATGTATAAAATTGTAATTATGTTTAGAATTGAGATCTCAGTTTTACAAATTTTTTAAAATACATGTTGCTCTGTCAGTCAAATTGTATAAACTAAAATAAAAGTAAAGGTTATAAAAGGCTAAATGATTGTCTTAAAATGTTTGTGGATTGTACTGTCGTATCTAAACATAGTAGATGAAAGATAGCACATGGATTGATGTCTTGCAGGTTTTGTTTTATGTTAGGTTGGTTGTCGGACTTTGTTTTGCTTGTAACGTTTTGGAAGGTTGGTTGTAGATAATGGTGTCTGGATGGTACTGGTATTTTATATGTGTTGCCTGTTCAACTGTTTGGAAGACAAATTTGTAAAATTGAGATCTCAATTCTAAACATAATTACAGTTGTATATATTTCCTTTTATGTATTTTATGCCACTGGTGTGAAGATGACCCTTTGAGGTCAAAACATGTTGCCACATTAAAGATATAACATATACGAGTTCTGTTGACAGCTTTTTATTTCTCTTATTAAACATAATGGATACTTTGTATGAATACCTGTGTTGAACTGTGCACACTTCTTCAATGTGCATAGGCCTACTCATCGTCCCACAAAAAACACAAAGGAAGTCTTGATTGTGTTCAGACAACTTTGAAAACAGGTTTCTATTTTATTCATTTAGTTTAGTGCAATATTAACATACAACTTGCATAACTACACTCTTTGCTGTCATTACACAGACTATCAGTTATTGCTGTATTATAGCAACAACACTACAAACAAGCATCATTAATTGTAAAACTGTTAATAAGATGTGGAGAAAACTTGCAGTATGTTGTGTAAAAAAGGGGGACATCACGTTTAAAGTACATTTATAAGTGTTTTGTTTGAAATCATCAAAGGGTAGAGTTTATGAATTAAACTCTACAACCAGTCACACAGTGAATGTGTCAGAATGTCTATGCCATGTTTAATTTCTGTCTTGTTCTTCCATGTTGCTGCTTCCCAAGATATTTGTTTGCCATTCTACATGACTGTGTTCCATTAATTCAGTCTATTACTTCCCGTTTGTTACTCTGCACTCCACATCTTTGTTTTCATCAACACATCATTTTATTGAAATTCTTCATTCAAAATCTGTTCAGTGTTTTGAGAAGGCAGACAACTGATGATATCTTTAATCACACTATTCCTCTGTTTTTGCCAGTGACTGCTGCTTAAATAGCTAACAAAATGTTATCTGCTGATGTTAATGCATTGCTGTCCCCCCACTGTCCTGTATGCATATTCACTGAACATGCTCACATTATTTCATGTTGTATTCACCGTGCATCTTGTTACTAATTAAAAGTTTTATTACACCAACATATGCACTATATTCTTTATATCATGTCATTCGCCCCTACATATGTTTCCTTGCAACACACAAGGTACAACACGTAACAACATAACACAGAAAGCTGCAACAACTCTGTGATACCACATACAACACCGGACTGCCATTAATTTTTAAATACAACTATGTAATTTTAACCTTCAATGTAACAAATTCCCAAGGAGTGTATAGTTGAATCCATTGGGAACCAAAGTTTTAATTTGTTTTACTCTTAAGTGGATGTACCAACTTTTTAAAGCAGATGTATAGTCTATGTTAAAGTACTTTGACCCCCTGAGGATGGCCTTTAGCAGGCCAAAACATATGTAGGGGCAAATGACATGATATAAAGAATATAATGAATATGTTGGTGTAATAAAACTTTTAATGCTCACATTATGTTGCTGTATGTATGAATTTTACCTGGAACTCACACTACAAATTATCTTTGCATTTGTAGGATCTCTGAACATGTGACATCACTGTCACTGTAAAAGACCAGTGAAAACTGACAGTTCAAGAAAGCAATTAAAATACTATAATTTGTATAAATTAGTCCATAAATGTAATGAGGTTGATAACATAATTTTTCTTCAGGTTCAGTGAGTAACTTCTGAGACAAATCAACACTTGTCCATTGATGTCTAAGATCTGGAACATAGTTTGACCTTGCATTATGTAACACATTTGACCAGTTGATCAGGAGATATAAATTATTTTCTTTTAAATTTATGCTTTCCAGAGGTGAATCTCCACCTACTACAAACTCAGCAGCAGAACTTCATCGTCTTACGGCATCCCGATCATCACATCTGACATCTCGTACACGAAAAATCATGCCAAATACTGTAAGTTAGAATTCATCAAGTTGGACTGAATTAATTTGCAGTTAAAGCTTTACATTTGTTCAAGTTTTACTGAGGTGATTACTTGGTAGAAAATTTCAAATTCATAAACTTTTATCCTAGAACCAGAAGTGGCAGTATAAATTCTTGTATGGCAAGGTTGGTGAAAAATTTCCATTTGAACTTCTGGAAATCTTGATATCTCATACCCAGCCACACTTTCCTTGAGGATATACCACTCACTGTGTGAAGCTGGCCACTCACCTTTGTCTAGTTCTGAAATTAAGATTGCATGGAGCATTACCTCCACACCTTCATGTTGATCTCCTTTTGTGGTGGTGGTGGTGTGTATAAGTTAAGTACAAAGACAATTTTAACTTTGTATTTAGTTGTCAAATGGTGGTCACCTCCCACCATTAATAGTTTAGTAACTTCAAACATGAATAGGTGACTAAGTTGATAAAAGAAAAAGGACACACTTCTGAAAATCTAAATTTTTACTGTAATGGTTTTGCAACTTCCATCTTAGAATATATATAAATACACATGCACATGTACACCTCCCTCTTCCCCCCCCCCCCCCCCCCCACACACACACACACACACACACACATACAAACACATCATGCACGGGGGAAAAGAAATTCATGCGTAGGGTCTCCATGGTGTGATATACTTGTTAGTTTACATGTTACCATTAAATGGTGCAGGGTATCAAAGTGGCTGCCAAATTGTTACAATATGTTTTTGAAGCAGTCTCTGTTCCTTTTCAAGGTACAGTGGTGTGCTGCATGACATTTTCTTCAACACACCTTAATACATTGGCATTTACCATTGTTGTAGCTGCCTGAAGTCTTGTGATGAGATGTTAGATAGCATTTAGGTGTCCCCACTTGCAAAAATCTATCAGAGTTAGATCTGGTGTCCGGGGAAACCATAAAGTAAGCACTCCACATCAAGTCCACCTTCCTGGATATGTCACATTCAACCACTGCTGAACATCTTTCCTCTAGTTTACTGGAGCCCTATTATGCTGAAACTATAACCTCTACATCACAGCTAGAGGCACACACCTTCAAGAACAGATTCCAGAAAATTGCAGTATCATTGAGCAGTTATCCTTTCAGGTAGCAGACAGGGGTCCTTGATACGCAGGTGTGACTGTTGTGGACATTGAACACACTCTCATGTGTAAAACATGGTTTGTCTGTCTACAGCATGCTGGTGTCAAAGCCATTTGCAAAATTGCATCCATAGAGGATGATTTTCTGGAAACAGATGTGTACTTTGTGAGTAGTTGTATGGATGCTTTGATAATGACAAAGTACTTTGAACACCATTGTTTGGGCAGTCCCAATTTTCATGCAGTATTGCGCAAGATTCACTGTGATGCTCATTCCACTACTGTAGTGGTGGTACGTTCATGAGGGTTATAGCATGTCATGGTGTTTTTCATGTGTGTATTCCATGATCGTTCAGTTATAACTGAGCCTTGCTGTGCACCGTGTATCTTTAGTACACCCAGCAATGTGCTTTATCATCTAAAAAGTGTTAACCCATTTGATGGTGACATGTATCTCAAAAACTAAACATCTCAAGACGTGTGTTGTATAACATTTTCGATTTATTTTATAACAAGAAATCACACTATGAAGAGCTTGTGCATGAATTTATTTTCGTCTTTGGAACTTGGGAAACCACTCAAAAACTTATGTTCTTCCCATTATCATCTCTTCAAAAGATGCTTCCAATGTTTTGAAATTTTCCTTAGCATTTTGCCCTAGTGTAAAGCAAAATTTGATGCAGACATGCCATTTTTTTCAAGTCTGCTATTACCTAGGTACACCAAAATTGCAAGTGGAACAACACCTACTTGTCCTTAACAAGACATTACTCAACAATAACAAGTGCCATAGCCTTATTTCCAACAGGAAATGGCTCAGCAGACTACTCTGTCTATGGCTAGTGGTGTAAGTAGCATAGTGTCATCTTGCAGTCCAGAAACCATTTGATCATACCAGGTAAAATGAAGCCCAGACTTGCACAAGTTTGATTCAGGATAGTAATATTTATTTTGTTTTAACTGTGAAGTTCATCATTGGTTCTTCTCTACCATATGCCATTTCTGTTTTCTTCATTTTTAATATATTTAAAAAAGTATTATGAAGCATGTAATAACAGCATTTTATTACCACTTTTCAGGGAATGTTGATCTGTGTCATAACACTTATTGGAGTAAGCTCTTTGCTTTCTCATGATGAAATTTTACCCCTACTAATAATCAGATAACTGTATATAATGAATTATTTTTGCTTCAGAAGTATATTTTGAACCATTCCGGCGATCGATTGATTGCAGATCTCTGAAGAAGAGAATGACATGAATAGTGGCCATAAATCACTGGTGACAACTCAGTTTGTTGACTGGAGCTGTAAATACTTTGCTCAGCCTGTGATGAAGTTCCTGGAGGACAATGATGTTGAAAGCAATCTGCATTATGAACGGGAATGGAGGTATTAAGTTGCATGAATGTTTAGGTGTGTCGCTTATTGTTAAGGAATATCAGAAATATTGTACTTCGTTACAAGTAATGAGATGATCATGCACACTAAAGTCACATTTCCCATATTTGCTTGAACATCTGATGTCCTTGTGACACTAAAACTGAGTTAAGAATTAAGACACTGCCTCACTGTTTGCATTGAGGGCTCCTGATGACACAGGCAGACAGATTACCAGAAGTGAGAACACTTCACTGTCTAGACTGAGGATCTGTGAACAGACAGGTCACACAGAAGTGAGAACACTTTGCAGCCTACACTGAGGATGTATGAACAAACAGGTTACTCAAAAGTGAGAACACTTCACTGTGAACACTGATGATACGTATATAAACAGACAGGGCACACAGGTGTGAAATCACTTCACTCTGTCTACTGAGGATGTATAAGCAGATGAGTCACACAGGAGTGAGAACACTTGACTGTGTACACCAAGGGCTGACGAAAAAATGAAATGCACAGAACACAGGGCAAGTCTTTGCATGTAGTTGAGGATCAAAACTAATGTTGCACACCATTTAAGATTCCCACCCTCTGATCGCACTGTTGTGACCCAAAGGAAAATAATCACTGGGTCAGAGTTATACATTATACATTATACATTTTTGTGTTTTGTTACTGTTTCAAGCCTTGAATGTTTTATTCATACTGGTAAATTTTACATATAAAGTTGCTTTATTTAAATTATTGCTTTAACAGCCACTCCCCACTTTACCCAACAGTGGGTTACGACTGCCACCGTCTCTGGTTCGCTTGTTGTGTTCGCAATGCTCCCAAGATGGAAGTGGGTATCCAAGCAGTATGTTTACAGCTACCCGCTACATAATAATGAGCCTACTCCGTTAGAAATCCTTCCCGACAACAGTCAAACAAACTCATATAAAATGCTACTACTTTGCTCCGTGCATAACAATACTTAAACAGAATTACGCAATCTGCTAACTCTGACGAACGTGCATGATAATACTTAACCAACCACGCTAAACTGCTACCACTTGTGACCCACCGACGAATTATTACGACGTCTGGATTTGACGTGCTTTCATCAGGTTTTACTACCGTGGATCGTTTTGTTTGGGGGTGGATCACCCCACATATATTATCAATGCAGCAAATCAACATTAAGGATTTATTTATAACAAATAAAATAAATAACAAATAAAATACTTCAGATGCGTACTTACAGTCTTTCCAGAGTGCAACACAAATTAAGAAATAGTCTAACCAAAACAGACGACTGGTCCCAGAGAAGCTTTACCATTCCAATGCTTGGTGATGCCTGTCCTTACAAAACCCCTCTAGACGTAGCAACACCAAGGACTCCTGCCATCCTTGCCGAAACAGAATTTTGATGTAAAGGCCGAGACTGGAATTAGTTGCTCGTAGCTCCGAGCCCGGATGCAGAGTGATAAAGCAACTACTGACCACTAACCAGGTAAACTCTGGTCGTATCCCAATAGGTAAAAGGGTAGGGGAGGAAAGGAGCAAAAGGGACAGTCCAAACGACGATTATACGGGGTGTAAGGTACAGTTTGCCGAATCTCCGTAGAGTGCCGAACCTTTGTACCGGCACAACCTACGTATTACGTATGGTTACGTAATATTCATGAGCCAAGCATGGCTCATGCTTGAGAAGAGAAAAGAAGAAAATTTGTATTTTCCGTAGTATAGGAGGTTTAGTTTGTATTCTCTAGAAATGTACTATTGAGGACTTACAGCAAGCCTGAGGATGGGTAGTGTCCAATGGTGAAAACTAATGTGCATGTGGTGTTTAAATAAAACATGTACCTAGTTTGAAATCCTTTTTTAGTAAAAGGTGTAACATTCAAATCCAGATACATGCTTATACATTATTGATTGAAGGTATCAGCGCAACAGTGCACTTCGCTGTGAAGCAAGAGATGAGCAGCGGAGAATAGCAACTGGGAGACTGGAGTCTCAAGTTTTCAACACCCGATGCCCCAATCCTCCATCAGTCATCCAGTTTCATCCCTATGAAACATACATTGCTGTTTCTGGTAAAGATTCTTTTGGGTAAGTCAAGAAATGAACTGTTATTTCTGTGACACTAAGAAAGTAGAATCAGGGAGAGAAGAGTCTTAACATTCCATATTCTTAGAGGAACTTAACTGGTGTTGTAACCTTGCCTCCTGAGAAACATAGTTTAACAGTCATTCTTAATAATCAGTAGTATGGAACTGTGGAACTTCTGTTGCAGATTCACACTGCACACCTCCTTCTTCTCTTCGTTTTACATATTCGTGAGTTATGAATTTTGTGTTACCTTACCCTACTAGATACTGTCATTTCAGTTTTTTGTTGTATTCATTTTGTTAAGAGTTCTACCATTTTATATTTGTAGTATTTGGGATTGGCTGTCTGGATGTAAACTTAGTTACTGCTCAAATCGTGGCTCAAAAGCATCCCGCATCACATCACTGCAGTTTGTGAACGGCCATGATGTATCTCTTCTCCTGGTGGGTTCAGATGATGGAACAGTGCGTCTGTGGAACAACTACACACTGACACAGCAGGGGCATGAACCTGGGCTGGTTACAGCCTGGCATGCCCTGGCTGATGTCTCACCTGTGTCACGCTCCCTCAATGGTAATTTGACTGTCCTGACATGAACATTAAGTTCATTTAAACTTATTTGATGTGTATGTTACATGAATGAGAATGAGGAATTAGCTTACAAAAAAATAACAAGTTATACAAACAAACCATGTATAATTTTATTCTAAGTTCACTGTGCATGTTTTCACTAATTAATGTTTGATCACCAACTAAATGCACTTTATTTAAGAAACCAAAATTAGGTTTCTTTAAAACGTTTAAAAACCCCTACATATGTTTCGGCTTCTAGAAAGCCATCTTCAGGGGGTGTCACACAACTGCACTTGTTATTTAAAAATCACGTCCATACTTTCATCCAACAGTATATGCCATATAGTTCACCACTTTCACCTGCGTTTTTGGTGTTGTGACTCCTTTCGTTTGACCCGTTGATTTTGATGTCGATATATTTAGGTTGCAGTTGTTCGGCCTTGCAGACTTTATTGAACCAGATGGACGCTTTTGACTTTAGCAGTTTACTTTTGATGTTCCTGTATTTGTATATTAGCTTTGCCTGTTTGGCATCGACGGATTTTATTCCAAGTTCAACGTGCATTTTTTCACTAATTAATGTTTGATCACCAACTAAATGCACTTTATTTAAAAAACCAAAATTAGGTTTCTTTAAAACGTTTAAAAACCCCTACATATGTTTCGGCTTCTAGAAAGCCATCTTCAGGGGGTGTCACACAACTGCACTTGTTATTTAAAAATCACATCCATACTTTCATCCAACAGTATATGCCATATACCGTATATTCTCGAATCTAAACCGCACCCGAATCTAATCCGCACCCAGTTTTTGGCGACTTCTTAAACGAAAAAAAAGTTAGTTCGCGATTCTAATCCGCACCTTTCCTTCAACCACCCCTTGCCCACGGGGCGACTGATTGAATAATATTGGATGTTACCAATGCGTTAAAATCCGACGCTACGCCTGTGGCCGATGAGTCATACCGATAGAGGCGGGGCCTTTCTCAACAGACGTGCGCAATCTCGTCTGAAGCCAGCTGATCTTTAGTTGTTGAAACGTGGGAGGTGCTTGTTCCAATTTGTCGTGTACCGTAGTTATGGAAGAGGGACACCTGAAATCTAAACGACTCTCATATACGGCAAAGTTCAAATGTGAAGTTATTCGGTGCGCGGAGGAGAATGGAAACCGCAAAGCCGCTGCAATTTTTGGAGTTGATGAAAGCAACGTTCGACTATGGCGGAAACACAAGGTAGCGATCAGCGGGTGTGAGGCATCACGAAGGAAATTCACTGGACCCAAGAAAGGACGATTTCCTGAAATTGATGATGCAGTCTTCACGTTTTTTCAAGAGAGACGCAAGACTGGACTGTTTGTGAGTTATGATCTACTCGCGAGGAGGCGATAAAGAAGGCCAGATCTTTGAACATTCCTCGAATTATGAGTGATGACGGCAAGTCTGATGAATAATAAATTATAATAATAAATAATAAAATAATAGATTATTGTATTGTATTGTTCTTACGTTGTTTATTAATTACGTTAATTACGTTATTGTTATATTGTACAGCAGCTCAATCATTTTTCCAAAATCCAGCTCTAGACCGCGAATCTAATCCGCACGCGAATCTAATCCGCATCTGATTTTTTAGCCCTCTAAAACTGTAAAAAAAGTGCGGATTAGATTCGAGAATATACGGTAGTTCACCACTTTCACGTGCGTTTTTGGTGTTGTGACTCCTTTCGTTTGACCCGTTGATTTTGATGTCGATATATTTAGGTTGCAGTTGTTCGGCCTTGCAGACCTTATTGAACCAGATGGACGCTTTTGACTTTAGCAGTTTATTTTTGATGTTCCTGTATTTGTATATTAGCTTTGCCTGTTTGGCATCGACGGATTTTATTCCAAGTTCAACGTGCATTTTTTCACTAATTAATGTTTGATCACCAACTAAATGCACTTTATTTAAAAAACCAAAATTAGGTTTCTTTAAAACGTTTAAAAACCCCTACATATGTTTCGGCTTCTAGAAAGCCATCTTCAGGGGGTGTCACACAACTGAACTTGTTATTTAAAAATCACGTCCATACGTTTGTCCAACAGTATATGCCATATAGTTCACCTAATTTTGGTTTTTTAAATAAAGTGCATTTAGTTGGTGATCAAACATAAACCATGTATAAGTCCCCCCCCAAAAAAATAAACCAACTAATGCACATTCAGTGTCACTATTTGTTTTAGTTAACACTACCCCTACATATGTTTCGGTCCTTACTGGACCATCATCAGGTGGTCTTTCTATCAAACTACACTTTTATACATCCATAAGTTCATGTGTTATCATTTGTAGTCAAGTCACTTTTGGGTTTTGTTTTGTTATATAACCTTTAGGAAACAGATATGTTTTAAATTTGTAGAGACTGAGACACTGTATAAAATCTTAAAAGTTAAAAGTCTTTTGTGTCTATATGTACGTTGTTATATATAACATCACTATCGTACTAACTACGCACTTTATTAACTTGATGAACGTAGAGTCGTGGTACTTGGATGTGGAGGTCACATTTGAATTGCTCTGTTTTGTACTGCGTGTCGGTGTGCCACATGTTCATGTCTATTGGATGTCTTGGGGAGTGTACACACTCCACAAGACTTGATTTTTGAAGCAGTTCCTCAATTTTTGAAGCAGTTCCTCAGCCAGACGAACACTATTATAATAAATTTCGTGTTAGTCTCACTGTGCATTTTACGATTAAAAGTTTAAAAAAACCAACAGAATGCACTTCACTTTCACTTTAATATATATTAATTAACCCCTACATATGTTTCGGTTTACGTAAACCATCCTCAGGGGGATCAAAAGTATGTTACATCACATCCAATGTTAATCTCAAGTTTAAATACTGTGCAATGTCTTGCATGTTATTACAATCACTGTAAAATCAGAGTTTAAAAACGTATAAAATGTTGTATAAAATCCTTAAAATTCGTTGAAATTTGTGTCGAAATAATAAAATGTAGTAGAATGGATCGCTGTGTTACTCCACACCTCTATATATACTATTTTAATAATTATCTTCATACAAATGTTAACCCTTCGCTTTATAAGGCTCTAGCAGAAGACTTACTGTTTCAGTGAAAGGCCTGCATTTGCCATCATATATCTGCATGCTGCAAATATAGCCTGACATACTTTCACATACCATCCATACCAGAATACAATGCTTTGTTATTTTACCAGGGTTGTATACATGAAAATGCAAACGACCCCGCCAACCAAGCATGCCTTCATCAAGTGAAATCTCTCTCTCGGGAATATAATTAGATTTGAAATTATTGACTACAGTGTCTAATAGTGGCTGAATTTTATACAGTCGGTCTTCATTTGTTCCTATTGCAGTATTGTCGTTGAAGTGTAGGTATCGGTGGATAATTTTAAATCTGTTCCTAGACATCGTTTGTGAAAAAAATGGGTGTTAGTTAAATGCCTCTTGTTGACCAGTACCATTCTAATTTTGGTTTTTGAATTACACCTGTAAGGAACATCAGACCAAGAAATTTCTTCATTTCATATATTGTCACAGGTTTCCATTGTTCACTACGTGCATGTTTAGTAATGGGTCATGGACTGTTGCGATCTATTGTTGTGCGTATAAATTTTTCTGGTTGACAACAATTTGAATTAATTCTGGAGTGATGTAATTATCAACATATTCCATTATATCTGTTCCATTTGAACAGCAAATTCTACTGCTTGATTTCCTGTGAAGAGTGGAATACTTGGTTGACGATCTTTTTTACAAAACCCGTCTACACTGGGGCCCGGACCTAAGTCTGAAATGTCGTTCTCATCATCACACTCCTCACTACTTGATATTTCCGGGACACAGTCTGCGTCTGAATCACTGTCATTCACAAGTTCCTCATCAATAGAAGCCACTATATCTGCTTCAGTTCTAAGCACTTTTCTTTTCCTAGTAGCCATATTGCACTATTTGTAAATAAACTCACAACCAACTTTACAGAAAGGAAACACTCTAGTAACTGCAGCCTCAGAAATCCCTTGCTCAGCTTGAGACTAAACATAAACGTTGTGACATATTTATGATATTTTTCTACCCTAATGTACGTGACCAAATGCATATATTTTTTCTAGTTACATCAGCTAGGGATTAATAAAGATGTAAAATATGTTTCGTGAAAGAACTTATTGTGTGCGTGGCCTATTTAAGGCAAAAGAGCAGAGTAAATTTTAGATCGACTAAAGTCGATGCTGGCATTTTGAAATGTAAATAATTAAATTGACCAAGGTTGACTGTGGCAGTGAATGTGTTAAAAAGGTTTCTTTACGCTAATTCATTTTACAGCTTAGATGAATATTTCAATCACAATTAAAATACTTTTATATTGTGTTAGGGTTCATAATTTTGAAGACTGCTTTTATAAGAGTGACTTTTAATAACAGACATTGTGTTTAGAATTGTATAAAGTTTACCATTGATTCATACAGGTCGCGATAATTGTGTGACAATTATGATGTTCTTGCACAGTATTCTATATTCTAATTTTGCATTGCTGTATTTTGTGCTGTGCGTGTTTGTTGTATTGTAAACTAGGACGATTTCCACATCCACATGAGTTTGTACTCCCTTCAGGATTTATGGAAAATGAATAAACTGAAATTAAATTAAATAGGTAGTTATGGGTAAATTGACCATATTCTGAATTTACTACATTTCCTGAACACGAACCTTGTAAATTTTTATCATTTCAGTGATTGTGTCAGACACGTGCATAATACATCATTATGACTGTTGTTGATGTAGCTGGTGCTGGTTTGGTTATGTCATGGGAGCAGCGAACACAGAATCTTGTAGTAACAGGCGATGTGAGAATAATCAGGTTATGGGATGCAGAGAGTGAACTCAAGGTGCAGGATATTCCAACTGGTGCTGACTGCTGTGTCTCTAGTATATCCACTGATATTTCAGGTACAGTCTTGTTTCAAATTACTCTTCTGAGTGTAATTGTTTGTTCTGGATTTTATTCTCTTTGATAAATATTCATTATACCTATATTTGTATAGTAAAATTTCCACTGTATGTATGAAGAATAAAGTGTGTTCAAACTGAGACTGAATGAAAATTTAAAATGGGTTTTGAAATGCACATTTGGAGTGAGAGAATCCTTACATGAAAATTAATTTATGTCAATGCAACACTAATTCTATGTCCAGATATATTATCCATGTTTCATGCCTTTTAGTTCGTGAGTCTTCACCCCCATGTTAATGTTGCACAGGTAAAAACAAAGGCTATGCTATGTTGTTACACTGATTTTGTAAGGGGCCATTATGCTGTTGAGTCAGGGTGTAAGTAAACAGTTGAGTTGTTTTTGTTGTTGTTATTGTCATCATCAAATTGTCATTGCCATTGTGTAGGGATGTTATTATTCAAATAGTCATATATTATTAGTGTGTATGTTTATTAAACATTAAAACTGTAATATATTTATGAACCTATATATAACTATCACTATATGAAATTTTTAAGGAGTGCCTGAAGAGATGCCTACATCTATGTAAGTCACGTACAAAAAGATGTCCATATGGATAGTTTCTGACTTCCTGCTTCATTTGTACCCTGTAATTATAACTTTTACATTAATGTGAAATGCATGGAAACTTGATACACTATATTTTGCTGATGTTTGATACATTCTGTGAGTGGTATAGGAACATGGTATGATGATACATTTGCTTGTTTTCTCAATACATTAATGACAAGCATTGTGTGCTGAAGTGGAAAGGCCAAGAACACCTTGAGCTTTAAAGTGACAGGTCATCAGACCTAAGCTTTGATTATGTTCACAAAGATATGTGACCAGTATTGGTTCAGTCAATTTAAAGAACTGTTAAGGTTTTAGCAAATGAAAGACTGGTTATCTCACTTCTAGTTTTACTGGAAAAGTATAGTAGTGTATTAGGTGGTTAGTAATATTTGGCTCACAATTAGGACAAGTGGCATACCCTTGTGAGCACAGTTGGGAACTTCCAGCTTCCATAGAAGACAAGAAATTTGAGTAGCTGAGTCTCTGCTTGTCAAGAGGGACTGCTTTATAGTCTGTTAGGTACTTAGTTCACTAAAAGTGAATTGTCTGCAAGGACTGTATGTTCAACAAGAAATATTTCAAAGCAGAATGGTTGGATCTGCAAGCTGTCGTCATGTTTTTCAGAATCCTGTCTGATGGTGGCAGGATGTGGAGATGGCTCAGTGCGATTGTTTGATCGTCGTTTGTCGCCCCAGGAGGCACGCGTTATGACATGGAGAGAACATTCAGCATGGGTTGTAGATGTTAACCTTCGCAGTGATTCACAAGGCAATGGGAAAGCTATTAGTGGGTGGTAAGAACCATCTGTTAGTCTCTTTATATATAGAATCTTTGAAGTTTTGAGTATATAGAAAATACTGTGTGAGCTTTGACTTGATACCTGGTAATATGAAACTTATTTCCTCAGAAGATATTCGTTTTAAACATTAGATGATGTGTAGTTTACTTTCTGTTTCAAAGAAAGTGATTAATAAAAAAATGGGAAAGATTATGTAGGGTTTGCAGTTTTCATGACTGTATTCAGACTATGGGTGTTCTGGGTTGTGGTCCTGTTATTTGACATCAGGTGATCTACTTCCCTCCCTTCATGAACAAACACAACATCATAAACCAGTTACAAATATTGAGTATAATTATTTTAAAAATGAGATCACTATGAACATTCAGAATGAATGACTTGAATGTTTCACAAATAAAAGTTGACTGTATACATAAACCATGTGAAATGAATTCAGGACAACCAAGGAAAATATGTACTACTTACTTGGAGATGTAAGTAGTGGCTCAGTTGGCTTGTTGCAAGGAGTATAGAAGCAAGGGAAGAGGAATGTATCTAATATAATAGAATATTAGTCATTCACTTCAAAGTTTATCTGCAGAATGGATAATCCCTATCTGGAAAACAGAATGTAGTGTAATCTAATAATTGTTTCTAAATTTCTTATTCTTAAGTGCATTTGCAAAGCAGCCAATGACTACTAGTCTCTTTATGTCCCTGTATCTGTTCGTTTTTTGGTCCACATGGAGCAATGCAACTCCCATATGATGAATTTTCATGGAATTTGGGGTTTTTACTGCAATTTGTCAAAATATTACAGTTTTCATTAATAGGAAACAAAAGTAACACTTTACATGAAGACCTACACATATTTATATGAATGTTCTTTATAATGGAGACAGGCCATGCTCTATATAAAGTATGCACTGAGCTCTAAGAAACAGCTGATGATCTGTACATCATACTTCTTACAAAACAAGTACAAGGAAGTGCATGAAACATGATATCTTCCTATTTCTGAGAGAAGTACAAGAAATGTTATATCTCACTGTTTATGCTTTACATGAAGATCTATGTATTAAGGGGTGCTGAAAAAGTAATGCCTCCTAATTTTTTTACTTAAGAGAAACATATATGAGTACAAACTGAACTGTGTTCTATTCATTTGACTTCCTGCACCAGGAGGCTGAATTTTAAATCTCTGCCACTAGAGCGCTCTTAATTGTGCTTGTAAACATGGTGGAGTGTAATGCAAGTATATCAGTGTGAATGCAACAGCCTGCAGTGATGGAGTTCCTGACTGCAGAAAACATGCTGCTGATCAACTTTAATCAGCATGTGAAAGTTGTTTATGGAGAGGAATGTGTAGACATCAGTACTGTTTGGTGTTAGGCTGCACGTGTTCATGATAAGAAGCTTGAACAGTTCTCCCTGCACATGAGTGACAATGGAGTGGAAGGCTATGAACTGCAACCATCGAGGCTCACTGGTATTGTGTTGATGAACTTATTAAAAGATACTCACTGTGCTACTGAACAGGAACTAGCAAACACTACAAACACTTCACACAAGTGACTTCAGGCAATGATTGCAGATCAGGGCTCCTGAAAGGTGTGAGAGAGAGAGAGAGAGAGAGGTGGCACAAGTCTCACTCCTGAAGTGAAACAGGAGCTGGCGGACATTAGCCAACAGTGCCTGCTGCATTATGAATGTGAAAATGGAATTCTTAAACAATAGCATCACAGGAGATGAAGATGGGTGCATCATTTTGAGGCTGAGAAGAAGAGCCAGTCAGAGGAGATCCATCACAAAGGATCAACAGCACTGAAAAAATTCAAGACTGCATAGTCTGCTGGCAAAGTCATGCTTAGAGTTTTCTGGGACCTTAAAAGCATGGCACATTCAGAATTCACGCCTATGGGCACAACCATGAAGTATGAGTGGTGTGAAACACTGGAAAAGCTGAAAGAACAACTTCCAAAGAGTTTGTACTCACATCGAGCAGCCTCTCCTTCTAGATGACAGTACTAAACTGCACACAAGTGTGAAAACAACAGCAAAGATTCAACACCTTGTTTTCACTGTCTTGCATCACCCACCATATAGTCCTGAATTGGTGCCATCATATTTTCATGTCTTTCCCAAAATGATGGAACATCCTAGAGCACATCACTATGATGCTTTGATGAAGTCAAGACAGCGTTTAGTTGTGGTTCCATCATCAAGATGCACAAGTCTGTTATGATGGGCTTATGAAACTGCACGTACATACATACAATTTTTACAGTGTAAATTACTATAAACATCTTACAAAAAAGTACTATAGATCAAAATTTATCTACAGTGTAAAAGGAGTGTGTATTTAAGCAAATTCTTAGGGCTACTTTGAATTATAGACTTCTGCATGAAGTTCTGGGTTGTGCACCAGCCATAATTCTGAGGAGTTTCTTTTGTAAAGTGAAAATCTTCCCACTATTGGAAGATTTACCCCAAAAAATTATTCCATATTTTATAATAGAATGAAAGTATGCATAGTAAATTGATTAGAGAGTGTTGATGTTACTGATATGGACCATCGACCTAATGGCATAACATGCTCCACTTAACTTAGGAATCATTTGTTCAATATGATTCTTCCAATTTAGGTGGTTATCAATTTGTAAGCCAAGAAATTTTGTATTTACCATCTCTTCTATATACTTTTCTTTATAACCAATATGTAATGTAGAATGTGATGAATTACTTGTATAAATTTCATTAAATTTGTTTTGTCTAGATTTAGGACTACCCACCCCCATCTAGCGCCGAGGTTAAAGAAAGAGTAGTGCTATACCTCTACTCCCCCTCTGGGCCTTCATGGCCTGTTCTAGGGAGAACTTTACGTTTTTTATCTAGATTTAGGACTAACTTATTAGTGGCAAACCATTTAATCATATGAGAGAGAACTAAATTTGACATTGGACAGAAATCTTTGAAATTTCTCACTGAAATTATGACTGTAGTGTCATCAGCAAATAATATTGTTTCTGATATAGACTTTATTCTCAGGGAAGGTTATTTATATATATTATGAACAATAGAGGCCCTAGAATTGATCCTTGGGGAACTCCATGTTTCAATGCACCCTATTCAGAGAAAAAATTTTTAGTTGTATTAGGTGATTTTATTTCAATTTTCTGTCTTCTCTTATTTAAATAGGACCTGAACCAATCTTCAGATACTCCTCAATTTCCATTGAAATGTAATTTAGCTAACAAAATTTCTTGATTTACGCAATCAAAAGCTTTGCCAAATCACAGAAAATTCTTCCAACATGCATTTTGTAGTTAATGGATTTAAATACGCTTTTTGTTAGTCTGAAGGCAGCATTTTCAATAGATATTTCTTTCGTAAAACCATATATTGTCAATGGCAGTACTTGAGTTATTTTTAATTCTTGTTGCAAAATTTACTGTGTGCGACAGATTATATGTTGTTAATAATGAGGCTAGTTGTTTTTTTTGGTTGCTGTCAATGAGATAATCTGTGTTTATGTCTCCACAAATTAAAAGTTCTGCTTCTGGTTTATAAAGATGTTTCAAAGCATCATCTAGATTTTTTATAAATTGATTAAAATGTCCTGTAGGCACTCTATATAAGCTTAATATAATTAATTTAGATGATTTGGTCTCCACTTTAACGGCACAAATTTTAAAGTCCTTTTCTTTACAGTTACGTGAAATATTAATTTTGCTGAAATACAGATAAATACAAACGAAAATACACAGCACCTCCCTTCTGTAGATTTTGACGGTAGAAACGTGATCCTAATATATAGCCTGGTAATGTGAGATGTAGCAAGTCCTGTTCCTCCATGTAATGCTCACAAAAACTTAGTACATGGGGATTAATGTTATCTGCTTCTAAAGAATTTATAAATTCATCAGTTTTGCTTATTAGTCCCCTAATATTTTTGTGAAAGATTTGTGGAGAATTACATGAATCTACAGTTGTGTCTTAGTTTCTAAACTCTAAGTAATTACAATTAATATATCTTAAGCACCTTTTTGCTTTTGCTTGTAAGCTAAAAAAAGGGGAGGCTCTTGCATTGATGATAACAAGAATACTGCTAACACCTGATGCATTGTTATCACCTAGACTCTTAGCAATAAGAAGTGTAAGCTTCCTCTTGCCTCATAAATTTAGATGCAGGCCATAGGTCATGAATTCTTCTCTCAAAAATTATGTAGTGTCAATAACATCAATGTGGGACTTGCGATGCCCCAACAGGGCCTGATCAAGACCTTCCTGTTCATCCAAGGCTTGCCATGTCTCCAGAAGAGGTTTACACATCTAGCATTCATGTTACTTGACCTCTCTGCAATGAAGTTGATGTCCTTTTCAATTGAGTAATGGTAATTTCTGTCCAGGCTTATTTCCTGGCCCTCCCACTATAATAATATGATCTCACTTGATAAGGTAATTACCAGGCTTCCCCAGGTCCTGAACAGCATTAGCAAGAGGTACATCGGGCTTAAAAATACTTGTGATTTCATATTCAGTGCCCAGGTGTTCTTGGAGCATGGGTCCAATTTCCCACTCATGACTACTTCCAAGTAATAAAATCTTCCTTTTCTGACTTTTTGTCTTCCCAGCAAGTGGTTTTACTTTGTTTTCCACATGCTTCAAGAAATCTGTGTTTGCTGATGAACGTCCAGTACACTGAATCTGTTGCTCAGCTGAACATGAGGTACATCATCTGCAGAGAACCTATGGGACCTGGACTTAAATGTTTCGGCTTAGACAAATTACATAAATCATCTGAAATGTCCTGATCCTTAATTTTACTGCTGTTATTTACAGCTTTCAAAAATCTTCCCCCCCCCCCTTGTTGCCTTTAATTCTTGTTCCAGGCACCTGATTCTTCCTTCTTGATATCTTGCATGCTTCTGGTATTTACAAGACATACAATCCCATGGCATGCTTTTCTATGTCAAAATGGGACTGGTGTTTGCACAGTTTATGTGAAAGCAGCAGTTACAGTTATTACAAATTAAACCATTAATAACCCAGCTATGACATGCCCCACACTTCCTCAGAGACTTCCAGAAATCATTTTAAGTGCTAATTCTTAATAAACTAACCTGGGTTACTACAACCTTTTCTTACCTTACTAATGCAAATAGGGATATGTCACTTAAGGAAATGTAATATAATAGGTTTACATTGAATAAAAGGTAATTTACACAATATTATTAATACTCTGATCTACTAATACGTTCACTTCAAAGTAACACTCACAGCAGTTATTAACACTTTGATCCACTACTATCAATTTCAACACGATTTATCTCCCAGAGCACAAACTTTTAAGACTTTGATCCACTAATATCACAGTTTCACTTGAAATATTGCTTATGGCACACAATTTTGACTTATATCACCAACAGCATAAATTTTAACACTGTAATCCACTAATGTAAATTTACTCGAAGTATCACTTACAGCACAATTTAACACATTGAACCACACTTTAAGTAACCTTGAATAACAAGGCGACAAATGATGATGATTTAGGCGTAATTTATAAAACCAGTAAAAGTTAGCTTAAACCTCAGAAATTACACACTTAATTTTAAAAATATGTATGTATGTATATAATTCAAGAGTATGTTACAATATTTATCAGGCCCTTTTTACAAAATTGAATAAAACGGTCAACAAGTAATCATTAGACGTAGCTGGGTTTCAATATGGCTCACGGTTTCCAGAGCAAGTAGTTGCTAGTAGTACTAATTGCTACTTATTGTGAGCCCAAAAAGACACTTTCAGTTTAATTTCAAGGAAATTGAATGTTCACTTTACGTGAATGTATATACCACTGAGGCTGAAAGAACAAGTGACAACCCTCTGTGTACAAAATGAGACCAGGAGGTAGAATAGCTTGTACTTTTAAGATATGTACAGGAAGTGATATCTTCCCATTTAGGAGAGAAGTACAGGAAATTCAATATCTCCATTTATTTTTATGTGTATGAGATAAGTATAAGGAATGAGGCAGAGCCAAATAGGCTGCAAAAAACAAAAGATTGCATTTAGACTGCTTTGAAAGTGTTCATGAATAATAAGGACAATAGGAATAAGAGGGACAATAACAGTAATCACATCATAAGTGTTATGGCTTGTACACATTCCTGACTTCTTAATTTTAACTCTTCATGCTTAATTCTGGAATGCTGCTTAGGATAACTTTAGCTTTTAAATTAAGGTTCCAGGAGGACATACAGCATTGTAGTGCAGGCTGGAAGGGTTAAACTAACAGAGTAATAATAAGTATCACAAGCATGGTAAAATGCACATGTGTCACAGCATTACATGTTTCATGTGTTGTGTGACTTTTTATGTATTAACCGACACTGATATTTGGACTTAAGCTCATTTCTTATTTCAAGACCCACTTCTGTTCCAGTGTGGCTGGGGATGTAAAATTTTTTGATCTTCGGAAGAATTCTTCAATAGAAACTTGTGAAACTTCTCAGGGAATGACAGCCATGGCAGTTCATAAAGCTGCTGACACATTTGCTTGGTATGTTGAAATTGTTGTTATGAAGTAAACTGTAATCTGTAGAAATACTGTATTTTCTGGCTACATGTAGTATCAGTTATTTCATACATCTATGTTGAATTTTCTGTATCTTTATTAACATTTTGTATTTGTTGCTGCATACTGACTACACTTAAGCACTGGTTTAATGAAAGAATATGCAAATATGAGGAGCGATACAAAAATAAGTTTACAAATCATGTATTCTGAACTGTTTATTTATAGTTCTAACCAAAACAATACACATGCAGTTTTATGACTGACACTTTACTTTTCAGTGTAGTCCCCACCATGAGTGAGGCATTTGCCATATTGCAAAACTTGCTTTTCATTTTCCTGTTGAGCGAAGTCTGTGCCCTGCAGTTGCAACTGCTGTATCACAGCTGTCTTCACGTCATTGTCACTTTGAAATTTGTTGCCGCCAAAGTGATCCTTTAAAGCAGGAAAGAGATGGTAGTTGCTTGGTGCCAGATCAGGGCTGTATGCTGCATGTTCCAAGATTTCCCACTGGAAGTACAGCAGGAGTTGTCAAGTCACATAGGCTGACCATTGTCATGCAGCAGCAAAACATCTATCATAAGCCGCCCAGGGCCTCTTTCTTTAATGGCAGCTCTTAACCCTTTAACGCCGGATTTAAATGCCCCCGCGCAACAGCGCCCTGCCGAGGTTTTTAAATATGGATTTCTATTCTTAACGCTTACTCTTAGAAAAAAAATCATATCTCCATCAAATTTGAGGAAATAAAATTTCGTAGTGTGTTTATGAATTGATTAATTCGGGAAAAAATGTTCACATATTTTTATAATAAATTTAGGCCTGTGAATTGCATGCATTATAGAAAATCGAGTGTAAATATTTTATTACTCGCATATTTCTGTCTGCTGCAGACGATCCGTGGCACCTTGGATCACTATTCTTTCACAATAGATAATTTTGGTGTTTTACACGTTCACTTTTGTGTGAAAGTCCGCGAAACAAGGCACCACGCACAGGCCGACATTACATTTGGCGCACTTATATGTGGTTCCCTTTCTGATGCCGCGGGCTGAACAAACACGGCAGCGTATTTTGTTTGATTTTGCTGGCCAATGTTGGTGATGACGGCTGCCTAGTCTCATAACGTTTGTTGCAGCCGCACTTGGCCTTCCAACCAAACTGGGGCGGGGGGGGGGGGGGGGGGGCCATCTTGGCTTCTTCCAGCTTCTTCAATCAAATTCCTCACCAGGAGAAGTCTGAAATCTCGGTGGGCATATTTAGCCCCACATGAAGATAACAGAATCCAACAGTTGAGTACTGTTAGATCCAGAAGGTGGAAAAACAGTTTCATGGTCCACTTGAAAGTACGTCGACTCATTGAATAGCTGTTGGCCATACGATCAGAACTGTTGATGTAACCCATGTGCCGGTTATACCGTGCCACGATGTGAGGCTTCACAGGGCGGTTGTTGTCACAAACATTTCCTTCTGCCGGTGGCGGGTCCGTGTTAGTCAGCATGTAAACGTCTCGTCTGTCCTTCCAAACTAACGCTGTCAAATTTCCCCTGGTCCTCACCCTTACTTCGCCCCTTTTCAGTTTCAGTTTTTTCGGTCCAAAGTCAGGGGGCATGTCTCCTGTTCGGTCGTACTGTCCGGCATGAATTTATTTTACGTCTCTCTAAGTCGTCAAAAAGTCTCGGTGCCACTTCACAAAGACTGTTGTGTTATTGGGCATAGCTGTAGAAACCTAATGCGACGAATATATCGGCTACTTGTATGGTGAGAGCAAAAGAGATCTAAAGCCACAATGTCAATGCTGGGTAAACATCCCGCACGACGTTTTTATTATATTTGACGTCTGTGTGTTGCACATTACTGCCCCACAACGCCTAAAGAGTGCCCTAGAACTACAAGAGACACGTCTGTGAGCCCCATGTAGCTGTAAACATGGATTTTCGCGGATATCTCCAGTTTTTGTGTAATAATTTCATCTGAAAATTACGCGTTACAGTTCGCCACTGACAACCTTTCAGGTCGTCTATCAGTAATCGTATCATATCCCACTCTTATAATTCTAGCTACACTACACTCCAGTTCCAGACATAAACAAAAACATGCTGTGTTTTGAAACGTTCTTAGTCACGCCAGAGAATTACGCACTTGAAATGTGTTGACATCTAAAACGGGCTTCTGGAGGGGTTAGAGGGATGGAGGGGGAGTAATTCTCACTCCACAAGGAAGCCATGACATTCACCAGACCTACCCAGTATAAATCTTTTGCAGTACCTGCGATAGGGGTGAAAAAAATGCTTCCAAATTCGACACACTGTTAGCGACCCCTATAGGCGACGTTCGGCTTCGTGGCACATTTAAAGGGCGACGCCTATAGGCGACGTTCGGCAGTAAAGGGTTAATCATTCCAGTGTTGAACAGTATGATTGTTCTACCCTGATGCATCACTTTACTAGCAGACTACACAACCTTGATTTTGGGGACCCACAATGTTTTACTTTGTGCCTGCATGTTTCATCTCCAGGGTATGGTGATGAACCCATGTCTCGTTTTCAGTGATGATGCTTATATCATAGTAAGATGGTTGGAACAGTGTGGAAGGGTAGAAAATTAGCAGTTTTCAAGAATATTCTGTAGTAAACCCAGAGGAGGGAGAGATGAATTAAATTTTTGGGTGCGTTGAAGAGACTAGTTTTACCCATTTTACTGTTGTACAGTATAGACAGTTTTTAAAAATGGAATGTTGTGTGTGCAGCCAGAACAGGCTAAATACCCTACCTCATTCACAAAGATGATGTGTGTTGATCTGTTTTTTTCAGTGGCTCTGTCAACCAGTACATAAATGTCTACAACATGGAAGGGTCACTTCTTAACACAATAAAGTATCACGAAGGTTTCATGGGGCCAAGAATTGGTCCTGTTAGTTGTCTGGCATTCCATCCTCACCGAGTATGCTTGGCAGCAGGAAGCATGGACAGCTCTGTTAGTGTATATTCAATTGACCCAAAAAGATGACCTGCAAATCCACTCTCCCCTGTAACCATACAGCTTTGGTGAAACAGTGGGGGAGCCTGGTAACAGGTTAGTATTTTACATGCTGATGAATATTGTAGTTGTTACATTGCAATGGACAGGTACTGTTACTGTTGAGTTGAGCTTGTTAGTGTTAGAGGGTGAGTTCACTGACATGTCTTTTTAAATTGCATTGCAGAATGTACTATGCAGAGTGATTTCATAAATTATGCATTTAGACCTCACAGTTACACAGTGATTCATAACTATTCATCAGAAGGCAATTCAGTGTGTTCTCAGATATTATACATAGTTTGAAATGTGGGTAGCTTAATTATAAACACTTATTACTTTCAGGTTTTGAACAGACATGTGAGTTTTTGAAATGATCCATTTTAGTTATATTTAGTGAATGGATGTGGAACAAATAAATAAAGTGTTCTGCAGCATATCAGACTGCTATACTGTGTTTATTGAAATAAAATACGTACATCCTTAAGTTTCTTTATTCTAAATCCTCCTTATTGTTGTGATGTATATATGATGTTTCTTTTAGAAGTCATTTGTTATAAAAGTGTGTCAGAAAGTAAGCAAGAACCACTTAATTTTATGTTCCTCCTGATTCACCATTTAAGTTCTTCCTCACATTCAGTACTATATAACTTACGTATGTGATACAGTTGCACACTCCTGAGTCTGACATGTTGTGTGTTAGCTGACACAGCCTCCTTTACACTTTTTCCTAGATAAATCCAATTGGTAAAGGCTAAATTTTCAGTGGTTGAGTAATTACATTTTGCTTCATTCTTAAAACTATATAGGACTGTTGATTCATATAATTAGCAAAATGTAGAAAATTTGTAACTGCTGAACCTGAAACTGGACCTGGTGTTTAGAAATTGAATTTTCTTTTCACCAGATGCTGTGGTTATTCAGTGATATTGATCTTGTGTTTTTAGATAATACTTTTCTCACAGTTTTATGCATTTTCTCCCTTTTTTCATTGAATTTTCTTTGCATTATGTTAAAGTCAGAGTCTGGGTGCAGGGAGTGTATGCAGAACCATGGGCCTCTGTTGTTGAAGAAATGAAATCATGAATTTATCAATTACTGCCCTAGGAGCAATATTTGGTGAATGGTTGATGACTCACATATTGTGGCCTCCTTTGTCACCAGATTTGAACTATATTGTGATTGTTATTTGTGGGGACACTAAAAGATGGGGTTTATGTGATACCCAAATTTATTATCATAGCTGTATGCTGTTTGTCATAATGAAAGGAATAGAATTTTTTCTGCTTATGATTAAAACTGTTTTCTTCATTTCATGTTTTCCTCAGTGTTAACACATATTTTACAAAATCTGTTGAAAAATGTAAAACAGGGTTTCACTGTACAACCATGACTCTGTAGCCAGAGCCTCATTTGTGATGATATGGTACACCATGTAAGGTGATTTTGGAACTTAGGTATGATGGACCTTATGTTGCACATTGTATTTGTCATGCCTCTAGAATGGTAGGAAAATTTTAAAGGCTAAGATTTATATGTAATGGGGAGCTTCATCTGTTTTGAGACATTATCTGTTGCAAAGTAGGTAGTAGGACATGTGGTTTAAGTGTGTTATTTTGTAGACTGGAATAGAAATAAAGCTTATTGTACCCTTATAATTTATATAATGTCACCCAGATTGTCTTTGTCAAAAGTCTGTGATCAGTATTAGAAAGAAATTGATTGTAAGTTATGTTTCATTTGATTACTGTTGTGTAATCGCTAAAAATTGAAATTTTAATAGTAAAGGTACTGTTTTGCTTGCCATTATATTGAGTTTGCTGCTGTGATGTATTTATCAGATTACAAAGTGGGGGTTTTCCGAAATGTAATATTTAAAAAATGTAGAAAATCTTCACATTTGCAGTTAAATGTTACATTACTTAACAAGTTTAAGAAAAGGTTGATTTTCATAAATGGATCAAAGCCCATTTGTGTGGTGGTGGAGATGGGACTGGGGAGAGAAACTTGTTCTTTTGATACTTTTGAGTCTATGCAGAGTTTTCTGAAATATAATTGAGCGACTACTGTAAAATCATATACACCCAGAAACAAAATTACAAGAAGTATTGTATTTTGCTTTCTGAGCCAAGAATTACAGATCTGAAAATAACATCATGACACTGGTAATAGAATCCACTGGTTTAACACTTCTCTAACACAAAACCTGCCACAGGACCCCATCCTTAGCCTGTTTACACTAACAGAAGCTTCAGACTGATTTTAATGTGTTCTTCCCAACCATACAGTTTCCTAGAGGTTTCTTTACAAAATTCTGTTAGCCACTGCTTGCTTCCACCACCTGAGCTACATGTCTGGCCCATTCTTACAGTCATTCATTCTGTAGTCTGTCTTATGACAGGTCCGTAGCCTCTTCCAAAGTGAGTTCTCCATTGAGTGCGATCTAGTGCTTCCTCTTTCAATTTCCAGTATCTTCTCTTTTCCTTAAGGTCATCTAGTAGCTGCTTACGTCTTCTCCCTCGTCTTCCTATCATTTCTATCCTTCCTTCTAATTTTCCTTCAATCACGTGTTTCAGAAGGCAGTTTCTACACAAGATGTGACCAATCCAGTTAGCCTTTCTTCTTTTTATTGTATGTAGGATATTCCTCTCTTCTTTGACTCTGTGTAATACTTCTTCATTTCTCACGTGATCAGTCCAATTGATCTTCTCCATTCTTCTCCAGCACCACATTTCAAAACTTTCCAGATACTTCTGATCCATTTTCCGAAGTGTCCACGTTTCAGCACCATACAAAGCTATGCTCCAAATGTAGCAGTTTACTAGTTTCTTCCTTAAATTGAAGTCCAGTTTGCTAGTGAAAAGATTCTTCTTCTTGTTGAATGCTGCTTTTGCCATGGCAATTCTGGATTTAATTTCACGTGTACACCTTGCATCATTTGTTATCATGCTGCCTAAATAATTGAAATATTCCACATTCTCCAATTGTTTTTGATCTATCATAATTTTCATTGGGGCTGGTTGCCTTGAGATTCTCATTACCTTAGTTTTTTCCACATTCATTTCCATTCCATAGCATCTTCCAATTTCAATTAGTCTATCAACCATGCCCTGTAGCACGTTTTCTTCCCTAGCCAGTAGCACAACGTCGTCTGCATATTTCACAGTGCAAATTACTTGTCCTCCTTGTCTCCAAACCCTTCAAGAGCTTCCTTGGTAAGGTACTCGCTGTATAAGTTGAACAGAATCGGTGACAAGCAGCAACCTTGTCTAACTCCTCTTCCAATCTTCACACTTCTCATCTCCCCTTGGTCCAGTCGTATTTTGACACTGTGTTCCATGTACAATTTGCTGATCAATCTTCTGACGTGCCAGTCTATACCAATTCCCTTTAGGATCTGCATTAATTTGGTCCAGTTGACACTGTGAAATGCCTTCTGCCAGTCTATGAAGCAAACTACAATTCATCATCTATGACCAAGGTTCATTCTGATATTATTCTCAGCATCCCAAGTGCATCCTCTGTCTTCCTTTCAATCCTTCTTCTAAGTATCCTCGCTACTATCTTTGCTGCATGCGCGATGATGCTGATTGTGCGATGGTCGCTGCATTTTGTAGCTTTGGGCTTCTTCTTTAAGGCAATCATTGTAACTTCAATGAAATCTCTGGGCGACTCTCCAGTTACATACATGCTGTTGATCAGCTGTGTCATTAGTCTGAGACCATCTTCTCCCAACAATTTGAGTACATCTCCAGGTACATCATCATCTACTGTAGCCTTTTTATCCCTTATCTCCTTGATAGCTTTTTCCACTTCACTTTGCAAAATATAAGGGACTTTCTCGTCTTCATCTACTTCAGGTTGGACTTCCAGGTGTTCTGGTCGATTAGCTCGATCGTAGAGCTCTGTGATATACTTCTCCCAAATTTGCAATACTCGTCTCTGATCTATTATTATATTCCCCTGAGAGTCTTCGATGCCAATGTTTTGAATCCCATGGTTTTCTTTCCAACCTAGTTCCTTTGTCTTCGTGTACATTAGATCATAACGTCCTGTTCTTTGAAATTCTATGATCTCTTCGCATATGCTCTCCATATATTCCTTCTTGGCGTTGTCTGTGGCTCTTTTCAATTCGTTCCTCAGTCGTCTGTAGTTCTTCCTTCCTTCTTCATTGTTGACATTCTTCCATTTCCTTCGTTCATCCGTTTTACTGATCATCTCCTGTGTAATCCATGGCTTTCTTGCTCTCTTCTTGACTTGTCCCACTAAATCACTCATAGTATCTAACACACATTTCTTGATATTGTTCCACTGTATTTCCACATTCCCACTTTCACATTTGATTGCACCAAGTTTTTCTTCTAGACTATCATGTACTTCCTGTCGTTGAGCATATAGCTTCTCCAAATTCCATCGTGGTTTTCGCTTGTGGAACCTTATGATCTTCTTCAATCTGGTGCAGATCGTTGCAACCAGTAAATTGTGGTCAGAGTCAATATCTGCTCCAGGCAGTGTCTGCACGTCCTTCACACTGTTCCTGAATCGCTGTTTCACTAGTACATAGTCCAATTGATATCGACTCCTATCCCCTGGTGATTTCCAGGTGTATAATCTTCTTTTAGGTTTTTTGAACCATGTGTTTGTTATAACAAGTCCATTTCTTTCACAGGATTCTTCCTTCCCACTCCATATGGTCCAACAGTGTTGTGATGTGCTTTATCTCCAACCACACTGTTCCAATCTCTCATTATAATCATATTTGTCGCGCTCTTTCCATCCTCTTCAAGAATTTCTTCAATTATATCATACAACTCTTCCACTTCGTCATCTTCATAGTTTGATGTTGGCATGTACACTTGCACTATCAAAATACTTACTGGTTCTGCCTTCAACTTAACAGCAATGAGTCTGTCACTATACACACTCTTCTTAACAACACTTTTCACTATGCTTTTATGCACTACTATTGCTACTCCTCTTTCAGCCCTGTCACCCCCGGAATAATACACTGTATAATCACCACTTCTTATTTCACCTTGACCCTTCCACCGCACTTCACTAACACCTAGCACAGACGCTGTGTTCTTCTGCATCTCTTTCTTCAAATTTTCAAGTTTTCCTCCTTGATTCAAGGTCCTTACGTTCCAAGTGCCTATCATGAAGCTGTGATGTTCCTTCTGCGTCTTCTGATTTTGTCTGTATTCCTCGCTGTAACACCGCGTGGTGTCTCCCCTAGAAACACTCATCCACGGAGATCCGAATGGGGGAGTAGTTTACATCCGGATTGTTTTGTCTTCAGAGGAAGCATCAAGTCAGCCGGATCAAGAGGCTGTAACATGCTTGTGCAGTTTGATGGACCATACACAACCTTCATATTCCATAAAAATTATGTATCTTATAGATGAGCAGTACAGTTATCCAAAAACAACACAGGGAAATATCTAGTGCCCTGAACAATTTGTGCAAGTTGTCATGGTCATCCTGTATTTTTATTTGCTTAGTATTTAACAGTAAGTTTTGATGTTTTTAAAACTGCAGTTTCAATGATTTTCGAGCCACAGTTGGCACCTGTTTGTTGGTGTAATTCCTGTTCACATAACAGCACCATCATCCTCTCTTTGGCACTTGTCTCCCTGTCGCAGGATTGCCCTTTCACTGTCAGTGTTCTGTCGGGGGGGGGGGGGGGGCAGTCATAGAAGAAGCCAGTCTCATCTGCATTGTATATGTGCCACAGCACATATCCTTCCACTAACATTAGTAGTCTCTCAAGCCACAGTGTCAACAGTGGCACTTTCTCCAGCCAGCTCTTGTATACTAGGCCATGACTATCTTTCTGTCCATTTGATGCAGCAAAATTGTCAGTGTGCATCTATCAGCTGTTTTCTTGACTTTTTCACACAAGATGTTGCCATCAGTAAGTATACCTGATGCCCTTGCAGTCTGATACCAAGCTAACTGGATGCTCTGAAGCCTGTGGAAAGTACTTGTTACCGTATATTCTCGAATCTAAACCGCACCCGAATCTAATCCGCACCCAGTTTTTGGCGACTTCTTAAACGAAAAAAGTTAGTTCGCGATTCTAATCCGCACCTTTCCTTCAACCACCCCTTGCCCACGGGGCGACTGATTGAATAATATTGGATGTTACCAATGCGTTAAAATCCGACGCTACGCCTGTGGCCGATGAGTCATACCGATAGAGGCGGGGCCTTTCTCAACAGACGTGCGCAATCTCATCTGAAGCCAGCTGATCTTTAGTTGTTGAAACGTGGGAGGTGCTTGTTCCAATTTGTCGTGTACCATAGTTATGGAAGAGGGACACCTGAAATCTAAACGACTCTCATATACGGCAAAGTTCAAACGTGAAGTTATTCGGTGCGCAGAGGAGAATGGAAACCGCAAAGCCGCTGCAATTTTTGGAGTTGATGAAAGCAACGTTCGACTATGGCGGAAACACAAGGCAGCGATCAGCGGGTGTGAGGCGTCACGAAGGAAATTCACTGGACCCAAGAAAGGACGATTTCCTGAAATTGATGATGCAGTCTTCACGTTTTTTCAAGAGAGACGCAAGACTGGACTGTTTGTGAGTTATGATCTACTCGCGAGGAGGCGATAAAGAAGGCCAGATCTTTGAACATTCCTCGAATTATGAGTGATGACGGCGAGTCTGATGAATAATAAATTATAATAATAAATAATAAAATAATAGATTATTGTATTGTATTGTTCTTACGTTGTTTATTAATTACGTTAATTACGTTATTGTTATATTGTACAGCAGCTCAATCATTTTTCCAAAATCCAGCTCTAGACCGTTAATCTAATCCGCATCTGATTTTTTAGCCCTCTAAAACTGTAAAAAAAGTGCGGATTAGATTCGAGAATATACGGTAGTTTGTTCTCAGGGTTCCCTTTACTTCACAACCATGGAGTTTAACATGGGTGATTCTAATCAAAGGTTTTCCTTTGTTGGTCTGTTTGTCAGTTGGATTTTTCTGTGCATCTTCAGTGATCTTGAGTCCTATGTAAAGTTTCCAGACTTACTTTATAGGACACGACGTGGTGAGCTTTGATGTGCAGAGGCCTTGTGTAGAATAAATAATAATAATAAAACAGGAATAACAAATAATGATTAGTAACAGGCATAATAACATAAATTGCATGAGTGTTGAAGGAAAGACAAAGCTAACAGGATGATGTGAGACAATACCAGTATTGCCAACAACTACAGAACAGTTTGGAGGTCTGCCACCTTACAACTTAAGCCTCCCCCTAACACCCACTGCCCCCCCTCCATTCCTCATTTGGATGAGTTGTGGAAACATTTTGTAAGTACTGTTATGGTTGTAATGGTGCTTACCAGTATGGGCAGGTTAGTACTACTGTATGTTCCAAAAACATAATGTTACTTTCACTTTTTTTTTCTCAGACAGTCATTCTGGGAATATTGCTGGTCACAACCAAAAATTCTGAAAGGTTGATACCCTAAAACAGTGGTATTCATCCTGGGGTATGCGTACCTCCGGGGGTACGCGAAGACATCTTAGGGGGTACATGAAATTAAAAGAAATAAATATATTATTTCATGATAAACACTGAATAATCAAGGCCAGATTAAGGTTTAGCCACAAGAGACCCGGACGTAAGGACATGCGATTTGGGAGCGCCATTTTTTCTCTCTCTCTCCTTTATGCAATAATTATCTGGGTGGCTAGTTTAATTTTATTCCACATAGTGCATATAATTTTGCTTTGCTAAAATACCTTTGTTCCTTTATTAATTTTTATATGACAGGCAATAATATATTTGTTATTTAATAGCTTGATTCACCTTTTTTCACTTAAAACTTATTATTTAATACATTATTTTGGATGTAATTTATTTAACTTATTTTAGATGTAGATTATAGACTATGTATAACTTGAATTATACACCAACAACTTTGGGGGTACAAAGTTGAAGAGAAATTATATGTGGGGGTACACGAACAAAAAAGGTTGAATACCACTGCCCTAAAACAACACTTTGAGGAATGCTGTATCCAGCATAATTATACATTGTTTATATGGATGGTTCATATGGACCAGAAGAAATGTATGGTATTTGTGGGAAAAGATGCAAGGAGAAATGATGGATAAAGGTGTCACTGTACTTACTTGTATCAACAGTAATATTGTTACTGTAATGTTCATAGTTCTCCATTTCTCTGTATACACAAAATATTATGTCTGATACTGGGACAATGTAAACAGTTTCTACTGCACTCCAACTTATATGATGCATATGCCAGTTCATAATTAATACATTACTGAAAATATATGAACCTTCTTCTTTGTGTATATTAATAACAATATATTTGCTGTATACAGAGGGTCCAAAAGTCAGTTAACCAGTTAGTAAAATATACACTGAAATATGTTTTAAAGTTAATATTATTCATTCCGTACATTTTAACTTTATATTTAAAGTCTGACAAATGTACAATTCAATCACATTAATCGTGCACTGTCACTGTCCTACATGTTTCGAACCCTTAATTTGGGTTCATCTTCAGAGACACATTATCTAAAATCGCACACTAGTTACACCAACTGGCACAATTATTTACATGAATTCTTTACAATTGTTCACATACACTGTTTAAAACAAATAAAAGTTAAAAATTGTGGTTGTTGGTTGTTTCAGTCTTACATTGGTTAAAAATTGTATAAAAGTTGAACAATCTATGCTGTTTTGATATCCTGAAACATACAATATCTGTTTATCGGAGTAAGTTGCCTGTTGGGTGGTGAGAACAGTCAACAGGCAACTTACAACTGATGCATCAGTAATATCAAAGTGGTGGGCATGTTAAATGTCTGAAGTAGGAGTGCCCTTAGGCAACTTTTGATAAAAATATTTTTATATAATGTAAAACATGCTCACTGCACAAAATGTGCTTTTTATTTACTTTGTTTTGTGGCAATAACTACTGAATCATTTGAGCCAGACACAAGAAATTTTATATGGAGTTAGACCATCAACATTTCCATAAAAGAAGTGTGAATAGTTTTTGTATATTAACATTTACCAGTGTCCAAGTTGTATGAAACTTCTGGATCTATCTGACAAATCAAACATGGGTGGACTATGTTTTAGTGGAAGTTGTGGACAGATATGATTGGTATGTTGTGAATTTTTAATTTATTTATATTTACAGTTAGCCTCACCATAAAGATTAAAGCATTTGAAAGAAAATAGACTTCTAACCAGAATTGCCTGTTTAATCCTCGTTTTAAACACGGACAGTAGTTTTTACACATGCCTAATACATGCATTGTACTCTGCACTGCAGCACTGGATTGATGTTTTTTGTGAGCAGAGTATGTTTTTCTCCCATTTGTGCTGCCCTAGTGTCAAAGTGCATATTTTGAATGTGTATGGAGATTTAAGTCCATTTATCCACCTTCCAAACGTCTTTGCACAGTTCTTTTTCTTTTTTCTTTCTTTTATCACTTTAATCATTCCTTATTTGAAAGTTAACTCAAAGTATAAAATTTCTCATAGCTGGCTCATCACACAAAAAGTGGACAGACTGCACAAAATGTGCATTTCTTGTAAGATTTGGCCTATGTCATTAGTGCCTAGGTTGCAGGCTGGACTCTGGAAAATTGGGGATACATTCCTGGTAGGAGCAGACCTTTTCTGTTCATCACCACACCCAGAATGGCTCTGAGACCCACCCAACCTCCAATCCAATGCATATGAGGGCATCTTCCCCTGGCGTAGAATGGCTGGGGCTAGAAGCTTACCACTGACATAATTCCATTGTGGAGATTAAGAATGTGTGGAATTTTTTTTTACTTGTGTGTTAATGGTATGAATAGGTAAAATCAATATCAGTCTCAACACAAGTATCTTTATTAGACAGTATTGTCTAATAAAGATAGTTGTGTTGAGACTGATACTGATTTTATCTATTCAGTGTGTGGAAATTTTATTGCCACTTCCCACATATTTCCATGCCATGATGCTTAATTAAGCACAAGGAGAATAGTACCTGTTATATATCTTTCACTGAATCATTTTGTAAATAGTTTATATTAAAGAAAATAGAAATGAAATTTTTTTATGCTCTATAATATCTCTACAAATGATATTCATGCTAACAACAAAATTTTCTCTGCACTAAATCAAAGTGAAGACCCAAGGAAGGTGCAGAATCAAAGAGGGACACTGAGAATTGTTTCCTGAAAGCCAGACTGCACCCTTCCATTCTTGTTTGCTTTCCAAAACTGGATATAACTTATTTCTGTGAGTCTTTTAATTGGATAAATGCATCACTTCACAGCTTCAGTGCACAAAATGCTAAAGATTCACAGTGGAATAGGTGACCAAATGCTTATGCCATGCCTTCACAATCCTACTATGTAATGATTTATGTCACAGTTGTCTGCTTGCTCTTAGTGCTTGTTTAGTTTGGTTCTGTGATATAGAACCTATATTACCCTGTGAGTTTATCCACAGACCGACCGTCATTATGTGATGAGGTTTAGGCTCTAAAATGCTTTCCTATGCCAGATGACTCTGCTTCATGGGATTAGTTCATTAGTTATCTGTATGACTCAGAAACAGGTAATGCATTTGATGTCAAGTGTCCATCATGTTATCTGGGTACTGTTTTAGGCAAATACAATTGCCAGTTTTGATTTAATGCTGTATTTGATTAGAATGATATTATCTGTGTACTTTACAGCATTGTATTTGGTGCAGTAATATAAACATTTCCAACACATCCAACACATTTGAGTTAATGGGGGAAAAGTGTCATACAGTGGAGTAAAACTGGATATTTGTAAAATTATCTTGAAAACCTGGCTAGTCCACATTATAACCATGGATTTTACCGATTTTTAGACTGTGATCCAGAAATATTATAGTACTGGAAGTACAAAATAATGTTAATATATACATTTCCTAAGTACATGATAAAGTATTTAATTACCTCAGTTCATGAAACACTCAGGAAATGTGATTACAGACCATAGTGTGACAAAGTTAAGAATTGCTGTTATTCATTGTATTTGCACAGTGTATGCAGTACTGTAAAGTTTAATCTATTGTATAATGCAATTAAGTATAACAAAGCTATCATATTACACACTCATTGTATATAATGTAAAAGTTTGTTTCTGCAGCCTGAAGTTGCCAACCTGTAATGGTGTTGCTGTCCTGCAACTATACTGTGCCAGTTACATGTAAGGTTTGTATTTACCCTGTGATGGTCATAAGTGGGACTGAAACTGCTTGAGTAGTTCCTTATGAAACAGCTGTTGTGAAAGCTGTTCAAATTTACATTAACCAGAAATATTTTGTGTTGTATCTAGCTGTATTATTATGTTTCCAGTATGGAAATTTGGTAATGTCATATTGAAATACATTCTGGCTTATCAGTCACAGTCTGTATAGAATTGTTAAAAGTTTGTATGTATTGGGCTTAACTGTATACACCATTGGCAGTTTGTCAATATGTACAGTAAAGCCTCATTAATTTGAAAATGAAATAAAATGGTTACACATCTACAAAGTGAAATTTCCTGTCCTTCAGCACATATTTTAAGTACAGTCAAATCCCTGTTTAATGTTCCTCTGTGGGACAGTGGGTTTGAACACTTAATTGAGGTAAACTGTAAATGTGGGAATTATGATTATGAGACTCAGAATTCAGAAGATGAATGTTAAATAAGGGAGAAACTAGTATCTTGAAACATTAAGTGGTGAGTCTTTAACACTTAGAAGACTGGAATGTGAACCCACATTGCTACCAAAAGACATATTACCATAATGAGACTGTTGTCATGTTGAAACAGGCTTATATTTTAAAGAGTATAAACTTCCTGAAAGTCATCCAAGAACTAGTGCCAAGGATTTTATTAATTTTTGAAACATACACTACAGATGGCCAATACATGAATATGAAAAACTATGATAATGAAATGATAGAGTATTTAAATCAGACAAATGGAGAATAAAAAGACCACCATCAGAATATAGGTCATATTAGATTTGTTGACAGTCATTATGATGTTAATTGGTGACAGTCACATACTTCATGATGATGATGATGTACATTGTGTCAAAGACATTGGTTTAAATAAAATGTGGTTTCTGTGTGTGAAGGCTCTGATGATATAGTGAGAAAAACCTAGAGAATATTAATACACTTAAATGGGGATTGCACTGTGTATCATGCAACACAGCAAACTTATTGTTGACATGTCCAATAACAGCATATTACCGTATAATGTAACAAACTGTCATCATAATGACGTACATACAGGAATAGAGGAGTTTCCTTAGTGTACTGTAGCTACAACAGGGACTTTTCAGTTACTCTGAATTTAACAGACTTCATGGTATGAACGGAACATAACAAACAGCAGTTAAGGTGATTTGTTTGTATTGTAAAATGCATGAAAACTTGAAATGCAGATAAGAACTACCATTTTTACCTGAACATAATATGAGAATTTTTCCCTGATTCATCATGTGAAAAACAGGGGGTCACCTTATAATTGTGCACAAAGTTAAACATCTTCTATACAGGCATTTTCTTGAAAATTTAAGATTGTGAAGGGGAGTCATCTTATATTTGGGTAAATATGGTGTACGTTATTCTGAATATGTATTTAATATGAATGGGAATGCAGTTTATATAATGAGATTCTGTTTTATATTCTGACAGTCTTTCTTCAAATAAGTGAAATTTGAATCACAAGACTGCCTTGTTGTTTGCCTATAATAATAGATCTGAAGCATTATAAGAGCTAATCTGTTTTCAGATGACCAATGACCAAATTTCTTGCTGACAGGAAACATTCTATTTTATTATGTGATACTTGAGTATACTTAAAAATACACATCTAGTTGGCAGAAATGTACATCTTCGTATCTCTGATATTGCTCTTTCATGTTTTGGCTGTAAACAAGTCAGGATGTATAGGAGGAATATCAGAAAAGGGTATATAGTTGTGCTGACTAAAGGTGTGCAAGTATATTTAGTTATAGCACAATGTGGTGCCTCAACGAGTGTGATATTTGAGGTTACGGCAGTGATGACTATGAGTACTGTGTTTTGGGATCTGGCACCATGTAGTACAGTAAATACCAGTGTTTTGGAGGAACATTCTTATTCCATCCTCCCTGAATATGGAACTAGCAGCAAGTTTCTGTGAAACATTTGTGCCTAATTACAGTAGTATTCACTCTTAGGGTGTTATGTGAAGAGCACAATTTAAAGAGCCCCTCTGCACATAGCACTAGGGTATATCAGTTGAGGTTCCAAAGAATTCACGTATGTATCGAATAGTTAACAGTGTTTTAAAACCAGTATAATGGAGTAAGGCACACAATCAGTTTGTGAGATGGGATAAAAAAATAATTGTGAAGTTGTAGGAAGTTACCAGAATTACCTTTACATATAGTAAGTATAGGAAGCAATTTTCCATGTTAAGCGTGCTTTTTATCAGTCTTTTCATTTGGTATTTGATGAGTTTACACACATTAATGAGGTTCTACTATACTTAAAATTTCTCAGTAGTAATATATATTTTTAGGCAGGTATGTTACTTTGATTTGTACTTTTAGCCTTAAATGTACATAATTTTTGTTTGTCATGTAGGGAAATATGCCACAGAGAGACACAGGTTATCTCTTGGTTCATTCGCTATGACTAGCAACAAAAATTGTGTCACATTGCAAAATGCAATCTTCACTATATTTCTGTACAATATATAATTTTACTAAAAATGTTCATAGATGGGAGCAGTTAGTTTGTGGGATGAATGTAGTAAAGTATGTTAAAGGCACAGCCTGTGTACTGTTGTGTAGTTTTGGAATTCCTTTTAAGTAGAAGTGTAAAAGAAAGAGAGCTTGAGTTTTGGGTCTAATGTATGTCTGTTTCAAAACATTTTGTAATTAATAGTTTCAAATGTTCCAGCATTTCTGGCATCTGCTAGCATGCATGTAGAATGCATTTCATAATCACCACAGGAACAATTTCTGCCACCCTTCGTGTAATGTATTAAATCCAACTGTACTGAGTTTCCACTGTGTTTAACACTTATAGGTTCATAATCTGACAGAAAGAGCGCCTGATGGAGTACCGAAGATCCAAAGAAAGTTAAAAGAGGAAGGTTAAATCATACACAAATTTTTAGCCACAGGAAAGAAAATGCACATACTTGTAAGTTCTTCTTTACACTGAATCTGTAGAAAAGGAAAACTTGTAAAATACATTATTTTCTGGCAGTTATTCTGTTCAAAAGAAAAGAGAACTGAGTAACATACAGCACTGTGTTGGGAAATGGAAGAAAAGAGAAGCACACCAAACTTCTGAAAACTCTGAGTAAAGTAAATATAATAGTAGTGCCATTGTAATAGTGACATCTAATAAACTTGTATCAGTTATGTACTTGAAAGCGTGGGGTTTAACATCTATTCACATTATATATACTAGGGACTGAATTTGCAACTTTCCAGTTGCTATATCAAAAGGTCATAATAGAATCTTTAACCCTTTGGTACTGGAATGATATGCCCATAGTGATCTGCACAAAGTGGGAATTTCGAAGGGGGCTGCAGAATAGCAGGTATATTTATACGATATTTGGCATTTTGAGCATCACACAGCACATTACATATACAGTGTATAACATTCATTGCCATAGGGTTAATAGTCAAAGTCCTAACAGAACTCAATAAAATTTTTGCAGGCTAGCAGCTGCAAGTAAACCAACATTTCGAGAACCATTTCTGTCCTCATCGTGAGGGAACTGATGATGAGCCTGTCCTCATCAACAGAGAACTGATGACAAGGACAGAGATGCTTCTCAAAACATTGGTTTACTCACCTTTTAACCACCTGACACAGCTGCTAGCCCGAGCAAATTTTGCTGAATTTAGTCGCCATGACAGCTTCAAATTATATATCCTAACAGAACAACACTATAAACAAATTTTTACCTATTTCCTCAGCCACACTGTTAATAATGAATCTGATAAGGTGGAAACATAATAATGGTTTAACTTTATCACATCTAACAGTGTTACACTTCATATTTTGTTATGTTCCACTTGTTATTTACTGTCATAAATGCAATTTAGATTTTGTCTAAAATACCTGGAGGGTATGTCATACCTTGAATGGGCACCTTTATGGAATAGAAGTCTTGTGTGTTCAATGAGATCTCCGATATGGTGATCCTGGTAACCACTCTCATTGTTTCACAGTTTAATACACCAAACTTCATATAAACAATAGCATATCTGTAAATAATGTCACACACTTCTAATGAAGAAACATGAAAAAACACATATAAGCAATAGGATGAAATGACAAAATGTGTTTTTGTTGATTTCTCATAGCACACCTCACCCCTGTCACCTCTTTCTCACATTATTGTAGTCGTAATATGGCCAACCTTGCCAGCTGTTTTACTGGTACTTCATAGGAATTCTGGAAACAGGCTAATTCTACAGTGTAAAGTAGTTCTGCTGAAGTATTAACCAATATGTTTGAATTTCCCACTGGCTTATGAGTACCAGAAGTGTGCTGAAAGTAAAATCTAGTACTTTCTGTAACTATGTGTCCCTATCTGATGATGATGCACTCTCAGACACATTTTAGACTAAAATCCATTGGCATGTCCAGAACTGGAAGCACAGTAACAAAAATTAGTCATGATAAACAGACTTTCCTTCAAACTACCACGGTTTTTAATTCTGTTGTTTGCAAGTCTAGTGTTACAGGCTATGCAAGGATTCTTAAAAATGTGTTAAAAATCAAATATTTTGTGTTATGAGATGTGAAGTTCATGCAAATTAATACTGTACTAAGATTATGGTCTTCTGGGGTATTCAGCTACATTGTTTTGTAGATAGGGAACAATGTAATGTCCCCAACTTCAGGTAGAAAAGTGTTCTCATGGAGGCATATCCATGATTAGTGGGTCCCTGTCACCATGGTATGGCGCGTCCTCGGGTTGCGGATGAAGGAACGGCCTCCGAATATGGAGGGTAGCTGCGAATATGCAGTCGCGGACAGCCGACAAGGGGTGGTCCTCCAGCTTGGGAGTTGAGCGAGGTGCTAACAACTCCTCACCGTAAAAAAATTACCATGTTACGAAACTACAGAGAGCCTCGGACCTGGACTGATTCTTTGGTACGACTGAAGCAATGGAAAAGGAACATGAGATTTGGAACTTGGAACGTGAGGAGCCTAAATAGGTCAGGGTCACTTATGACAGTGGCCAGGGAATTAGCTAATTACAAATTAGATTTAGTGGGTGTACAGGAGGTTAGGTGGGACAAAGGAGGCACAATAAGAGCAGGGGATTATACTTTTTTCTATGGAAAAGGAAATGAAAGTCATCAACTGGGAACAGGTTTTTTTGTACATCACAGAATAGTATCAGCAATTAAGAGAGTAGAGTTTGTTAGTGATAGGATGTCATATATGGTGCTGAGAGGTCGCTGGTGTAATATCATTGTTCTGAATGTGCATGCACCAACTGAGGAGAAAAGTGATGACTCAAAGGACAGTTTCTATGAGGAATTAGAACAGGTTTTTTATCATTTTCGTAAGTACCATATGAAAATTCTGTTAGGAGATTTTAATGCAACATTGGGGAGGGAGGATACTTTCAAACCGACGATCGGGAATGAGAGTTTACACGAGGATATTAATGATAATCGTGTTAGAGTTGTAAACTTTGCCACATCAAAAAATCTAGTTGTTAAGAGCACGATGTTCCCACACCGAAATATTCACAAATACACCTGGACCTCTCCTGATGGGAAGACTCATAATCAGTTTGATCATGTATTGATACATAGGAGATGGCATTCAAGTATACTCGATGTGCGATCCTTCAGGGGAGCTGACTGTGATACTGATCACTATCTGGTGGTTGCAAAAGTTAGGGAAAGACTGGCGGTAATTAAACAAGCAGCACAGAAGTTTGATGCGGAGAGATTTAATCTCAAGAAGCTAAGTGAACTAGAGGTTAGGAAACAGTATCAGATCTGAAACAGGTTTGCAGCTTTGGAGAACTGAAATGTTAGTGAGGACATAAATAGGGCTTGGGAAACATTAAAGAGAGTATCAAAATCTCAGCTAAAGAGAGTCTAGGGCTGTATGAAAGGAAGCAGCATAAACCATGGTTTTACGAAGAATGTTCAAAATTTTTAGATTAAAGGAAGCAGGCTAAAATGCAGTGGTTACAGGATCCAAACCAAAGTAATGTAGATAATCTGAACAATGTAAGATGTGAAGCTAGTAGACATTTCAGGAACAAAAAGAAGGAATATCCCAAAGCTAAAATTAATGAACTTGAAACAAACAGCAAGAACAAGAATATCAGAGACTTGTATAGGGGCATCAATGACTTTAGGAAGGGTACCAGCCTAGAAATAATGTAGTAAAGGATGAGAAAGGTGATCTGGTTGCAGACTCCCACAGTATCTTGGCTAGGTGGAGGAATCATTTCTTTCAGTTATTGAATGTACATGGGGTTAATGATGTTAGGCAGGCTGAAATATATATCAGCAGAGCCCCTGGTGCCTGAGCCCAGTGACTCTGATGTTGAGATGGCTATTGAAAAGTTAAAAAGGCACAAATCACCAGGTATTGATCAAATTCCAGCAGAACTGATTAAAGCAGGAGGTAGGACAATTCGTTCTGAGATCCATAAACTTATTAATTCTATTTGGAATAAAGAGGAATTGCCTGAGCAGTGGAAGGAGTCAATCATTGTACCTATTTATAAGAAGGGTGATAAAACAGATTGCAGTAATTATTGAGGCATGTCACTTTTGTCAACCACATACAAAATTCTATCCAACATCCTTCTGTCAAGGTTAACTCCATATGCAGAGGAAATTATTGGGGAGCATCAGTGTGGATTTAGACGTAACAGGTCGACTACTGATCATATATTCTGCATTCGTCAAATACTTGAGAAAAAATGGGAATACAATGAGGCAGTGCATCAGCTATTTATAGACTTCAAGAAACCCTATGATTCAGTTAGGAGGGAGGTCTTGTATAATATTCTCTTTGAATTTGGTATCCCTATGAAACTAGTAAGGCTCGTAAAAATGTATCTAAATGAAACCTATAGCAGAGTCCAGGTAGGCAAACATTTGTCTGACACATTTCCTATTAAGAATGGTTTGAAACAAGGAGATGCTTTATCGCCATTGCTTTTCAACTTTGCTTTGGAATATGCCATTAGGAGGGTTCAGGCAAACCAGGAGGACTTAAAATTGAATGGTACACATCAGCTTCTAGTTTATGCTGATGATGTTAATATATTGGGTGGAAGCACACACGCTATAAAGAACAGCACAGAAGCTTTAGTACTCGCTAGTAAGGAGATTGGCCTAGAAGTAAATTCTGAGAAAACTAAGTACATGGTCATATCTCGCAATCAGAATGCAGGACAAAATCACAACATAAAGTTAGATAATAAATCCTTTGAAAGGGTGGAACAGTTCAAATATTTGGGAACAACACTAACATATCGAAATTCCATTCAGGACGAAATTAAGAGCAGATTAAAGTCGGGGAATGCTTGTTATCATTCGGTGCAGGATCTGTCTTCCAGTTTGCTTCCAAAAATACAAAGATTAAGATATACAGAACTATAATTTTGCCTGTTGTTTTGTATGGGTGTGAGACTTGGTCTCTCACACTGAGGGAGGAACATAGGCTGAGGGTGTTCGAGAATAGGGTGCTGAGGAGGATATTTGGGCCTAAGAGGGACGGGGTAACAGGGGAGTGGAGAAGACTACATAACAAGGAGCTTAATGATCTGTACTCATCACCAAATATTATTCGGGTGATCAAATCGAGAAGAATGAGGTGGGCGGGGCATGTAGCACTTATGGGTGAGGGGAGAGGTGCATACAGGGTTTTGGTGGGGAGACCTGAGGGAAGGAGACCACTTGGAAGACCGAGGCGTAGATGGGAGGATAATATTAAAATGGATGTTCAAGAAGTGGGATGGGGGGGCATGGACTGGATTGATATGGCTCAGGATAGGGACAGGTGGCGGGCTCTTGTGAGTGCGGTAATGAACCTTCGGGTTCCATAAAACGCGGGGAATTTCTTGACTAGCTGACGACCTGTTAGCTTCTCAAGATGGACTCTGCTCCATGGAGTTAGTTAGTTAGTTAGTTAGTTAGTTAGTTAGTAGTTAGTTAGTTTAGTTAGATGGAGGCAGTATATTCTTTGAAATGTTGGTATCCAGCTATCATATCACTTGGCATCATAATCCAGAAGACCAAAATTGTACTTGAGGCAAGTTTTCTAAATAATTTTTAAAGCAATGTAAGGTCACTTATTTCACAGGCATGGTTTACAAAGCATCGGTTAGTACAAGTTCCATGGGGTGCATAGTGATTTATCTGACAACTTGCATCACTCTTCACTTGAACTGTTTCACATGACAGCAATCAGTGCAGTGCTTGCTGCTATTCCATTCTGCTGTGTCAGGGTCCAGGCATTTTAGTTCAATGTACTGCACTTAATGGGTTTTTACTACTGTGTTTTAAAAAGGTATGGGAAATGCTTTCGTTTGGCTTGCAGGCACATGTCGCATCTAACAGACTTGTTGTTCATTGCATATTGAATTTTTATGTCGAGTGAGCATATGGAAAGTAACTAGCAACAGTCGGCAATTAAAATAATATCCCTATAGTTGTGTGTCCCGTCTTACTTACTTGTTTAGAGTTTATTTAATGACACTGTTAGTGAGACTGGGCTGGATTTATCTGGCTTAGGATAGGGACAGGTGGCGGGCTCTTGTGAACATTGCAACGGGGGTGCTTTTTTGGGGCCCTCTAGATATAACTGCTGCCCTACCCCTCTCTGCTATATCTGCTTTACTATGCTGGGCCCCGCAGATAAGCCGGTTGGCGCACACAACAAAGATACAATATACCAAAGAAATCATATATTGTAACACACAAATTAAATAAGATACAATAAAGACAATCATACACAAAATTACAAAATATACAAGACGTGAGACTGACCAAGCAATTACTTGTTTCCATACATACCAACATAAAGTTACCTTGGCGTCGTCGTGGGGCTAAACCCAACAAAACCAAAGACCTGGGACCACGACGACCGCCAAGGGACTCCAACCTCACCAACTCACAGCTGGACGGAATTTTGCCCCCATGGCCGAGACGAAATTTGGAAGTTACTTGTAGGCGGCTAGGTTCAGAGTGATTTCCTCAATCATACGCAGGTAGGAAGTAAACTCGGGACAGGAGGGGAAATGGAGGGGAACCCAGTAGGAGGGAGTGATGCGCGCGACGAAAGTCCATGGTTCGAGTTCCGCAGAGATGCTTGGAAAACTCCCGGCACAACCCCGACCTCTAAAAACAGACGTGCTGGTGTCTTTAAAGGAAAGTACACTTGCGTTTCACTGCGCACTGCTGGAGAATAATATCGGTAGTGTCATTTCGGCTATACATAATAGTCCACTATAATGTCACTACACAATCCATCGGCTGACCCCTACGTATGCACCACATGTGCCAGTTCAAGCCTGCGGGCCGCCTTCCGTGCAAGCTCACTGTCCTGCCACCGCCTCCTCGTTGGTCCACCAGAGCCTGCCTCGCACTTTTCCCACCGCAGTGGATTCGCTGCGCCTTCCTTTTCGCTCACGGGCCAACTATCACCCGTCCTCCGAGGTGATGCACTACGGCTGCCAGCGGGATCCATAACAACCGAGTGATGCCTTTCGCACCTATGTTCTGATGAGCCGGATCACCCAGCGCGCATCATAGGTTGGAAGGTTCTGAAACTTTGGGTTTATAAGTACCGAATCATGACACCCTAGCCAGAGCAAACCTCCCTCTTCTGGACAAGTAACTCATGCGCCCAACACAATACAAAACATTAGACTTCATAATATAATGAAAGATTGTGTTACAACACTGGACAAAATCCCCAGTACTTAACTGTGACATAACAATTCACAATACGTGACAAACTTCAAACAATTACATTGAGTGTCGCACATAATGATAACTGAATACATGAATAAATAACAGAATATACATAATACAAAAATAATGACTAGTCATGGAAAGCAGGTTTTATCTGCGAGAGATGAGCTCGAGATACTGACGCCGGGTCCTCGGGGTCCATAACTCGTACAGTAACTTTGGTTAGAAATTTATCAACTATAAACGGGCCTTTCCAGCGATAAGACAACTTAGAGGAAATGCCCTGACTCCCCCGACTAAGATTATGGGCTTTGACCCACAAAGATCACCCGCCTTGTATTTGCACGCGACACGTTCTCGGTTATACCTCTTGGCCCTAAATTGTCGGTCCTTACGAAGATGTTCACGCATCCCATGCCACACCCTTCGCAACTCCCGTGGGGATACCTTACCGGGTAACAACTCTTGGATAGTCCACCTATTACCCAAAGCGATACCAGCTCAAAACGGAAACATGACCTGAAAAGGTGTGGTATTAGTAGATTCATGCACCGCGGTGTTAAAAGCCAGCCGTAACCAGTCCAAATTCTCATCCCACGAGTCCTGCGAATCCGCATGGTAAGCTATAAGGGCCGACATCAAATTCCTATTAAATCGCTCGGCATGAGAAGGTTGTGAATAATATGGAGAATTAGTAACATGTTTGATACCCAGTTTAAAGCAGAACTTACGAAACTCATGCGAAACAAAACACGTCGCATTGTCAGACACAATCACCTCCGGCACAGAAAAGGCAGAAAAGATCTGTGGGGGCTACCCACATGCATCAATCTCTCCGCTTCCCGCAACAGCACCGGGAAGAGAGAACGCGGTACACACGCCGCAGCAGCGTCTCCGCTTTCCACAACAGCACCAGGAAGGAGAACGCGGTACACACGCTGCGGCAGCTTCTCCGCTTACCGCAACAACAAACCAACCAACCAACCAACCAAAGTGCTAACTAAGGGCGGAGACTTGCGCTGAGCGCAAGTCGACGTCCCTTGATCTGTTTAGCCATTCCTGCGTTTTACCGCATTGCTGGGCTCAATAACAGACTCTTTATTCTGAACTAGGGATTTTGCTTGCGCTAACAGATTTAAGGTCTCGATTAAGTCGGGACCTGGCACACCAAAGGCTACAGCTCTAAGAGCGTATAGTTTTTCCAAGTGGGGGGAATGCATTGGTTGGATGGCTCTCTGGGATTTGAACCCAGAGTGGCATTTTCACGAATAATTTCACAAAGGATCCAAAACCTACAAACGAATAATTTAGTCCTACCAGGGGGTGGGGGGGGGGTGCGGGCCGTGCCCCGACTTTGTGTTATACCCTGGCATTCACCTTACAACTGAGGAAATTCACGGAAAACCTCAGTCAGGGTATTCGGAATGCGCCTAATTTTAGGTGCAGTGTCTGTTGGCCACTAAGGGCCTCGGCACATTCACTGACCCATCCCCGTAGCTTGCGCTAGACGGCCTGGGTCAGCCCTCGGTCAGCGCAGATATCTGCCGATTTGCAGGTTAAGGGGTTCCCCACACCAGCCAATCTAGAGTCGAAGCTCTCGGTTAGAACTCTGATGTGATCAGCAAAGAGAGGAACTCCCAAATCCTCGTGAATTTGCGCGCTACTCATGTACCGAGATGCACCAGTAGCAATGCGAAGGCACTTGGATTGAATAACCTGCAGCTTTCTGAGGTGGGTGCAGGCAGCAGACCTCCAAATGGGGCATGCATAGTCCATCATGGGCCGTATGAGCTGCTTATACAGCAGAACCCCGTTCCTGATGGACAGGCCGCTTCTCCTGTGAAGGAGAGAGCTAAGCAGACCCAGTCGTTGGGCTGCTTTCTTCTTGACCTGGACGATGTGAGGCGACCAGGTCATCCGTGTATCAAGGATCACTCCCAGATAACGGGCTGTGTTTACCCACTGGATTGGCTCTCCTAGGAACTGCACCGGTCGAGGCTTGGAGGACCTCCACCCTGCCTTCGCAAAGAGCATAGCATTGCTCTTTGAGTCATTGATGGCGATCCTCCACGCCTTCAACCATCTCTCTAGATCACTGAGGTATGCTTCTAGGTAGCTAACAAGCAGAGCCGGGCTGCGGGACGTGGCAATGATTGCCGTGTCATCCGCATACAATGCCAGCTCGACGTGGCGGGAAGGGACGGGCATGTCATTGACATACAGACTGAACAAGACAGGAGAGATTAGTCCCCCCTGTGCTACGCCAGCCCGCATGCCACGACGGGAGGATATGGCCGTTTGGAAGGACGCTTCGAACGTCCTATTGTAAAGGTAGGAGGATATGGTTTTGACCAGATAGGAGGGGAAGTTAAGGGCCGTAAGATTGAACAGGAGACCGTCGACCCAAACAGTGTCGAAAGCCTTAGCCACGTCGAGAAAGACTGCGCCTGTTAGCCGCTTCTCACCAAAGTTTCTGTTCACCCTTTCGACAAGGCGGGCTAGCTGGAGAGAGGTGCTATGTTTGGGTCTGAATCCAAACTGCTCGTCTCGCAGAAGCCCGCGCCCGCTTACTTCACTTAAGATCCTACTAAGTATGATCTTCTCGAACAACTTGCCGATGGTGTCCAGAAGACTTATGGGACGATAGGAAGAGGGAAGCGCTGGGTCCTTCCCGGGTTTCAGTATGGAAACAATGCGGGCATGCTTCCACACCGATGGGAAACACTGCGCTAGGAGAGCAGCGTTGAATATGGCAGCAAGGAGAGAGACAGCTCGCTGCGGAAGGTACTTCAGTGCCCTGTTCGGTATACCGTTTGGGCCCGGAGCCTTGCTGGCCTTGAGACCCCGGATAGCATCCTGAACCTCCGCGGGGTTGGTTAACTTGGGCTCGCTTGCAGGTGCATAAGAGTATGCTTGCAGCGCCTCGCCAACCATCTCAATAACTGCCGGATCCGACGGGTAGTTTACCGGCCGAAACTGAGCCTCAAGACTGTCCGCCAGGGATTCGGCTTTCTCAGAGTCTGAGAGAGCAAGCCCGCCCTGCGTGACCAGGGGAGGAAAAGGAGTGGGCACTCTCATCACCCGCTTTGTCATCTTCCACAGCGATTGGTCCTCGGGATCTAGGCTTTCCAGTGTGGCACCCCACTGCTCATTCCGCCACTCGTTTAGCTGGTGGGTCACCGACCGCTGAAGGCGGTTGACCTCAGCTTTTAGAGCAGGGTCCCTCGTGGTTTGCCACTGCCTCCTCAACCGGTTTTTCAGGCGTATTTCATCCTGTATACGTGCCGGTATTGGGGGCCGCGGGTCGGCACGAGGGCGTCTCCTGGGGGCTGACGCTGCTAGTGCCTCAGTGATAGCGCTGGACACCTCCTCCACACACGTGTCGATCTCCACCCCGCTACGGATTTCAGGGTGGGCGGAAGGCTGTCCTCCAGGCAGGCCTGGAATTTGACCCAATCGGTCCGTCTGAAGTCCGGGCGGTCCGGGAGGTTAAGAAAGGATGATCGACATTTAGTGTCGATCAGTACAGGCAAGTGATCTGAGCTTAGTGCAGAGCACGTTGTCAGATGCACTGGGATGACTAGGTTTTTGGTGATTACTATGTCTAGGACATCAGGGGTAGCAGAGGAATTGTATCGGATAGTGGTGGGTGTTTCTGGCCCATAAATCAAACACGAATGAACATTGGCGTAGTCACGAAGGTGCCTGCCCCTTGTCGTGATTAGCCTCGAATTCCAGTCCACGTGCTTGGCGTTCAGGTCCCCCGCCATGAGGACGGAAAGCCCTCCGCTCAGGCACGCAGACAAATCCGCTTCGATTAGGGGTCGGGAAGGCGAAAGGTAAGCCGCCAGGATTTTCAGCGGTCCACTTGCCAACATAACATGTATGGCAGTTGCCTCCAACTGGGTCAGCCCGGGGATGGGTATAGCGTAGTGGTCTATACCCCGTCGGACCAGTATAGCTATTCCGCCGCCCTCTGTAGGCCGGTCTGTACGGTGGCAAACATAGTTTGCGAGCCGAAAGACTTGCCCTGATCTGAGATGGGTTTAAGTCAGGAGGCATATGTCAACCCCGTGTTTACCAAGGAAGTGATCCAGCTCCATCTTTCTGCCGCGCACGCCATCGGCGTTCCAGCAGGCCAGCCGTAGTGCCCTCACACTGTGTGCCTTAGGGTGTGCTACCATATTCGGCTACAAAAAGGATAACAATTTTCAGGACAGCCCGCGAGCGTGCTGCGCCTGAGGGGAGGGATGGGTACCGCTGTGAGGAGCCACCGTGTCAGCTCTACCCACGCGTGTACAGGAAGGTTGTCGAGCAGATCAGAGATCTCCTCGATTGGAGACGGATTGGGAGGTGGAATGGGAGTAGGATTAGGCTTTTTAGGTGGAGGCGATGGTTTACCAGTCATCGCCTGCTTCTTTGTTGGGGCCTGTTGAGGGGCCGCAACAGCAGGTTGGGTAGCCTGAACCCTTTTCCTGCTTGAGGTCGCTTTGCCCTCTTGAGGGGCAGCGTCCGGTTTAGGGGTGGGTATAGGTTGCGGAGGGGTGGTGGGTTTTACTACCCGCCCCCCTCGCACCACATGAGACCACTCAGGGCCTAAACTCTTCTGTTCAGCAGAAGGCTCGGCGCGGGTCGCTTGCGCTGAAGCCGAGCGACCGGTTGCACCGTTCATGTGGACGCGAGGTGCTGGCGTCCGCTTTGTAAGCGCGGCCTTGGCTTCCTTCCACTTTGCACAGCCCCGGTAGTTCGCCGTGTGGTTGCCCCCGCAGCTGCAGCATTTAAGCTGCTGCTTAGGGGTAGAGCACTCCCCGGAGGGGTGCGGCTCAACACAGGCAACACACCGGGGTGCGTATCCGCAGTTACGCTGCGTGTGGCCGAAGCGTTGGCAGCGCTTACATTGAAGCGGGGCCTTAGGGGCTACATATGTCTCTACAGAGACTCTCAAGCCGCAGAGTTCTGAAAGGGATCGCACCTTCTGCACCTCTGGGCCTCTAGCCACCGACACCACGAAGTGTGGAGTGGGGGGCCGATCGCATGCGGTGTCCTGGTTGCGGCGCCCTGAGCGGAGCTGCATGACGCCCTGGACACGGATTCCCAGGGCCTCAAGCTCCTCCCGGACGACGTTCTCAGGCATCTGTCTGCCGAGGTTCTTCAACAACAGATGTACACAACGATCCTCTGGGAGAGAGAAAGTGTGAAATGTCACACCCTTGCTCCCTTCAAGGGATCGGAGGGCACTGACTGTGGCTCTGAACCCGTCGGCAGTACCCGGCACGATCATTAGTTTCTCACCCTTCATCTGGGCGGACAGACTGCTGGGGCACTTGGACCGTAGCCACGCGAGAAACCCGCGCGTGTCGTTGACTCCTGAAAAAAAGACAGGGGTTTTGTTGGGCGCTCACCTGCGGGAACGGCCCCAGCCTCAGTGGCGCCAGCTGGCATGCTGCCCAGAGGCCCGGACATGTCGACAGACATGCGCCTGGCGGCTGCCTCAGAAGAGGCAGCAGGTTCGGAGGAGTCCGAACCAGTGGCTATGGGCTTGGGCTGCCCACTCGACTGACGGGGGTTGGAATCCCCGGCTACTACCGCAGCGTATGCTGCATTACCTGCCGCGACGTCTAGCTGCCGGCTGGAGGATGATGTAGGGGCAACGGAGGTGCCCTGTGCGTCGGGCGCTGGGCGCCTAGCGGCCGGGGTGGTCAGGCCGTCTGAGCAGGAAAACTCAGCTTTCCTCTTCGCCGCGATGGGCAGCGGCGGTGTCACGGTCCTGGCTCCGGTGGTGGTGGTGGCATGACGTTTGGAAGGCGTCACGCGAGACGTTTTGACCGTGCAGCAAGCAGCGGCCTTACTTGTCTTGTTGGCGGCAAGGGCCGTCCTCAGCTTTCGCAAGAGGACTGGGTTGCCCTGCACCGATGATATAGCCCTCATAAGGGCACGTTCCTCCTGCTTCAGCATTACGCCTACAGCAGGGGGGCACCGTACTCCTGACGCTGCGCCGACTTCCTAGTGGATTAGGGGCAGCACGCTAGAGACCACTCCTTCCTCAGTCGCTTCTCCTTGCAGTGACTATGGCTTCGTCGCTAGGTTCGGTTCTTAGGACGTCATCACTCCTCTGCAGCTAACACCGAACTCCTCAATCTGATCTCCGCTTACCGCAACAGCATGCAGCAAAGTCGTTCAGCCGACTCCGCCCACTGGCCACGGGATTGGCGCACAGCGGGTGCTGTCAGCTAGCCAATCACAGAACAGATTAGTCCCATGTCCAGTGTTATAAGTACATGGCCGAACGACACCGAGCTTCATTGGGAAAGAATACCGGTGTGGAAGCATGCCCGCATTGTTTCCATACTGAAACCCGGGAAGGACCCAGCGCTTCCGTCTTCCTATCGTCCAATAAGTCTTCTGGACATCATCGGCAAGTTGTTCGAGAAGATCATACTTAGTAGGATCTTAAGTGAAGTAAGCGGGCGCGGGCTTCTGCGAGACGAGCAGTTTGGATTCAGACCCAAAAATAGCACCTCTCTCCAGCTAGCCCGCCTTGTCGAAAGGGTGAACAGAAACTTTGGTGAGTAGCGGCTAACAGGCGCAGTCTTTCTCGACGTGGCTAAGGCTTTCGACACTGTTTGGGTCGACGGTCTCCTCTTCAATCTTACGGCCCTTAACTTCCCCTCCTATCTGGTCAAAACCATATCCTCCTACCTTTACAACAGGACGTTCGAAGCGTCCTTCCAAACGGCCATATCCTCCCGTCGTGGCATGCGGGCTGGCGTAGCACAGGGGGGACTAATCTCTCCTGTCTTGTTCAGTCTGTATGTCAATGACATGCCCGTCCCTTCCCGCCAAGTCGAGCTGGCATTGTACGCGGATGACACGGCAATCATTCCCACGTCCCGCAGCCCGGCTCTGCTTGTTAGCTACCTAGAAGCATACCTCAGTGATCTAGAGGGATGGTTGAAGGCGTGGAGGATCGCCATCAATGTCTCAAAGAGCAATGCTATGCTCTTTGCGAAGGCAGGGTGGAGGTCCTCCAAGCCTCGACCGGTGCAGTTCCTAGGAGAGCCAATCCAGTGGGTAGACACAGCCCGTTATCTGGGAGTGATTCTTGATACACGGATGACCTGGTCGCCTCACATCGTCCAGGTCAAGAAGAAAGCAGCCCAACGACTGGGTCTGCTTAGCTCTCTCCTTCACAGGAGAAGCGGCCTGTCCATCAGGAACGGGGTTCTGCTGTATAAGCAGCTCATACGACCCATGATGGACTATGCGTGCCCCATTTGGAGGTCTGCTGCCTGCACCCACCTCAGAAAGCTGCAGGTTATTCAATCCAAGTGCCTTCGCATTGCTACTGGTGCACCTTGGTACATGAGTAGCGAGCAAATTCACGAGGATTTGGGAGTTCCTCTCTTTGCTGATCACATCAGAGTTCTAACCGAGAGCTTCGACTCTAGGTTGGCTGGTGTGGGGAACCCCTTAACCCAGCAACTCGGCAGATACCTGCGCTGACCGAGGGCTGACCCAGGCCGTCTAGCGCAAGCTACGGGGATGGGTCAGTGAATGTGTCGAGGCCCTTAGTGGCCAACAGACACTGCACCTAAAATTAGGCGCATTCCGAATACCCTGACTGAGGATTTCCGTGATTTTCCTCAGTTTGAAGGTGAATGCCAGGGTATAACGCAAAGTCGGGGCACGGCCCGCACCCCCCCCCCCCCCCCCCCCCCCGGTAGGACTAAACTATTCGTTTGTAGGTTTTGGATCTTTTGTGAAATTATTCGTGAAAATGCCACTCTGGGTTCAAATCCCAGAGAGCCTTCCAACCAAAGTATTCCCCCCACTTGAAAAAAAAAACTATACGCTCTTAGAGCTGTAGCCTTTGGTGTGACAGGTCCCGACTTAATCGAGACCTTAAATTTGTTAGCGCAAGCAAAATCCCTAGTTCAGAATAAAGAGTCTGTTATTGAGCCCAGCAATGCGGTAAAACGAAGGAATGGCTAAACAGATCAAGGGACGTCGACTTGCGCTCAGCGCAAGTCTCCGCCCTTAGTTAGCACTTTGGTTGGTTGGTTGGTTGGTGGTGACCGAGCTTCATTAGGCGCTGCAAGCATACTCTTATGCACCTGCAAGCGAGCCCAAGTTAACCAACCCCGCGGAGGTACAGGATGCCATCCGGGGTCTCAAGGCCAGCAAGGCTCCGGGCCCAAACGGTATTCCGAACAGGGCACTGAAGCACCTTCCGCAACGAGCTGTCTCTCTCCTCGCTGCCATATTCAACGCGGCTCTCCTAACGCAGTACTTCCCATGGGTGTGGAAGCATGCCCGCATTGTTTCCATACTGAAACCTGGGAAGGACTCAGCGCTTCCCTCTTCCTATCGTCCCATAAGTCTTTTGGACACCATCGGCAAGTTGTTCGAGAAGATCATACTTAGTAGGATCTTAAGTGAAGTAAGCGGGCGCGGGCTTCTGCTAGACGAGCAAGTTGGATTCAGACCCAAACATAGCACCTCTCTCCAGCTAGCCCGCCTTGTCGAAAGGGTGACCAGAAACTTTGGCGAGAAGCGGCTAACAGGCGCAGTCTTTCTCGACGTGGCTAAGGCTTTCGACACTGTTTGGGTCGACGGTCTCCTCTTCAATCTTACGGCCCTTAACTTCCCCTCCTATCTGGTCAAAACCATATCCTCCTACCTTTACAACAGGACGTTCGAAGCGTCCTTCCAAACGGCCATATCCTCCCGTCGTGGCATGCGGGCTGGCGTAGCACAGGGGGGACTAATCTCTCCTGTCTTGTTCAGTCTGTATGTCAATGACATGCCCGTCCCTTCCCGCCACGTCGAGCTGGCATTGTATGCGGATGACACGGCAATCATTGCCACGTCCCGCAGCCCGGCTCTGCTTGTTAGCTACCTAGAAGCATACCTCAGTGATCTAGAGGGATGGTTGAAGGCGTGGAGCATCGCCATCAATGTCTCAAAGAGCAATGCTATGCTCTTTGCGAAGGCAGGGTGGAGGTCCTCCAAGCCTCGACCGGTGCAGTTCCTAGGAGAGCCAATCCAGTGGGTAGACACAGCCCGTTATCTGGGAGTGATTCTTGATACACGGATGACCTGGTCGCCTCACATCGTCCAGGTCAAGAAGAAAGCAGCCCAACGACTGGGTCTGCTTAGCACTCTCCTTCACAGGAGAAGCGGCCTGTCCATCAGGAACGGGGTTCTGCTGTATAAGCAGCTCATACGACCCATGATGGACTATGCGTGCCCCATTTGGAGGTCTGCTGCCTGCACCCACCTCAGAAAGCTGCAGGTTATTCAATCCAAGTGCCTTCGCATTGCTACTGGTGCACCTTGGTACATGAGTAAAGCGCAAATTCACGAGGATTTGGGAGTTCCTCTCTTTGCTGATCACATCAGAGTTCTAACCGAGAGCTTCGACTCTAGGTTGGCTGGTGTGGGGAACCCCTTAACCCAGCAACTCGGCAGATATCTGCGCTGACCGAGGGCTGACCCAGGCCGTCTAGCGCAAGCTACGGGGATGGGTCAGTGAATGTGTCGAGGCCCTTAGTGGCCAACAGACACTGCACCTAAAATTAGGCGCATTCCGAATACCCTGACTGAGGATTTCCGTGATTTTCCTCAGTTTGAAGGTGAATGCCAGGGTATAACGCAAAGTCGGGGCACGGCCCGCACCCCCCCCCCCCCCCGGTAGGACTAAACTATTCGTTTGTAGGTTTTGGATCTTTTGTGAAATTATTCGTGAAAATGCCACTCTGGGTTCAAATCCCAGAGAGCCATCCAACCAAAGTATTCCCCCCACTTGAAAAAAAAACTATACGCTCTTAGAGCTGTAGCCTTTGGTGTGACAGGTCCCGACTTAATCGAGACCTTAAATTTGTTAGCGCAAGCAAAATCCCTAGTTCAGAATAAAGAGTCTGTTATTGAGCCCAGCAATGCGGTAAAACGAAGGAATGGCTAAACAGATCAAGGGACGTCGACTTGCGCTCCGCGCAAGTCTCCGCCCTTAGTTAGCACTTTGGTTGGTTGGTTGGTTGGTTGGTTGGTTGGTTGGTTGGTGGTGACCGAGCTTCATTAGGCGCTGCAAGCATACTCTTATGCACCTGCAAGCGAGCCCAAGTTAACCAACCCCGCGGAGGTACAGGATGCCATCCGGGGTCTCAAGGCCAGCAAGGCTCCGGGCCCAAACGGTATTCCGAACAGGGCACTGAAGCACCTTCCGCAACGAGCTGTCTCTCTCCTCGCTGCCATATTCAACGCGGCTCTCCTAGCGCAGTACTTCCCATCGGTGTGGAAGCATGCCCGCATTGTTTCCATACTGAAACCTGGGAAGGACTCAGCGCTTCCCTCTTCCTATCGTCCCATAAGTCTTTTGGACACCATCGGCAAGTTGTTCGAGAAGATCATACTTAGTAGGATCTTAAGTGAAGTAAGCGGGCGCGGGCTTCTGCTAGACGAGCAAGTTGGATTCAGACCCAAACATAGCACCTCTCTCCAGCTAGCCCGCCTTGTCGAAAGGGTGACCAGAAACTTTGGCGAGAAGCGGCTAACAGGCGCAGTCTTTCTCGACGTGGCTAAGGCTTTCGACACTGTTTGGGTCGACGGTCTCCTCTTCAATCTTACGGCCCTTAACTTCCCCTCCTATCTGGTCAAAACCATATCCTCCTACCTTTACAACAGGACGTTCGAAGCGTCCTTCCAAACGGCCATATCCTCCCGTCGTGGCATGCGGGCTGGCGTAGCACAGGGGGGACTAATCTCTCCTGTCTTGTTCAGTCTGTATGTCAATGACATGCCCGTCCCTTCCCGCCACGTCGAGCTGGCATTGTATGCGGATGACACGGCAATCATTGCCACGTCCCGCAGCCCGGCTCTGCTTGTTAGCTACCTAGAAGCATACCTCAGTGATCTAGAGAGATGGTTGAAGGCGTGGAGGATCGCCATAAATGTCTCAAAGAGCAATGCTATGCTCTTTGCGAAGCGGGGTGGAGGTCCTCCAAACCTCGACCGGTGCAGTTCCTGGGAGAGCCAATCCAGTGGGTAGACACAGCCCGTTATCTGGGAGTGATCCTTGATACACGGATGACCTGGTCGCCTCACATCGTCCAGGTCAAAAAGAAAGCTGCCCAACGACTGGGTCTGCTTAGCTCTCTCCTTCACAGGAGAAGCGGCCTGTCCATCAGGAACGGGGTTCTGCTGTATAAGCAGCTCATACGGCCCATGATGGACTACGCGTGCCCCATTTGGAGGTCTGCTGCCTGCACCCACCTCTGAAAACTGCAGGTTATTCAATCCAAGTGCCTTCGCATTGCTACTGGTGCACCTTGGTACATGAGTAGCGTGCAAATTCACGAGGATTTGGGAGTTCCTCTCTTTGCTGATCACATCAGAGTTCTAACCGAGAGCTTCGACTCTAGGTTAGCTGGTGTGGGGAACCCCTTAACCCAGCAACTCGGCAGATATCTACGCTGACCGAGGGCTGACCCAAGCCGTCTAGCGCAAGCTACGGGGACAGGTCAGTAAATATGTCGAGGCCCTTAGTGGCCAACCGACACTGCACATAAAATTAGGCGCGTTTCGAATAACCTGACTGAGGATTTCCGTGATTTTCCTCAGTTGTAAGGTGAATGCCAGGGTATAACACAAAGTCGGGGCACGGCCCGCACCCCTCCCCCCCCCCCCCCCCCCCCCCACCGGTAGGACTAAATTATTCGTTTGTAGGTTTTGGATCCTTTGTGAAATTATTTGTGAAAATGCCACTCTGGGTTCAAATCCCAGAGAGCCATCCAACCAAAGTATTCCCCCCCCCCCCCACTTGGAAAGAACTAAACTATTCGCTCTTAGAGCTGTAGCCTTTGGTGTGCCAGGTCCCGACCTAATCGAGACCTTAAATTTGTTAGCGTAAGCAAAATCCCTAGTTCAGAATAAAGAGTCTGTTATTGAGTCCAGCAATGCGGTAAAACGCAGGAATGGCTAAACAGATCAAGGGACGTCGACTTGCGCTCCGCGCAAGTCTCCGCCCTTAGTTAGCACTTTGGTTGGTTTACCGAGCTTCATTCCGTCGGCAGCATCGGAGCAAGCCAGTCGTAAGACCGCAAAGGAGTAACCAGTCGTAAGACAGCAAAGGAGTAACCAGTCGTTCGGACATCAAGGGAGTAGAGCTATCGGCACATCAAGTCTCCGGCCGACCAACACATTAACCTTCACCACGTGGCGGCTACATCTCTGCCAGCCACGTCTTCGAGCTTCTCTCGCTCCTACCATACGAGCGCACTTACACTTGCTGCTCTCCACTTCCCGACTCACTGTGGAAGGAGAGCACTTACACACACTCGTTGTACCAACACACTTTGATTGAAGAATATATTGACTGTTTATATGTGGATGCTGTGTAATCCTTTCTAGCAATAGAAATCCTGCCAGTATCCCACAGATCCTTTGGCGCAAAGCCCTAATGGTGGCTCCTGATGTCGCCTCCCGAACCGGGATCAACCATACAAACTTGGAAGTTACTTGTACGCGGCTAGGTTCAGAGTGATTTCCTCAATCATACGCAGGTAGGAAGTAAACTCGGGACAGGAGGGGAAATGGAGGGGAACCCAGTAGGAGGGAGTGATGCGCGCGACGAAAGTCCATGGTTCGAGTTCCGCAGAGAGTGCTGGGAAAACTCCCGGCACAACATGGTAATGAACCTCCAAGTCCATAAAATGTGGGGAATTTCTTGACTAGCTGAAGACCTGTTAGCTTCTCCAGAAGGACTCTGCTGCGTGGAGTTTGTGAAACTCGATACCATTCAGTGGTAGAATGATTAGTGAATAATTATTTCCTATTATAATAAATTGGAAATGAGCTGTGGCCTAATTTTAGGTAATTCCCACATTCTGCCTGGAAGAACTCAGGAAAACCTCAGGATAATTAGTTCCTGGTACTTATCAAACACAAAGCAAGAGCGCCACCTACTAACCTGTGGCATTCGATTCTCCTGTCTTCACTTTTATCTAATTTCATTACCAACAAACTATAATTCACATAAGGACGATACTACATAAATTTAACGTATGTTTGACTTTCTCTTGTACATCATTTTCTGAAATTCCAGAGGAGCATACCACATACAATACTTTGTGTTGGGGGGAGGGGGGCATGCTCATACTCCCCTTGTTCTTAGGCTAGTCACTTGTATGTAAACCCAGTGTCTTTAAAGATAGTGCCATGACTGTGCCCTAATACTTGCCCTGGTTCAAATTCAGCCCTGCAATGAATCAACCATTCTTACCAACAGTTTCAAAGATGAGCATATCGTATAGTTTCTCAAGTGATTATCCACATTTACTAGCTCATTTCAGGCTCACACAGAGGTACGTGTTTATTATTCAGTATTTAAAGGAATTTTGACAGTTTTTACTGGAGAAAGAATGATGATGTGTGTGAGAAATTACAGGCATTACATATGAAGAATTTGTTATTTGTACAAGTCACAAGTATTGTTAGTAAACCTAGACAGTATTTTTTTCTTCAGATTACTGGCTTCCATTCAGCTGTTTCTTTCAGGATATGGGGGTGTGCTCATTAAACAGATGATGGTGAATTCAAAGAAATAAAGACATTGGTTTTAATTTGATCAATTTATTAAACTTCACTTTACACTTTCTCTCCAGCTATCTGTTGAAAAATCACGATGTATTATCAGAGTTAGTTATTTAGCATTCTACGTCTGTGCTATGTATGAATTCATGTTTTCTTGCCACTGAACAAATCAATGAGGCAGAGCATTTATTTTACAAATTGCTTGTAAAAGGATAACAAGAAACAACCAGTGAGTGCAGACTGTCGATGAAAGGAATCTTACATTATTCTAGTGGTAAAGTATTTATGGAGTAAGAAGTTAGTTTTATATACATATACTCATATAAGGTGCTACTTTGTGATTCCTGTAACTTATATCATAAATTAAATAAGGTTTGCAGCTACTGTACAAAGAATGTAACACACCATTAGTGTTGTTCATTGTGATCACAGAATCAATAAAGTGCAAGTATAAATGTACAGAAATTGCTTCAGTATGTGTCTTATCTCTTTCTTAATAAATAACTTATATTTGAGTGTTTAAATATTTTATTTTCATTTTGTAGACAAGATATGTACCCATGTGTAAGACAAGCTAGGTGACCAGGTAAATAAATTAGTGTGTAGAGGAGAGGGGGGACATTTGAACAATTTTATGAAATCCTTATATTGTAAATAAACTAAAAGGGATATATGATTGCAATGAAAAGAGATATACACTATGATATTTCCTCTTATTGTTAAGTAACATGCAAACTCCCCATGTCCGCTCATTTTAAATATAAAACCCATTTTAGTTACCCCTGTATTTTGTTAACAGCTGCAACACCCACGGGGCACCTTTGAACATTCACAATTTTCAACAGAAACGCCAACACTATTGCACAATAAAATGTATTAGTCTCATGAAGAAACATGTTATTAAGGGGAAATACTCGTATGTGACAAGCATATGTAAAATTACAACAGTATAAAGTACTGTTTGACAGTTCACCTCAAATGGCAGAAATGTTTTTACACTCAACTTCAGAAACATCATCCTTAGTTAACACTGTAACCTGACAAGTCCATGCCAAAAATCACAGTAAGTATTCTACAATTGCCTCCTGAAACCAATGGATGTGGTAACACCAAAATAATGTCAGCAGGATTCATTACTGCAATGTCTTCAATCTCTGGGAAACAAAATGTCCTACATGTGAGTCACGTCCTCGGAAATATGGTGTTATAACCATTAAGCCCCATTCCTTGGATCAGCCCAACAAAATATGTCACTGTTCACTTTGTTGCTAATTTTACCAGTACAAAATTGTTTGGCTCAAGTTGCTGGGTCATGCAATCCACATCATCTTTGCAGTCATTTTCGTCTGTAAATTCGTCGGTTTTGTGGGTCATAAAATCTGAATCACACATGTCAGAGTCTGTTAATAGAGTTTTGTGACACATGTTTTGACTTTTGATCTAGGTTTGCGATTGGGAGTCCCACTTGGTCTTCCCTTGGCAGCAAGATCCTGAATACATTCCTTCTCAGGTGTCAGTCAGAATTCTTGGTTTTCCCTTCAGCTGTACATCACTTCTGCTTACGCTGGGTGCAGCCCTTTCACATGGGCAAACCTCTTCTTTTCCAAAGAGCCGCCTATTTGTGCCATTGATGATGATGGGACAATCTGGCAACTAAATATGTCGGTACTAATGGAATAAAGAAACAGAAGTAACAATTTTTTCATATTCCAACTATTATAACCACTAATGCCATGAAAATGAGTAAGGTACAATCGATACCAAACACAAAGAATAATTTTGAACTAAGAAATCAAACGCCGACGGCAAGTCCAGCCACACTGAAAACTGCTAAAAGTGCTTATAGTGCTTATAGGGGATAGCCATGCAAGAGGCTGTGCCAGTAAACTACAGGAGAAACTGAAAGAACAATACGAAGTGATAGGTTATGTCAAACCCGGTGCGGGAGCTACAGTTTTCACAGAAGCGGCTCAGCAGGAAATAAGTCGTTTAACAGAAGAGGATACACTTATATATTGTGGAGGAACAAATGATATTGCACAGAATAACACTTCAAGAGGAATCAAGTTTATACATCATTATCTGTTGAAGAATCAGCACACTAATATTATATTCATGGGCGCTCCTCATAGGTATGACCTGATGGAATCATCGATTATCAATGAGGAGACCAAGGTTTTTAATAAGAAGCTGAATAACATTACCAGTAAGTATGGACACACATCTGTAATGAACATTGATCTAGCAAGAGAGGACTTTACAAGACATGGATTACACTTAAGGAACTCTGGTAAGGACAAACTACTAGCCGTGTTAGCAGAAAAAATCAAAATGCAACAGTGTAAAATACAAGCTAAAAAGCCGATTAGCCTAGCATGGAAAGAAGCTACCTTGATAAATTCAACAGAAAAACAGAGTGCAGCTAATACAGCGTTGCAACCTTTACCCTCAAAAAGACTAAGGAAGAATCCAACTACGAGAAGCAGTGATTTTTTATGGGAGTGACATCTAATAGGAATAAGCTGGGGAACATTAGTCAGGTTAAATCACTTGCTATATATCACCAGAACATAAGATGTATCAAAAACAAAAAAGAGGAACTAGCTATCTTTCTAAATGATGAGTATAATAATCCTGATATTATATGCATTAGTGAGCACCATTTGACTGTGAGTTATCTACATTTTCTATGTCAGAATATAAAAGGGCAACTGGATTCTCACGTAATAAATGTAAGAATGGCGGAGTTTGCATTTTAGTTAAAGACAATATATCGTATCAAGTGCTGGATCTAACCAATTTAAGTATAGAAAAAATTTTTGAAGTATGTGCTGTAAAGATAACTATAAATAAGAGGAAACTATGTATTTTATGCCTCTATAGAGCTCCAGATAGGGATCTGAGCCAATTTATTGAGCAATTACATTCTACACTTTTATATCTAGAAAGCACTAAATCGGAACTAATAATTTGTGGTGATACAAATATAAATTACCTCATTGAAAGTTATAAAAAAGAGCAATTACAATCTGTATTAGATACCTATAATTTAGTACAAATAATTGATTTCCCAACCAGAATAAGCTCAACCTCTATTTCATTGACAGATAACTTTTTCTTAGATAGGAATATTTGTAACAAATTCCTAGTTTATCCTGCCATAAATGGTCTCTCAGAACACGATGGACAAATTTTGATACTTGAAAACCTGCAAGCTATGATACAAAGTAAGCATGTAAATGCATTTAGAGAGATCAATGAGGAAAAAATTGCAAATTTTCAACTGGCTGTACAAAATGAAAATTGGGAAGAAGTTTATAACCAAGAAAATGTTAATAGGAAAATTTAATATCTTTCTCAATATCTTTTTATTAATTTTTGAAAATAGCTTTCCATTAGTATTTAAAAAGGAAGACATTACCAATAAACGGATAACAAAGGGCATAAGATTATCATGTAAACACAAAAGAACCTTACATACTCTAGTTAAAAAATCAAGTGATGATAGGCTGAAATTATATTACAAGAGATACTGTACTATACTAACGACAGTAATAAGAGAAGCAAAGAAACTGTATTATCATAAATTAATAAGTAAATCAGAGAATAAAATACAATCAACTTGGAAGATAATCAAAAAAGAAACAGCAAAAAATCAAGCCATGGATAATATAACAGAAATTCAAGTGGGAAAGAGTAAAATAAATAATCCTAAAGAATTAGTAAATGCGTTTAATAAATATTTTATACCTACAGCGGAGAAACTAACAACTAACAACTCTGATAAAAATGAAGCCATTAAATTGCTAAATACTTTTAAGTATGATAACATACCAGAAATGAAGTTAATTCCCATAATTGAGACCGAAATAAAGAATATACTCAAGACATTGAAATCAAAAAATTCTACAGGGTATTATGGTATCTGAAGTAGAATATTAAAATACTGTATAGATGAGATAAGTAAACCACTTGGTCACATATTCAACGAGTCCCTTAAACAGGGTATTTATCCCGAAAGAATGAAATATGCTTCAGTAAGACCTATCTATAAAACAGGTGAGAAATCAGAAATATCAAACTATAGACCAATATCATTGCTAACAACCTTTTCTAAGGTGCTTGAAAGAGTAATGTATAATAGGTTAAAGCAGCACATATACACAAATAATATAATTACACCTGAACAGTTTGGCTTTAGGGAAAATAGAAATACGGAAACAGCGATTTATACCTTAACTAATTATGTTTTCAAAACTTTAGAAACACGCAAACACTAGGAATTTTCTGTGATTTAACAAAAGCGTTTGATTGTGTGATTCATGATATTCTTCTGAGCAAATTGGTTGTTTATGGTATTTGTGGTAAAACAATAATGTGGCTCAAGTCCTATCTGGAAAATAGGAAACAAGAGTTCAGTTATACAATAATGAGAAAGGAAAAGTTGTTCAGGTTGGGAAACTGTCAAATATGGAGTGCCACAGGGCTCGATTTTGGGTCCTTTACTATTCCTGTTATACATCAATGACTTATCATTGGGAATAAATACTGATATAAAGTTATTGCTGTATGCGGATGATGCAAGTGTATTAGTATCGTGTAATAACATGCATGAAATTGAAGCAAAATCCAGAATTGTGTTAAATACCATAAATCATTGGTTCACAAGTAATGGCTTGTCTCTAAATCTGAAGAAAACCAAAGTGTTAAAATTTGAAACTACTAATCGGAAAAATATGCCATTACAATTAAACTACAAAAATGAGGTATTACATGATGAAACACACATTAAATTTCTGGGCCTTGAAATTGATAAGTTTTTAAATTGGAAAACACATGTTAAATTAATGTTACCCAAACTGGGTAATGCATGTTTTGCAATAAGAAATATGAAGTTGTGTAGTAATATTGAAACACTCAGGATGATATACCATGCATATTTTCACTCAATTATGAAGTATGGGATAATTTTCTGGGGTAACTCACCAGATGCTAAGAAGGTTTTCCTTTTACAAAAAAGGACTATAAGGATAATGATGGGAATGAAACAAAGAGATACATGCAGGCCAGTATTCAAAAAATTAAATATACTAACATTGGCCTCCCAATACATATTATCTTTGATGATTTTTAAGATATGCAATTTGGAGCATTTTACCTTTAATTGTGCAATCCATAATAAGTCAACTAGACATAGAGGAAACCTACATGTATTACAATCACATCTAACAATAAGGCAAAAAGGGGTTCATTATATGAGAGTAAAAATTTTTAACAGTTTGCCTACCTTTTTAATTGACTCAGTACGAGACGAAAAACAGTTCATAGGAAAGCTAAAAGAAATTTTAATTCATAATTCGTTCTATTCAGTTGATGAATTTTTGCTTTATTGTCAAGATTTATAGTTGAGAAATATAGGAACTAGGTACATTTTACTATACTACTGAGCAGATTTTTATATCATACATACATGACAATTATATATATCACTACATGCATATGTATACATGACTAGGAAGTTGTAAATCATTGTGCAATGTTACAGTGTATATATATATATATACATATATATATTTTATTATAATTCATCATTATACTTATTATACCTATTGTGCTTTGCATGTTTGTATGTGTAACTACTGTATGTATATCAACTGATGTGATTAGTTTAGACTTTAACTATAGTTAAATTGATGTCCTTGTGATTGTGTTTGTGATTGTCCTGTGATTTGTTGTTTTTATTTTTTGACAAGTTTTATATTCAGTGCTGATGGCACACTTATGAATACTCTGAAACGCAGATGCGTGTATGTATGTATGTATGTATGTATGTCAAGGCCACTGGTCATGCTGTTAGAACAGAGGGTCCATTACTTCCACCACATCCAACATATGTTGCTTTAAAATCCTCATCCTTGAAAGCATTTCTTGAAAATGGCCAAATATGAGAATTTTCAAACCCAGCCAAAATATTCTTCATGATAAATGAAATTGGTTGTGCAGAGTTGATTACACTTGTGAGGTCATGGATACTGATTTTTTTCCAGGATTGGACATCATCCAGTCATTCCATGCAACAGCGTATTTTGCCTTCAAAGTCCCCATGACAGACACATTAAGAGACTGTAGGTGATGTATTCAGTGCGGTGGAAAATTCACACAGAATATTTTGCTAAAATGAGGAAAAAAGCCAACAGAAAACATATATGCCACATGGCTATAGCCTACCCTTTCATTGACAAGATTGACAAGTTTCATTGCTTATAGCAGCTGAGACTAATTTATTCTGTATTTTGCTTTGTGTTACAGTTTTAAATACATTTCCTTGTTTTCAACTGGTTTCCTGCCTTACAGATGATATATCCACAAAATATTTAAAATAAGTATGACATTACTGCCATTCAAACGTGCCCCCCTTTCTTGTTCAAATGTGCCCCTCATGTCACGAGATGTTACTACATAATGTTACACTTCACTGGTTATGATTATCATCTTCCTTGAGTATGTGAATAATAGCTTAAAAACTCACCTCTTCAACACTGTATGGAAATGTTCGCAGAATACGAGGTGCTATCCAAAAGTTCCCGAAATGTATCAGAAAAAAAAAGCAGAAACACTCAAAGTCCTAATCGCCACCGTCCCCTTCAAAGTAGTCCCCTTGGGAGCGTACACAACGATCCCAACGTTTCTGCCACGATCGGAAGCTGTCCTGGAAGTAATTTTGTGTCAGCGTGTTCAGTACCTTCTGCAATTCGGCCTGGATCTCCTCTACGGTGTCAAATCTTTGTCCTTTCAACTTGATTTTCATCTTGGGGAAGAGGAAGAAGTCACAGGGGGCTAAATCAGGCGAGTAAGGGGGGGGGACCATCATGTTTTTGGAGGCCAAAAAATGCTGCACAGCCAAAGCGGTGTGTGCAGGTGCATTGTCGTGATGGAGCACCCAGTCGTTCGTGCGCCATTTGCTTGGCCGCTTCCGCCTCATGTCCTCCCTAAGCCCTCCCTAAGCTATGGGCGACAGTCACCCATAGCCAGACATCTAGACAACACAGCTACAGGATACAGACTCCTTTATAAGTGACCAGTTGCCAGCAGTTTTTTAACAATTTTATACTTTTAACTATCATCAACAACATCAATGACTACAATAGACATCAACAATGCAACGTCTTACGTCATACAACAGAATACGGACTACAACATAACCAACGCCTTAACAGTTTCAACATCAACAACGCAGCGTCTTACAACGTCATACAACAGAATACGGACTGCAATAAAAACAAACCAAAGTTTTAACAGTTTGAACAGTTTAAAATAATTTAATAAAAAGTTTTATCAACCGCGACGATCTCAATAGATAACAACCTAACACCGTACAAAAAAGTGCAGTGCTTGTGACTTCCAGCGTAAAAGTAGTAACACTGACAGAACAATAGTGGAATAACAGTGCCAAATTGGACAGTGTAAAGTGAAGTATATATATAACAAGTTACCCCTGATGATGGCCACAATGGGGCCGAAACATATGTAGGGTACTAGTGAGAGTTTAATTATAATAGTGCATTCGTTGGTTGAGTGAGTGAATACTAATACTATGATGCACGGTGAACACATAGTAACATTAAACAACATGTTTGTCCATCTGATCTCACGTTTCACCTCTGAAACTACTGGAAAGACTTTGATGTCATTTGGTACTGGGGTTTCACACCAACATTTGTCAGATGATGAATTCAATCTTGGTATATATGCTCAACTGTAACACTTCCTTTGCATGAATCCGAAACTGAAACATAACAAATTTCTGACAGCACCTGATCATACATAAAATTAGTACATGACATAAATCAATTTCTTACTCTGTTATGTGCCATTTGTAGCTTAGGTATCCAAATGGCAAAGAATGTATTTGTATCAATGTCTTTTGCACCAATATGGAATAGTGGACAGACATACTTCCCATATGACTGTTTACAATTCCTCATTCACTAACATGTAAACATACTACTATTTTGTTGGAAAAATTAATATTTATGACAAAACACGGTAATGTAATCATAATATATTCAACTTTATGCTTTCCTTTCTTCTCATATCTCATACAATTCAGACCACATTGCTTAACGGCTAACGAGACACAGTCTCAGAAGCTCAAGGACCACTTAGGCTAGCCTTTGACTTGTCAAATTACAAACAGAAACTTAAGTTATGGTAACATACAAAAACGTTTCATAACTAGTGTACAGTATTGCTGTCACAGATGGAATAATGCCTTCTACATAACATAATTTACCACAACAAACTATCCTTGCCTAACATAACCTAACTTAATAACCACAATCATTCAGAGGCAACATTAGCAAAATGTACACTTGAAGACGAGTGAGACTACATATGCCATCACTGACTATGATCAATGACAGCACTATAATACACTATACTGAACATTTCATTTCAGTTACACAAATGCAAAAATGATTTGTTTTTTAACGTTACACAAATTCTGGTTATGTATGTCAATATAACATAAAGGTTATACTTTGAGGTTTTATTTTAATGACAAACTCAAGTTACAGCGGCCATGATCTACCAAAGTCAGATTTTCAATTTTCATATCGGTGATAGATACAGATAGTGCTGTTTATTATGATATGCGGCCGTTCAGTTTAATGCAACTGTAATCTTACAGTGCCAATTCTACATTACAGTATTTAATGACTGTAGCATAGCAGTGAAATTAGATGGCATGCCTTCAGAATATGATCGCATGCACATGAGATGATGTTGCTCTCATATATAGCACATATGGAACATGAACATAATGGTGAGTCCCTTAGTTCCAAAGAATAACATTTTACCACGTTGTGGGGCTATAATAGCAATATGAACAAGGTGGCACTTTTCATATTAATCTGCGGTATATAATTATAACCTTCCACCATTTTGAAACCTTAAGCACTAAGTAATGTAATGATAATTCTACACAACTTTAGCCAAACCACGTGTTCAAATAATGGGGCATGTAACAATATCCCGTACCTCTGATCCATTTACATTCGGGGCCGCCTAAGCATAACCCGCACCGACCGCAGTTTGTACTGAAAAAGTAACAAACCATATTCTCACAGCAACATCGTTTGTACATAGAGCATGGTATTGTGAAGGCTGGTCGCTGGGAGACGTTTTATACTGACGTAAAATCCCTTGTAACAATTCTGGTCACAATGGAATCCGTAAGTGATGACACTGCCAATTCAGTATCTTTAACTTTGTATGTCTTTTTAATTAACACTTCATCAGAAAACTTGGGCAACTCTTCGATTGAACATACAACTCCCTTAAAGTGAGAAAGTATACTATCAGTACCATCCTCGCCACTTTCTTCGATTATGATGACCAACATGTTCTTATCCGATTCTCCAACACCAAATTTGATCAGAGATTGGGTTATATTTCTAGAGAGCGACAAGTTGTACAGTATCTCTGTAGAAAGAGTTCTTGTTGTCATCTTGTCTTGCATTTTGCTGAGGACAGCTTTATTTGAAGCTACAACAATTTGAAAAGGATGTAATATCAAACAAGGCTTAACAATACAACAATCTAATGTGCCCTTCAGCACCATTTCCTTAATTTCAGCCGCATTCTGCACATCTTTCAGCAAAAAGAGGGAAAGACTCTTCTGACAGTCAAAATCCAGTTCTATTTTGTAGGTCATTTTTTGACTTGGAAGAATATGGTTAGAATCTTTTTCTTCAACTTGCAACACACCACACTCCCTTGCAATCCTGACTCGCAACGGTTTGCCGCATGCAGTGTGCTCAACATGACCCAAACGAATCGAGGTCGAATAAAGTGGCGAAGTCAGCGTCGCCAACAGAGACGAAAAGAATGATCTGCAAGATATTCGTTGGAGACCTTCGTTTTCTAGGCTGCTGCGCAGAGTGGATTTGTTTGTAACCTCTCGCCCCATACATTGTACATATGGCAATAAGGACACAGCGTTTGGGTTGGACAACATAGCTGTCACGTTACTTCAGCACATTGTCCTCCCATCACTGCGCAACACACATGATACCTAATATCCACTATGCCTCTTTTCGGTACTGAGCAATGGTTACTAACACGACAGGTCAGCCGGTAAGGAAACCTACTACTATTCAACCTCCAGTTTTTCGACGCCCCCACCCTCAATGTATGAGTCTCGCACTAATAAATAGGTATGAAATTCTGACATTGCAGAGAAACTTCTCTGTCACTTGGATAAAAGTGTGTGCATATAAAGTGGCTTCACTAGTTTCATTTCATTTTTATTCATCCAAAGGAGGAAAATTCTTACATCAGAGGTTCTGCAAAGAAATTTATAAGTACAAAGATTTCATTTACAAGAAATACAGACTCCCCTTTACTAAAGTGCGAACTACATGATATTTCATATTCATAATGATTAAGTACAGCTGAGATTAAGTTGTGTTCAATTACAAATACCTTTCGCTCACAGACGCGAGCTCACTCATATTCACACACATTTCGTGGATTCAAAAGTTGGTCAACATGGCCATAGAGTGTGTAATATTCGTAAGATGCAAAATATACAAGTACAAAGCAAATTTGATGTGCATTGTGAAGGTGTTACTCAAATATTTAAGGAAAATTCACCCGAAGGTTGTGAAGTGATGTGTCAGTGTTGTATAAAATTAAAACACGATCTACAAGAAGCTATAACAGAATTAAAATCAACAAGGGAAATTATACAAATTCTACAGGAAGAACTAGACACGGCTAAAACCATGGAACTACGTGCGCAGGTACACGGAGCATGCACAATGAAAAAGAACAAATACTTTCTACATCATATTCCAATAACTGGATCCAAGTACTAGTAAATCAGTATAAGAAGCTTAAAATGTGGAAGAAAATGTTATGAATTTGTCTCCAATAGCTGTAAATCGTTATGAGATACTGTCTAACCTCAAAGAAACGACAGACTCCAATATGATGGAAATTAATAAGTTACGATATAATGCACGAAGAAATTACCTTCATGTTGTGCCTAATGGTAGCATATCAACAGAAACCTATAGTTCGTCTACTAAAGATTCAAAGAAGAAGTGTAAAGACAAGGAAATTGTTGTTGGTAAATGCACAGAACAGACACTGTATACAATTCCAGTCATTGTAAACCGCTTAATTCCAAAGGGTGATAACAAAGAAATGTCAGCGAAGTTAAATGTTAACACTAATGATGGAGTGAATACATGACATATGTCAGTAAAGGGTAAAAGGAAAAGCAAAAGCATTCAATTCTGGTAGTGGGTGATAGTCATGCAAGAGGATGCTCTGCTAGAGTGAAAGACAAACTTAATGATACCTTTGATGGTACTGGATTAGTGAAACTCGGAACTGTCATTAATACGTTAACCTCTACGGTTAAGGGTGGCATGGAAAATTTTACTGATAATGATGTATTAGTTTTTTGGGGTGGGACCAATGATGTTGCTCAAAATAATTCCCATGATGGATTAAGACATGTAGTAAATTTTGTAAAATCTAACAGTCATTGAATATCATTTTATTGTGTGTTCCACATAGGTATGATGTTGCAAATTGGTCATGTGTCAATAGTGACGTAAAAACTTTCAGTAGAAAGTTAGCGAAAATAATGAAAATTTTTAAACATGTTTTAGTGGTTAAAATAGATCTTACCAGGGAGCATTTTACTAGACATGGTCTTCATGTGAATACTTTTGGCAAGGAAATGATTACTAAACAAACTGTGGTTGCTATTAATGCAGTTCTTCGGAAAAAAAACATGCAGGGGAACCAATTAGTATGCCCTGGAAAGTAAAACATAGTGATGGTGATGGGTCTCATGGTGCTTGTACTGATCATCAAAAAGAGTCCTATGACATCTCCATGAGAGAAGTCAATGAAGAAAATGGTCGATAACAGAAGCCAGGAATATCTAGATGCTGTAAGTCAAGTAAACAGAATAACTGAAACCCGATCACAGTCAGTAAATTTGCAGGTGACAGAGGAGGTCTGTAGTACTATAAATACAGGAATAATTTGACTATCTAAAAGACTAAGGAAACCCCCAATAACTAAAAAGGATGATTTTTTACAGTAAATAGTTCCCCAAGTCTTGATAGATGTTCTAAGTCTGATATGAATTGTAAAAACTTAATTCTAAACATCAATTTAAAAAAATTATTCATGAACAGTATGCCACCAGAACATTTGTGGATTAGGGAATAAAACTAATGAATTAATAACTTCATCCTAATTTTCCAGATATTCTATGTGTCACTGAACACTACCTAAATCAGTCACAATTAGAGCATACTTATCTTGATAACTACAACCTTGGTGCCTTATATTGTAGGCAGTACTTAAAAAAGGGTGGAGTAAGTATATCTGCTCATAGGAACTTAAAATTTTCCAACATTAACATTAACGAATTCTGTAAAGATCAAGACATCGAAGCTTGTGCAATAAAATTAGAATCTTCATTTTCCAGTACTTGTATAATAACCATATGTAGAGCACCTTCTGGTAGTTTTAAACTGTTTTTTAATGGTCTAGATAATATCATTAAGAAAATTTATAAAATAGGTCTAAAGTTCATTATATGTGTTGATATAAATATAAATTACCTTATAGAGAATGATATGAAAAAGCAACTTGATGCTATGTTAATCTCATATAACCTGTATAGCAAGGTATATTTTCCTACAGGAATTCAGAACAAATCCAGTGCAGCAATTGATAGTATATTTATAGATACTTTTCAATTCAAAGACTAAGTTATTATTCCTATAATTAATGGGCTTTCCAATCATGATGCCCAACTACTAACAAGACATGAAATACATTTGCATAACCAAACTTGCCAAATAAAAACTATTGGGAATATAAATAAAAACTTGATAATTGAATTCCAAATCAATTTAAGTTATCAATCATGGTATAATGTTTTTTGGCAGTGATAATGATAAGGACATTGATACTCTTTTTAATTAATTTCTTAATTCTTGTCTGCGAATACTTTATTCTAGTTTTCCCACAAAAAATTAAATGAGAGAACTAATAATAAGTTTTGGATAACAACTGGTATAAAAATCTTGTGCCAACATAAGAAAGATCTTTATTTACTTAGTAGGAGTAGCACTAACCTGAAACTAAAAAAATATTATAAATTATATTGCAAAATTTTGTCTAATGTTATTACAGAAGCTAAACAAACCTGGTATAACAAACAGATTCTGACTTCAAATAACAAAACAAAAACAACTTGGATTATTATAAAAACAGAAACAGGCAAAAAAGACGACAGTGCAGATATTTATTGGTCCAATAATGATGGAGATGAAAGTCATAATTGTCAAGTTATTTCTGATTCCTTTAATAATTATTTCCTCTTAATAGCTGAGAAAATTACTCACAACATTATAAATAATAACAATATTGGTACTAATAATGAAGAAACTTCCTTACACTATTTATTACAATTACTTAGTAATCCATTTCCAAATGTAAAATTCAGTAATACATCAACTCAGGAAATAGAAAGAATTATTAATTCCTTACAATCAAAAAGTTCACATGGGTACGATGAAATCTTAATAAAAATATTAAAAGTTAGTGCTCCTTTTATTAGTTCTCCCCTAAATTACATTTGTAATAAATCTTTATCAACAGGAATCTTCCCCACACACTGAAAATATTCTGTGATAAAACCATTATATAAAAAAGGTGATAAAAGTAATATGGCTATTTATAGACCCATTTCACTTCTAACTTCATTTTTAAAGGTTTTTGAAAAGTTTATATATGTAAAACTTCTGAAACATATTAATAATAATAATAATATTAATTGTGATCTTAGTCCTCATATTATTTGCTTAACAGAGCTATACTTAAAAGAACAAAATCTTATAATGATGAAACCTAATAATTACTACTTAGCTTCTAAATTTGCACGTCAGTCTCATACTGGAGGTGGCGTATGCATGTATATGAAGATAAACTTGGAAAGTACTGTAATTGACTTAACACAGTATTGTATTGAAAAAGTAATTGAAGTGTGTGCAGCCCAAATCAAAGTTATTAATAATTTTATAATCTTATTATGCATATCCCCTTTGTTGGTATCTCCACCTGGCCGTGGTAGAGGGGCTTGTGAGTTCCAGTGACCCTGAGAACTAAGCCGGTGGTAGCATTGCTACCAGTAGGGTCTCCCAAGCCGGACAGTTCAAGAGGGTAGGAACCAGACGAAGAGAGATGCCTAGGAGATGGGAAATCCAATAAAAACTCCCCTGATGCCGGAAGCAGCGACATCAGTAGCGACTTGAAGCACAGAGCAAATGATGCTTGAGATGGTTCATGATCGTGTAGCAAAAGGCGTGACCAGAGTGGTCTGAACGGCTGCTGTACTGCGATGTGGAAAGCAAATGGAAAAACTACCGCATTATTACTTTTCCTGGATAGTCTCTTCCAGAAACAGAGACAAATGCGAGATGCTTCCTCTGGAGACAAAACAATCCGGAGGTAAACTACTCCCCCATTCGGATCTCCGGGGGGGGGGGGGGGAGTGTTTCTAGGGGAGACACCACGCAGTAAGTGTTACAGCGAGGAATACAGACAAAAGCAGAAGATGCAGAAGGAACATCACAGCTACAAGATAGGCACTTGGAATGTAAGGACCTTGAATCAAGGAGGAAAACTAGAAAATTTGAAGAAAGAGATGCAGAAGAATGCAGTGTCTGTGCTAGGTGTTAGTGAAGTGCAGTGGAAGGGTCAAGGTGAAATAAGAAGTGGTGATTATACAGTGTATTATTCCGGTGGTGACAGGGCTGAAAGAGGCGTAGCAATAATAGTGCATAAAAGCGTAGTGAAAAGTGTTGTTAAGAAGAGTGTGTATAGTGACAGAATCATTGTCGTTAAGTTGAAGGCAGAACCAGTAAGTATTTTGATAGTCCAAGTGTACATGCCAACATCGGACTATGAAGATGACGAAGTGGAAGAATTGTATGATATAATTCAAGAAATTCTTGAAGAGGATGGAAAGGGCGCGACAAATACGATTATAATGGGAGATTGGAACAGTGTGGTTGGAAATAAAGCACATCACAATACTGTTGGACCATATGGACCGGAAAGGAGGAATCAGAGAGGTCAAATGCTTATTGACTTCTGTGTAAGAAATGGACTTGTTATAACTAACACATGGTTCAAAAGACCTAAAAGAAGATTATACACCTGGAAATCACCAGGGGATAGGAGTCGATATCAATTGGACTATGTACTAGTGAAACAGAGATCCAGGAACAGTGTGAAGGATGTGCAGACAATGCGTGGAGCAGATATTGACTCTGACCACAATTTACTGGTTGCAACGATCTGCACCAGATTGAAGAAGATCATAAGGTTCCACAAGCTGAAACCAAGATGGGATTTGGAGAAGCTATATGCTCAATGACAGGAAGTAAACGATAATCTAGAAGAAAAACTTGGTGCAATCAAATGTGAAAGTGGGAATGTGGAAGTTTAGTGGAACAATATCAAGAGATGTGTGTTAGGTACTATGAGTGATTTAGTGGGAAAAGTCGAAAGGAGAGCAAGAAAGCCATGGATTACACAGGAGATGATCAGTAAAATGTATGAACGAAGGAAATGGAAGAATGTCAATGAAGAAGGAAGGAAATACTACAGAAGACTGAGGAACGAATTGAAAAGAGTCACGGACAACGCCAACAACGAATATCTGGAGAGCATATGCTACGAGATCATAGAATTTAAAAAAACAGAACGTTATGATCTAATGTACATGAAGACAAAGGAGCTAGGTTGGAAAGAAAACCATGGAATTCAAAACGTTGGCATCGAAGACTCTCAAGGGAATATAATAATAGATCAGAGACAAGTACTGCAAATTTGTGAGAATTATATCACAGAGCTCTACGATCGAGCTAATCGACCAGAACAGTCAAACCTGAAGCTGAAGTAGATGAAGATGAGAAAGGCCCTTATATTTTGCAAAGTGAAGTGGAAAAAGCTATCAAGGAAATGAGGGATAAGAAGGCTACAGGAGATGATGATGTACCTGGGGATGTACTCCAATTGTTGGGAGAAGATGGTCTCAGACTAATGACACAGCTGATCAACAGCATATATGTAACTGGGGAGTGGCCCAGAGATTTCATTGAAGTTACAAAGATTGCATTAAAGAAGAAGCCCAAAGCTACAAAATGCAGCGACCATTTCACAATCAGTTTCATTGCACATACAGCAAAGATAGTAGTGAGGATACTTAGAAGAAGGATTGAAAGGAAGTCTGAGGATGTGCTTGGAGAAGATCAGTTTGGATTTAGGAGAGGAAAAGGAACTAGGGATGCAGTTGGGATGCTGAGAATAATATCAGAACAAACCTTGGTCATAGATGATGAATTGTAGTTCGCTTCATAGACTGGCAGAAGGCATTTGACCGTGTCAACTGGACCAAATTAATGCAGATCCTTAAGGGAAATGGGATAGACTGGCGTGAAAGAAAATTGATCAGTGAATTGTACATGTAACAGAGTGTCAAAATATGACTGGACCAAGGGGAGATGAGAAGTGTGAAGATTGGAAGAGGAGTTAGACAGGTTGCTGTTTGTCGCTGATTCTTTTCAACTTATACAGCAAATACCTTACCAAGGAAGCTCTTGACGGGTTTGGAGACTTCAAATAGGAGGACAAGTAATTCGCGCTGTGAAATATGCAGACGACCTTGTGCTGCTGGCTAGGGAAGAAAAGGTGCTACAGGGCATGGTTGATAGACTAAGTGAAATTGGAAGACGCTATGGAATGGAAATGAATGTGGAAAAAACTAAGGTAATGAGAATCTCAAGGCAACCAGCCCCAATGAAAATTATGATAGATCAAAATCAATTGGAGAATGTGGAATATTTCAATTATTTGGGTAGCATGATAACAAATGATGCAAGGTGTACACGTGAAATGAAATCCAGAATTGCCATGGCTAAAGCAGCATTCAACAAGAAGAAGAATCTTTTCACCATCAAACTGGACTTAAATTTAACGAAGAAACTAGTAAAGTGCTACATTTGGAGCATTGCTTTGTATGGAGCTGAAACATGGACACTTCGGAAAATAGATCAGAAGTATCTGGAAAGTTTTGAAATGTGGTGCTGGAGAAGAATGGAGAAGATCAGTTGGACCGATCATGTGAGAAATGAAGAAGTATTACACAAAGTCAAGGAGGAGAGGAATATCCTACATACAATAAAGAGAAGAAAGGCTAACTGGATTGGTCACATCTTGCGCAGAAACTGCCTTCTGAAACACGTGATTGAAGGAAAGTTAGAAGGAAGGATAGAAATGACGGGAAGATGAGGGAGAAGACGTAAGCAGCTGCTGGATGACCTTAAGGAAAAGAGAAAATACTGGAAATTGAAAGAGGAAGCAGTAGATCGCACTCTGTGGAGATCTCGCTTTGGAAGAGGCTACGGACCTGTCGTAAGACAGACTACAGAATGAATAAATTATGCATATACAGATCTTCTAGTGGAAAGTTTGGTGAATTTGTTGAACAACTTGATCAAATCTTAAAATATTGGTATAAACCAAAATTTGAATTTGTTATTTGGGGTGACTTCAATGTAAATTTTTTAATTGATTCTAGTTCGGCACAGCAGCTAAGCTTCCTATTGCAATCTTATAATTTGTTTCATGTAGTGGACTTTCCTACCAGAATGACTAAAGACTTAGGCACAGCTATTGATAATATTTTCATTGATTTCAGCAGATTGAATTCATTCCAAATATTTCCTTTGATTAATGGGCTTTCTGATCATGAAGCTCAATATCTTTGTATAAATAATATTTTTAAATGCCAATCACGTATTAATAGACTTGTTAAAAAGAGACTAATAACAGAGTCTGGTGTGTCAACTTTCACGGAGTTACTCAAACTTGAATCCTGGGATAACATTCTTAACCAGACTGATGTTAATCATAGTTTTAATTTATTTTTTAACATTTCCTTAATTGCTTTTTATTCATGTTTCCCTATTCAATATGTAACTCATATTATAACTAATAATCAGTGGATCACAACAGGGATTAAAACATCGTGTAAGCACAAAACGTTTCTCTACATTATGAGTAAAATAACTAATTGTTCAAAAATTAAAGCACATTATAATCAATATTGCAACTTGTTAGGGAAAGTTATTAGAAATGCAAAATCAGTGTATTACAACGAATTGATAACTTCATCTACTAAGAAATCTAAAACGACCTGGAACATCATTAATAAGGAAATGGGTTTAACACCTAATAAGAAGCTTACTCAGACTGAATTCAAACTTGGCAATAAAACTATCAATATGAATCAGGCAGCTAAGGCTTTTAATAACTATTTTATCAACTCAGTAGATGAATTAATCACACAACAGCCAAAAACTGAATCAGCAATATTTTCACCTAGGGAATTGTTTCCTCGCGAGTTCCCCCAAATCATTAATATTCCAACAACTGAGGCAGAAGTCATATGCACATTACTTCATAAAAAAATAAGAATTCATGTGGTTATGATGGTTTATCTAATAAAATATTAAAATTATGTGGTAGCCATATTTCTAAACCTCTCACTTACGTCTATAACAAATCATTTTTGTCTGGTATCTGCCCGGAGCGTCTAAAGTATGCTATCATTACACCCTGTTTTAAGAAAGGTGAAAAATCACAAATATCAAATTACAGACCCATATCATTATTAACTGGTTTTTCTAAAATATTTGAATTGCTCATTTTCCAGAGGTTAAAACATCATCTAGTAAGTAACAATATTTTAGTCCCTGAGCAATATGGCTTTAGGGATAATGTATCTACTGGAAGTGCAATATTTAAACTTACTGATTCTATTCTTAAAGCTTTGAATAACAAGAATATGTAACGGGGTTATTTTGTGATTTGACAAAGGCCTTCGATTGTGTTAGTCATGAATTATTGATCTCAAAGTTGGAATTTTATGGAGTAAATGGCTGTATTTTAAATTGACTTAATCATATTTGTATAACAGAAAACAAAGAGTGCAGTTGGAACTTGACAATTCACCTAATATTTTTTCAGACTGGGAAACTGTTAGGTGTTCCTCAGGGATCTGTGTTGTGTCCTTTGCTGTTCAATGTTTATATTAATGATTTTCCAAGCATCATAGGTAAAGTTTCTCACACCATTCTTTTTGCTGATGACAGTAATATTCTTGTTTCGTCCAATGATCATCTTGAACTAAATACTAAATTAAATAAGGTATTTTGTTGCATTTCTGAATGGTTTCAAAACAATCAGTTGGTACTTAATTTAAATAAGACGCAATTGATCAAATTTACTTCCTCTAAATCTTCTACTTATCCGTTACATGTATCATACAATAATCAAGCTATTACTGTTGCTGAAAATATAAAATTTTTAGGTGTGTATCTAGATTGTCATATTACATGGAATTTGCATCTAGACAATTTAATTAAAAAACTGAGTTCTATCTGTTTTCTCTTGAGAAAATTATCATCTATTGTAAATGTAAAAACACTACGAATGGCTTATTTTGCACGTTTCCAATCACAAATTAATTATGGTATCATTTTCTGGGGTTCATCTTCACCAATGAGAAATGTTTTCATAATTCGAAAGAGAGCAATTAGGATTATGCTGAGGCTGGGTCCAAGGAGTTCTTGTAGAGAAGGTTTCAAAAAACTGGATATACTTACAGTTCCTTGTTTGTATATCTATGATGTGATGTTATTTGTAGTTAAAAATCCTAAAATCTATCAAACCAACACCTAAGTTCATGGCAGGAATACTAGGCAACAAAATAAACTGCATATACCTTCTGTGAGATCTTCCACAATACATAGAGGTGTATATTATTCATCTGTTAAAATATTTAATCATCTTCCACAAAATATTTCAAATCTACATAAAAATATACATATTTTTAAGACTATGTTAAGGAATTATCTTCTTAAGAATGCTTTTTATTCTATTGATGAATTTCTTTCTAAAGATTGTAATAGCTAACCAGCAATAAATAATTTTTCAACTGCTGTTGCACTCCTTTTATAGTTCATTATTATTAGCAACATATATGTGTATTCTGTGTATGTATTCTACTTAATTTTCAAATGTTGACTTGTTATTATTTATTGTAATCCATATATTTACCTGGTCTTACTGAGTGAGTATGAATTCTCTTGTTATTTATAGTGTTTTACTAATTCCATGTAACTTTGTATCTCAGTGTTTTGACTCGATTGCATATTGCAATCTACTCTGTTCTTGACGAATTCCATATCCAATCCTACTTACGTGGATGTTGGATCGGTGAATGTATATGTGTATGTATGTATACTAGTAAATGAACAATTAGGCTTCAGGTCACAGTCATCAACAGAAATGGTTTCTTATAACCTCATTACAGAGATATTAAATGCTCTTAACAATAAAAAAAATGGTTGGAGGTATTTTCTGTGAAATAGAAAAGCCTTTTGACTGTGTTAACCATGGTATCTTACTGTCAAAATTGGAGTTTTATGGCATAACAGGCAAAACTTTTTTTTTCTATGGCTCGACAGCCCTATATGGGCCTGGGCCTCCTCGTTTCGTCAAGGTTTCATGGTCACACACATTTGAGACACACCACAGTCGGTAGGACTCCTCTGGACGAGGGACCAGCTCGTCGCAGAGACCTCTACCTGACAACACACAACACTCACAAGAGACAGACATCCATGCCCCCGGTGGGATTCGAACCCACGATCCTAGTAAGCGAGCGGCCGAAGACCCACGCCTTAGACCGCACGGCCACTGGGATCGGCAGGCAAAGCTTATACATTAATTAAATCTTATTTGGAAAATAGATACCAGAGAGTGATCTTAAAAGATAAATATTTTAAGTCCTGTTCTAGCTGGGGAGTAATAAAACATGTTGTCCCTCAAGGATCAGTACTTGGACCACTGCTTTTTCTGCTTTATATTAATGACTTGCTGAATATTACAAATAATAAAATAACAATAATAAATCTAAATTTATTCTTTTTGCAGATGACACAAGTATAATTGTTGCTAACCCCAATCCCACTGAGTTTATAAAAGATATTAATATGACGTTTAAAAATATAAATGTATGGTTTAAAGCCAATTTATTATCATTGAATTTTGATAAAACTAACTTTATACAATTTATAACTAAGAATAGCCTGTATTGATGTTAACATTGGCTGTGATAATAAACTAATTTCCAGTACTTCCAACTTAAAGTTTTTAGGATTAATAATAGATAATACACTAACATGGAAATGTCATATTGAAATGATTGTACCTAAATTAAGTGCGGCCTCTTTTGCAGTTAGAGCTATTAAACCTTTTGTGTTAAGGGATACCTTGATGATGATCTACTACTCCTATTTTCATTCTATTATGGATTATGGAATATTTTGGGGAAATTCCCCATGCAGTAATAATATTTTTAAATTACAACAGAGGATTATTAGGATCATAATGGGTGCTGGAACCAGAGATTGTTGTAGAGAACTCTTTAAAATATTAAAGGTTTTACCACTGTGATCTCAGTATATATTGTCGCTTGTACTTTTGTGGTTAACAATAAAAAACATTTTAAAATAAATTCCGAGATACATAGCATCAATACTAGGAATAACTCCAACCTCTATCATCCCTCGTCACATTTATCTGTTTATCAGAGCGGACCTTACTGTTATGGCATTAAGGAATATAACAGGCTTCCTTGTCAAATAAAGGATCTATCTCACAATATCAAACAATTTAAATCGTCTCTGAAAGGTTTTCTTCATCAACATTCATTTTATACATTAGACAAATATTTTAATTACAAAGAAAATTAATTTGTACACAGTGAACTGTTATTAGACATATTCTGTTTTATATGAATTTTGTCTATGACATTGTAGATATGTTTTAATATATATGACGAATTTTATATGAAATGAATTTCTGTTGCTTATTTTATTTAAATTATAGCATAATTAAGGTTGCTGTGGATTTTCTCAAGTTGTTGTAATGTATACATTGTTCTATTAAGAAACTGGTTTAATTTTTGATTCTTTCAATTCTTGTAATGCTGACATTGTTCTGTTTGTATATTGAATTTGTTTACTTTATGAAACAATATGTGAAAGTTTTATGAGATCCCATCCTTATGTACACAATGAGTAGTTATATATTTATCTTGATATAGAACCATTATATGTTGTTGTAATGACAAATGGGGCACACGGTGGCGCAGTTGGTTGAGGCACTGTGCTACAAGCCGTAACGTCGCGGCTTCGATTTCCGATGGTGTCACTGGAATTCTTCATTGACATAATCGTTTCAATCGCACTATGGCCCTGGGGTCGACTCAGCCTCCAACAGAAATGAGTACCAGGAATCTTTCCTGTGGGGTAAAGGCGGCCGGTGCGTAGGGCTGACAACCTTACCACCTTCATGTGCCGATTGTCTACAAATCTGGGAGCCTCAACCTCCTGGAACCCTAAGGGCCTGTCCAGGCCTCTAATGGGATTGCTTTACCTTTTTGTAATGACAAATTCTACATCCAATGGTTTGTTACCTATTAAGGATCTCTAGAATGTATGATGATAAATAAGTATATAAATAAATGACAGGCAGTGCGAAAGTATTCATTGCCACTCCAAACACACAAATACCCAGAACAGGTTATACTACTGATATTGCAATATTTGAGAAGAAACCTCATAAAGATTATTAGTATTCATAACTCTAGATGGTAGCATAATCAAGATTTTGTTGCCAGTATGGTATGTGTGTTTCTATAAACATATAAGGCAGCCGGTGTATACATTGCTGGCACCTTTCCTGGTGATGACACATTAATTAAATATTATAAATTCAGAACTCAGGAAAATGGATATTACTTTTTTTTTTACTCCAACAATATTATGACTACATGAAAAGTTTTATTGAATCAGCTATTAAATCCAAGCATAATAGACAGAAGAAAGAAGAAAAACCAGTAAGCACAGTATACATCCCATATGTGAAAGGTTTCTCAGAAAAGTTCAAACGTATAGGAAACCGATACAATATCAAACAATTTTCAGAACAAGAAACACCCTTGGAAGTTCACTGATGAGAAAGAAACCAAAATGGGGTCCACAACAGACAACACATTGTGTTTACAGCATTCCATGCGAATGCGGGAGAAGATATATCGGAGAAACAAGCAGACCTCTAACTGTTCGTCTTAGGGAGCATAAACATAATCTAAAAGAGGGTTACTTAGAAAAATCAAAACTAGTACAACATGCCTTTGAAGAAGGTCATTAAGTAGAATGGGATGAAGCCGAAATTTTGGAAATAGAAAGCAACAATAGATACAGAAAATACAAGGAATAGGCTCATATGGCATGTTTGGTCAACCCAGCTTGGACATCTCTCCCATCTGGATCCCCATCATCAGCAAAGAGTTCATCAATTCACAAACAAGATCACATCATTAATAATTTCTACCCTCCTCTACACTGCACATTGTTTACAAGCATTTGATTTGATGCAAGAATGTTGGTCTTCCTATCTTCTGTAATTTATGTCTGTTACAGCTTGCAATAATTTTCTAATACTTATGTACTTATTATCTTTCTCAGACACATTCTGACATCAGGAAGTCTTATAACTGTGATTCCACTGACTCCGGTGATTGAGACTAGCTTAATCAACAGGCTGCACCTGAGTAGGCCTGAAGACGGAAGAAGAGCAATCTTCCGAAACGTAGTGAATTTTAGATTTTATATATTTATATTTTACATTTTTATATTTTATTCACATTAACGACGATGGACAAAGTCCAAGAAACAAGTGGTTCACAATGTCGTATACCATCGTCAATACCTTTCAGAATTCAATTAAACTTTTTTTAATTTTTAGTTTGAATACAAAGCTCATATTTAGACTCGTTTGTAAAATTGCGAAAAGCGACTATCACTTCGTAATATCTGTCTGTCTGTCTGTCTGTCGGATTGAAACAAGTCTGCTGCCACTGGACGGATTTTCATGATATTTGAGATTTGAATATTTTTCGAAAATCTGTCGAGAAATTTGACAAGAATAAAGGGTACTTTACATGAAGACCTATGCACAAATATGATAATATCTCGCTGAATTTTACATAGAATGAGAAATGTTTCGGAAAAAGAGTTGTAGAGAAATTCAAAACACACATTTTATGTCCAATAGATTTTCTCTGAAAATCATGCCGTTTGTGAGATAATTTGGAAAAATATGGTAGAGCCAGACAGGCCATTGGTGACAATATAATGCGGCGCAGAAAAGACGGGATTTGCATAATTAGGGCAAGAATACAGACACCCTCATAATTGTTAATACGTATTGCTTCGTAATTTAGTAATTCCGTCTGATCTCGTAAAATGTTTTACGGCAGCACTTACAAAACCGTCGTGAAGTCATCCAGTGTGGTGATAGCACAAAGTATATAGAACCGGGAGGCTGTATCACTAATATATGAGACACTAGAGAACAGAAACCGGAAAACATTCTGAAGTAAAGATAGAAGTCGCTGACATTGAATATGAAAAATCAGTAATAAGAATTATGTACTCTGTACGAACTAAACCTTCACCACACAACATTAAATTAGAAGAATGAAGAAAATAAAACAGACCTCAACGGAAGGAAAATCTTAAATATAGTTTGAATGCAAATACTAAAACCCGCACATATTCTCCAAAATAGTTGCTTTTAAAATAATCATCTATGTTAAACATAGGTGATTTTATTTGTATTCAACAGCTATTAAATTATACAAAAAATACCACTAAATTTTTGCAATATATGAGATCCCACAAAGAAAGAAGTGTATACATTGTATTAAAATTTGTCTTTTTTAAAACGTTTTTATGTGACAGCATGATGATGGCCCTATGAGAGGACCGAAACCTGTAGCTGTATTACAGTAAATGAATAGTTGTGTTGGACGGAAAGTCTATATATTTATCAAAACTCAACATGTGATTTCAGGCTTCCGCCGTGGTGTAAATGAGATCTGCGCTGTTTGGGATTTTACGCAGCGTAGAATGGTAGTTTCGTAAATTACCAGTCTAAGCTGCGTAAAATCCCGGAAAAGCGCAATCTCATTTACACCGCGGCGGAAGCCTGAAATCACGTTATGAGTAAATAAGAGCGCAGAGGTAATACTCATAACGACTGTGCCAAATTTTGAGGTATTCCGACAAATTTAACGTAGGCAGAACCTGTACGTTCTTCAAAATATAAAATAACAGCAGTAAAAGTAATAGATCCGTAAGACTAGAAATCAAAATATTCTTGATATCCGCGTTAAGAATCTACGTGCTTACGAAACGAACGCTTGTATTCTGCAGCAGCAGCAGTCGAATTGCCTCGGCCAGATGCGGGCAGCCGCTGCATGCAGCTGTCGCACGGCTTAGCTGCTCTCGCGGAAAAGTGTGTTTTTCTACGAAGGTACCCTGCTTGAATAACCTCTTTAGAATTCCTGACATAGGTTAAGTAGAATCTTACTGCGGAGATTGCGGTTTAATGGGATATGACGCCGTACAATTTGTTAAGTAGGTACCAAGCTTTCGGAGGAATTGCTTTGCCCAGCTTTAAGGCAGAAGTGAGGAAGGAAACTTTTGTACACTTACGTATGTACTTAACAACATGACGTCGTATTCCAGAAGACTGTAACATTAATATTCATCTTTACATAAACTTCAAATCATACATAAAAAATAATTGTGGGCTCTTCTATAATTGCAATTCTAGTCTTCATGAGTAGGTCGTGAGTAATACGGGAAAATAACGTTCAGAATTCGCCTGCTTCTGCAGACGCCGTTGATGAAACGAAAGCAACGGTAATATCGCCTGATATCTGAGCAAGTTGTACGTGTTATTACGGTACAATGTGTTAAGTTAGCTGATAACTAAAGCTCTGTGCGTCGTAACTTTCCGCCTAGTGTTGACGCATCTACAGAATTTGTTAGTTCTACTGGCCTGAAAACAGAGGTGGATTAAGGAGGTCACAAGGTGCCACAGCGAGACACTACTCTTCAGGGATGACCATTGCAACGATGCGTACAGAATTATGAATCTACACAGGAAGCCCAGTTACGTACTGTGACTGATAAGGTTCACATCTACATAACTACTCTTGTTATTCGCCAACTGACAACACATTATTCCATCAAAACACAACTTAAAGGTAATTTAACCTCAGTTTTTGCAGTGGGCTTTCCTCCGTACCAGATGTAATGGGTTATACCGCTATGAATTTGTCTGTGTGAGACAGGTACTAGAGTTTCTTCCACGACGTATGAAATGGTTACAATGTGACCCTGTCCTGTCTGGCCTCGTTTGTGAGCACGTTGAGTTTTGAATCGGAGGTAGGAAAACCTTGGAATTTTCGTTATTCCTGACACTTCAATTCATCACACCAAATTTTTTAAACATGTGAAACAAGCTCTCGATGCGAGTTTTCAGGTTTTTGCAACGGTGCAGGTGAGAATTCCATTCTTCGGCGATATAAAGCCGCGTCACCCGATAAACGATTACGTACAGACGCGAAGTCATATCCCACAAACACATAATTCTCAAGTTGTCTAGGCATTTACAACCTTCATTTTCCACGCCGCATAACAAGACCATTAACGCATTGCGCCACGTACATGACACAGAAGTCCTGGTTCCGATTTTTGGCTTAGAGGTGTATTCTGATGTATCCTTCTTCTTCTCTTGCACTGCAGCCCTTGGTGGGCTTTGGCATCCCGTTTTAGTCGGGTTTTCTGGACAATGATATATTTTTCCGGGTATCAGGTCGTCAGCCTAATGCCCCAACCCCCAACCTGGAGGACCAGTGGGCTGCTCTTTGTCTGGTCCCTGCCCTTCGACCTGTCTGGCTTGGGTGGCCCTACCAGGAGCTTAGCTCCCGCCAGCATAGCTCTCAGGGTCGTAACGGGACACACAAACCTCCCCGCCACTATAAGGCGGCACGACATGACAATATCCGAAAATAGGCTATGACCGCTTCCTAATTAATCATTCTGAACCACCAGAATATTCGACCCTGTATAACCTAATGCAACCGAAAAGAGGTAATTAAACAAACCAAAAACCAGCCAACATATAATCCATTCTTAGGCACTCTGAAAACTAAGAGCATTATCTCCGATTCTGCATTGTAAGTACTAGTTTCTAATAGCCTCATTATAACTGCACTTCACATTTAGTACTGTACATATACCTCTTATGAATGTTTCCTGACTTCCGTAAGTACTGTTCAGAGATATCCTAGAAAGTAACGCCTACTGTGTGGGACGTAGTATAGGCCCATTGCACGTTGTAACCACAGGTGCAGTAGCTGTGATGTGCACGTACCAGAGCTTTCTATGACGTAAACAAAACGACAGAACTCTATAGAATACTACAAGATCGCACTGCAGAATTTGCGTCATTTTAAAATGTGAATGCATGGCACCATATAAAGTCAACTAAAGTGTTCTGTTCGCAATGCGTGGAACGAAAAATTGCTTATGCTGACACAATATACTTTTTTCTCTGCTTGTAAGACAAAATTTCCGCTGAAATTCGCAAAGCTGAAGCCAAGTATATTCTACTGAACATAGGTGGTCAACGAGTAACTGAGTTACCATTTGAATTCTGATGAGCCTGTATGTTGTTACAATAAATAAATAAATTCAATTCTTTATTTACATGCTGCCTCAACAGCCTAAAGACTAATTACAAAATCAGTTCTAATATAAAAAAATATCTGGCATACGTACACAAAAAACAAAAGAACAGAACACTAAGGTAAAAACAATACAATAAAGTAATAATAATAATAATAATAATAATAATAATAATAATGTCATAGTGGAGACGTAACTATGCTAGGCTCTGGGGTTTGAATCTGGGCAGGAGCAAGAGGTTTTTCTCTTCTTGAAATGTCCAGGCCAGCTCTGCCGCCCACCCAGCCTCCTATTTAATGGATAGCGGGGTTTTTCCCGGGGGTAAAGTGGCCGGGGCGTGATGTGGTCCATTCACCTTTATCTACCACCGAGGTTAAGAACGAGTGGAGATATATCTCTACTGTCCCTATATGCCTTCATACCTGGGACAGGGGCAAATTTTTTTTGTAAGTAAATTCGTATGCAAGACAAGAATGTGGGTCATATATTCTAAACCTCGGCAGTATATAGTGGTAGTAGTAGTTGTAGTAACAAATAATAATAGTAATAAATAATTCGTAACGTCACTCTGTTGTAAGATAACGGGCTAGTGGAATAGCTTCTTTCCCAAAGCTTTTGTATTATCAGTTTCACCTCTACAAATTTTGAAGTTTATGTTCGACGTGGAGACTATGTGTATAATCAGAGGCTTTGCAGTATTAAATTCATACATTTCACGTATGTATGTAAAAATCGCGTAAAACATAACTCTTCTCGGTCAATAGAAATATATTTTCATCGTTATTTTATCTATAAATTACTTTAGTCGTCATTTATGACTTGCTGCTTTCAGAAATAGGACACTGTTCAAGCAGATATGTATTTTCCTAGATCCTTAATATGAATCGTAACGAACAACTGAGTCTAAGTCGCTAAGAGGCCGACTATCTTAAAGTGAAGCCCACTGTACTAATAAACACAAACTGCTTAGGATTGCACTGGTTCTGACGGCCTCATTAACACGTTGCCCTGGCAAATCTGGTGACCCGTCTCAAGGCCACGCTGAAAGTGACCTAGAACACCGTCAGTTCAGTCAGTTGTGGTTCGTTGGCACAATAATTTCACCTTGTAACTCGTTCAACAAGTCTCAGTTTAGGTTTCAAAACACAAAACCGCATAACCTTCTTGCTACATGTAACACTGAGTACTTGGATCATCCAAATAATACTTAACGCGAATAAAGTTGATTGAATGTTGATCAAAACAAAGTGGTTGAAACAAACTTCTTCTTCTTCTTCTTCTTCTTCTTAGTCGATCATGGAGTAATTGTCGCCTTACAGCTCTAGATTTTTATTCACAGTGTGGCCAGTTTTCCACATGTTCTAACGTGGCAGTACGCCGTCTGGCTAAGTGAATCCGGGAACAGTACATACAGTATCTTGAAATATAAACCACCGCTTTCCTCGAAAGACTTGCCTACAGCATACATTACCATATTTTCACATCATTCAAAGCTATATAATTTTTGTAGTAACAATAACACTCTAAAGCAGTTACTAAACGCCATACGTTTATTGTTAACAATTTTCAGTAACTTGAATCGATATTTACGTGAAATATTTTAATTATAATTTAACTAAAAAATAAGCATAGGCTTACTAGTTGATGGCATAATGTCTCTGCGAGATATTACATTTAGCTCTGTTCGCGAAGATGTGGGAAAAGTATGTAGGGTATACTAACTCATCCTTCCAGAATTGCTGTTTGTTTCTACTGGCACGACTTACTAGGACGCCAGAAGTTGCTTCGTCCGCGTGGAATACTTTGGTTTCCCTGTCCTATGCACTGGACGTGCCTGTCGTAGGGAAACGCGTCATGCCGCACCTCTACGTGCAATGATGTCAGGTGATACTGCTCGTCCACGTAAAACGTGCTGAGCCCCGGAGAATATTATCATCACTCGTTACAGACGCCTTAGTTTTCACTGCATATTCTACCAGACTACCACCAGGCGTCACATCCCAGAAGACAGTAACTACCTACTTCTACCACACTACCAGGCGTCACAACCCAGAAGACAGTGATCATCTACTTGTACCAGACTGCCAGGCGTCACATTTCTGAAGAAAGTAATCATCTATTTCGCTAGAGATTACCAACGATTGTTGTTAAAGTATTAAATTATGGGTTTTTTCTGAAATGTATCAAGTTTGGTTTTTCGGAAAATAGGCTAAAAATCTTCAGAATATGGGTTTAAAATGGTGTTATAATCATCAAATTTAATTCATCGTTTTAGAAAATATTGTAACTCTTAAATTTTGCTAATTTTCTATGAATACAGGCTTTGTTTTTGGGACTAATATTTATAAATTGCCTTACAACAACTGACTGATCGGTAATTTAGAATTTCTAGGCTTTTAGCTGCATTTGGAAATTTTTGGGGGGCGAAAACACACCCATAAGCTTCAAAATAAAAACTTAAAGTGGCATGTGCTTAATTTAAATTGGTTCTTAGTTCAATTTAAACTGAGGCTAAACAACAGGTTTAAAGGATTCGGGAGCAGAATGCTTGCAAATTAAAGGGCAATATTACTCTTCCAAATTTTGCAGATATGCTGGTAGAAATGGAAAGCGAAGTGAAGCATAGAAAGTACACATGTAAAACAAATATTGTACAGTGATTAATTTTGCGGTCTACCATCCAGGTGGAAACAATCGGACGCTCTTTCCAAGAAGTCGGGCGAACCCCTAAAGGATAAATTTGGTTCAGCGAAACAATGTCTGGAAAATTCTCTGTGTAATAAAATAGCGTTGCGTTGCATGCGTAATGGGGAGTATGTATGTCGTTTCAGCTAATGCACTCGATGCAGTCCAGAAGAAGTCTGAAACTGAAACAAAAATATTGGTTACTAGGACTGTATAAATAGATATAAGAACGGAATTTGTGTTAAGAAGTGTGTAGTCATCAACGATTATTAAAAACAACGGAATAATCAGTATTATTTTTATTAAGCCTGTATTGTGTTACATGAACTAAAATTGCGCACAAGGGAAGCATTATAGAATATCACTCCAGGCATGCTAAGAAAAACGTGGATAGAACGTGAATGCCGTCTGAACGTGTGCACAGGGACATGTTGCGCCTTACGACGTGCTTAGTCAGTGAACGTATTATATGTTACTGTTACTAATTCGTTCTTATATTGGCTAATAAATGAATTACGCAACCCCGGAATCAATCCTGAGCCACACTGCACTGCGTGTCAGTGCGTGTCTTGAGTTGTTATTCTTTACCTTTATAATTTTAAGAGGTTTGGTTGTTGAGGAACAGTATGACATTTAAGGTAGTTTTCTCACACTTAAAACAAAATTTGATATTCAATATGTGGGCTTAATGAAACAGATTTATACCCTTAATTACATCATATTTTTACAATGAAACAATAAGCAACTATCTTCCCAGCAAGAGCCAGTGACAAAGTCACGTTCTCACAAAGCAATATGGAACCGGGATAGCGTATTCCTTATAGTAACTCACTAGGGGCTGGATGGTCCGGAGCATAGACGTAACTTGGGGGAGGAGGCAAGGGGGGCAAGTGTCCCCCCCCCAATATTTCTTCTACCTAAGCACAGTTTTTTGGCTACTGTGATAAGGAGAGAAAATAATGGGGTGAGAGTGGGGAAAAGGGTGTATGTTTATTTAGTACTGGTTCTATCCAATCTTCTCCGTCCTTCTAACTTGACTACTTCGTAAATTTCCTAACAGCCACAGTTGATCCCCCCTCTCCCCCCCCCCCCCCCCCCCCCCGGATGGTGTAAGATTTTCCGGACCCGTCCAGACAGGCCCCGAGGCCCACCTAGCCTCCTGCACAATGGGTACCGGATCTCTTTCTCGGGTTAAAGCGACCGGGGCGTGGCGCTGCCCACCCACCCCCTGCTAGCGCTGCGTTCGACTATGGGTAATACCGTACCTATAACTCCCATCTGTGCCTGCTTGACATGTAACGGGAGAGCCTTTACCTTTCCTATGAAATATTCTATAAATAAATATGTTTTTTTTTAATTAAAGCTTTATTTCCTTTTGGTTTAGTACATCTAGACTCGACTTACAGGTATCAAGTTGTTCCTTACACCAACTTCCTGTGAATTCAAAAATAATACACTCCAGTAACAGTGAAGTATAGAAGACACTGATAAGTAACTGTAGTGAAAAGTAGGTTGTAGCACCCAATAAACACTACCATCCAATAAACATGTATAGTTACATCCACTGTACCGTCTTCTGATCAATCAATTCTACTGTCTGAATACAGACATCTCTCAGTGTACGAACATTTCATTTATGAAGACTCGATTTCATGAAGAACAATAATGCGTATCCTTTTTCCAACAATAGATAAATTTTAGCTCTTATAAAAAAATGGAGAAGGAACCAACACCCATGAAGACGGAACAAGCCTGGAAGGCTTTGCACTGTGGCTGATGATGATTAAAGAAATGGTTCAACATCCAAAGAAGCTTTCTCATTTTACTCTTATGTAGGCCTATTATTTGGCATGATTCATTTAATGTCGTATTCAATAATTGTTTTTTCATTACTGTCTTTACTTTTCGCCTTTCTTCTCTTTAAAAGATAATGCTACGAACAACTATGAAATACGAGTAAGCAAGCAATAGCCCGGGAAGCAAACTGCCTGTGCTTATTTAGGTAATGTACAACACCTTACACCTACAATTACATAACCACTGTTTTTTACGAAAACCGGCACAAAATACTGTGGTCAGATTTTCTTTGTTTGAGTAATTATTTTATACTTTATCAAACAAGGGAAGGTGGAATTAGTGACATTATGTTTGTGCTCAGAAACCAGTCACGTTTTTGAACATTTAAAGTAATAGGAACTGAATTTTCGATTTACGAAATTTTACTTAAAGAATGGTATTCAAGGAAACAATTACCTTCGTAATCGAGCTCAGAGCCACAATGTAGTCTAGCACTACAGAGATATTAAGCAATGAAAACAATCTCTGGCTCTTGTAGAAATATTTTTTAATCACGTTGTAATTGTGTATGTAGTGAAAGATGCTTCCTACATATAGCAAAAAATCTTGCTGAATGCACCCTAAAAAATGAAGCTTGCATGTTGAATATTCGTTTTAGAACTTAACAGATGACGGAATTAATATCGAAGTTTTCAGGGTCGTTATGCCATTGTGTTTGATAGGTAGTCCAACAGGACCCTTCTTGTATTGTTTGATCCTAAAGATAAGGGCAGTACAGTTCTTCACAACATCGGTAACCATTTACCAATCGACATGGCGTAATATCTTGGAATACTTGGATTTTTAGCAACACAGTTATGAGAACCTCAAATCTCGCAAGTGAATTTAACTTTCATACACAGGCTCCGGGGCCTACCAAGTTCCCTACCAATTATTCCAGAGGCTGCTGGGCACAGTTACAACTTAGCCTTATCTAATCTAATGAGGAGCTTCCACCCTTTAAAGCAACGTAGTAACTGTACACATAACTTTCTTTAACTTTAAGAGAGTGTGTTGCAACTCCATCCTCTCTTTATGTGTTCCACTTATGATTCTTAGAGTAACGAGCGGGTATTTGCCTAAGTACTATTAACCGAATGTTTTTTGTAATGGAATGACTATTTCCGGTGAGGTAGGAACTCAGTTTTTTAATATTTGTTACATGAAATTCGTGTTCCATATGGTTAGCATTTGCACGCTTTAACCATTGTTATTAGAGAGATTAAACGAACAAGTGTGTGGTCATCAGGGTATGCAGCGCACAAGAAGGAAACAAGATATCCTTACACAATTTTGGATGAAAACCTCAAAGAAATAACTACGTGGGAGAACTACAAGTAAAGGGAGGATAACACTGAATCTTAGTTGAGTTGTGAAAACAATCTGCTCAGAACGGTAATTTTTTACACCGTAATCAGCCTTCTGGTTCCTCAAAAGTAAAGATTCCCCTGACGGCTGAATATGTATAACTAATAACTACCCGAAGATGTATCTGTGCTATGGAATTACATGTCAATAGTTGGATAGTTGACTTTTTACTGATATGTAATGATTAGGTTTGTATAGCGGCAGCTCTCTGGGCGTGTGTGTTGGGATGTAAACGGCTGTATTGACTGACGCATTTTCTGAGAGTCCTTAGTTCCTTCGGGCGAATGCCAGGACAGTACCTTCAAATAAAGTAAAATCGCCTCCTTCCAAATCCTCATCCTAGTCACTTTTCTTTCTCGCTATATAACATAGCCTAAGTAGTTCAGTGAGCGCCTTTAAATGGCCCACGTATAAATACTTAAATCAGTAGTGTTGTGCCTGTGGCTGGTTCCTAGGGGATTATGTACTCACTTCATTGTCCATGCTTTAGGCAAAGCGGCCGGTGTTTGAATTTGACAATTAACATTCATCTAGTGTCAGAGTTACTCTGAAACTTTACGTCCAGTCTCCCATACGTCTTCCTGGTGTCGTTCTTAAAACTTTTCTTTTTTATGGCCATGCTAATCATTTCTTGCATTTTCGAAATCTAGGACTATAGTAACTTCTAAACCACATCACCGCAGACCAGCAATAAACGTGTTACTTACAACACAAAGAATTCCAGTAAATACTAAATCCTTTGACCTCAAAAAGAGTCTGTCTCTTTGTCATCCATTTTTAGTGCTGAACTCATTCATCCAGTAATCAGGGCTGACAATTGTGTTTGTACAACATTCCGCACATTTTGGCATAGATAATCTTCTCCTGTGTCTATTCTTCATGACAGAAAAACGCTCTTGACTGACAGATTCGGTGTACACTCATCTCACAGTACATTAAAAACATGTCTTTTACAATTCTCAAATTTATTTACATGTGGTTGTCCATTTATTTTGCGGGAACGTGGAATACGAGCCCTCTTTACTAAGGAGTAAAGTGCATGAAGTGTGTAAAACAACACTCCGTTAGAAAAAGAAAAATGAGAGAAAAATTTGGTCTGTTTCGTGAGGGAGTATGGAGTTGTTGTAGCGTAGTCAGTATAATGACTAGGCTACGGGCTGGAGGGGCTTTTTGAATCCCGGTAGGAGTAAGAAAATCTTTTCTCTACGAAATCCAGACCTGCTCTGGGGCCCACCAAGCCTTCAATTCAACGGATACTTCCCCGGGAGTGAAGCGGCCGGGTCATGAAGTTAACCACTCACCTCCGTCTAGTACCAAGGTTAAGAATGACTGGATCTCTACCTCTGCTCCTCCTACACGCCTTCATAGCGTGGACAGGAATAAAATTACCTTTGCGTAGTGGTACACACAGGCCATGTAGCATTGCAAGTGTAACAAAATCAAGGTTGTTGTGATGGGCAACGCACGTAACTCGGAAGCGAAAATAAGAAATGCGCGCGATTAGGAAAGTTTCATGGAAGGAAGGGTGGATAATAATAAAATGTATCTTACGTTACTCAGTGTCGTGTTCAATGGCGGGCTGTGACATTAACGGTATTGAGCACGCAGTCACTAAAACTACAGTTAGTTTATGTACGTACATGTTTTGTTACAGGCTTCATGTTACAAGTGAACAATGTGCTAACTCCGTAACAAGACAAGTAAAGTATTCTTCTCGCTATGGTGGTAAATAATGAGATAAATACAACCGTGGCCTATTTGAGTATTAGACCACAATCTGTTATCGAGATTATTTCCAGCGGATTTGTATCCTACTTCGAGAACTGAAAGCGGAAAAACTAAGGTTGATCCAAGAAACATTAATATACCATTTAGGCTGGACTATATGATTTGAATGCAAGTGTAAAAGAGTTATATGTATATATACATATGCACCAATACCATACCTAACTAGAAGGTGTTAACGCGCAGGTCATCTCGTAGTGACGTCACATATTGTAGGCGCTATATAACGACCAGAAGAGACAGCTTCTTCGCGAGTTCAGATAAGCCAAGTGCGGTGGGTAAGGCAGTGCAACACTCTGTTGCTGGGGACGACGACTTTTAGATCCAACTCACCTCAGAATCGGTTCCAATTAAACAGGTAAGAAAAACGCAGCAGAGCGTGGATTAAAGTTCCTGAAGCACAACTGAGTAGGTAAAATGTATTATGTATTCTTATATCAAATGTCTTGAGACAAGAAATTTTGTGACCGTGTTTTAAGTAACGTTATGTTACTGGTTTCCTAACTTACACAAACACGTTTTAGTATTTGAGCTTGTAGAAATGTATTGTGGCACTAAGTGCGTTCAGGGTGTACAAAAAAGAGAAATAAATCCGAAGACTGGAATGAAAGTTGACAACACTCTTTAAATGTGGTTACGTGTAGCCGAGCGGTATCAAAGCCTCCTCTTCGACACCCAGATACTGCGATCGTAGGTTAAATTCCCACCCGACGAATCGAAGATCATAAGTCATGGATTTTTTTTCTGTGTTTGTGTTGCCTTGCCTTGCGATGGAGTTTCTCCAAGAGTTTCTCGACAATGTCCAAAAGACTCGTATTTTCTTAAGTTAATTCCGAACTGAAACAGGCCAGAGGGATGAAGAACTTAAGGCAGAAGTGTAAGAGGAAGAATAATATTATTAAGTTAAACTAATTCCGTGGACCAACATCTTTATTGACAGGTTAACAGTCACTCAGACATCCAAGAATTTACCAAACTTTTATGAGACCCAAAGGCTCCTTATCATGTTCGCAACGACCCTATATTGGTCCGTGTTCTGAACCAGACAAATCGAGTCCACACTCTTATTTAGAATCAGTTTTGATATCCTCTAATCTGAGTCTAAGAATTTGACATTTGGACTCGTCCTCTCAGGTCGTCCGTCTAAGTTTGTGCATGCATTTCTCATTTCTTCCATGCGTGCTACAGGCCCCGCTTATTTTATTTTCATCCTAATAATATTGCAGTTACGCTGGTACTCGCATCTGAAAGTCGCTGCTTGAAGTTCGGTACTGTATATGTTACCGAGCCTGCATATTTTCCTCCTAAATATCGTTCTCAGCAGAAAGGTATACCGTTACTTGTAACTCCTTCCGGAAATTTGTTTCAGACAAAAAGAAGTATCCTTTACATATCATTTCTTTGCTTCTTTTGTGGTATTCTAGGTTACAATCCAGATCATTTCTTAAAATATACTTTCCAAAAATTTACCCACTCCAATTTAATGGGGCTAATGCTATGCGTTCCCTTCTCAGCCATTGGGAATATTCAATACATTATTTTGTTGAGATTATACCCAGAGTTTCGCATAGAGTACACACATTTGTAAAAATCCTTAATGTAGACCTCATATATTTAACTCGTTAGTAACATTTCGGAAGGGCTTGATTCCACCGTAACTATCTGTCCGTTGCCTGTACATATTTATGACACGGAAGGTGACAAAATTAAATTTTTATTTCTATTTTGAAATATGTACTCCAAGTTTATATCACGGCAGAGACAAATGTTTAAACACATTTCCATAAGTATCGATGGAGCGAGTAATGTTTCGTAAAAAAACCTTTACCATTAAATAAGGGGTTAAAGACATTATTTGAACGCAGATCTTAATGTTAAATTTAATTCAAATTTTAACATTTTCGATGAAGGTGTTCTCGTTGTGCTTCATTAGAAGACTGTAAATGGAGCCGGGATTGCTCAGGCGGTTTAGTGACTAGGCTATGGGCTGGATGATCCAGAGTTCGAATCCCGACAGAGACAACAGTTTTTCACATACCCAAAACGTCCAGCGGGCTCTAGGATCCAGCCAGCCTCCTATTCAATAAGTACCAGGGTTCTTCACCCGGGAAGTAAAGGGACTGGTGCGTGTTGGTAACCACTCACCTCCATCTATTGCCGAGGCTAAGATTGAGCAGAGCTGAACAATTGCTCTCCTTATGCCGTCATGGCGTGGATAGGGACATCCTTTTAATTTTTAGAAGATTGTAAATAAGACGTTCATGGATATATTATATTATGTTCTATTCTATTCAAGCGGGTCAATTTTCTGTTTTAGTCCAGCGATTAAATACTTGAATTTATTTCGGATAAATACACGGTAATTGCAACACTGCAATATTATTCCGGATAGTTTCATTATGGATGTTCTGTTACCATGATATTATGCTGAGAAGTTTCAACACACTTTTATTTGGAATAATATACAGCAGAATTTAAGGTGCATTACCATGTATGCAGTGTACATGTGTATCTGTGTGTGTGTTTGTATTTATTTATGTGTGTATGTGGGCGTGAATTAAGGCTTATTTGTAGCCTATATACGTACTTACAGTGTAATGGAATAAAAACCTCTCTTTCACGAATACAAATTTTAAACGCAGTGTATTAGAGTTCTCAAATTTCGTCTGCACACTGATAGCTGTTGACATGTAGTGGCAGTTTAAATTGAAAGTTATCACGTTCTTGCAAACCGGCACTTTGCACATGAATTTGTTCGCTTGTTATAAATTGAAGCGGCTTCAATTAAAAGGGTTTAGCAGGCATTAAACATAGAGTAGGTCCTCGATTTAACGGACACTGATTTAACGGACTTCGGATTTAACGGACAAAAATTTTCTGTCCTAAAGGAAAAATGTAGAACCATTTTTTATTCGCGAATAGAGCATGTCGTAAATTTATTTTTATATTTTTAACAGATGTTTAGTGGCGTGTATAAATTACTCAATGTACATTATAATAATATTTTATTCATACTTATACATTATAATAACATTTTAATACAACCTGTACATTGTAAGTTCGTTATTAATATATGTTTTTAAAATACATTCGATGTAACGGACTTTCGGTAATAGCGGACACCCCTTCCCCCAATAGTCCGTTAAATCGAGAGCCTACTGTATTGCCTTATTTCAGAAGCACTCGAATTTATAAGCAATTGTAGCCAAAGAATCATTTGCACATTATTTGGTTTCAGTTGCAAGATTCATTCAAAAGAAAGTGGACGAAGTTTTGTATTGCTAGCACTGACATACAAACTCTCATTAATGTCGTTGAACTCTTTACAGGACAGTGCAAACTACACGCACCTTTGCTTTAGCACTAAATAACACTACATTTCTTCCCTCGAGTTTATTCGTGGGGCTTTTAGGCGCGTTTGCATAGTCACAGATAGCGCCTATTAGCTTCGTCATGTCCGACCGTCCGTCTCTCCGTCTGTGCACATGTATCACCGCGGCTCTTGGACGGATTTTGGTGAAATTTGATATTGGAGACTTGTATGAAAACCTGTTGAAAAATCCAAATTTTGTTAAAATCGAACATTCTTCTTCTTCTTCTTCTATGGCATTACGGTCCTTTGATTTTGACCTTAGACTCCCTTGTGATTCTTGCCCATTCTAGTCTATCTTGCGCTTTGTACATCAATCTCTTAATTCCTAATTTCTTATATAAGTTTGGACTTCATCAAACGATCGTAATTGAGGTCTACCAATTTTCCGCTTTTTATCCAGTTTGGTATTCAAAATCTTCTTTGGTAATCTAAAATCCTCCATTCGAACCACATGGCCCAGCCACTCCAATCTTATATTTTTAATATCTGATATAATATTAATGTCCTTATATATATTTTGGCTTTCCAAGTTACTTCTAATTCGCCTACCTCCATTTTTTCACACTTGGGACCATAAATTTTCCTTAGTATTCTCCTTTCCCAAGTCATCAGAATAGAAGGTGTTCTGTCAGTAATCGTCCAAACGTCACTGCCATAAGGTACGACTGGTTTAATGACAGTTTTATATATATATATACTTTTTTTTTGCAATGTATCTTACCTTTAAAACATTGTCCAGAACACGGAGACAGCGGTTTCCAGCTGCAATTTTTTCTTTTATATCAACCATAACATCATTATTATATGCAACCATAGAGCGTAAATATTTAAAACTTGAAATCCCTTCATAGGGTTGTCCATTTAGCATAATATTACTTAACCCGTTAGTTCTATTCTTGCTGCTTTCCATGTATTTTTTATTGTTCTGTTAATTATCAGTCCAGCTTCTTTTTCTGCTGGCTGCATCTGGGAAACAACTTCACTTAAATCTTCAGTATTTCGAACAAGTATTACTATATCATCAGCATATGCCATATATTGTTTGGATCTATTAAAAATTGTCCCACCAGGGATTATTATTATTTCTCTCATAATTTCTCCAAACCGATGTTAAACAGTAGTGGACAGTGAGTCCCCCTGTCTAATGCCACGGTTAGTGATAAAACATTCTGAAAACTTGTTCTGTATTTTAATTTTATTAAGTGTATCAGAGAGAGTCATCTTGGTAAGATTAATTATTTTGGTTGGAATTCCAAATTCTTTCATGGCTTCAAAAATGTATTGTCGACTAATGCTATCAAATGCTTGTTGAAAGTCAACATATAACTGATGTAGTTGTGTGTTATGTTTATAAAATTTTTCCATGATTTGACGCAGTGAAAATATATGGTCTGTGATAGACCATCCTTACGAAAGCCGCACTGTTATTCACCAATAAACTCTTCTGTGTAATTTTCTATATATTTAGTTAAGATGTTATTAAAAATCTTATATGTGACTTTTAACAGGGAGATACCTTGATAGTTGTTACACTCCAGTTTTCTGCCTTTTTTATGTATAGGGCACATGACAGCGGTTTTCCAGTCTGCTGGCATAACTTCTTTATTCCATATTTCCAAAATCAGGTCAAACATACATTTCCAGAGATGTTTACCTCCGTTCTTAATTAGTTCAGCATTTATGCAGTCATCACCTGGAGCTCTGTTAAGCTTTAGTTTTCTAATAACATTGTATACCACATTAGCTGTGGGTGGAGATATAAATGGTTCAGGTCCATAATATATTTTTTCATCAATGGTCGTTTCTTCATGAGATTTACACAGAAGATCTTTAAAATATTCGGTCCATCTCTCTAATACCTGTTGTTCTCCAGTGACCAGATTACCTTTTTTTATCTCTACATAAGTTTGTTCTTGGTTGGAAACCTCTTTTAATATTACGGACCCTTTGAAAGAATTTCTTAGTTTCATTTATACCATACGTTTCCTGTAAGTCCAGAATAAAGTTTTCTTCAAAAAGTTTCTTTCTCTCACGGCATGTGATTTTTGCTTCCCTTCGTGCCTTCTTATACTCATCCACTAGAACTCTAGTTTTCCTTTGTAGCACCTTTATCCTTATTTCACTTCTCCATTTAATAGCATTATTGCACTCCCCGTCAAACCACTGGTTTCTTCTTTTTGGTTGAGCACTCCCAATTGTTTCTTCTGCAGCTGCATGTATACATAAATGTCCATTTTTGGTCAATGTAATTCTGATCATAAGCACTCTGTCAGTGTGGTCTTTAATGGTACTTTGGTAGTCCTTATAAATTGATACATCTTTGAATTCCTCTGTATCAAACCTGATGTTCTACCACCAGTGGACTTAGTCATTATTGCTGTCTTTGGTCTGTATTTTATTTTGACCATAAAGTGGTCTGAGTCACAGTCAGCACCTCTATAGCTTGTAACATCAATTATATTTGAGGCGTGCCTTGCATCATTGATCACATGATCAGTCTAATTCCTGGTGAGACCATCAGGAGATACCCATGTTTCCTTGTGTATTTTATTGTGTGGGAACATAGTACTGCTGATCACTACATTTCTGGTAACAGAAAAGTCAACCAGTCTTGTCCCATTGTCATTAGACACATCGTGAAGACCAAACTTACCAACGTTAGGTATCATTAAATCTTTACCTACTTTAACATTCATATCTCCTATTATTATTTTAATGTCATGTTTTGGCTTCTTTTGGTAAGTCCTATCCAGTCGATCATAAAATGAATTCTTAATGGTTTCATCTTTCTCTTCAGATGGTGCGTGCACACAGATAATTGTAGTATTAAAGAATTTGCCTTTCATCCGTAAATAGCATATATGTTCATCCACTGGCTCAAAATGTAATATATAACTCTTGAGTTTTCTATGGACCAAAAAACCAGTACCAAAGACATTTTGCTCTTTAGTGCCACTATAACACACAGTATATTCATCATAGTAAAAAATTTCCTTACCTCGCCATCTTATCTCTTGTATTGCAGCGATCATTATATTCTATTTCTTCAGTTCCTGAATTAGGTTTCTTAAGGCTCCATTCCACGTAGCCAGATTCCAGTCAGTTTTCCGTTTTCGTGACCTGTTCCGCTGCCAATGTCTTTTCCTTAAATAATTCCGGCTTGTATCATTGGGTTTCTGAACGATTACATGTTTTACAGGAAGGGGTTGTTAGCCCCTTGCCTAACCACCACTCTGGTGGACCGGGTTTTATAAGAGTTTTCCTTCTCCAGTTTCTCCGTATTTATGTCCCCCAGAGGCAGGGTGGCCCAGTTATACCCCCAGGCACTGGGTCCCCATTTTAGTCGCCTCTTACGACAGGCATGGGGTACTTTGTGGCTATTCTAATTCCCGGTCACCACACGGGAAGTGTTTCATATTACTGGCAGCGAAATATGTAGCGCAAAAATAAATAGAAAGCATTGTTGCGTTTCCATGGCAAGCAGTTCAATATTTATTTTATTGTTTACAGCGACATATGTACCTCAAGAAAACGTAATGAATATTTGTATTTCCAATGCAACAATGGTAAAACAAACGCGACAGAATATGACTTTATATGTACATTGCCTATTTTGTTGTTTCTCAGAAGTAAAAGCAATTTTTCCCCAACAGTAATTGGCCGATCTTTGCAACGGAGATGTGTTATGCTTCATTTTAGGTAAGAAAAGGGTTTTAAAGTATTATTTGAAGAGTTTACCTTTATAACGTTTTATGTAAGGGTCTGGATAGGCAGCTTCGTAAGTAGGTAGGTAGGTAAACGAGCTGTGCTTCTTAGTACAAGTCATAGCCTAACGTCATGATTTTATTGTATCAGTATTTGGACACTTCTATAAAAAGAAATATTATGTTTTAGTATTTTCGTCATTCGATAAAATGTTTTCACATGTACTACTTGTATTAGGTTAATGAAGAAATGAAGAGAATACCAGGTTTTATAAAAACCGTTATTATCTGGTACATTTTGCAAACTCTGTAGACCATATACACAAAACTCATTATTGCGGAAGGAACCCATGTTAAATATTTTCAAAGCGGTTATTCCGGAAAATATTCGGAACGGAAGAGAGACGAAGGCAAAAATATAATATTTAAATCCACATAAAGATGAAATTATGATTTAGGCAGATCTGGAATTCTCTGAGCAATTAAATTTAGGTTCGGAATATAGATGAGATGGAAAATATAAGGAATATGCATTGAGTATTTGTGGAAAAAGTTTTGTAAAATGGCCGCTTGTAAAACAAAGAAGGAGATGAAGGTACAACATTAAGGTAGATGGCAGGGACATTACTTGTGAGAATTGGAGGTAGATGAACTGGCTCAGGATCTGTTCCGGTGCTAGCAGTGTTCAAATTTGGCTTCTGCCACAACTTTTAGATAAACTCAAGTAATGTACTAGTGTATCGAAATTTTTATAAAATTCAGGGTTTTAAATAGTAGCCTGAGGCACAGTTGTGCCCAAATCAACACACAATTAGTAAATACTAGCTACAACTGCAATAGTGTGTGGATAATAACTCAAATTCTTATGTATAAATGATAAAGCATATACTAGCAACTACAGACTTCTGTTCCTGGTGGTAATAGCAGTATACTTTACGGCCCTTTCGGTACCAGCGGCTTACAGGAAAGGACGATGATTCTTAAATTAGCATGCTTTCATTGCTTTGTAATTTAAAATCAGTTATTTTATTTCAATTAACACACATTTTAAATTTAAGTATACTGCATTAAAATGCCGTAAACACCATATTATATTTTGAGTCATATACTGCTTGATTTCTAATTTTAGTTTGGTATCAATACGGAAATTTCAGACTGTTGCCATAATGTGTGTTCATCTTCTAATCACCTGTTAATTCTTTAAGGACAAAAATTTAACTGAATTATATATAGAGATTCAGTCTTTACTGCACAGTAACACACTTCGTCTGGGTTACGAATGTAAAAACCCCACCAGTTATAAACTTTATATTATCATCACCGTGCATTTTCACTCTATTTTTTAAAAAGCTTGATAGAAAGTCCCCTGATAGAAATGGTCCCATATAAACACATTGGCATTGTACCTTCATACTTCCGTTTTTGGGATGTTCCCGGATTTCCATCGTGTGTCCATTCTTCTCGCAGTTTATCTTGCTGGTGTATCAAGTGTGCAATCGTAGATTTCGGTACTCCAGTTATCTCTGCCAGACGACAATGACTGGTACTGGGCGAATGACTTGTCTACAGAATTTCTAATGATGGGCACTGTTGGTTTCACGCCTTTTCCTTTGCTCTGATTTAAGATAGGTGGAAGAGCTGCGTCAGTCACATGTTGGTGAGGAAGTTCATACATAAAATTGGCATTTGATATCTTCATACAGTCCTCCAAGGTTCTAATGAACGTATCACAGGTAGCACCCAGCAAACTTGTTGCTTCATCCAGTTTCTGATGATGATCCTATAAGGATCGAAACATATGTAGGGATGGTGTCGACTGAATAAATGGTGACATTTAATGTGCATTGGTTGGTTATTTTTTTAAAAAACCCATCAGTTATATTACCTTAATATTTTGCATTTTCTGTGTATACTGTTATTCTTTATTAGAATCCAACAAAATACGCTGTTCAGTTTTTAAATATCTTATTATTTACACTACAAGATATCCAAAAAGTTTTGGCTTCTCCTAAGCCATCACCAGGGAGATACCTAATAGAGAATATCTATATATATATATATTTATTTATTTATTTATTTTATGGGTATACACTTATCACGCGAGAGCAGTGTATACGCATCTCTGTGTATATAAGTTAAAACGGCTACTGATATAATATTTGTTATACTTTTTTATTGATTATTGTTGACATTGTATATGGATGTAATGTTAATGACTAAAGTTAAAGATGAAAACATATAAAATAATAAAGAATAACAAAAAGCTATAAAAATTATGCCTGTAGCCGCTACAACTGAGATACAAAGAGATGAACGTACACTGTTCTTCAATGTAATATTTTACTGATGTACATATACATATGTATGTGTACATATATATATTCCCTTATATTTATCTCCCTGATGATGGCTTAGTAGAAGCCCAAACACGTTGGAGATATGGTAACGTAAATAATAACACATTTAAAAATATTTAGTGTATTTGGATGGATTCTAATAAATATTAGCAGTCAATCCATGTTGTGTAGGGAAATAATCGCTGCTTTTCTGCCATCAATACATAAACACAACGTATGGAGAGAATGTAGAATTTTGAATGTTAAACCTGGTGGCACATTAAGTAATCGCTGGCTTTACATTGTTAGTTAGAAAATTTGATAATCTAGAGCTAATAAAATCAAAGCTATCCAGATTTGAGTATATTAGCTGTAGAAATTATCAGTTTTTTGTTCTTACTCTACATAAATAATTCTAAAATTATTTAGGAACTTCCATAATGAAACTAACAAAGACCTCTCATTTCCGTTTTGAGCGTGATGGAAGATAATTGTTTTTAGGCGCGTTTGCAAAATTGCAAAAAGCGACGAGTAGCGTCGTTATGTCTTTCCATCTATCCTTTCGCATGAAACAACTTGGCTCCCACTGGACGGATTTTTTTTATGAAACTTGATATTCGAGTATTTTTAGAAAATCTGCCGAGAAAATTAAATTTTATTAAAATCTGGCAAGAGTAACGGATACTTTACATGAAGACCTAGGTAAACTTTTGATAGTGTCTCGCTGAATTTTTCTTAGAACGAGAAACATTTCAGACAAATGTCGTAGAGAAAATCAAGACACATATTTTATATTCAGTAACTTTTTTTCCGAAAATCATGCCATTTATTAGATAATGTAGAAAAATATGGTAAAACCGGACAGGCCACAAATGACAATATAATACGGCGCATGTGCTGTGCATGCAGGATAACTAAGGCTACAAACATACACTCAGAATATGTAATACTTATTGCTTTTCCACGGCAAAAATTGTTACGCGAAAGCCTCTCTTGTTTTAATTTTGTCGGTGAGATATCTGAAGTGCGCATATATTTGCAGCAGTGCATATTCGTATACGTTTGTACTAAATTAACGTAAACATAATGAGGTAGGTAACTTTTGAAAAAAGAACATTTTTGCTCTTTTTTTATGGAAGAGGACCAGGGTCAAATATTCTAGTAACGAAGACTCACTGTATTAATCAAAGTCATCCTGATGCCTTGTGCCAAATAAAAATAAAGTCTACTTAGTCCATTAATTAATTAAAACTCTCCTTTTTATTACAGCGTCTCTGGTGATTCAATTTCGCGCGTGTTAATTAAATTGATACAGCCTCGTTTAAATTAATCAAGTAAGTTACGCCCAAGTGTTGTTCCAAGACCGTGTCGTGACTTCAGGTGGATTCTGCTTGCCATGAACTTCTCGTCAAAAGTACGCAGAATCGTTTAGCCATTTATTTATATATTATGTATTCCCTTCGTTCCAGACGATTTACGAGTGTCTTTGGATAGGTTCTTTATTACCTCTTTATTATGTTTATTATCACTGCGGTAAGTGTAAAGGTTTCTGGCTACTGCAATATGATGTTATAAATTCGGGGAGAAATATACCAACATTTTGGACAAGCCGCTGTCTCAATTCAGTAACAGTTTACCGCAAGGAGAAAAGGGATATTACTCGTATATTGGGAGAGGGTTGACAGGGACTGCTCCAGACTTATAGTCCTCTACCCTGTAGATGGATGGGCCGGGATTGCGTAGTCGGTACAGCGACTCATTACAGGCTGGACGTTCCGGGAATCGAATAAAGGTGGCAGCGAAGTTTTCCTCACCCTTCCAGACAGGCGCTGGAGCTCACCCAGCCTCCTGTGCAATGGGTACCGGGTTTCTTTCCTGCAGTAAAGCGGCAGGGGTGTGGCGTTGACCACCCACCCCAATCTAGCGCCGAGGTTAGAGAAAGAGTACAGCTATAATCTACCCTCCCTCTAGGTCTTCATGGTCTGTTCTAGGGTGAACTTCACATTTTGTCTTTTACCCTGTAGATGAAGACAGGACTTTCCTCTGAAACGTTGATAAGGTTCTACAAGAATACGCGGCGTCTTATCTCAGTGTCAGCCAACGTTTTATTGCTTGTTGCTTTTGTGTTATTGTAAGTCCCCGTGACGGTGAGCATCGAGGAAAACTTGTTGTTCAAAAACTGTTGAACCACTAGTGTTTTATAAATTACTCGGTCTGATTACATATAAATGAGAAAAAAAACACAAAATCCGTAACAAATTTCAATGCAATGTCCTAAAGCCTTATGAATGCCTATTTATTTTATTGCATGTTTATATGTCTAACGACTCTTTCAGGAGTGTTGTGTTGTGTTGTATGCAGGATGATTAGTGAACAATAAATTGACAAGGATATAAAAGAAAGAGGAAGTGGTCTAACATGGCGTAGTATCGCGGCATTTGTCTGGAAGGACCGAGGGATACCACAAAAATCTCATTCAGGATAGTCAACGTTCCTGCCAAAATATGAACCAGGCACATTCTGAATAAGTAACAGGCGATGCTGCTTGTGCTAGCTTGCGATGTGTGATGGATGTGATATAGGCGTTACAGCATCACTGAACTGAATGTTCTGTAGGCCGGATTAGCTTCTCACTTAACAGCCATAGTAATTTAAAATAGTTGTACCAACACTTGCATTTCCTCCATTACCACAATTTTTGTCTTCTGTTTTACTCTTTACGAACCAATGAATACAATTCCTCTACTGTGTATAATATAAAAACTTTTGTAAGAAATAATAATTCAATTCAATTCAATTCAATTCAATGGGTATTTATTAACGTGCAGACTTAACAGCAACAAGAGCCAATAAAAAAGCCAGCACTAGAGCACAACACAAAACAGTACAAATACACAAGACAAACACTAAGGTAACAAAACAAATATGAAGTAAAACCACGTAAAAGAAGTACTGGATCCAATACCCTGACCGAACCTAGCTGACTTGTTATAAAAATGTCGCATGGACCGAACTACAGCGTCTAAATCAATATTTACACTAATAACAAGTCATTAATCAAAACAGGCCTACCATTGAATGTACAAATATCCCCACTGATGGCATTAGCCGCGGAAGCGCATCTTGCGGATGGGCAGTTTCGACAGTTTAAATTAACATAAAACAGTTTAAAATCTCTAAAGTTTCGATTCGGCACACGAAGGCCAACAGTTTCCAAAAGAGTAGGGCAAATTTTTAAACCATTATAAACATTAAGTAAAAAAAGGGCGTCTAAGTGGCACCTACGATCACTTAAAGTATGTAAGTCCAAGTAATTTAAAGCATTAGCATAACTGTAGGGTAAGTGACTAAAAAAACGACGATGACAGAGAAACACAAACTTGCGCTGGATGCGCTCAAGCTTTCTGGCATCAGTGGAAGTAATCGAGTTCCACGTAACAGAGGCATATTCTAACTTAGGCCTAACTACTGTGCAATATAGCATCAAGAGGCTCTGCAGAGTGGAACTATATTAATAACAGGTCTGATCTAATTAATGTTAATTGAGAATTGATTAATAATATGTAGACATGTTCATGGGCCGGATTAAGTACGTTTCAGGACATGTCCTGCCCATTCAACAGTCCATGTCTTACTTACTCTCTTTGTCATGTCATCCTCTCACTGCCAATGAAATGCTTGGTGGCTACTTTAACGTAACGAAAACGGACAAGCGTTAACCTTATTTTAGGCGGATATGGTGGGAGAGGTAATTTCAACCCAGATTTTACGTTGTACTCTCTGTATTAATGAAGGAGATATAGGCGACACAGTCATGGCGATATAATAATTACAGCTGATGTGGACGAAATTCCACTGCCTAATTACAGGGTAATTGAGGGGTGCAATAACGTTAGGTGCCAATTATAAAATTTAAATTAAACAACTTAATGTGTCTTGATCGCTTTAGTACACTGAAAGTCGTATAGTCGATATTCTTAAATTTACTTTTAAAAAATCCTCCCGTCCTCTAAAGGCAGTACACCTGTATCACCTTAGTCAAAGTGCGGCCTTCGAAATGAAACTGACCACACGGTGAAGAAAAATGTATGTAAGAAAACGTTCCAAGATGGAAATCATAAATTATCGATATCAACTAATTTCATGTGAAAAAAATTTTTTGCAGCCATGAAATCATTTCAGATTCCCTATTAAGTAAACATACAGGGTATTAATGTCTGACCACTATCAACACAGCACTTGTGTATCGTCAACAACATGCGATTTACTATTATCGTACTTATTGAAAATTCTGAACTAATGAACGATACGTCTGGTGTTGAGTGTGTTGGATGTTACTTTAATCAGTCGTACTCTTTCTGGGCGAATTATGTTACGTAAGAAGTCAGTGTTTATGTTGGTTTACAGCTTTAGCATTATTCTTTCTTCATACTCCTCCTGCTGAAAGATGAATATTACCTTTTCTATGTGGCTAAATAAAAGAAATGTATTTATACAGAAGTTTCTTATTATCGTATCCCTGAGCACAGGAACTGTACAGGAGCGTTATCGCACATGAAGCCTACCTCTGTCTGTTGTTTAGATTCCGTTGTTTCCATGTAGTTCAAGTTACCTTATTGCACTAACAGGCCGAAGTACCGATCCAGCTTCTAAACAGACCTAGGACTTCGTGAGAATATTTCTCGACACACAAAGTTCGTGCCACGGCTCGGGCGGTTAATCGCCGGCATCTCAGCAAGGTGGGATTTGTGGTGGAGTAATTCGGATGTCCCTGCCAGTATCATTCAACAATACTCCATACTCATTCGTGCATAAGTATATCACCGGCGCTATTTATACTTAACTCACAGCGCGTTAAATAAAACACACACAAACACTCTTCGCTACACTTCGAAGTTCTTGTCTTGAAATATTAGGAATTCTTCTTGTAAAATTGTCCGTCAATTCTTGCAAAGAAAGTAGAGCGTCCTACAGACTTCTTTTAATTTCACAAATATTTTTGTCATAATTAATTGAACGTAACAATCTGATTTTGCTTCCTCGAAAATCGCGAATTCTGTGTCGTTATGTGCTCTTACTGCACCCCAGATTCCGATTGTAAGGTCATGTACAGAAACTTAATAAAGCCGAAGGGGACTTTTGGAACCCCAGCATATGTTGTCTTGGCAATTTACGTTTCTACTTAATATACATACACCGTATCTGATCCGGAAAAAACACGTTTTCATCTTTTATTTTTGTTCAGATAGATTTGTCTTTCACAGTTTTTCCGCTATTTATAATTTTTTTTGGTACGGCACTTTAGACGCGGGATTTTTGTTACGAAACTGTCAGCGACATTTCTTCCATGACACATACTTTGCAGAAGTATTGTAAATCAACACTCTTTGTTCAACAGAATACATTTCTCACACGCAAAATCACTTTCTGTATGTGACTGAGGGCCCGTCTCACATTCCAGGGCTGAAAAGACAAGGGCCGTATGGGCTGAGTCCATCAAACTCCCACGGTCGGGGGCACAATAAAAATACCCCTGGTTAAAAGAACTCTTTCCATGTTTCAATATCACATCGATAAAATTTGAATTTCTGTAGTAAAAAAATAAGTGATAGCCTGTGTTCCATTAAAACGGATAACTTATTCTCAGAATCCGAAATAAAAGCAGTTTGGGCCTATCAGTAATTCTGGTCACTGTTTCTCCAGTGAGTATGTATAAATTTTGTAATTCATTCAGAGTAAGCAAAATAATTGCAATTACATATTTGGTCTTCTGTTAATAAAGAGTTTACCGGTCTTTCTCTGAATGTTCGTTGGAAAAATTTAGTATATAATGGATCATCATCCTACCCAAGGAGCATAATTATAGACCTGTGTCTGATGTCGTTGGAGCTTTAAGTTCTGTTCTAGCAAATTACTGTAAAACCGATCTCTTCCTTAGTACATGTGTTTAGGTCTGTAAGTCTTCAATCGACAGCCCATATGAGTTTGTCATTTTATTCTATTTTTCACTATTAGTTGAATGAGTTAAAATATTTTATTTTTTATTTCTTCGGTATTTTCATGGTATCACTCACCTAGAATAAGGGAGCCGCGGCTAAAAAATTATTAAAAATGCTGCGTGGTAATATTTGGAAGCCGCATTTGCATTCACAATTATGTAATAGGGCTACAGCCATAGTTGCATTCTATCCTATAGATATCAGCTTCGGCTTTGGCTAACATATTTTGAACTTATGTGGGTCGTATAACACTTCGAATTGCCTCCCTGTGAATGTTTAGTTCTTCGAGTTGCGGCAATAATATTTTACTTTTGCCGTATATACATATTTATCCAGTAAGGAATTTTAAATGTATCATTTTAACTCTTGGCGTGTAAGTGATTTCTTTTCACTAACATCCAGCATTTTCACTTGAGTATGTTACATTTCTTGGGAATCTTCTAGTTTCTAAGATAGGTTCCAAATTGTCCAAGTGATTTCAACGCCAGAATAACCTACGAACTTGCTATATGTGTTGAAGTGACATTGTTACCTTCCCCATGGTCCCAAACATGTTTAGAGCTCAGATATTCAGACGCAATCATTGTGTTAATTTCGTGACATTTCTAAGGACTACAACTGGGAATTTAATACTATCCATTTTCCGTGCAGTAAGATAATTTTACAGTTTTTATTTCAAGAACTGCACAGTAATTCGATACAAAAGTATACAATCATATAGTAAGCCCCCTACACGTTTCTACCTTTTTGTGCCATATTCGACAAAGAAAAACACAACATTAGCTAATTATGTAATAGATGTGCAATTGTAGAATTAGAAACTGATTTTAAAATTATATAAAAATGATTAAAAATTGTAGTGCAGATTGCATGTAAGTATATAATAATATTCTTAATTTGATTGCAAACAAACGTCTATAGTAGAATGTCATCTTAGTTTTCAGGGATTTGTCCCTGTGTCTCTTGTGGCTGTTTGTCACCATAGATGGAATAAACATTGTAAAGGAAAAGACTAAACCTGCCTTATCTTCCGATGGAATGGTCTAATCATTGCATAACTGTAAGAAAAGAGATGATTTGAACCTACTTCATGCCATCGGATTTACGTGTACATAAATTTAATTTTTGCACATTTTCGTCGCACACACATTTGTAATAGTGAAATATAAATCCTTGTAATCCTATTGCAATTGTGTTTCCTTTTTCAGGATGTGTTGGTACTTGTTGTTTATTTGTCCCAGTTACGTTTATTTATTTTTCTTCGATTCGGTAGACGATCTTGTGTGATTCTCATAAACACTCTTTCCCATCCTCTGTATTTTTTTTCTTTCTCCTTTTTTACGTACTATATACTTCTCTCTTAACAGTCAGGATAGCATAGTCGTTATAGCGATTAGCGACAGATTGGACGATCCGGGGTTCTAACTCCGGTAGCGGTAAGGTATCTTTCTCTTCTCCAAAACAACCCAGACCTGTTCTGGTGCCAAATCGGCCTCCTATTTAATGGGTATCGGAGTTGCTTTTTAGGGGCAAAGCGGCCGGAGAGTGAAGTTGATCAGTCACCTCCATCTAGTGCCGAGGTTAAGAATATGTGGAGCTATAAATCTACTCCGCTTAGGGATATATGCATTCATAGCGTGGACAAGGACAAATTTGCTTTTTCATGACTGCTTTCTTAAACGTTAGCTTGGTACTGACACTACGAAGCAAAGCCTTCCCTGGGAAGCTCAGCTAGATAAAAATACTCTCCATTTTATAAAACTCGATGTTTCGTTGATGTCTTTACAAGATTCCGTCACTGATACCTATTCAGAGGCGAAAGAATCCAATGTTAACCGTTACGTCATATTTGAGATTGTTGATATTTTATTCTTCTCTTTCAGTCTAGATCTTCCAAACGGCAGCCAACAGGTTTTCCCACAAGATCTTGTGTGCGTTTTGTTTCTGCTTGTACCCTATGCGCTGCCACATGCCTCGTCCATCTACCCTCCTTTTTTCATCCTAATAACATTTAGCAAGTTCTACAAATTATGAAGCTTGAGTCAATGAAAGCTATGTACAATATAAAGTGTGTGGTCACTGTGATCTATAAAATTAAAGTTATTCATGTACCGCAAATTACTTCAGCTGATCAAGCAAATTGATATTTGGCATTAATACTTATTTGCTTCACACCATATACACAAATGACTCCTCCCACCCTACCCTGGTCATTTTGGAGTCGGTATTTATTATATGTACACTGTATGTATATTTGTCTACAGAACATACGTTATAAATTTACCTTTCTCTTCTGTTCTACATGATTCATTTCATTACTGATTGTCATTAGAGCTATTCAAATCGTATGCACATGTCTGCCATGTTTTTCTTTTTAGCACAGGAGGAATATATTTTGCTCTTATCCGTATTATTATGAAATATTTACATATATGAACATAATTGTAAATGTTAAACTTTAGAGTACGGGAAATTTAAATCCCAAAGTGGCTGCTGACGGCCGGGGTTCTTTTCGGTTCAAATACCCGTTTTCGCACGAGCTGATATTATCCGTTGTATTTCATACAGTTTTAATGATAAAAACTTCAAATAAAAAGTACACACTTAAGAATGAACCCATCTACCAGTTACGCAAGTTTCAAGAAAATCCACCTACTTTTACGCAACTTAGTTGAAGGTCATTTTTATTTTGTTTATTTTTCACTTTAAGCTTCGTTTTCTAGATTTATTCATTTCAAATATCCCTTGCTGTAAGTGGAGACACTGTGCTATAAAATTTGGAGCTGACTGTACATGTCACCTTATATCCTGAGACGCTGTTTAGGTTGCAATCTTATCCTGTGTTTAGTTTTCGTGGTAGTGCTGGCTTATCGGGGTGCTGAGTTCATATGCAATGAGTAGGAGGAGAAAGGAATGAATACAGATGTTCATTGCTCTGGTTAGTGCAGGGGTCGGAGAACTTTTTTACCTACTACCCCAAAATATATTTATTTACGCCGACGTTACCCCCTTGATTTGAAAGGGAGAAAATCATAGATTATTTAAATTCAAAAGGTTTATTGAATCTATTTATACGGAGAATACAATTATAAATATAAAAAGTATAAAATAAATGCGATAAAATAAATTAATATCCTCATTATGAAACAAAAGGATTTCTTTGAAAACTTTTTACCTTCAGGTTTTGGAGAAATTATGTTGTTTCATTTTTGATACAATAACATCAAAATTGGGGCATTTTGATGTCAGAGCAATTTGGATTTCGTCTTCGGGGCCAATCGATTTCTCTGCTTTGTTTTTATGCGAATCTGCGAACTCTGCCGGCGTTTTAAGTTTTTTAAAGTTCATTTAAATTTACAATAATTTAATTGGTAAACGTGGCACTAAGACATGCCCTCAAGATGAAGGCAGTATTTAATTATTTTATTGACCATCGAAAATTAATCGAGCAAGGAGAAAATATATTAATCAAATTATCGAACTAACATACAACTAAAATATGGTTAATAAATGAAAATCTTAGACTTAAAATAGAACTATTGAAATAAATTAAATTAAATAACTACTTAAATCAACTTAAACAAAGCAAAAACACATGTGTCAAAAATAAGGTTAAGGCGGGTAATAGACAACTGACAAATAATATCTGTTTAGCCACTTGACAACGCCTTAGCAACCAAATTGTTTGGAGTTCAACATGGCGTGACGTCTCCTAAACACGTCTATTACATTGGCCAGATGCAGTGTTGCCAGAAGAAAAATTTCTGTCGTAACAAGGAACGCGCTTTTTATATAATTTTATTTATGTCTATTGAGTCCTCATTACCCCCAAGAATTGCATTTTTACCTCACTTGGGGTAATTTACCCCGGTTCGCCGACCCCTGGGTTAGTGCAATATGGGATCACAGGCAAATGTCCTATATTCTGTTGTAAGGATCTTAGATTCATGCTTATGTCTATTTTCAACTCAACAGTTCAGTCCACTGCCTGTCCTAGCAATAACATGCGATAAGCCAGGCAGTGCAGACGCTTGAATCACCGTCAGAGAAATCAGACACCAGCTTATGCAATGTAAAAGAATTCGGTGACATGTGTGTTCCGCCAAAAACAAAGAAAAAAGAACGAAATTCAAGTGTCGAGAATGCAACATAAGGTTGTGTGCTACCCCATGTTACTAGATATATCATACAAAACTGCATTTCCGAAGAACAACTGACACTAAAATTGAAAATCGGATCACACAAATGTAAGTAAATATATCTGTTGTAATTACTGAACTGACATTTTTTAGTAGCGCTTTTGATGAAATAATGGGGGTGAAGGGGTTGTGGTTTTTACAGAAGGGGCTGTATGAAGGAAGGGATACTTGTCGGAAGGTACTATATGTGTGTGTATTTGCTTCACTTCTCCAATATGAGGATCCACTGCCTGGAAGTGTATGTAAATAATTCGTGACTGCTGGAAAAATCGTAAGGATATTAATAGGAAAAATTAAACCTCATTAGTGACAATTTTAACGTGCATTAAATTTCGCACAATTTTTCATGCCTGTACAAGCCTTTTAGACAAATATTGTGAAAAAGGGGCGTGTAATTATAGAGGCAGAAAAATTTAAAAACGACATGTTGCGGGACAATATTTTCCCGTTCGGCTGTGAGGGTATTTAAATTGCTGGGACAATGTTTTCCCTTTCGGACGTAAAGGGTTAATTTACATAAACCGGCATAGATGATGGTCACATAAATATTCAACAGACGTTGCGGTGTTTATTGCAATACTTTCCTAATTAACCACTGAAGATAATTTGTTATCCAAATATATAGGGTTGCATGTCGTAATTCAAATAATTTGTGTACATGGTGGCATAGATAAGCATTTCTAACCTTTTGTTCCTTGAACATTTTATGGTGGCCTTTGGCGGTTCCATTTAACCGTTTGAAGCCCAGTAATAACTTGCCTACCACCTGCTATAACAATAAGAACCTTTGTCACATAGAGTTTCTTTTTCATGGCTCGACAGCCCTTGTGGGCCTAAACCACCTCATTGTCGAGGCTTCGGAACCACACTCAGACATACCACACTCGGTAGGACTCCTCTGGACCAGTGATCGGCCCGTCGCAGATACCTCTACCTGACAACACACAACACTCACAAGAGACAGACATCCATGCCCTCGGCGGGATTCGAACCCACGATCCTAGTAAGCGAGCGGCCGAAGACCCACGCCTTAGACCGCACGGCCACTGGGATCGGCCCAGTGTATTTACTTTATATATATTTATTATTATCCTAAGAATAAACAGCGATTATTCCCTATACAGAATTAACCAATTGGTTTTTATAACGGAGAATGTATTTACTGTGTTATAAGAACTGATTTCTTTTTACACGAGTATAATTTAGATGAGAGCCAGTCTTCAAATACCTACTGTGCTTTTCCTTTTAACCTATATTATATTGTATTTTAATCAGCCTTCTTTTATTATATTTGCATATTAAATTACTTCACATTTAAATTCCTCATCAGAAATTACGTATAATAATTCAAGACATGAGAGTCATAGAGAAAACGCATGCGTAACATATGCTAAAATGCCTAAATAATGTACGTAACCAAGTAGGTCAAATTTCTATTGTTAAACATTGTGGTACGTGCAGTAAATAAAATGTACACACTAGGATTCACCAGATCTAAAATAACTCGTTCTTCATCTTCTAGTCGTTTCCGTAAGGAGGCTAATCTCTTGTAGCTCCTCCTCGGCAGCCCATCAGCTGACTTATTGCGTATCATACCAAGCTAGAAGTCTTCTTTCGTTCATACTGAACTAGCTGTTTCGTTCTTGCCTTCAGAGTGACAGTTACGAGAGGAGTGAGCGTGTCTAGGCTCGCTGCGCGTTGTTTTGACAGTGATCTTTCTTCCGGCTCTGCACAAGCGGCCCTGCTAAGGACTAGTCATTGTCACAGATGACGAGTTAGAAGGTAACGAAAACGGTAACTGCACTTAAATGGAGCTCTTTAAAGGATGTAAAGTATAAGTGCCAGTATCTTTATATCGTCACAGAAGACAGAAACGTAACTCCTAAAACAAACTACTATTATATTTTTATTTTGCTTTCACCGTGCATTTTTCTCAGTTTTTTTACCAACAAATGCACACACACAAAAAAAACACTCTTTTATAGTTTTATTAGTATAAGTTTATACCCCTACACGTGTTTCAGTCCTTGGACCATCTTCAGGGGGTTAATAAGCTACTACACTTCAACTTGCATGCTAGAAGGGCCCAATGGGCACACCTGTCTCAATAATAAGTTTTAAAAACATCTGAGTTTTTAAAATTTATAAAACACCCCCGTAGCAAAGTCCACCAGACGACAGTCAGCACATACCACTCCATACGACAACACGCTAAGCAATACGCTTACAATTTACAACAGGAACAATACCACGATTCTGTGCACAAGTAACCAACACCGTTATTTTAAATATTTTAAACATTTTAAATCGTGACTTTAACTTATAGAAAATTATAAGTTTTACAGTTTTATAAATTTTAAAAACTCAGATGTTTTTAATACTTATTATTGAGACAAGTGTGCCCATTGGGCCCTTCTAGCATGCAAGTTGAAGTGTAGTAGCTTATTAACCCCCTGAAGATGGTCCAAGGACTGAAACACGTGTAGGGGTATAAATCTATACTAATAAAAATATAAAAGAGTGGTTTTTTGTGTGTGCATTTGTTGGTAAAAAACTGAATTACTATTATATGTTCCGTTCAACACAACCTGTATTCACCAGATTATCACTATTTAAAACACCAACTGGATGCACCTTTATTCTAAAAATGTGTAGATCTTTAAAACATTTCAATAAAACCCGACATATGTTTCGGCTCTGTACAGAGCCATCCTCAGGAGTTTTTTGTCACTAAAACTGCATATAATTTATAATAAAAGCGTCATTTCCTTGGTTCAATTTGTAAGCACAGTTTTTCACTTTCAATGTTATTGTGCACAGTCACTTATGTTTCTTATATTACTAATAATTTAGTATTATCGTAGTATGTGCTGATGCATGGTACTGTTTCTGTAAATAATTGCGAAAAATTAGACCAAATATGGGTTTTTTATATACGAAAACAGTGGAATTTACAACTTAAAATGTATAACATGCAATAAGTACTATGTGGGACAAAGTGGACGCAGCCTGAGAGTAAGGTTTTCAGAAAACAACAGGTACATAAAATTTAACGATCCAAAATCTGCCTACGCCTTACACATTCTGAATAACCAGCACGAATATAATACAATACAGAATAGCATGGAATTAATAAAACCATGCAAAAAGGATCACACATGAACATAATGGAAAATCTATACATACAACATTTTCATCAACTACAGTTATTGATCGATGAACAGAACCATGCGCAGGAGAATCCACTCTTTAAACTCATCCCCCTCCACCCACCCACCTGACCACGACGAAAGCCATCCATAGCGTGCATACCATAGTACCAGTCTTATACACAACCAGGTACAGCACACACCACAAGAACACACCTCACGGAATAAGGTATGTTATCCAAAATAAAATATAATTTCTTAAATTAACAGATTAACATATAAAACATTAAAACCCATATTTGGTCTAATTTTTTGCAATTCTTTACAGAAACAGTACCATGCATCAGCACATACTAAGATAATACAAAATTATTAGTAATATAAGAAACATAAGTGACTGTGCACAATAACAGTGAAAGTGAAAAACTGTGCTTACAAATTGAACCAAGGAAATGACGCTTTTATTATAAATTATATGCAGTTTTAGTGAAAAAAACTCCTGAGGATGGCTCTGTACAGAGCCGAAACATATGTCGGGTTTTATTGAAATGTTTTAAAGATCTACACATTTTTAGAATAAAGGTGCATCCAGTTGGTGTTTTAAATAGTGATTGTCAAAGATGCACGGTGATTTTGAAGTTCACCAGATTATTTTTGCACTACATGTTTCGGTCGTTCGACCATCATCAGGTATATAATATACAAACACGCAATACAAAGGAAAGCCTAAAATTTTGTGAGTTCTCACAAACTAATATATTGTAAAATATGCGAGTAAACGTTACAATTGGGTTTTTGTAACATGTGCTTGTCATTAGTTGGAAACAGTTTCCAGCTAATGACAAGCACATGTTACAAAAATCCAATTGTAACGTTTACTCGCATATTTTACAATACATTATTTTGTGAAAACTCACAAATCTTACGCTTGCCTTGTATTGAGTGGTTTTGTTTTATGCACCTGATGATGGTCGAAAGACCGAAACATGGTAGCGTAAGAAAAATCTGGTGAATACAGGTTGTGTTGAAAGGAATATATATAGTAGTTTGTTTTATTCTGTGCGCAAAACGGGATGGATCATATTAAATTTCGATTGACTAAATTTACTTTAAAAACCTAACTCTTTACTTTGTATCACCGCCCTTACTTCGTACTTATACATCACACCTGTAGTTTCCACGTTATCAGACTACACTTATCCGTAGTGCTCGTGAGAATATTACAGCAACGAGATGCTGTACAAAACAGTTATAACCGAAATTTAGAGAAGCTGACAAATTTTATATTGTTCATTCCACGCATTGTCAATAATCAACTCACAATACTCAGTCCAACTTAATGCGCTATATTGTACCCTGGGAACAATATAGCGCATTTAGTTGGACTGAGTGCTGTAGGCTGACAAGCTGATGGTAACGGTGTTACATGGCGAAGTAATTCCAGGATCGCAAAGATGGATGAAGGAATGTGCTTATATTTATGTTGATAATACTTATGATATACTTTGTGCCTGCCAAGTCCAATCACTCGAGCGTTTGCCCAAGTGTTTTTCCTGACCACTAGTATCGAAGATACATTTGAAACAAATTGTATGATGTTAATCCCGAACTGCTTACACTCTACAATGTACTGCTCAGTGCCGACGTGAACATCTGTGGGGCCGGGTTCAAAATATCATGACAGGACGGGACACTAACACGATAAAAAAGGAGAAAACGTAAAATTTATTCATAGCAGGTACGAAAAGTGATAGGCTACTACATTACATCACAAAAATAACAAAGAATGTAAAACGTATTTAAATATACATTCACAGAACTGTCCTTGCTCTTTTAGAAGAAAATTCACAGATTATATCATTATAATTAAGATTCTTCGCAATTTCGTTTTCGATTGATACAGTCATAACGAAGAAAATCACCCCTGAATATAGGTCGATCGAAGGTAGTTTCCTTATAAGTGTCTGTTTTGAGAACGGTCGCCCCGCCGAAGCCACAGTAGCGGGCATTGTTAGGAATATCCGTAAGCTATAATCATATTAAATATAGATTTCAGAGAAGTTATTTTGATAATGTGTTTTAGTGCGTTGTAGCTTCTACTTTTCTCTGGTGTAATATTTCTTAACATTTTTACTTCCTCAAGTAAATCCATTCCGTCTAGAGCCCAGTCTAATAACTGAAGGAAATATTTACAACTTTTTAAAATATAATTTTCATCCATAAGATTTAATTTTTTCATATTATACAAAAACAAATGTTTCACCGCGTATCTCCTGCGTTTCTAACATTCGTTTCACAGATATAATTGGGGTATCAAATATTTTTAAGAAACAATTAGTTCTGAAATTTTCTTTGGCATCTTCTATTGGTTCGTCAGCTCCTTCATACTCGAATTTTTTTTTTCCTTTTTCTTCTCTCTTGGGTTTGATTCCACGATTAATTTATCTGCAATTTCTTTGTCTTTTACCAAAGAATCTCTAAACTCGGAATATCTCTACAGATGAACTGTGGTAAAATCTATGTGCATGCTGGGACTTTGCAATATATTATTGGTAAAATTTAGTTTTTTTCAACAAAGCGTACCAAGTAGGCTTAAAATAAATTTCAATCTGGCCAGTTTCTGTTCGATTTAAATTACCTCCTCGCTTTTAATTTTTTTACCAGATTTCGTATTTTTAATTCACCTGCAGCAGCTTGAAAATTGGGAGCTTGAAATCGTATAGCTTTTAAGCTTTCGATAAGACAGTCCTACCTTGTTTCGATAGGGTTTTTTTAGAGTGCTTTCACATTTTTTTAATTCCCCAACGAAACGACACTACAAATACGGCTCAGATTTCTTGTACAGTTCCAAAAAAGTTAACTGCTTTAACCGAAGAATTTGGGACATGCTCAAGAAGTAAATTTAAATTGTGGCTTCCACAAGAAACAAAAAAGCTTTTGCGTTTTCATGTAAAATTTTTTTATGTATATATTAGACTTCACCAACTGGTCATCCCCTATTTCCCGGGATTGACCTTCACCCCTACGGCACAGAAACCATTCTTCCAATAGCGGCGCGGGCCGTCGAAAATAGGCCGTGTTTAGCTGCACGCGCCGAACCCCTTCACGCCAGACTTGGTACTGCTTAATTCGTCAGTGAAGTCAGTGCTACTGGTGTTAGCCAAAACTTTGTTTCCACGTTTCCATCGCCAACACATTCACCACCGTCACCAAACGGTCTTTCAAGCTGACGTAACCAGCGCTTTTTATCCCTACATATAGGCCTACTTAAATGATGTTTAACATAGACTTGGAAACATAAAATCAACAAACATTCATATACTGAATGAATTGCTGACCTCTTTGTATGTGACATTTAAGAATTGTTCTGTCATTTTCAGCCACATTCAAAGATGAAGTTGGCAATACTTCTGGCACTGTGTTGCCTCATATTTGGCGCCTGCGCCTCTCCGATAGTGACGGTAGACTCTCAGATCCAGCCGACTGATGAATTGTCCAAGAGTGATGGGGCGCAGTCGGGAAGACAAACGTCCGCAGAAGCTGGCCCGACTCAGGTAGCTGCTCCGGCCGAAACTGACGATGACGACGACGACGACGATGATGATGACGACGATGATGTAGACTTAGACATTACTGAGGACGATGATGACGACGATGACGATGAATCCGAAGATGACGAGGACGACGACGACGATGACGATGATTATTTCGAAAGAATCATTGATGACATTTTAGGAGGTGAGTTGAAATAAGTTTGTGCGTAGTATTGCTCATTCTTCTGTACTTCGCTACATGCTTATAGTACAGTACACCATCACAAAGCACACGGTCTCACGTATCAACGCAGTACACTTCAGCATCCCACGGCAAGTCATATCACGTAGCAACACAACACAATTCAGCATCTCACGGAGCGCCATATCACGTAGCAGCACAATAAAATTCGGCACCTCACGGCACAACATATCACGTGGCAATATACACATCAGGGTACACCATAATACATGGCAACAGATAGTGTACTTCAGCATCTCTTAGCCACAATTACACTGTACAACAAATTTTTACTTTTTTCTGCTTCGAAAACGAAATATATTTCCCTTTATAGATCTTGGAACGCAGAATACGAAAATGGTCACGAAAAGGCTTGATTGACTACAGTTTCAAAAGCAATTATATAAATTAGTTATACATGCCTTACACACTATATTCTTGGCATAGTGTATACTGACTGGCTTGCTTTGATTAAATGCGCTGCCTCTTCGCCTGCCGTTGGTACGCACGACCAGGAGAATCCCTTGTTACCGTCCAGCAATAGTCGGCTAACATCGATAAACTCCACTTGCCCTGGTATCTCTTCTCCATTGCTGCGATATCACGATGAAAGAGTTCGCCGTGCTCATCGGTCAGTGCCCCGCAGTTTTCCGGGAAAAAATCCAGGCGAGAGTGCAGAAAATGGATCTTTAAAAACATATTGCAGCCTAATTCCTCATAGGACAACAGCAGGTTTTTAACAAGTTCCTTGTAGTTGTCAGCCTTATTTCCTAGAAAGTTGGTTGCTACAAGATGGAAATCATTCCACGCCCTCTTCTCGTTGCCACTGAGAATGTGGTCGAACTCTTCGTCTCTGAGGAACTTGCGGATCTGAGGACCGATGAAAACACCCTCCTTGATTTTTGCAGCACTGATTCCTGGGAATTTCTCAGCGAGGTACGTAAACGCTGGCCCTGTCTGATCCATAACCTTAACGAAGATCTTCATGAGTCCTAGTTTGATGTGCAGAGGAGGCAGCAAAATGTTGCTGGATTCTGCCAGCGGTAGGTGCTGTACATTCTTTGTTCCCGGTTCCAGTGATTGTCCGGAAGGCCAGTCCTCCTCTTGTAATGGGAAGTCTTTGCCCGACTGTCCCATTCACACAAGAAACAGCAAAACGTCGTGTAGCCCTGCTGCAGTCCAAGCAATACAGCAACAACTTTCAAGTCTCCACAAAGCTGCCATTGGTATTTCTTGTAGTTTACGCAGTTTAGAAGAAGCTTCATGTTGTCATATTATTGCTTCATATTGACTGCATAACCAACTGGAATTGATGGCAACACGTTGCCATTATGGAGCAGAACAGCTTTTAGACTTGACTTATATGAGGTGTGCTGCACAAGTATTGCAGCATATGTGCAGGGCCCAGCTCTTGTCCTGGTCCCCAATCTGGCATCCAAAGTAAAGATGGTAGGCTTTCCTGATGATCGGGGTTATGACACTGTGATGAAAACGTCACCTCCCCATAAATATAACAAAAATTATCTGTACTGTTCACGCACTTTCGCTGCATCCTTATTGAGTTTCGGCCAAGAAACGGCTGTATAAAACTTTCAAGGCACTTCACGCTGCGAAAGACGACTTTCTTTAAATGATAAACACATGCGTGTACAATGCAACTCCCTGGAAGGAACTGAAATGCATAACGTTGGGAGTGGCAATACCTGGGAGCTGATTTCATCATCCACTTTGCTCACTGCACTACTTCACCCTTCTGATGAACTGCTGATGCAATGCCTGAATGCTGAATGCATCATTCTCTTCACGTTAAGAGTTGCAAGATCGTTGCTCTAAGCCGCTCAACGCCAAATTCAGTGTAAACTGTAGAAATTTGGACCCATACCAGATCTTTGAAAGTAGAGCCAATAAACAATTTTAATTGCTATATTTGTGCTCAGCGCCCCAAAATTAGTAAGGATTTGCTACTTTCACCACCGAAGCATTTTCACTGTTGTTCAGTGTTATCATGTGGCAACACACTCTATAGTTCAGCATCTCACGGCACACCATTTGACATAGCGATATACTCTTCAGGGTACACCATAACACATGGCAACAGATAGTATACTTCAGCATCTCACGGCACATCATATCACGTAGCAACACACAGTGGATCTTTGTATGTGACATCCCGTTGTGTTATGATAGTATACTATACAGAATATGTACCAGTCACAACACATCTATATTTACATAATAGATTATGTGCCAGTCAGGCTTACACCATCAGTCGATTCAAAAACTAAAGGAGGAAAATATTAAAGTAACACAATCTCTATTGTCTAAATATAGTTGTGTTTTGACTGTTACATATTATGTATATTATGCTATCATAACACAGTTGGATGTCACATATAAAAATTTTTAATGCCAGTCAGGCATGTAACATCAGTCGATTCAAAAACTAAAGGAGGAAAATATTAAAGTATAACAATCTCTATTGTCTAAATATAGTTGTGTTTTGACTGTTACATATTATGTATATTATGCTATCATAACACAGCTGGATGTCACATATAAAGATTTTTAATGCCAGTCAGGCATGTAACATCAGTCGATTCAAAAACATAAGGAGGAAGATATTAAAAAAGACACAACACGTAAACTTTATGGTCTAAATATATTTGTGTTTTGACTGATAATATATTCCATATATTAAGCACACATTATACTTCAGGACTCACCATAGCACATGGAAACAGACAGTATAATTCAGCAAATCGCGGCACAACTTATCACGTGGCAACATGCTGCATAGTTCAACATATCACGTACAAAAACACGGTATAGTTCAGCATCTCACGGCAAACCACATCACGTAGCGACACAGGTATACGTTAGGGCGCACCGTAGCACATGGCAACAAACAATATACTTCAGCATCTCACGGCACAACTTAGCAATTTTGTATAGCTGAGCGTCTCACGGCTCACCAGCAGCTAACACTGTATCACGTTCCATTTTAAAGCCGGGCCTGTATGTGCAGTAGAACCTCGGTTATCCGAACTTCGCTTAACCGAAACTCGGGTTAACCGAAACGCCTGTCAGGCGCTGCGATTCCCAGAACTGCCTGCCGCGAGACACCTCTGAGCCTCTCCCTGTCAGTTTGTTGTAAAAAGTTGACGGGTGCGGACGAGTGGCAAATTGACGTGTGTGTGCTTCTTACAGTGCAGTTTTAAAATTTCATTTAAGAGTGATTCAAAACAATGTCAGCTAAACGAAAACTTGTTGTAATAACAATTGAACGGAAATTGGAGGCTGTGAGACGAATTAAAAATGGCGAGATCTTGCGAAATTTCGCGGCGGATTTCGGTGTTGGCATTGGGTAAAATCGAAACTCGAAGAACATTCATCTAAAATGCTGAATGGAGGGACATTGCAGCCAAAAAAGAAAAGTCGTGAAAAAAGTTCAAACTAAAATACCAGATATTTTCATAGAAATTTGTAGTGTTGTATTGTATCTGTAAATATCATACACTTTCTCGTGCCATAAATTTGATTAACATAAGACGTTTATCCGAATAAATGTTATTTTATTGCACCTTATCACGTCAAGCCGAATTTCCGAATTATCCGAAATATTGCTTATCCGAAATCGGGTCCCCCCCTTTATTTCAGATAATCGAGGTTCTACTGTATGTATATATCTATAATAGTCGTAAGAAAGTAGTTTTCTGAGACATGACGCTATTTAGTCGGATACAAATTTTACTATTTTTCTGAAAAACCTGGTTCTTTCATATTAACGTTGAAGATGGAGGCAGCAGTTTCCTTCAAACAACTGGAAGATTTCTACCGCAATACGTGGCGTCATATCTCAGGAGAATTTACACTACCGCAGTAAGAAACGTAAATCTCGTATAGTCATATTCTTTCCTATCGCTTATCCACATGAATGCAGCTTTTATAACATGTATGGCGTTCATAGAAATATTTAATTGATTGTCAGAAGTTTAGATGCGAGTTAGAAGAGTGAGATACAGAAGAAATAAGAAAACTTTAAAATTAAAAGAAGTTATTTTTAGAAAATGTAGTTTATGACATACATCTAAGCATATGGGTTATTTGTCAAAAAATTTTACGTTGTTGTATTTGAATTAATCGTTGCTTTATTCCTAGGAAATTTTTTGAAACGCTTATTAAGCCGTCGTAATTTTCTGATGTTAAGAAGTTGCCTTTTGAGTATACAACAGAATTCCGTTTTCTTAAACCACTAGAACTGGGATTTACACTTACCCCTTTCCGTTCACAATTTTCCCAGTTGCCCGATGTAAATGCAAGCTACGTTAAATTAGGCCTTACTGTTCCTGACATCGAAAATGTGAACAGAAGCTTGGAGCGAGCTACATAATTTTCAAAACATCATTATCTTCTGCCATGTTTGCATTGACCTCAAATTGCTGTTGTGATTGTCGCAATCCAAAAACCTAATTTAAGGAATTTTCTTGGAAACGAGAAAAATAAAATAATTTTTATTAACTGACCAACATTAGTGCACATCAAAATTCACGTAAACGTATAATAGAAGTGAATTCCAGTATTTGACAACTTTTTCAGAAAATAATAGATAATATTATTGTTAAATTATTTCACATTTCATAAACTGCAACATAAAAAAAGGAAAACTTTAATTTCCCTCCTGACCGCAAAGCGAAACTTGGTTTCAGCAGTAGTGCAAGTATTAATTTAAGATATATGAAACTGTGATAATTTTCTTTCGCGATGAATTCCATTTCATATTTGTCAGTTATTGTAATAACCTGAGACCAATGCTTCATCGCCGCCCTCTATTCTTCTCAACACAATCAACACATTTGTAGCGTGCTTTCTCTCTCGGGACGCCTGAAAAATCGAAGAGGACAAACATTTCTCTCTTGATTTAAGATTTTTATACTCTATGTCTGGGACACTTTCCTATATATTTGCCTCTTCTGTCTTATTCTTCTTATTCATCTCCATCACTAAGATCAACATTTAGCTTTCTCTATTGGACGTTGCTTTTCTTTTTCTTGGTGTCTAGACCGTCGCTTTTGTTCTATTGATGAAGAATTTTCAAGCATTTTTATAGAATATATTTAAATTATAGTTCTAGCTGAAGAACCTGATGCTGAGGTTTTAGGAGCATCAAAGTAGTTAGGTTCTGTTGACATAAGCCGTTGCATGGTGTTTGAAGATTTCATAGATTTCTATCCAACCACATCACTTCACTTTTAGATGTTCTACCAGCGTTCTTTCATTGCAGATGTGTATAACTGAATGCCATAAGCTTCTGTTCCATTCCTTATTCTCATTTCATTAACATACAACCAAAGGTTGCAAAACATTTATAAAAGTACGGTTCCTTCATCCCTCCCTCTCTCCCACCATTAACTGATGTGGTATACGAAGTGCTGTACAGATTGCAAGGATACGCTTCTCCAGAAGTACATCATACCTGAACTGGTCCCTTGCAGACAATAAGAGGTGTAACATCAAGCCCATCAGCTGACACTGTTGCCAGCACAGTATTTCCTATTGGAGCCGCAAGCACTCTCAACTTGTAGTTCGCGGGCAAAATGCTCCAGCAACAATGTGTTATATCGCCCTCAAGGTATTCGAAATTTAAAAAAAAAACCTTTTAACGATTCCCTGGCAAAGCCGAAATAAGATGCGGAAGCAATTTTGAAAAATTGTGAGCTGTTTATTTATTGAGACATACATTAAATACTAATTCATTTTGTAAAAATGTGCTCAAAATAGGGTCACCCTAGCCTGTGTAATAAATTGTGTATTTTTATATGGTCTTTGCCTATCATTATCAGTAGCCTGTTTTTTTATTGCACATGCTGTATAGAAAATACAAAGGTAAAATTTTGCGCATACTTGTTCATTCTTTATTGTGTGTATTTAAATTCTTGTTGCCAGTATGCGGACCAAATTTTGCCGAAATTTCCCACGCCATATAACAGGTTGAGCAGGCCAGTTCTAGCCATTGTTTTGCCCTTTTCTCCAATAACTTTCATCTCCTAGTATCAGTACAAAATCCGAACTTATCAGCATTTAAAAAAAGACAGGCTTTCTGACACCAATTCAACCTGCACTTCTCAACGAGCTTTTGTAGATCAGAGAAGAAATCGTATATTATTACAGAGAGTATGGCCTTTTCCTTCATCTTTTGCAAGGGTTTCGTTGTTTTGAAAGAAACAAAAATTTTATTTCATGAACGCGAACTCCTAGTCGTCATCTGGTCGATACTCTCCTACCGGAGTTCGTAAACATATTTTTCAATTTTACAAATTCTTGTACAGTGTCCTTTACCACATCTGTTGCACGGGTGGCCTATTAGAGCTCTAGATTTCATGCGGTTTACCAGTTCCTTTTTCGCACCCAAACATTCTAGAAGCACATTTCTTCCTTTCAGTCTATGGAAAATCACGGTCTTCGAAATGTCATATCTATGTTTCAGCTTCTTGTTAAGTCCTGTTGTGGTTTGGAACATCAGCAACACTCTTCACGAGCTCCTTTACTTTATACCTTGGCCCAGATTCGTTTTTTACGTAATAACGAGGCATACCTATAACAGTGGAGCAGTGTTTACTTCATAGTCGGCCAATTTTCATTATTTTTGTAATTGTAACTTTACGGAGAATATAAATTTTGCATTTTAAACTGCAAGATTTTGTTAAATTGCCCGAGAAAAACGTGTGACTAAGGTAACTGCAAACATCAAACTACCAAACAGCACTGAATGAGTAGCAGGGGATATTCGTACATAAATAATTCTAACGGACAAACTCCTAGTTTTTTTTAATGAAGGTGATAAAATTGTCCTTGCCTCTTAAACAAAGAAATTTTGAAATTCTGGTGTAAGTGACAAAATGTAAAACCAATTTTAATACAAACACAGTCACTTGAGTGAACAAAAATGCTTGTGCCATGAAGGTGGTTACGCTTACCATTGAGGCAGAAAAGTACAGGGTTAAGTTTCTCAGCAGTGTCACCACCATAATTCAACTAGCAGACAATGTACAATGAAAGCATTCAGATTACCCAGGTTTTATTAATACCCCACTTTACTCTAAAATAAAAATATCTGGGCAACAGTAGGTTAAGAGGAAATAGTAGTAGGGTAAAGTGGCCTAAAAGACTGTAGGCCTAGTTCCTAATACTGGGTGAGGCTGTATCTTTCGTCTGTGCTTCTGCCGCCTAGTGGTGAACATCTGATCGCAAAATAGATGCATAGTAATGCCATTCGTAAGAAGGACTGGATTGTCGGGGGAGTTTATTTTTCTAGTTATGATGTAGGATGTATTTTTTGGTCAGTAACGTTTTGGAGCGTCTTTTTCCTACGCTTTCCCATTGCTCAAGGTTAGTGATTTCACCTTAATCATTATTTAAAATTATAAGTACTAGTCATAAAGATTTATTTAATGCTTCATAAATAGGAATTCACGATGTGTCTTAACTACAGATTACATTTGAAATCGAAAATGGCGAGTTCCTAATGTGGGGTGTTCTCTTGTCCCCAAATATGGGGTACCCTAAATAGTGGGTCTGTATTGGAGCTGTTACTTTAGATTGTTTAAAGATGGTCGAACTCATTTGCAGTAAGTAAAAATGTGTTTTGGAAATTTTATTTTTATTCGGTGTGGGTTTGCCTGGTATCAGGAAGATGGAATCTATCCACTGAAATGCAACATCTTGACGAGTACTGATTTTCCAGTTCCTATTGAAGAACAGGATGCAAATTTTGAAGGACGTGCTCCTGAACCAATTATGTGACGAAACAGACAGCCGAATTCTGCTGGGCACAAAGGTTGAGCTATTTTCACTTCCGTGAATCCAATGTTTCTAATAAATCTACAGTGGCACCATCGAATTCTCCCACAATCTTTCCTGTTAAACCACAAACATCCACTTAAGACACACCGACAGTTTCGTCAAGTGGACCAGTTCTTGCTACAAGTCTTAGTCCACTGCCTTCAATTTCAAAACAACTAATTTTCATTTCTTCAACCAACGAATACACTTTTTATTTTCGTAAGTTTCTGTTCACTTTACCCTAAATATGTTTCGGCCGTAACTCGGCCATCATCAGGGCACCTTGTTAAGTACACTTCACAGTTCACTGTCCATTTGGCACTATCACATAACAATCACATAACATTTACTCCGTTCAAGGTTACTATTCACATTGAGAATCACCAGTACATAAAATTTCTTCAAGTAGTTTCTTGAATTGTCTTGGTGTATATAGTATTTGTCTTGTGTTTGAAGTATATAGTCTAGCACTATAAATTGTGAATGTAGAGCACTATGTCGTTGGTATTTGTTGGAATCGTTAAAATTATTATTATTAAAATGGTTAAAATTGCTGGCAGTTGGTCATGTATAGATGTTGAAGTCCGTATCCTGCTGCTGTTGTTGTTGTCCTGTTGCGTGGTTGTGACCGAGTGTTTAGTTTGTGGACGTGTTGGGTGTGTCAGTGTCTTGTTTTTCCTCTAGCACATTGGGGTGTGTAGGGATAATGATCCTAAAGAGTGGATTTTCTTCACCTGGACTTTGTTCTTGTATAAGTGTACCTTCTTGTTGATGTTTCTGCTTGTAGAAGTTTTCTAAAGTGTTCATCCTCCATCCCTTTTTACATATTTTGAGAAGTTTTATAGTTGATTGTATTGTACTATATTCGTGTTTGTTGTTTAGGATATGTAGTGCGTATGCAGATTTGGGGTCGTTAGTTTTTATATATCTGTGATGTTCTGAGTAACATTGTCTCATAATCTTCCTGTTTGACCTACATATTGCTTATTGCATGTGTTGCACTTTAGGCTGTATATTCCACTGTGTGTGTAGATGTCTTGATTTCTATTGTAGGTCTGTAGGAGTCTTTGTGTTGTATTGCTAACTCGGTATGTAATATGTAAGTTGGTGTTCTTAAAGATATTGGTGATTTTCTTGATTATGGGTCTATGGTACTCAAAGATTATCCATTTTTTTTAGTTTGTTGTGTTTGTGGATTTCTTTGTGTTTTGTTTTGGTTTTTATTGATGATTTGTGTGTTTAGTTTGTCTATAGTTGCCGTTGTGTAACCATTCTTTTTGGCTATTTGGTAAATCGTATTCATTTCTTGTTCTTTGTATTCTTGTGTGATCGGTAATTGGTGTACTCTATTTAGCAGGGATCGATAAGCTGCCATTTTGTGTTCTATAGGGTGGTTGGACTTATAATGTATGGTTGTGTCTGTAGTTGTAGGTTTTCTATATATGTTCATTGCTAGTTAATTATGTTTTCTGATAATTGAAAGATCGAGAAAGTTTATGGTGTTATTTATTTCTGTTGTTGGCTTAAATTGCAGATATTTATGTTTATTCTTCATGTAATTTGATATTTCTACGATGTTGGTTCTAGTGTTATCATAGATTATTAGTATATCATCAACGTATCTGTTAAATAAACGGATAATATTGCTATCTAAAATATTCTTTATGATGTTTTGTTCATGGTGTTGTAGAAAACTTTCTGCTATTAAACCTGATATGGGAGATCCCATTGCAACTCCTTTGTTAGGTTGGTAGAATTTGTTGTTGAACTGTAAGTAGTTTTGTTGTAATATGGTTTTCAAAAGTATACATGTTTGGTCTATTGTGTTATCAATCTTTTTGTCGGTTAGAAGTTTTTTCGTGAAGTTTATGGTTTCTTTTATGGGTATGTTTACATAAAGGTCTTTAATGTCAAATGTAATTAGTCTGTCGGATTCTGTAATTTGTAGTTTATTCAAGTCGTGTGCTAAATGTGTTGAGTTATAAGTGACGTAAATATTGTGCAGCTGTAGTGTGTCCGTAAGCCATTTATTTAAAAACTTCGCTACCTTTTATGTTGGTGCGTGAATTTTATTAACTACAGGTCTGATGGGCTCATTGTCTTTATGAATTTTAATTTGTGCTTTTAAATTAGGAGGTTGTGGTTTTATTTGGGTAAGGTATTTCTTACATTGTTTATCAAATAATGTGTTACATTTAACGATAGTTTGTTGTATTTGTTTTTGGTATTTATCAGTGGGATCATTTTGCATTTGTGTCAAGTGGTTTTCTTTAAGGGAATCTTCTACTTTTTGTGTGTAAGTGTCCTTTTTCATAATCACTATTGATTTTCCTTTGTCTGCTTTTGTGATGATAAGGTTATTCTGTGATAGTTTTGTGCGTATTTGTTTTATGATATAAAGTTGTCTTTTGTGTAGTGTATTGTTTACGTTAGTGTTTTGTATTTGTTTTAGTTTTTTACATGCAAGGAAGCAACTCGAAGCTGGACTTTCTTCCAAACAGCGTTACATATTGCAGTGTAAGAATCGCAAAAGCCACGCCGTAATTATCACTCCACTTTGTTCACCTGCTTTGTTTCTTGACACAGATGACGATGATGATGACGATGACGACGAAGCCCCTGGCCAACTGCCTGTAGCGTCTGCCACACCTGTTGCCCAGACATCAACACAGCTGGGTGCGGTGGTGCCTCAGCAGGCCGCAAAGCCGATCAGTAACTTAGCAGCTGCAGACTTCTCTTCTGTCGACTACCCAGGCCCTGGTGAGACACTGTCTGCAGTAGCTGATTCCTCCGGAACTAACTCCGATTCCGCAGCTGTTCCCGTCTACGATGACTTAAGTCCAGAAGAGCAGGCAGCCGGTACTCTTTCACAACCCGACGACAATGCTGCTGCAGGATTCGACTCTAGTCTTGACAATACTGACACACTAAAACCGGAAGCTGTTCCAGCAGGCGGTACTGGTACGTCTGATGACGATGACGATGATGATGACGACGATGACGACATCGATGTTAGTTTAGACGAAGATGATGATGATGACGATGACGACGAGGACGATGACGAAGATGACGATGATGACGATGAAGACGAAATCGAGGATGTTGTTGGTGATGATGTCATTGAAGCTAAGAGATCACGTGAGTCTTCCGAAAATAATCATCTCATAAGATAATTAATTGTCATTTTCGGATTATTTGCCGAGTAAGAAGCAGAGGCTGGAATTATTTATTTAAATTATATGAAGAGTAAGAGCGTCCCGATTCAAAATTTTAAACACTGAAGTAATTTTTATGCTGAATGAAATGTGTGTGATGTACAAAATGTGAAGACACATGACATGCGGTGTTTGGTGTGTGGATATTAAAAGAACACTCATAATGAGCATAGTGCATCAAACTATGAAAATATAGAAACTGAAAAGTTTATAGACCGTAATGATGTTTTCGAACATTCATTAATTTTAAACTTATTCTCTCTGTGAGATTTGGAAGCTTTAATATGATGGTGTATTCTACAAAATGTGAAATTTATCTGGGTAATTTTTGTTTAAAAATTTCTCATTAAGTTGATGACGTAGAGTTTAGATATATACTATATAGGCCTATATTTATAATTATTTATATAATCTCTTGTTTAAGCCTGTCTTTTTGATACCTCAGTGCTTTTCTAACATAGTATGTATACGTAGTTGCATATACAAAAGACAGTTAAATTCCGGTAAATGTCACGTTGTAAACTATTCATTATCATGATTGTTGTGACAATTGAACTCAGGGATGAAGTCATTGTGTATGTATATATAAATTACTGTGAACCAAAAATATGTAATACATAATTCATTTTATTTTTTGAACTATTTTTTCTGCAAATGACATTTATTATTTATAACGTTATAAATTGTGTGCCACGCTGATGAAATTATTTATGACGTTCGTAGCTGATCATGAATGCTTCCCACAAGCAGCGTGACATCTACTCATCCCAACATTATACTTCCATACATTTTCTGAAAATTTAACAAATGGCGAATCTCCTTGCGCATTCTTGCAAAATAATCTATTAACTTAAATTTTGTATAAGACGCTTTATGAAAATTTAAAAAAATGACTAACCCAGTCTAGTACACATGGGGGTCCATATCTTCCTTGAAACTTCTTTGCACTACACACCAACATTAAAAATAATTATCACAAGTCATGCAACATATATAATTTCTGATAAACAAATTGTCTACATATGTAACCAAACACAAGTATCATGTTGAAGACTTTAGTAACCGAATTATTTCCCGGATGAAATCACGTCGGAGAAACTTCTAGACACGCTAAAGCCTTAAGAGAGTTCTTTCTTTCAATGTACACAGTAAACAATATTTCTCATATAGTCTTTTTTTCAATTTAAAATTCACGCACCAGTCAGAAACGTTTCTTCCTCTCAACAAAACATTTGAAATTTTTAAGGAAGAAAAAATAATTTTCAGACAGAACTTCTAGACACATTTCTAATCTTAAATTGATAAAGTAGGTACAAAACCCCTTAGCATTATTTAGAACAAAAATTAGTTTAATGAAATTAGAAGGCTATATTTTGAATTCTTCAGAACTTCAGGATAAAGAAGACAGGCCTTTATATTTTTATACTGTCCGTAACTTTTTAAGTTAAGGAAAACAATATAAACACATACTACACTCAGTGGCATGTTTTTCATACGTAATTGCCAATATCATCATCCCAGAAGCTAGAATTATTTTATGGGCTTGCGTAATGATGAACACGCACGGTGCCTCCTATAAATATTTTTCAGTGACTCTGATGTTCAACTTAAATATCTGAAACAAGTCATTTTAAAGTTGAACACTCTTACTTTAAGATACTTACAAGTGGGAATTTTGTTTTTAAAGATTTGAAGTTAGAATACATTCACTCAGATTGCAGTAACTGAAAAAATTAAAAGGAAATTAGAAAATTAAACGGAAATTTAAAAAACACAGTTACTGTGTACACTGAGGCTTCCATTAAACTGAACTCTGATAGATATCACGAAGATCAAATGAAGCGGACATTTTCGCTTTCAAATATTATATTATTTTTTAAATAATATACAATAATACACGGCATATATTCGTCAAACACATACTTCACTAGCATGGTTTATATTTGGCCTATAAAAACACGATGAAGTAAACGATTTCTCGGTGTACAGTTAGGAACGAGTTTTCTTCACTGAACTGCTAACCCAATTCAACTACTATGGAATGAATCCCAAACCGGTAGACTCACATTCTTCAAACCAATGTAACGTCTTCACGATCTCTAAGCTGTGATTAAAATGTGTTCCATCAAAGCTTTCTCTGTGACGTAGGAAACTATTTTGGGATGATTTATTATTAGATACATAAAGAAATTCATGGAGAAACCCCTTTTATGAAATTAATAAACAGTTGTTAGGTAGTCAAGAAGTCTGCTGCCTTTTATGAAGCCCGAAGATTCATTGCCACATTTACAAAGACGTGCTATAGGACCATACGCCGATTCCAGTGACCGTGCGGTCTAAGGCGTGGGTCTGCGGCCGCTCGCTTACTAGGATTGTGGGTTCGAATCCCACCGGGGGCATGGTCTCTTGTGAGTGTTGTGTGTTGTCAGGTAGAGGTCTCTGCGACGAGCTGGTCCCTCGTCCAGAGGAGTCCTACCGAATGTGGTGTGTCTAAAAAAAAAGTATGATCGTGAAGCCTCGAAAAATGAGGTGGCCTAGGCCCCCAAGGGGCTGTCGAGCCACTGAAAAAAAAGGACCATACACCGACCCAAATTAATCCAGCTAGTAACTTCACTCCTTGTCTCTTTAAGGCCAATATTAATGTTATCCCTCATCTACACCTAAGTTTCCAAGGCGGTCTCATAGCTTCAACTTTTGGGATTTCATTTGTGCATGCAGTTCTCATCTCTGCCTTTCGTACAACATTCCATACCCAGCCCATCCTCCATGATTGGACCATGTTAATAATATTAGAAGTAAAAAGTTTGTAGTTTCTGCACAGAGAAATCCTTGGTTGAACAAATAATAATATGCGTAATAAAAGTTCGAAGTTACTAACCAAATTGCAATACATTATACGCACCTAAACAGTGAAAGCTTTAACTAACCAACCAATGAATCAGCTAACAACATGCATGACGAAACTAACTGAGGCTTATATTACTAATGTAGACAAGGACATGTGACATAATTCATTCAGACTTGATGGCCGACGGGACAAGTATTCTTCGCAGCTTTGTGGTATAGTATGCATGCTGCATGTTGTCTGTTAATACTCTGTATGAATTCAATTCCGGCTGTGTCCAATTGAGTAGCGCACTCATATTCGAAATGAGGTCTAAGTGACTCTGAGCACTACAAGTAGTTTTATTTGCACCAACGCTACAAGAAGTGGAGAACCTCAAGTTACATTGATGTTCCGGATTTTTGCTGACATTTATATGTTAACAGAAACTGTAAAGAGAAAACAGTGACATATTTTAAATAGAGACTTTATAGATTAAAGTGCATTCAAATATAATTAAAGAAAGCTTACCGGGGAATCTGACCCTGCATTCGATTCGAAATTCCCACAAATGTTACATGCAGAGTCATGACTCCCATAGCTCTTACTTGTTTCTTCATGCATATTTCAGAAGTATGAAATGACGTTTCAAAATCTAGCCAGCAGTGGTTCTTACACTACGGGACTTAATGACTCAACCAGGATGAGAATTCCAGTAGAATTTAAGTTCTTAAACCTACCGTTACCTCTAAGTGATTTTGGCCGCATTCAAAATCTGAGTCCTAAATAATTACATAATTTGATCAAAATTACTTATTAATTACATACTTTGATTTTTGATCAAAGTGTAGAATAGTTATTTCTAATTGTATTCCAGTCCTTCACCGATATATCTCTGTTCCAATAACTCGCTTTTGAATAGGCCTACGTAATCTAAAACCTTGTACGTCATTTCGTATTTTCGTGGTTTATTAACCACTGCTTCCATTTGATAACATAAGTCAGAACAGAAAGGAACTAGAGCTAATATAACACTCTAAGAAGTGACGTTCGTATATATTACATTTAAACTATCAGGTTCTACCTCATAGGAGAAAAAAAACCTGTGCGTTTTGAAAACCGCAGGGTAAATTACGTTTATGGAAGTAATTGGTATTTATTCATGAGAATAATAAGAAGCGCATAAATATACCGCGTGTCAAAATGTAGAACTCAGTAATGTTATAACAGGTGGTGCATAGATTTGCCACTGGGGCTCACCAATGTCTAAATGTATAAGAATGGAATTAGAGCATATGTCCACAATTTGACACAGTCTGCTTTGAAATCAGATCATTTGTATAAAACTGCGAGTTACCCTTATGCAACAAAATCCTAAGGTAGGTAAGCCTTGTCGGTTCATTGATCCTTTGTGGCAGTGCAGTGGTGAGTACGCAAATCTTACATCCTGGATTAAGACTTTCCTTGAATAACTTGTGGTGCTATTGCAGGGAGAAGTGTTTGACTTTCTGTATTTGTATCCAACAGATATAGAACGGATTGTGGTAAACATTCCATAAAGGTGCTCAGAATAAACGCATTTGTCGGACACCTTGGTATTTGTAAACATGGAAACCCCTAATTTCGTGACAGGGGCATCAAGTAAAAAGAAAAAGAATAGAAATTTAACTTCACGTTGCTAAAGAACGTTTCCTAGACACAGAACCTAAACCACTTCAAATAGCAAGTAAAAGTGTATAAATTGATTATCAAGTCCAATCTTCAAGCCACAGCTTGCGTGGCGATCTGCATAATACGCTCTATGTGGGGTTAGAGGAATAGCATTGTTTTAGAAGGTAGTTGGTGGCTGAAACTCATCAAAATTATGTTCAGAAATCCTGTTCCTACCGCACAAAATACACAACGAATTTGCATCGCAAAGACAGATCTGTAATTTCTCTTCATGGAAACAGTCTCTGATTATTCTCAGAACTTTACGAAACGTGTCAATACACTATGTGAGAAAAATGCAGAATATTTTCTCATAATATTACAACAGATTATGCCTGAAATATTATAAACGAAGTTCTTTAAGTTATAAATATACGCTCTGTCTGTACGTAAAGCATAGCAACAAGTAATCATATCCCCATTCTTCAATTAAACGATATCTCTAGTCTAGACTTGTGGTTTAATAGTTTCTCACACTCCAAAAGCATGTAAAATGATTATGATCCTTACAATTATCATCTAAATTTGAAATAAATTTTCAGTAGATATTTTAAAAATTTTATAAGTAACAAACGTGAATAATTTCTCCGTTATGTTTCTTGTTTTCACAATTTGAAATGAAAATGGTCAATTTTGCTTTGTTAAGACAAGGCACGAGGTTGTCTGTACTCTAGCTCTGTAGATGTGTGAATGTGTGCCCCATGCATTATATGGCTAGACGGGAAGGTATTGAGTGTATGATTTTAGACAGTCATTTGTACTAAAAAGTGGACTTCTTAAGGGTGCGGTGTTGATATTAAAAGTGTACTGGATATCCATTATTTCGCTGTGCACCACATAAAATAAACTTTAAAAGAGATACTCAATTCCGAGTATATACCGGGCAAACAAGTCTTCATATTTCACATCTATAGAGGTATAGAGGATAATGCCACATGTTCTGGTGATCGATTACTTCCTGTGTTCTTATATTCGTATACGTAATTTTGAGGCAGTAATAATCTCAAGGCTTTCCTTAGCTGGTATACGCCGGTATGCACACCAACGAACACTTAAAATTCGCGCATGTGCCTATGCAGAATACGTTTTAACCTTAAAGCACCAGCAAATATTATACTTTAGGGGCAGAAGCGTATTTTGCGTAGACTGAAAGACAGCACAAAGTGTGTCTTAAAGTAAAAAGGTTCAGGATGTGGACTGGATTCATGTGGCTCAGGATAGGGTCAAAAGTCAGAATCGTGTTAACACGATAATGAGCTTTCCGATTCTATAAAATGTGGGGAATGTCTTGACTAACTGAGTGAGTATCAGCTTCTCACTAAGAACTGAACTGTATCTGTCATGTAAATTGTTTACACACAAAAGTCTTTAATTACATTTAGAAGGCTGTATTTCTTCTTGAAACAAATACGTATAGTCTGAAGTGTTACCTAGTTTTGTAATTCTGATCACGACTCCCTCTATCAGAAACTTTGCTGCATCTTCATATCGCCAATAATTACTACTACTTCTGTTAAGCAGCCAAACGTTAAAGTATTTCACCGTCTATTGTGCAGTTTTCTCACGATATTAAAGCTCTGAGCATGATCACGGATTTCAGTTTCTCTGCATTGACCTAGAGAACTAAAAACCTAGCTCCGTAATCATTCTTCTCCCGGAAATACATAAAAGGGTTAGGTTGCGCGTCAGCTAGGTCAAGGTAATTCCGCGCCTTTAGGGCAAACTTCTCAGAAAGAAGATCGTCGACCTGTTCATCAGAGTTACATACAATTTACTTTTATAAGTGTTCAAAAATTTAGATAAAAATTCGGTAGTTCAGAATGAGTGTAAGTCATTACTTTTACAGTGCAAATACTTCCATAGTTCTCATAGCATACTAATATGCCAGATTAATCCATTCAGTCTATTTTCCCCAAGTTTTGTTTAATTTTTTTGTGCGCTATATATATGAATATTGAAGAATAATTTGTTATTAGGCCTTTACGTAGAGTTAATGTTCGGACTGATGTTTGAGCATTAATAATGCAGTGGTAACTATGAGAACCATTGGCCCCAACGGCATAAAACTTGATAGTTTCCCATGACAAGAATTTACAATTTTATTTGCTTCACAAAATAAATGTGATTATTGTTTTAAACGTCTCCACTGTGATCAATATTGCTAAGACAGGATTTATTTCCTTGGAGGTATGAAAAGAATATTTGCATACAGTGGTTTTTCATCAGGAATTATTACTTTTCGCAGGAAGTATCTGGCTGTGATGGCATGTAATGTGTTGGAGACAATTTGATATATCATAGTTCTCTTGACACTTGAAGCAAACGAATTTTCTTGTGTTTCTCTTTAATTTTGAAATTGATTGTTGCCATTAATGTGTATAAAATTATAATATTGATATTCATTTTCTCTGTTTCGTGGAGTGTCTGTAAATTTTATATTTTTAATCTTTACAATATGACTTAGTAAATATCAAGTTTACTTCCCTCAAATTTTGTTTGTCGATGAGCCTAAATCTTGTCGTGGCATATTTCAGAGTGCTACCTTAGTATATCCTATGGAAAGCCTTCACTTTAAAACATTTGTGGAACATACCATAGTCTCATTCAGAGACAACCTCACGGCATGTCATTTTGCGGATGATGAAATAAGCTGTGTGTGTCACAGCCGTAAGTCAAAAGAAGAGATACAGGTTGTCCGTGAATATTGGGCACAAATTGAAAGAATAACTAATGCAATGGTGTTTCCTTGCCAATTTCATTTTTCATTGACAAATTTGAATTTCTCTGTGTAACAGGATATTTATCTCGTATCTTTTATCATTACTACTTTTTCCTGTATTATGGGTTTAAGAATACTTAAAAGAATGCTTACACAAGTTTCTGGAGTTGTTCCTGTATATGCCATGAAGAAATACGTGAGAGTGGTGGTGTAGATTTACTCATCCTTAATCTTCACTCTTCGGCCGTTTTACCCCGGGGAAAGAGCATCTGGTAACCATTGACTAGTAGGCTTGAGAGGGTCTGGACCATATGAAGAAGAGAGAAATCTCGTGCCCGAGCCGGGTAGGCTTAAATAATTTTGTACATCTACAAATGGAAGGACGTCCTTCCCGGGCCGTGAGATATGCAGTAGGAAGAAGCTGTTATAAAGTGCTGCTCTACTAACATTTCACATGATTCAATACGTACATCACATCTCTGGAAATGTCACATCGCAATTTGTTCTCATATTCTCCAATCTAACCCACCTCGTCGGCCAGTTTACCCCAAAAGTGTAATTTCAAGTTAATTCTAAAAAAAAAGACTATCTCCACCGCAATTCTGAGCCATTTCAACAGAAATATTGCAGAATGTGCATTCTGTAGTATGGTTGGTGAGACTGCTGCAATATTCTCGAATAACTTGATGGTTTATTGTCATTGCTGTTAACATTTTATCCTTACAAGTATCCATTCTACTGCAGGGCATTTCTTAAAGCAAATTGTGCCTAATGAAATAAGGAAATTGCTCCATTCTTACGTCCCACATCTTGTCATTAAATACCGGTATACAAAAGCCGTAGATTTTCTCAAGACACAAGAATACAATCAACTGAGCGTGATACTTTGATAAGCTGTTTTCAAGAAGTTTTCTAACACACGTTTTGGACAAGGTTGAAAAACTTATGAGACAGAAACAGGCAGAATACAAAAATATTCGTGAGCTTTTCATTTAAAGTTATGGCCAAAGTAACCCGAAAATATCTCAGGCGCTTGTTACACTAATAACTGAAATAAGGCCAATCAAATTCCGTTCGACACAAATGCCACAGATCCTAAGTTGTCGAAGGGACGGACACGAACATTCCCCGTCCTCAAAATGCTTTCAATGCTTCAACTTATAGCGTCTAAGCTAAATATATGTAAAAAACGTGGAAAAGGATTATTTTTTATTTTGATTACACTAGAGCTTATTTGTTGGATAAAGTCGGAAATTATTTTTCTTTCTAATTCATTAAATATTTAACATATTACAGAATGTAATCTTTAAAATTTGTAGATTTTAAGTACGTCTGTATTTTGTACTGTGCTATTTCTAAGTCGTTCGGGAACTTTTACTGAAGACTCCCAATACGAAATAACATTGAAATCAGTTTACAATTCTACACATAAATTAACCCCGACTCATACGAATGGACACACATTACGTCCCGACTGTGTGTTTATTTTACGCCATTTGAACAAGAAGACGATTATAGAGGAACAGATTATAGAGGAACTTTTCTAAGGATCAGAAGCTCAGCCAATTATTCTTAAAGAAAGCATTATGGATATTTCAGAATATTTCCCTTAAGAGAGTAGTAATAAACATGAAACAGAGAAACGTTCATTATGAAGAAACGCCTTTTGTTTAATATTAATAGAAATTAATAACTCCAAAATAATTAAAGCATACAAAATTATGTAAGATTTGTATGTATGTTTGTATGCCAGAGAGGCGGAAACAGATATAGAGAGAGGCGATAAAGGAAAACTGAACAAACTGAACACCAAGGAAGTGGAAGTGGAACGTATTTTTATAGAGGTATGAGATGGCTTCAGTTGGCCAACATAAGGTCTGGTGTCTAGCGATTATTGTGGTACGGTCGTGCGTTAAAGGAAAATGTGTTGATTTGCATGTAACAAGTAACTCCGTAAACTTGTTTTCACATATCGTGGCACTATCTACATGGCGAGTGGTGTGAACGAAGGAAGGATAAGAAATGGGGCAGACTGGTTGTGGCAGATAGTAACGCCCGTTGACACAGATTCCATCGTCTTCTACGTGGATGTTCTCATTTACCAGCTCCCTCTTAGCATGCACTGCATGGCTAAGCAGCCATGTACCGTTGCTCAGCTTTTTGTGTGTACGTTCATGTAGGCTAGAGTGTGGCTTGTCAAGGTTATTTAGTGATGAATGAACCTCTTTCAACCGACCTTAACCCGTGTGCGCTACCGCCACATGACATCTTGGACGGGTAAAGAAGTGATCGACTTGTCAGCGTCTGTGCTCGGAGTCTGCAATCAATGCACTGGCTCCAGTTTAACTTAGGATCGTCTTTTTTTTTCTGCATTGCGTGTAGCTTTGAATAACGCAAGTTTATTGTTAGGCTCTAACAACCATTCTACATCTTGCAACCAATCATGAGTCATAAGCGTTTCGACGCTCAATTCCCACCATCATTAGACTATATTACATACTTAACACGTATTTGTTAATTTTGCTTTTACATTATCAGTTGTAAGATAGATAGCCAATTGATGACGGGCATTAAGTGTGGAAATTTGTGTGACTGGTGAATGTTTATAAGTCGCAGAAACTTTGTCTTTTATTACGTCACATCAAAATTACAAATCACGGAGGCTGTTAGTTTATTACCATCCTGGTGTCCAGGTCAGAGAATCTACACTCTTTTACGCGTTCATGGTTTTGAGCTTAACAGCACCTAGTCAGCCACTCATTACACATAAGTTTAAAGCGGAGGACCTGTTATGAGGCGACCTATTCGGAGCAGATATCCGCGTGTTTCACCTAGGAAGGATTTGTTGTGGGAGTTTTACACTAAAATCGTCGAAGGGAATTTACTTTTAGATTTAGATTTTTTCAGACTACGTAAATCATAAATCATTATTTCTCGCACTATATTGAAGGTAGCTCAACACAAAGTGAAACTAAGTTTGAAATAAAATTTGTCGATTATACTTATTAATAGGACATACACACGTATATTTTATCATATACAGAGTGAACAAAAAATGCACGGCCAAACCATCAGAAGATGAATTTGCACCACAATACAAGAAAAAGAAGCATGATATGAACACAGGCCTTCTGAAGCGTGATGTTCGAGTTATGGCTCCTGACGATTAAATAAAATGTTAAACGTGTCCACCTTGGGTTTCTATGCAGGCATGGAAGGAGACAGACTTCTGGGACACTACTTTCTTCCACCTCTTCTGACTGGGGCTGTTTACCACTATTTCCTAACAAAGGTCCTTCCATAGCTGTTACAAGATGTGGATCTGCAGACTTAGGATTCCTTCATGGTCTACCATGATGGTGCTCCACCATATTTGCTTCTTACACTTTGGGAATTCTTTAACAGCATGTTTCCGGAACAATGGGTAGGACGAGGTGGACCAACAGCATTGCCTGCTCGTTCCCATGATTTCAACCACTTAGACTTTTATCTGTCGGGATATTTAAAGTCTACTGTGTATGCTAAAGAAGTCAGTGACGTCCAGGACTTGCAACAACGAATACAGAATGGATTTGAGGTGATTCGTACGACACCTGGAATTTTCTAGCGAGTCAGGTAATTGCTGTACAGACATGCAACATCGTGCGTTGAAGCTCAAAGTGGACAATTTGAGCATTTTCGTCAATCTGCAACAGACCGTAACTCGAAAACCATGCTTCAGAAGGTACATGTACATAAACTATTTTTATTGTAATGTAGACTCACCTTCTATAATTTTGGCCTTGCATTTTTCATTCACTCTGTATTAGGTTCTGTGATTGAATTTTCTGTATATTAGCGCAATGGGAAATAACCTATATGAAAACAGGTAACATTAAATACAACAAGAACAATTTACAGTGCTTATTGATGATTATTTACATTTTGGACTTCTCTCAGACAATATTTCAAGCCATAAACATGAGCCGCTTGTAATAAATGAAGAAGCATTCCGTGTTACTTAACATTTAGTTACAGAGAAATCACATTGGTTTTGTTACCTAACATATGGAGGTTAATATCACGATTGAAGGTCGAAGACAGTATTCCTGGTTTTATTCAGTCTCCCGAGACAAACTCCCAGTGAGTACCTTAAATTATTCCACGACCGACCAATTCTTTTAATATTCGTTCCAATTCATTTTTCATGGTCCTCTCAATAGACGCTGTTTACTCTTAGCAAATGAACGCGTCGTTAAACAAATGAACAACTAAAAGAGTGAAGTAAAATACGGCTTTTTTTAAAACTGTTTGAAAATCATTGAAGTGCCAAGGTCGTGCAAAGAAAGGAGCGGGTCTTTGTCAGCTGCCAGGACATTGACCGTAAGCCAGCTCTGTGACCCCGATCCTCGTTACACTGCGGCATTTGTCGTTTAATAGCGTGCTACCTCATCACACCAAACACACAGGAAGTAAAAGAGGTTAATATTTGTTTTAGGTCAGTACGATGGTCACTACCGTGATTCCTTCAAGGAATATGCCAGAGAAGGTTGTGCGGCCCGGCATGTCTCTTACACTGTGATTTAAAATTGTACTTTTGCGTGTAAAAGAGGTCCGTGTACTACAGTCTAAGAGCGTTCAATTCATTATTTTATATATATACATCGGTATTTGATGTAGTTGCCAATTGGAAGACTTAGGAGTAGATGGGAGGATAATATTAGAGAGATTTATCTTTTCTCAAAAACGTCCAGATGCCCTCTGGGGCCTACCCAGGCTACTGTGCAATGGGCAACGGGGACTTTTTTCACCGGGGGTAAAGCGGCCGGGGCGTGAGACTGACCATTCACCTTCAACTAGCGTCGAGGTTAAGAATGAGCGGAACTATACCTTCACTCCCTCTACATGTCTTTCATAGAATGTGTATAGAGACAACTATAATTTATCTTCAAGAAACGAGAAAAGACTGGGTTGATCTGGCTCAGGATAGGGACAAGTGGTGGGCTCTTATGAACACTGTACTGAACCTTCGAGTTCCATAAAACGCGGAACAATTTTTAAATAGCTGAGGAGCTCTTAGCATCTCAAGAAGACCCTTGCTCCATGCAGTTAGTTATTTGTAGTATTTTGAGGTGAAAAATTATTGAAAAATTTTGTTGCGCCTTCAGAAAATAACGTATGGTCTGGGTGGTTTCCTTGCAGCATTTTAAAAGTGGACAAAATTCAGTGTCTCTTTAGCTTTTAGATCTACTAATAGCGGTGATGGTCACCTAAATACATCTTCAATTAGTTTTTATATTTGTGTGATTATCGGTTGAGTACGCCCTTGAAACCCCTGTTCTATTCGAATATACCTCCAAAGTTTGGCACCATTTTCAAGTGTGTGTTTGTCACCTTATAAGCTCTACCTTCTAGGGCCTATGTAATTTGCATATGTGGATATGACCTATCGTGTTATTACCAGGGGCGACTCGTCCGTAAGGCCGGCAGGCCCCTCCCAGAGAGTTTGAGAAAAATTAAACTAAATATCTAAATAGAAGTTTTCGTTGGGAGATACATTCTTTAAAAGAATGTGAATGAAATCATTTTAAATTCAAATATTTGCAAAGACTCTTTAAGTGCTGCGGAAAGCGAGCGGGCTGTGCCCTACCCAGAAGTTGCGCGTTGGGTCAGCGCATCTAGGACGAGTGTTGGGAAAACAGCAGCAGCTAGGTCGCGGGCCGGGCTGCGGTCATTGCAGAGAGAGGGTTTAAAAGGGGACTTCATATATGTGTACTTTTTCTAAAGTTTCAAACACTGGACTTATCATTTTTACCAAGCCGTTTTCGAAGCTGTATTTGTGCATGTTTTAATTTTAGTAGTTGCAATTTTAAGAAACCATGGACAAGAAGAGTGTAAAGTACTTACAGGGCATCAAGGTTTCGGAATTAACTCTCGCCGAGAAGATTGGGTTCAAGAATTTAGGCCGTGAAACTCCTGGTTCAGTTATTTCCTAGTCATCGTCAAGCAGAGTACAGAATTATACGAGAACATTTAAAGCTGCTATATAGGCCTCGCTAAACATAAGTGGTTGAGTAGATGTGCTGAAAGAAAGGCTCTATTAGGCCTTTTCATAATCATATGATAATCCTAGCCCCAGCCCTACAATAAGAAAGTCCCACGAGCCGCCACTCTTTATTACCGTAAACCAGAAGCTAAAGAAAAGTTAAAGTTATTTTAGTTTCTACAAAAATGACATTGACAAAAGTTGATTATTGATTAGTTTCGAAGATCAATTACCATTCATCATTTTAGGGCACTAAATTTTCACTCCAACCTCTCAAATTTATGAATCCGTCAAGTTGTCATTACTTATTTGTAGGATATTAAAGAGCATGAGGGAATGCAATGACAACGTTCATAAGAAATTTTGTGAAAATCTGTCAACTGGCTTAAAATTTGGAATACACACACAAGAGCGCGCATACACAGTGACAGCACGATCTCATTACTTTATTTTCTTAAGAAATTAAAGCAGGCTAGTAAAAACACATCCTTATTTCAGGCGCTGTATTTCCCTCAGTTTCATTAACGTGTGTCTCGTTTACTTTTATGAAGAGAGTTGCCAACTGCCACAAAAGAAACCGTGCACCGATGTAGTGTAGCCTTCTAATATTACAATGCTCTCCACTTCAGAATATGAACCGGTTAATCACGAAGATAGTGATCGCATGTGTGCCGAATTTTGTTTACCCACAGAAGCAGTGGTTCTGAAAAAAGATTATGTAATGACCGCATTGTCTAACCAAATTTGTCACAGTCACATACGAGCACGTCCAGTGAACAGCGTTCTAAGCGCGATCGCCTTCTTGCAGAGCGTCCATTAAAATTGCTCACGTAGTTCTTCTCTCTGCAGAAAATAAAAAACCGGAGAACCGATAAGCTAGTTGTCTTTAACTGTGATATTGGAGGATTTTAAGAATGACTGCTGATTCACTTAAAATTTCATTCATATCGAACAATTATAACTACAACTTTACATGAAAAGCTACGCGCTGTTCTGCGGGCATCTCGAGCGTTACTCCTTAAATACGTATCGGAGCTAAGAATATTTTGGACAAAAGCTGTAGAGAGAAATGGCCGATACTTCTATGTGCAAGATATTTCTTCCCCCGTTTTGGAGAGAATTGAATAAAAGCAAAAAATATATACGTACATTTTCGAACTCGTACATTGAATAATTTAATAACAATCATTTAAAATACTCATCTTCGCACAACGGGACGGGATCTTCTTTTTAACTACGTTGAAATCAGATTTGTGTCATTATCATTACTGTATCGTTCTGTCACAGCATGAATGTTAGGGATATATTAAATAGTTTATATATACATTCTCTCTTAATGTGTAGTAATGACAGTAAACTTAATCCTTAACACTGATTAATATCGATTTATTGTCCAGACAAACACAACTGGATAATTAATCGATATTGATTCACTAGCACAATGGGATGACGTTACCTATATTGACTTAACATTGATTGTTTATTCATCTGCAGTATATTATATTCTGTTATGTGTAACAAATAATTACGAACGTATCTTAAAGACAACTTTTCTATTGAATTTATTGCTAGTTCTCTGTTATTGCTGCTGTCGTTACTATGATTCCTCTTCATTGAAGTAAATACTTAAGAATACATAGCATCTGATCGATATAACCTTGATGTTTTGCATGGTAGTCACGTTTGCAGAAGGTTCCTTTCAAACAATGTTTCATGTGTATATATATATACATTTATATATAACATATACATAAGCTGTGTAGGCCGTTAACAATCTATCTCCTTATCAAATTTCACCTGCCCAGCTCCAATGGTTTATTATATATCGCCATCAAACGAAAAGCTAATGAAAATTTTTCCCACGGCCATCATCTAAATATTTTATATTCTACAATCATAATACCTTGATAAAAGTTGCACGTTCTTCCCGCCTAGCAAGTTCGTGCGACATCGGTTGCATTTATAACTGTGTGAAAGAAGTTATAGATTGCGGCGCTGGGGTGTCCTCCAGTGAAGTAATTTTCATATAATTTTTACGAATATCAGCAAAATGAAATTGGGACACAAACACACCATACTGTCCACACGTGGAGGTGTCCTCCAATGGCACAATTTTCATGAAAATTGGTCAATTGAATTTGGGACGTACACATACACACACCATTCTGACCACACGCGTGACCTCAAAAGCCTACTTCTTTCCTTTTTAGGAAAGAAAAGTAGGCTAGAATGTAACTTCTGTTTCCTTTGTCTTAACCGTGTCTATTTCCTGCACGCTACCCTGACGAAGCTGAAAGAAAGCAAAGAAATATTCCTTTCAAAACATCTTCTGTCCTAAGTGGTATGGGGGTTGTATGCATTTCAAAGAGCATTAATTGCTAAGTGTATAAAGGAATTAAAGGCTGGAGGAATTGCTTGCTAAGATTTGCGAGTCTGACTTCAGACGTTTACAAAGAAGTTGAATTTTTATAGAACTTACTCAACATGAACAGTCGTTTTCTGGCTTCTAGAGATTTTCGTCCAACGTAACGCAAAATGTCAGTAGCGTAAATGTAGTAGGCTTAAAGTTCTTTTGAGAGAAAGGCTAACAATGTCAAAAATGAGCTAGTCACACCACTTTAAGGCACTTCCGGGTGGAATCGATCTCTGAAATTCTGTACATATTTGAAAGGCCACAATCCCACAAAAAAAAAACTGCATGGGTTTAAATCACAGCGTCCTATATTTTATAAAATATTGTACATTTCGAAGCTTGTCTGAGAAAAAGAGTTAAATTACAAACACGTATGTTCTCAATAAACCATTAAAGAAACGTATTGCATATTCCTGACGTGGCTGTATTAGCTACAGGATGCCTGGAAGTCCGTTTGTACGCATGTAGCAAATATATAACTGCTTAGCACGTTTTCATAAATGTTATGTTGGGAAGTTTCACCAAAATTCGTCGACATAGGTCAAGTTTGGTTAAAATCGGCAATAAAAACAATGGACAGAATTCCGTTCGTCTGGGATATGACGCAATATAGTGGACACAACATAACGGCGCACATGCCCCAAGCGTGACTCTTCTTTCTTTCTTAGTCTTACCTCTTCTACCTACTCCTTGTAGGTGTAAGAGGGTGATTATTGCGCCTGAACACACTCAATGACACACACAAACTCACACACTCGGTAGGAATCCTCTGGACGAGGGATCGGCCCTTCCCAGAGACTTCTGACAACACACAACATTCACACGGGACAGACATCCATACCCCGGCGGGATTCGAACCCACAATCCCAGCAAGCAAGCTGCCATAGGCCTACGTCTTAGACCGCGCGGCCACCGGGATCGGTCGAGCGTAAATCGCTAACATTTATTACAGCTGAATAATTTTACCAAAATTTTGAAAATTCAGTGTGGTCCTGATGCCAGAAACAGATAAATCCTTTTAACTGCTTCGAACTTCCACTAAGAAACAAGTGTCGCAATTTGTTGTCCAAAACTGCCATGGATTTGGGTATTCTAAAATGAGTAATCATTGTAGTTATTTGAGTGAGCTTTGCTTAACGCAAAACTAAGGAGAATACTGAGCCCTTAAGGAAACTCGTTTTTGACTAACAGGAATATGTATTCATACTACTGTCGTATTAATGGTCAAGCAATTTCACTACTTCAGTACACTTCGTTTTAAGGAACCCCCTGAAAAAAAACGGGCGTTTTCGCTACCTCCTCTTTACAGTTTTAGCTACTCTGCATTGTGATACTGACAAGGAAAGCAATCATAGGCTCTCCTGGACGAAGTGGTAGCGTGAAAGTGCTTGTTGAATACATAAAGTTGACCTTTTACTGGTAAGAATAGACAAAGTATGACTGGTTGCGTGTGAATATGTGAGTGCAATGTCTGTCTACTAAAAGGGAAGGGTTCATCGTAGTGTCAGTTACTCATTTTAGTGAACAACTTTACGTCCGCGGGTCATCTGCAGAATAAGGAACTGAATGACTATCATTTCTCTTTCTTACATTAGTTAAGATTTCTTGCCTTATCAGTAATTGAACAGCCTGTTACGTTTACGCTGTATTGTTCAGCAATCCTGTTTTTTTTTAATTCTTAGAAACGCGGTTGAAAATAACATAACCTGTGCGATTTACCAGAATGTCAGAATTACATTGAAATTGCGAATTGATGAAGGCCAATTTGTGTCAGCGAAAACACATTCAAAACAATCAGTTTAGAAGTAGGCCTAATCATTAACTATTTTAAGCTTGCAGCTCATCTACGTAAGGTTTAGAATTCGTGTTTCATAACGAAGTAACGAGCTACTTAATTAACAAACTAACTCCAAGGAACAGAGTCCTTTTTGAGAAGCTAATATTTACTCAGCTATTTAAGAAATTATCCGCATTTTATGGAAATCGAAAGTTTATTACCGTGTGCACAGAAGCCCGCCACTTGTCCGTATCCTGAGGCAGAGTAATCAGTTCACCCCCTTCCCATTCTATTTATTTAAGCTTCATTTGAATATTATGCTCCTATCTACACCTAGATTTTTAAAGTGTTCTCTTTCCGTCAGGTTTTCCCACCAAAACCGTGTATACACGCTCTCCTCAACCCATACATGCCACATTTCCGCCCATCCCATTCTTCTTGATTTGATCACCCAATATTTGGTGAGGAGTATAGATCATGTAGCTCTTCATTATGCAATTTGTTACAGTCATCTGTTAGCTGGTCCTTCTTAGGCCCAAATACCTTCTCAGCGCCCTATTCTCGAACACTCTCAGCCTTACATTATTCCCTCGATGTGAAAGATCCTGTTTCATACCAATATGAAACAAAACACAAGACTATACTTCTATACATTTTAATCTTTATCCTTAGACAGCAAGCGGCTAGACTATTTTGGACCGAATGGTAGCAGGAGAATTTATTAGCTATCCTCTACTTGTAATTTTACTGCATTCTGTTGGCTAGATATCGCAGTGTTTACTTCCAGACCCCACTCCTTACTAGCGACTAATAAAGCGTCTGTGTTTTCCTTTACAAGATACTGTATGCATTTTCGATCAATGACACCTCTTTAATAATAGTTACGAAAACAGCGGACCTAATTATATTATGTAAATATTTTAAAGCCACATGACTCTCATAAATGCAACCTGTGGTCAAAGTAGGGTTACCGAATTTCAAAGCATTTGTAACATTACACAAATTCAGGTTCTTACAACGGTGATGTAGATTCAAGTCCTCTGGAATATGACTTAGTGTACACTGGTATTCAAGAAAAGAAGTTACGGAAGACCTTCCTATGACTATATTCAGGGCCCAAGAAGTCTGACGTTCTCCTGATATAACTGTTATCACTTATAACCGTTGGAAATAATTATTTACTTCATTTAGACTAATCGAAGTTAATTCTGGAATATAGCGATAGAGAATGCAGGTGTTAGGAGGGAGTCAGTAGCATCTGGTAGTTAACAGAAATTCATTATTTTAGCAGGGAGGAAGATGGGTTACAAGAGCAAAGAGTGAGAGAAATAGAGGTTAGCATAGATGCTGCATGTTAGTACAAAGGAGACTTTAGTTTTTCACACATTTGTCAATTTCAAATTTAATGGAGTTTTGGAGTTTGTTGGGTCAGTGAAAATTCGAGGGTTTGACACTTTTTCGAAATGTAAATCACGAGGGTTGGATACAGTGTTAGTAACGGTAGCACATTAAAATTGTCCGGTAGAAGACGCTCATACGGGGTTTACATACAGCGTGTTTCATAAATCCCTCCGGGATTTCGGAGGTCTGTAGCTCAGGAGCCAAACCACACATGGGGGATGAGAGCATGTCAGTGAAAAGAGTACATATCCAAGTTTTGAATCTACCTTACAAATGTTCAATATGTCCCTCTTTGGTGACTCGACAGACGTCAATCCTGTAATCTAGCTCCTGCCACACACGTTCCAACATATGAACGTCGATGGTAGTAACTGCATCCATATGCGACACATAAACAGCCAGTTTCCTCGAATTTTCTATACCAGTCTCTTACTGTTTTGTCCGTTGGTGGTTCTGTACGATACTTGGTTCGAAAACCACGTTGCACTGTTACAATTGACTGGGTTTTATCAAACTGCAGGACACAAAAAGCTTTCTGTTCACCTGAAAACGCCATGTTTGCACACCACTGCCTCCTAGCGGAGAAACGCGTAACTACGCCTTCGCATCTGTCACGAAAAAACTTTTACATTTCCTCTATCCGTTGGCATGCTTTTATCTCTTATATGTAGGTTTGCTAATGCACGGCCAAGCCTCTAAATCCTGGATGGACTTATGAAACACGCTGTATATTACGTTAAGGGATACCGCGTCAGTCATTGGAAACCAATGGGGAGTTAGAACACAAACTTTTAAAGTTTTAGACCTATTGGGGAATTGCTAAATTTACATATGACCAATCAGACTAGTTAGGAAAATTAGAGTAGGGAAGATTTTGAACAAGGGAACCAGGTTTGCTTACCATAACGAACGACGTACAAGTATTTCGGCTTTCTTAGAGGGAGGACGCGCGATTGCATCTCTCCTAAATTTCGGCTAAGAGCTACAGACAAAATTATTTAATTAGAAATTAATAAATTATCGCTACAGGATACAGTGATTAAATAAGTGTGTTAAATTGGAGTTAAGTGGTTTATACCAGTTTCGGAACATGCAAATGACTTTTAATTAACAAATCTGTGAAGTACAGTGACAACGCCAAACAATAAAGTGATCCGTGCTACGTTTATCGTATATCATCAAAACATGTAACAAGTTAGCACCCATTGAGTTATAATAAATCAAGCAAAAGATACTTCAGATTATTAAGAAAAACCTGAATCGTCTTAATGATTGTTCTTTGCTAATTTCCCGACACCCAAACCACGTTAATCCCTGTAAAGTAGGTTTCATGCAACCGACTGAGATAGTAAAGATGTGCTGGAAGGTTATACACTATTATTAAACGACTGTTTTGTTAAAGTTGTTCAGATTTCAGACAATGACGACGACAAAAATGATAATGATTTTGATGGCGATGATAATTATGGTAATGGTGGTAGACTGTGATATAAAACTTAAGAATGATGGAGATAAATCGAATGAAATGCTGCAGAACAAACTGCCCACACTTTTCCGTCCGTAAGCATGCTATTTTCTGAAGTCAAAATACGAGGTCTGTCCAAAAAGTATCCGACCTTGGGCCGGGAAAAAAAAGTTCTGTACCTGGGTGGTTACAATACCTAATCCCCTTCAAAGTAGGCCCCTTGTGACTCCACACACTTAGCCCAGCGGTCCTTCCATAGCTGGAAGCAATTCTGGAAGGCTTGTTTTGGAATGGTGTGCAGCTGCGCCGTCGCGTTCTGTATGATGTCCTCGCGGCTGTCAAAACGGGAGCCTTTTAGCGGTGTCTTCAATCTCGGGAACAGCCAGAAATCACAAGGAGCCATGTCAGGAGAGTAGGGAGCCTGGCGAACCTGCGGAATGCCGTGCTTAGCCAGGAAACCCTGGATCAGGTGTGATGAATGAGCTGGGGCATTGTCATGATGCAGCTGCCAGTTGCGTGCGTCCCACAGCTCCGGTCTCTTGCGCCGAACTGCATCACGAAGATGACGGAGGACTTCTTGGTAGTACTCCTTATTAACAGTTTGGCCTAGTGGTGCGTACTCATGATGCACAACACCCCGGTAATCGAAGAAAACAGTCAGTATCACCTTCACATTGCTCCGAACGTGTCGTGCTTTTTTGGGCCTCGGGGATATTGGATGCTTCCATTTTGACGACTGGACCTTGGTTTCCGGGTCATATCCGTACCCCCACGACTCGTCACCAGTGATCACAGTCTTCAGGAACTCAGGATCCCTGTTGGCGCACTCCAGCATGTCCTGCGCGACCTCAAGACGGAGTTGTTGCTGCTCCGGCGAAAGCAGCTTGGGCACAGATTTTGCCGCCACTCTTCGCATGCCCACATCCTCAGTTAAAATCGTGTTTGCGGAACCTCTGCTGATCCCAACCTCATCAGCAATTTCCCGGACGGTCAAACGACGGTCCTCCATGATCAATGTCCGCACTTTGTCAATGACATCAGCATTTCGGCTCGTTGACGGTCTCCCGGAACGCTGGTCACTGTCCGCCGACATGCGGCCATCTTTAAAGCGGTTGAACCACTCTTTAATTTGAGTGACCCCCATTGCATCATCACCGAAAGCCTGCTGAATTTTGCGGATTGTTTCCGCTTGGGTATCCCCAAGTTTCTGACAAAACTTGATGCAGTATCGCTGCTCCAAACATTCTGTCATCTTGAGCGAAACGAGAATGCGACGAACACGTGTTACACCACTTCGCTATCTGGCAGCGACAGACGCATCCGGCGGTGTTGCGAGGCAGCAAAAAATCACGCATGCGCATGTAAGTCCCTTCTACCACTACGCTCAGTTTCCCCACCCTTTCGCCATTACTTACCGAGGGAAAAAATATAGTCGGATACTTTTTGGACAGCCCTCGTATATTATTGTGTAGCATTACTAACGTGATTTTATGATATAAAGAATAATAACTTTAATAAACCGTTTCTTAGGTTTGAAGATTAGGCAGCAGTGTCACATGTAACGGGACTTCGCCCGCAAAACTTCTTAAAAACGCGACTTTGGCACCAGCATACCGAACATTGCATGTCTCTGTTGGTATTCAGTCTGTAATTACAGCGCTGAGCAATGTCGGTTCGACAAATATTGACATTTCAGCAACATCTACATTCGTCTAGGCGCATACAGTTCTGCCCCAAAACACCAGCGCCTTCGAAACGTGATTCAAATACTGCAAGAATCTGCTGAGTCCATTCTTACAAATTTCGTATAATGAAGTTAAACTGCGTTGAATGGCGTTTCGGAAGTGTGGATTGTCCCGTATACAAATGGCTTCATACGTGGTTCAGATATATTCTGTCGAGATGGAAGATGTTGCATAAGGAGAAATAGACTTAGAAATTTATAGTCCTTCACTTTATCTAGTATTACTGTGGTAGCCTAATATCGAAGTTAGGGTGGGCTGAGCGTGTAATTGCGTGAGAAACGCGTATACAGATTCTGTTTACAAACATCGTGGAAATCAGGTGTCTGGTGTATTTAGAAGGAAATAAAAAGATAATACTAAAGTTGATGGTGATTAAGTAAGGTGTTAGGCTTGGAACTGAAATATCTCAGGTCCATGTTCAATGCTGTCTTTGGTATTGGAAGCAATGGGAATTTCGATCCTGTTACCAGAGAGATATTTATTTCATTTTTTTACAAAAAATAATACACTCTATATCTTAAAATCTACGATCAGATAATTCTACACAAAGCCCCTTTAATGTCATATTCTTCAAATCATGTACTCTTTCCTTGGCAGAGCAAGGGGCATGTAATGCAATTCAAACCTATGTTTGGTTCAGAGATATGTGTTGTTTCATACAAGTACATGTCTGCAATATGGTGTTACTTTCTACAAAATTAATCCAAGTAGACAGGGAATTAATCTCACACATGCCTGGTCAACTAGGACCAGACAAAGATGAACTTTAAAAGCTACATAAATTTCTTGTGATTTAGGAACACCCTGATTCTGTAAAATACCAGGTTATGTATCATTAAATGACAAATAAGTAAACATTATGATTTCTTGGTAAAGGAGATGCAAACAATAAATATATCATGTGTTTAATGCCCCTCCCTCACAGCCACAGGTTATGTAATGAAAAAAGAAAAGATGGTGACTCTAAATGTTGAAATGAAAAGGATGTGGAAATAGTTGTGATCTTTACACAGGTTAAGTTATTATCCCAGAATTTGCCTTTAGAGACTAAAAGAAACTGGAAAACATCAGTCAGGACTTCCACATTATGAAGCGGGCATGGTGACCACGACATAACATTTAGTGGAGTTAAGGAATGTGTATCATATTTTGTAGCATTATCTCATTTTTCACCTGGGAGTAAGGAGAACATGAAAACTGTTAATGCACTGTATAATTGCAGAAATTATTTTAGGTATTATGTGATATTATTTTACTAGAAAACTATGCAAGGAACCAGTCATTGCCTGTTACAAAACACTTTTCTAAAATTTAAATGGAAATACAGAGGAGAATCATAGAGAACTTTAGTTAGGGTGAAGTTCTGCAACAGGTCCAGTACATTCTGAAAACTAGCTAGACTTGTTACCAGTCAGCTAATCTGTTCGATTTCAGCACTTGAGCCAGGCGTCACTTGAAGTATCAGTAAATCAGGTATTTATAACATCACAAATTATGGTATACTTTTGTCATATTATCAGCCATTTTGTTTGGTCACTATGTATGCCACTGTGATGTCTTTTACATGCATAGCACATATATATTTCTCACTGGGCTACAGGGCAAAAGAAGAAACAGATACCTAACTTGGAGACAGTGTTGCTATTATAGGAGCTCTGTTTCTGCTATGACACTGTCAGACTGCTTTCCAGCTGTATGGTATAATGACATGGCCATTTTGGAAGCCTGAATGTAGAACAGACTTCCGACAACCTTTTCAAGCAAATTACAATTACATTTATTTCTTTTTGAATTGCATATAAATTGAGTACATTTCTGTGCAAGAAAATATATAAAAAAATGTAACATGTTTATCTTTAATGCAAAATTTGAAGGTCCTTATTATCTTATGAAAAATATAAACTTGTCTAAAGGCAATTAGTGGAGACTGACCCAGACACAAAGTCAGTGTAAGCACTGGGATACATATCCCAGTGAGTCACCAAGTGCTGCAAGCTATTCTCTGCTGTTAAAACCAACTGTGCACAGCTTGCTGCAGTTTAGTAATTGACTGGACTGAACATACCTTTGAATGCCTTCATGATGATGGATTTCCTCTACTGTGATCATGGTGATGATACAAAGTGTCTGGTGAGTTTCTCTTCTACCTTGATGTCTGTTAATCATCCTTGGGTAGATCTATACTAAACATACCTTATTCATTACTTCCCTCTAAGTAGCTTCTTAATCATTCTATGTCATTAGTCATGGTCACACATTAAAAGAGCCAAATATTAATTTATGTATTTGTCTACTGTAAACAAATAGTAAACTCTTAAACAGCTAATAATCTTTTCTTCTGATTTAACATACATATGATTAATTCTTTCAGTGATTTAGGGTTGTTTCTCGTCTGATACACTCTATCTCATGAACTGGTAGTTGGTTTCTTAGTCTGAAATCTTATGTAGAGATGTTGTACCTTTACTGAGTCAGAACTTATATCAGTTTGTTGGGAAATTAAGCCCATATCTCTCATTATGCAAAATGTCTGGATTCAATTCACAGATTTACACAAAATATTTTTCACTTAACCAAAAACAGTAACCTACTTGTATGTCTACATTTATTTGACTAACAGAATTTTAATGTTTTAAAATGCTTTATGACTCTTAAATTTCTATCATGAATATCACATACACAAAGTCACTTGTAGAAATAAAGTTTGATCCCTTTTTCTGATCTTCACTCATGAAACACACGAAATACATACTTCAAAGCAACTCATGACTGTTACATTGCTCTTATGAATGAAAAAGAAGTATTAATCAGAAAGGAATGAAATAAGTTATTGATTTGACCTATGGCTGTACTCTTTATAAACATTGTTATGATACTGTTCACACATTTTGGTATGGTGCTTAAGTACAGATTCTTGATTTTTAATGATATTGTTCTCATGGTTGTGAAGGTTCCCTTGAGACCAGCAGTCACAATGCCGTTCCACCTATTTACATCACGAAGTACAATCGCTTTGTGGACAACATCTTGGAAAGAATAAATAGGATCCTGAGGAAGAACTATGACCCTGTCAATGTCCGTCTTCATAACAATAATAATAAGAAAAACAGTAACAGCAAGAACAATAACAGCAAGAAAAACAAGAAAAGGAGGAGACACCCAAATGCCAATAAGAATGGAAACAGGAGACCTAGTCAAAGGTCGGAGGACATCGCAAGATCAACCACGTAATACTAATGAGAATGATTGTTATGATTCTGAACACAGGCATAGATTTCCTTTTACTTTATTTCAAAACCTCATGTAAATTCACAGTAACAATACTGAGGCCTCTTAAGTTCCAGTTTACAATATCCTGGCATGTATTATGGTAATGCACTGTAAATTCACAAAACATAAATTTGTATATCAGCTGATGATAGTAAGTCTAAGACATTGTGACAATGAGTAGACTCATGAAGAAAGCATACAGTTGCAGTGTGATACAGTTACAGTTTACTTGAAAGAATGGTAAAAAGATATGACAAGTAATGAATAATGATCATTATCATTATAATCATCATGATACATCATGCAAGTAAAATTATTTTTAATGCATTTATTTCTTATGATTTCCTACATATATGTTGCAATTTGTGGATAAAATCGTTGATTAGACCACTGTTTCTATATGAGGTCTCTTTTCCTACCATACCACATGTGTTACGTTAGATTTTAAGTTCACTCTGTTATTCTGTTTTTGTGATTCTGGATAAGCTCACTGGACCAATTTTTGATCAGTGTTAAGCAAGGGCAGTTGAATTTAGTTTTCCTTTTCAGTCACTGTAAAATTTGTTTAGTTTATGTTAGCACTATTCCTTTAAAATTACTTCTCAAAAAATTGGCTTGTTCTATACAAAAATTTTACTCTTGACATAAGGAGAGTAGTTCTTTCATGTTGTGACAGGGTTGGCAATAGTATGAAGTTGTGGTAAAATACTGACCTATTCAGTGATCCCTATGTTTAAACATTCTGGTTTTTGGCTCAGAATGAATTTAATTTGTTTAAAATTGTATTTGATATTAATCAGTTTGCTGACAAGTCACAGTTTATTCCCTTTGCACTTTACAGTCTGGCATACAAAATTACATTTGATGTATCAACATCTTTTTAAAAAAGTGTTTGAGGCAGTAGTTCCAGGGATAGAAACCATAAAATTTTGTAATGTTTCCCGTATTGAACATTTGATGCCCATCATGAGTTGTCGCCATTTTGGATGTCTAAAACAGGAAGTAGCAATGAACCAACTAATGTTTACAATATTAACCTTCCATGGCACAGTGTTGGAGGAGAAATAGTAACTTATAACACTGGAAATCTCTTAGGGAGGCTGTAGAAGCAACAGTGAATGAGTCCCTGGCAGCCATCTCAGCACAGCTGATAGCCGAACATCCTACTGTGGAACATGTAACACTTGTCAGTATCAACTCTACTGATGCAGCTCTAACACATACTAATGCTGCTGGTGCAACCACAGAACTAGCAACAACAAAAAGGTCATCAGATGATGGAATGATCAGTCGAGCAAGGCCACAGCAGCAAAATCACCATAACAAAAACAGCAAAAAGAAAACAAAAAAAAACAAGGTACTTCAAATATATTCTTCAACTTGTTAGGCTCTGAGTTTAAAAGGGCTGCAGATCCAAAATAAAAGTATCTATATTTCAAAATGTTTACAAAATATTTTAAAAAGAATTTAACATGCATTTTCAGCTGTCAGGCACATACTTTCTAAATATGTCCATTTTATTGGCTTTGATGTACATTTTCTGCATGACAATTGCATGACAGAGCTCAACAGTAATAAAGATGCTGCATTGTCATAAATTTTATTGTTGAAAAGCTAATCAGCATAAGAAACAGGTTACATAGCACAGAGGCAAAAATTATTAACTATTTTTATTTTGTAAATATACGTAACATTGAAACATAGTGTCAAAGTTACACACCTTAATGAAATTTACATTTCCAGTCACATACTGATTTTTTTCTACAATAAGAAATTTAGGAATACAGTTCAGTTAGTCAAAAATTAGGATTTTCTTTTTCCCTAATGCCTTCTGCATTCATTGAACCTCACACCTTCCTCCTCAGTTGAATGATCCTAACAGTATTCGATTGACAATACAGACTGCCAGACTCTTCATTGTGCTACTTTGCCATTTCTTCACTGCTTTATATCAGGTTCAAATAGTCTCTTCAATATTTTGTTTTCAAATGCCAGTTACTGTTTCATAACCCTTTATGTGTACAACAAGTTTCTATAACCATAATCTTTTGTTTTGTAAGAATTTCTATTTGCTTAATGAATTCAATATGTTATACAGAACAAGGAAAGACAGCGCCCTGGTGCTAAAGCAACGTTATATGGTTTGTCTTCCATACGGCGGGAAGGTGATGTCACCGTTAACATGATGAGCACACACACAACTGTGAAAACAAAGTTTACAGTTGGGCCCCTGATCCTCAAAGTCGAGAGAGAGGTATGTATGCATAATAAGAAAAAATAAACATTAAAGACATGTATGTTAAAAAACAAATTGAAAATTAACTATGATACAATTTATATTCAGACCAGTTTGACAGAACATAATGCTTGGATGTCAAAGCCATGAAAATTATTGGACCAGCTATTTGTTTTCAGAATCTCAAGTCAAGGGGAAAGATGATAAACCACAAATGAAAAGCCTCATTCTGAACAGCCATATGTATCCCTTGTCTAAAGTGCTTTCCAAAGAAACTAAACTGCACTTATTTCTGAAATTTGGGAAATTGCAGATTCCCATATGCCTAAAATGTCAAATCCAGAACTTAAAAGACAGTTTCCTGTTGGTCCACTTACATTTGTCTTGTTTTGATAGGCAGGCTAAGTACACATTTTTGACCAAGTATGACACACATTTAGACACATTATGACACTTTCAGTAGATCTCCAGAACTATTCTGTGCCCAGACACAAGTGTCTTTCTCCCTTAGGGGACTTCTTATAATTGGTATTCCAGTAATGAAGGAATTGTAAACCAAATTTAAATTCTAGCTACCAAAATATGCATAAAATAAATAAATTACAAAAATGAACTACATTATGATTGAATGAAATAAACGTGCCTCACACTCCCCATATAATACTGCATTTATCAATCATAAAAGACATTTTAAGCAGGATCCTTCTAACATCCCCTCCCAACATACAGAATTATATTGTACTGCAAAGAATTTACAAAATTAAAGCAACAAACAATGTGAGGACAAGAACTTTATTCTGACCTCTGATACATATGTGGCACATAGGTTGCAAATGGTATTCATCAGACCTCCATGTAGTCACCGTTGACGTTTAAGCATTTCTCCCACTGTAGCACCAAAGCTTTAATGTTGGTGTAGAATAAATCAGTGTCAAGCAGTGGACAGCTTGCTTCACACTGGCATATGTTGCAAATTGCTTGCCAGCCAGGTGCTTCTTAAGTGGTCCAAAGAGATGGAAATCACTGGATGTGAGACTGGGACTGTAGGGAGGGTGTACCATAACCTCCTAGCTATAGAGCCATAACCAGTCACAAGTACAGCTTGTAGTATGGGGCCTGGCGTTATCATGCACAATAATGATGCCTTGGCACAGTAACCCAGACCTTTTCCAACAAATGGTCCGCCATAATCTTTCAAGTGTGCCACTGTAACACTCGGCACTTAGTGTCACCACAATCAAGGAAATCCACCAGAAGCATACCTTTATGATTCCAACCAGAAAAGACATTTGACATGAGCTTCCTACCTGAGAGTGTTGCTTTGAATTTCTTTGATGGGGCAGATGATGGGTGTTTCCATATCATGGATTTTTTTGGTGTCTCACGATTAACCCATATGTCATCCCCTGTAACAACTCACTGCAGAAACTGCTCACTTTGATTGGCATACTGTCATATGCAAGAGGAAGGGTACCATACAACATGCTTTGTGATCATCTGTCATGTTCTTTGGTACCCAGTGTGCACACTTTCCTGCAATCCAGACGATCGTGGAGAATGCTGTGTGCAATATTCAGCAAAATGTCTAACTTTCAGGCAATGTCATTCAGCTTAAGAAAACTCTCCTCTCTGATAAAGGCATCTGCATGACACACATTGTCATCCATACTGGACATGCTTGGGCATCCAGGTCGCTGCTTGTTGTCAACATCTTTCCTGCCATTACCGAAAGCACTCTACCATGTCTACACCTGTTTCCATGACATTACACATACTCCATACACCTCCACCAACTGCGATGAATTTCCAGAGTTGCAACACATCACATACAAAAGTCAAATCACACTGTGTACTCATATTTCAACATTTGACAATGTTTAAAGTACCCCTGTCATCTTTAAACTGATCATATGGTGATATGACACACTTACATCAGTCTCTCATGGCTGTATGATGACAGAGACAATTTACATGTGTCCACTAAATAGTGAAATTCATAGTCAGATGATGCTATTGCATGGGAGGCATGCTCCTACCTTGTTTTTTGAAACTTCTTTGTATGTAAAAATATGATAGGGTAGCATGGACTTGCTTCATGTGGCTTATGATAGAGACAAGTAGCAGGCTGTTGTGAACATGGTAATAAACCTTTGTGTTCCACAGCATGCCAGAAATTTCTTGGCTAGCTGAGCAACTGCTAGTTTCTCTAGAAGAACTCTGTACCATGGAGTTCATTAATTACTGTACCACATAATGCAGAAGTAGAGTAAAAGTTGTAATTTCCAGCATCTCTGGGACAAAAGGGTTGCTGGGTTTCATAATTTCTAGATATTAGAATGTTTTACTTCATGCTACACACCTCTTTGACAGACCAAACTATTTAATTTGTCCTGTCTTCCTGCTGAACTTTCTGTTCCCTTGTCATCACCATTTACCTAACATAGTGTATGTATAATCTAAAAAAACCAACAAGACACCAGTATTTCATTCTTTTAATCACCACATTCACAACACTACTGCTGGTTAATGGAACAGTGAAATGTAGTAAGCCTTTTAGTCAAGTTCCAGTCAATAGAGTTTTCCACATCATCCACTTTGGGATATAGTAGCTTCTATTGCAAATAGTGTTTCTAGTACTTATCTGTGTTGCTCAATATCTGCTCAGTTCGGTCGAGGTGCTAAGAAAGACATCAGAAGTGCAACAGCCACAACAACAGAGATGGTGGGAAAGTTAAACTTGCGAGTGTTACATGGTGGTGCTGCCACTCTCCACTCCATCAAAGTGATGCAACCGAGACAGGTGAGTATCAAAACACTAACAGGGTTGCCATCTTATGTGTGTGCTCATATACAGAATCTAACAAAGTACAATCTTTTTAATTTTTTACCCATACGAACTGGATACATCTTACTCTGAGAAATTCACTGCAGCATGTAATCTGTGATTTCTGCACTCATCCTGAATACACAATTGTAAATATCAGTTGTTCAAGGGCAGTGTTTGTACATGATGGACTTTAAATGTCCCCATCAGAAAGTCTAGCAGAGACAGATCTGGTCACCAAGGGGACCAATTCACATCTCCGCAGGAACCAGTCCACTTCTGTGACTATGTTCTTTCTAACCAACCATGTTAGACACAAGTAATATGTGGAGGTACTCCATTCTGTTTGAACCAGAAACACTGTGATACTACTACTGCTGCTACTACTACTACTACTACTACTACTACTACTGCAACTACTACTACTACTACTACTACTACTACTACTACTACTGCTACTACTACATTTTCCCTCAGACATTATCATGAAAGAAATATGGTCCTATTAAATTTATTCCATAAATGTCACACCAGAACATAATGTATTGGTTCCTTGGAACAAGTTTCATTGCTGTCAAATGGAAACCATCACTTGGCTAACAATTGCTATTGTGCTGATTAAAAATTACTTTATCACTGAATAAAAATGCGAAGAAGACATAGGAACACCACCTATGGGCCTAGACTTCTGCTAGGTTTTGTATGTACACACACCACACACACACACACGCTTCGGATCACTACAATAAAAAAAAAATCAGAAAGGCACGAAGCACATCTCAATCCCAAAGTACAGAACCTTTCAGAAATTGGCATGTTGATCCAGTGTACCTGCCAACAGAGGCAATACTGAACTTTGTTTATTTCCTAAAACATTATAAATTCATTATGTTGAATTTTTTGTCGCAGGTCATACTTATACTTTACATTTGTAAGTGGCACTTAGAATATTAAATTTTCAAACATGAATCACTCTCAACCTAACACAAACTCAATTACATTAATTTTCTGACATATTCATTACATGTTTTTCAGTCAGAAGGTCACTTGTGTATCAAATTCCTACACAAACCACCATGATGTGCTCTCATTTGACATCTACACAAGGAAAAAGTAAGAAAATAGCCATCCTATATACTTCTGCATGAACTGACCCTAAATTCCTTCTTTATTTCCAGCAGACCTTCTTTTGAACAGGGCAGTAATATCAACCATGATATTGTTATCTTTCATTTGATAACTTCAAATATAATTTTCTAATATGAAATCTGTATTTTCAGGTGCGTGTGGAAAGTTCGGATGACCACGACAAAACTCGAGAGTATGTCTGGAAGCGTTCAAGTCATATTGCCCATGTTGTTTCACAGAAACTAAAAAATGCCACCAGATCTATGCTACAGCCACCACCAATTCCAAATAATGGCATTATGGCATGACTGGCTGATCTCTTTTAATCTGCTATTACATAATCTATATATAAAAACATATCTTGATCCTGTGTAATACTCACAACCGTCAATAACTTTCAGTTTATCCTTACTCATTTTGTTGATTCTAGAAATTTGTATTATTTATTTAAATTATTGTTTTACTGTGTTAATTTTTATATTTATTTATTAATATTATTTATTACCTTTGAGCAGTTTCATCAAATCTCAATATAATTTAAAAGTATTCTATAGAGATATGGAATCAAGACTGATTGTGATGGTAAGAACTGTACTGTATAATGTTGTAAAGCAAAAAGAACACAATATTTTAATTGTGTCCTTATTACAGTCAATCTTGTCTTACAAAAACAGTGCGCTGATTACCTATGGTATATTTGATATTCAAAACACCACATAATTGCAAGTGTTTATTATATGTGGTATGTATAAAATATACTTATACTAGAGGTCAGCTTGGAAAGTTTATAATTTTAAACATCAGTTAAGTAGTTACAGCTATGTGTCATGGTCTAGGACTTTCTTCTTTCAAGAGACCACAGCCAATGGTCTCATCTGCCTTCACATAGTTATTATTGTCATTACTGATGCAAAATCTACTAAAAATACTAGAAGGGTATTCTTTTTTAAAAGTTTCTGCCACACTTCTGTCACTCCAGTATGTATAATTTCTTGCCTTGCCCAATTCTACAGTCATTATGTTTTCTGATTAATTTATACATTTCTTCCTACGTGAATGCATGAAAGGCAAAGCATCTACAAGAAAAATATAACTGACATGAGGAATTGGTAAATGACCATGACACTATTGCATAATTTTAGTCTACAAATGGGCCACTTCAAATTAAATGATGAAATCCTTAACATTGTTTGTTAGATACTACTTTTTAAAACCAGACAAGAATCTACAATTTTTACTTTCCTTTAAAGTTCAATCTTTTCTAGTAATAATATTGACAAATGACTTCACTTTTATTATATGTATTGACTAGTAGATAGAATAAACCCAGGAGTAATGTTTACTAGCCTGTATTCTAGCAATTAATAGCGCTGAGAAAACTGTTGCTGTAGTAATGCTTAAGATTTGTGTTAGTAGGCCAGTCTATTTCATAGCTCAGCTGCATTAAAGGCTATCTTGACTGGGGGTTTTCATGGACATATTTAGTCACTTCTGGTGACTGTCAGGATTGTGAACGTAAAGTGGCACCTATGCATGCCATGAAGGTATGTGGTGGACTGCAGGTATAGCTCCTTTCATTCCTAACCTCAGTACTAGATCGAGGTGAATGGTCAGCATCATGCCCTGACCACTATACTGCTGGGTAAACGGCCTTCAATACCCACGACTGGGTGGGTCCCAGAGCAGGTCTGGACACTGGAGAAAAGTCTCTTGCCCCTGCTGGAAATCAAACCGGAATTTCTGTCTTCCAGCCTGTATCCTAGCCACTATACCAGCTATGCTGTTTTGGCTCCCAAATATCATGATAGTACTTTGAAATGGCCCAAACTCGTCACCTTGCAATGCTTACCTTCTCATTTATGATCATCACTGCATCTCATCCAGAATTATAGGAATTCTAAAGTTGAAAGAATGTCATTAACTAACTAAAATTTAGGCACATTACTTAATGGCTGTGTGCACATGTTTCGTGGTAACTCAGTTCAGAACTAGACTTTCAGTATAAATGATCTTAGGTATGGGATGTGTCATTTCTAAGACTCCTGTTGGCATTAAACCACTTTAATTTCGAGAACCACTTGTCTTTTGGACTTTGTCCATCTTTAATGTAAAATATAAAATATAAAAATCACAATGTTTTGGAAGATGTCTCTTCTTCCGTCATCGGTCGATGCCTACTCAGATGGGTCCTATTGATCAACCCATCTGAGTAGGCATCGCCTGATGATGGAAGAAGAGCCCTCTTCCGAAATGTTGTGATTTTTATATTTTTATATTTTATGTTTTACATTAAAGATGATGGACAAAGTCCAAAAGACAAGTGGTTCTCAATGTTATATACCATCGTCAGAACCTTTTAGAATTCACTTTAATTTCATCATATGCATGCTATTTTGAGAAAGAAATTTACTATGTTCAAAATTTTCTTAAAGCAATATAATTTGCACACATGAACACATGAAAAACTTAATCTTATTTTAATGTTTCAAACATGGAAATAATATGCTGTCACCTAAACTAATATTAGTGTCAAAGAAATGAGGATATGTACTGTATGCAACAGTCAGTAAGTGAACAGTAAATTACATCTCATTACTGAGGATTTCATATGCATGCCATCAGGGGTAACCCATCCGTAAGGGTTGTAGGGCTGAGAAAAATGAAACTAAATATCTGAAGAGAAATTTTCATTAGGAGATATGTACATTCTTTAAACGAATATGAATGACATCATTTTTAATTCAAATACTTGCAAGAGACTCTTAAGTGCAGCAGAAAGCAAACAGCTCTGCCCTGCCTAGCTGTTGTGCATTGGGTCAGCACAGCTAGGATGAGTGGCAAGAAGACGACAGCAGCTAGGTTGCACGCCAGGCTGCAGGCACATCAGCTCAGAGAGGGTTTAAACGAGGACTTCCTATATCTGTTTACCTTTTCTAAGGTTTCAAACACTGGAATTTTGATAACCATTTTTACCTAGCTGTTTTCAAAGCCATATTTGTGAATGTCTTAATTTTAGTAGTTGCAATGTTAAGACAAACAAGAACAAGAACAGTGTGAAGTACTTATGGGGTATCAGTTTTTCGCAATTAATGCTCACTGAGAAGATTGGGATTAAGAATTTGGGGTCATGCAACACCTGATATAATTATTTCTCAGTCATCATCAAGCAGAATACAAACTTATGTGAGAAAATTTAACCCTGCTGTATCCGCTAAACATACGTGGTTGGCTGGCTGTGCTGAAAGAAACACTCTATTAGGCCTTCTCAATAAACATATAATAATCCTACACCCAGCCCTAACATAAGAATGTTGCACAAGCCACCACTGCATTCCACATATATTACTTGAATGTATTACTGCTATGTCCATATGTCACCTCATACCTTACCTGTTTGTTACAAACAAAAGTTAGCAAATTTAAATCTGTGCAAAGAAGTGTTCCCAGCACCCTAGTCTTCTATAATTTTTACATCTCAGCTAATGGATAATATCCAACATAATTCTAAAAATGTATGCTGTCTACTTTATTCACACACCACCAAAAGGAACTGGTCACCCAAAGCAGGAAATGACAGCTTATGTACTATCAGCATGTACTTCAGTTTAAATTGTGAATATGTTACAGACAAAGCATGAAATTAGTCACTATACAAACCCTAGGTACAGTATAGAATACCCCAAAACCTCAGATAAAGTGTGAGATATTTGCTATGTCATAGGCCACCTAGGCATTCTATATCTTTGTTCCATTCAATGCTGCCTTAATACTGGGAAGGTGTTAAATTTGGGTGGAACAAGTGAAGTAGGCTAGATAGCCTGAAAATTCTGTAATAACTTGATATAAGTTAACACAATGTAACCGAAGTTAACCCAACCAATTCTAAGAAAACCTAAGCTCAGCAAACCTACCTAATATAATATCACCAGTATATTTTGCATTGTTCTTTTAATTCCATTAGTCAGGAAGTAGTGATACTCTCACATTTTTATTTGCATTTGTATTACTTCATTAACCCCTGTGAATAATAATAGTGTGTAAATCACATACGGTATCTGTGTTCCATTACTCTAGGCATTCTACTGGTATTGTATTGAATACCAAGGAATTATAAAGAATACCTAAAGCAGTGGTGTGCAACTGTGGGACACTCAGACATGAGTGATTTGGTTAAGTGTCACAAAGGGTTTTTATAACATAATATTAATATATTGACACATTGGCTGGTATTCATTTTATTCATATTTGTATTAGATCACAATAAACTGTGCGGCTTCTTTAAGAGGTAATTTTCATTTATGTCTGTTTCCAATGGGATTTATACAAGGCTGATGCTCATGAACATGTCAAGGAATTAAGGCTCCACAGGCCACTTAGGAAAGGGTTGAGTATGACAAGTGTCCCAGGGGCCACAGAAAGCGCATCACTGACCCAAACAAGAAATAGTTGGGACTCATACAGTTTACACTTTGCCTAAAGCTGATACGTATTCTATACAATGCTTATAAATGATATGCAGTGCTTGCATCTTATAATGTTCCTGTAAAATGAACACACACACAATTTAATCTTTTGCCCTTTACATATCACTTCTTAATATTAAATATCAATAAATAAACATACTTGAGTCACGAATAATTCGTAGTGAAACATCGATTCCATAAATGTGAATAATTCAGTGGCTAAGAAATTGTAAATGAAGTGATAAAAACTGGCAATTTCTGGAAATGAAAAGAAGGTACAGCCAGAAATAATGGTTTATAGTGCTGCTGCACATTAACTGAACAAAATTAAGGAATTATTAATATGTCAGTGCATATGAATGAAAATGTCCACCCTTTATCAAAGCCCAGTGAATATGCAGAAATAATTAAAGAAAACAAATAGGTGTGCGCTAGTGTATTGTTCTCCTTTACATTCATATGCTTCATCTTTAAGGAATGTGGTGGGCAAAGTTTCTTTATTTCTTGGATTTAAAATACCATGTTTATGTGCCTGATTAATGTTACATTCATAAGACTCATCTTGCAGGAAAAATCTGTTAGGTCCTCTATTTATTTTGAAGAAAACTGAATTTCAAAGTTATACACACATTATACACACACAGAGCTGGTCGTCCACATACAATGTGTGATAACAACTTATGATACATGTGACATAATTATGAGCTTGGTCATCTGTAAGATATGATTTAAATAAAACTTATGATACATGTCACATAATTATGAGCTTGTTCATCTGTAAGATATGATTTAAATAAAAATACATTACCCTACAAAATCATCAGAATTAATTCTTCAAGCAAAGAGGCTGCTGTTGTGAAGTGGCAATATCTTACAACACTTGTAAGCTCGGATATGTATCACCTGCAGCTAACATGATATAACACATGTACAGGTAGATGCTATATGGTGGGCAAGCACAACAAAAACAAATGTATCAGTGTGATGATACTCATTGCATATATAATGTATAGCACATATTGTGTGTTTTCTCTTCTTGGAAGGTGACTTGCTTCAGTCCTAAAAAAGAAGAAGAATTAAACTATATTTACACAACAGAATACTGATTGTAATGAGATTTTCTCAATATAGGTAGGTAAAACTGCAACATTATGTTCATGGAAGGTAATGTAAGAACCAGTACTGAATTCACATCTGTAGAATTTATTCAGAAAATAAGTACATGAAGTGAAAGATACATATTAAAGTCTTCTGAATGGAGAAAATATGAAAAAAATTCATTAAAATGTATGGTGTGTGAACAGGTATACTTCTATGTTGGTACACTAACTCAATATCAGTATGCCTTGATACACACACCATAGCCAATGGCAGAAAATTGGTTGTAAGACAGAAGAGATTGAAAAAACTGAGCAAATTACAGTTTTGTCTGTCACAAATCCTGCACCAACACAATGAAAAATGAACCTGGTTATCTTCATCAAAAGTTCTGTACAATAAACAAGACCTGCTTATAGCCTAATAGTAGTATAACAATATAATTAGTATATGGGCATAGCCAACAGAGACAGACAACTTTACATTGATGAGTTTGTATATAATAAAATGTAAGACAGTAAATATTCTCACCAAATTATAAAAGTTCTGCTAAAATTTCAGTAAGTGTTTGTAACTATGCAATGATATTTATTATCATAAAATATTATAAACATGTCCAGCAAACTATACTACAGACTTCTAATATTGTAAACAGCAGTGCTGATTTCTCCATTAAAACATATGGCAGAGTATTTTGACTCTCTGTGGTAGTGTTAATGGTAGCAACAATGTTCTGAAATTACTTCATGTTTCAAACTGCCACACAGATCTGCTGCATGTTGCTGGTACAGAAATCTGTGAACATAGGAAATACAGCCAAATACTGGCTAAGAAGCTTTCAAGATATGGACAGAGCTTAAGTTCAAAGCAACTGTTCCATTAATGCAAGAGTGGCACTGGCACATTGTAAGCACTGTAGTTCCTAATTGGGATTTTTAAGTAATATGGAAATATTATAAATATGGAGAATTGTATTTTCCTGTTATCTATATTTAACTCACACAGGCCCACTCTCATGCCATGCCTGAGTGCATAGAACATTACTTCCAATCTTTCATAAATCTTTATGAAGTGGTGCTTAACCTTTAGGAGGCAGATTTAAATGCCAGTTGTATCTCATGATTGCCTGAGTTTTTCTGGCTTAGCATGGATATTTCAATTGCTAGCAAGCACACAAAGAACAGCATATGGCATGCTAGGCTATTCACCAGTACATTTTACAGACCAGCATGTGGTTTCTTAGGATGATAAAGGTTAATTGTTGAACTAATTAAGGTTTAACTTTGCATTATGGATACATTCTCAGGCTTTCATGACAATTTCTGGATTTCTTCTGAGTTGTGATCCAGTGTGACAACACAAACACATGCAAGCTGCTGTGCAGCAAGTCCTTATTTAATGAAAGAATATTTTTACAGCGCCCTCCACGCCCTAAAAAAAGCAAAAAACCCGCTAAAGAAAAAACTGCTGTTTTTAGCTTTTTTTTTAAGAAAGTAAGTAGGTTTATGAGATCAACATGGTATTTGTGTACATCCCCTGCAACTTGTGAAAGAAATGACTCATATTCATGAACTGTGGTAAGAATGTGCCAACTTCTTGGTTTCCTGCAGTCCGTAATAACATGGCATATGTGCAAAACTGATACCTCCACTACTTAACCCTTTAAAGCCTTGTGATTAATACATGTACCACCATCTCGTATTGTATTGTATTTTATTTTCATTCTACAAATTGAAGGGGTTGCAAAACCACTCAATATAAAATGTCAGAAAAGTACAATATAAAGTATAAATATACAAGAAAATAATATAAAAAATATAAATATACAAGAGATTATTGAGGGCCCCAGACAAGCAAAACATGATATATTAGTGCAGATGCAATACACATATGCAAGAGACCTCAAAGTTTGCAGATGAGCAATAGTGTAATAGGAGTCTGATGTCTGAATAAACAGATAAATTTATCTAAGTTTGAGTGGTACATCACAGTTTAATAAATATATAGTAAAGCATTAAATACTAAAGTAAATTAGAATCTGCTCATGTTAAGTAAATAAAATAAATAAGTAAATAAATAAATATTAAAGGAAACTTGCAAAATATAAAGAATACATTAATTAATTAAATTACAGAATTATTATGATGCTGAGTAAATTATAAAGCATTGAATACATATAGTAACATAATAGATCACTGAGGGAAGTCTTAAAAAAGATTATAAATCTGACAGGTCTGATACCTAGTTATTAGTGTTATTGTTATAATATTCATCTAATGAATAAAAGGAATTTGTATATAGAAATGTTTAAGACCATTTTAAATGTCTTAGGATTACCAAAAAATACTTCTATGCTAGAAGGAAGACTGTTAAAAATGTTAATACCCGAGTAGTGAACTCCCTTCTGATAAATATCCAAATTGGCTAGAGGCAAATGAAGGTTAGAAGCTTGTCTAGTATTTATACCACGAATTTTTGAGTTGATCAAAAACTGATCTCTGTTATTAACCACAAATATGAGAACACTAATAACCCTGCATTTTGCCCACGTAGTGTATTCTTTTATTCTGTATGATCCTTACAACAACCATTATTCCCCTATACAGCTTTTGCAGACTGGTCTTTTATAATTGTTGGAGGTTATAAGTGCACTTCTTATGCTATTGCGAACTAGTAACTCTTTTCTTTGTTTTTTGTTGTGATTACTTTTCCTGCTACCAGCTGGCGTGTGTGCTTTACACTGTTGCTATGTTGCAGTTATGACTCATGTGTCCGAGTGAGACGCTTAGTTACACATGCTGACCAGGACTGTGAAGTGTAATATTTAGTTTCATTTAATTCACCTCACTCATTACGTTCAACAATAATGGAAGAAACCTATGTTCTCAGTGTGGTCCAAACTGAATCTTCATGTTCAGTGTGGACTAATATTACTCTTCCAAGGGATAATAGAAACCTCAAATGATGCATGGTACTAGAACTTCCAATATAGCCCTACTTTTGTTAAGATAATTCTTTTATGGGCTACAAAACTATATGTTGGCCAAGCAAAAGTTTTCTTTCTATGTTTTGGTTTGATTGAAATAACTAATGAATCATTACAGCAACACATAAGCATATGCTGTTTGGTATGGAGACAAACTATAAACATAGGCATACCTACAAATTATGCATGGAATATTATTTTCGAGTCAACAGTTACACAAATGGCAATGGTGCAAAACTTCAGAGTTATCACTGGAAGATTTAACATAGACAAAATTAGGACTTAAGCGGTCAGTTCTTCATGATAAAGAAACAACATTAACAACAACAATACAGTATTACTAAGAACAGACTATTACTACTGTTACTACTGCTGCTGCTGCTGGGGGTGACACTGGAGAGGTTTCTTCCCATGCAGCTATTCTCCTTGGACTACTTGCCCCTGAAGATGAAGGCACTACGATCCTTTGAAACGTCGGGAATTACTTGCCCAGTGACACAGCGTCACATTTCACAAGGCTAATCTTCACCGACAGCTACTAAATAACCCACAAAAGACATATTTGCAGTTCCACATAAGGCTAAAATAATATGACAAGGGCATTCAACCCCATTACCATAACGGCAAGAGCCTTGCAACCAAGGCCATGACCTATGCTGAATTTCGTCCTCAGGTTATAAAGTTTCAATAGGCATACAGTGGGCCTATATGCATACACTCTAACAATTCAATTCAATTTTATTTAACATTCCATGGATCCACAGTAAAGCAACAGGTAGGATATAGAACATGTCAAAAGTAGTACATAATACACAAGATAAATAAGATAAAATAAAATGAAATAGAATAAAATGAAATATGTTGAATCAGACAGTTGATTCCAAGTCAGATACATAATAATTGACACAATTAAAATAAGCTAATGTATAACAATAAAAACATTGTGAACTAAAAAACTAGTCAAGTAACGACTACAAGCAAATCATAGCATATTACTCCTGATAAATGACATAAATATGACAGGAATATAAAAAGTTTTATTACTTAATTTTATTTTAAAAACTTGGTGACAATAAACATAAATTTAAAACTGTATACTTTTTTTTTTGGCAGGTCATTGACTTGTGATAGCTTTGTATTGAAAATATTCTTCTATGGAATAAAAATAATGTATATGTAGGAAATGTTTTAAACAGATTTCAAATTTCCTAGGATTATGAGATACATCTTTAACATGTGGAGGAAGATTATTGTAGACCCTGATGCCCATACAATACACTCCCTTTTGGTATACAGTAAAATTTGCTATGGGCTGATAAAAATTATTTATTATATATATTATATATATATAGGCCTACATACACACATATGCCTATATACTTTTACACACACGTAATACGCATGTGCGTGTGCGCAGTGGCGTAGCTATGTTTTGGCGCCCGTCGCGAGTATCACAATGATCGCCTGTAACAGAAAATGCGATTTTAAAAAATCACATACGTTTATTGAACTTCATTTCACTTGTTTAAATAAACTAAAATTTATTGAGCTCAGAAAAATTAATTTTGTTTCAGTTAAAATATTCATTTTCGCCCATATTACCGCCTCCCGCATTCTGCCTCACCACTGCCCGCCCCCGCCGCCGTTCCCTAGCTACGACACTGTCTACCACAGATCATCTAGTATCTGTCGGCGGGTATTATTTTCAAGCATATTCTAGTTTCCTTTTGGGTTGTGTTCAGAGGAACTGGTACCTCGATTTTCGAAAATCTGTGTTCGAAGTCACTTCGAATTTGAAAGCGCGCCAAATCACCTCTACCGAATACCCATGCCGGAAAGTCCGTATGGTGTAGCATTTATTCTACATTAATCTGGCCAGCCGAGCATAACTGCGTTGTGTGTGTTGACTTCAAATGCACTAATAACGTGACTGTGTAATCAACTATATGATATTTCAGCAGCGTGGTATCTGTCCCGCAAGGACTAATTTAAATTTCGTAAGAATCCTGCGTTATCCAGCCATTGCTATCATGAACATGTGCAGCCGCTATCCGTCAGACCCTTAGGATTTGGCAGAAGTGTGAAATGTGATGTGTTTCTTGCAATGTTACATCATTTATTAGAAGCATGTGCATATTTCAGTCCTGTTAGTTACAGAACTATGTTTGTTTATGGTTTAATTCAGTTCTGAATGATCAAAGACAACCACAGAAATGAGTGCGAAGGATAAGGAAAACAAAACTTTTCACGAGAAACTGAAGCAGTTTTTCAGAATAAACAAAGGTGGAACAGGTAAGAGTAGACTGCCTATATTGAGATGTTTCTTTAAAAATTGCATTTGCTTGTTCAGTTATTTGTTTCCGTCTAAAATTGTGTTCATCATTGTTCAAAATTTTAGGACATTCTTTCTTATTAGTTTACAGTTGATGTTACATCGAAGGAAGTGATCTATGAATATTTATTTCGTATCCCATAGGTAACTTGAAAGGCAGAGTGGATTTTGCTTTGACTCAAGACATTGAGAAAGACCTCAGCCCTGAAACCCCAGTGACTCATCGCGTGAAGGTTATAAAGGAACTGAGTGAAGCCGTTCTTAAGAACCGTCTTGAGGATGTAAGAGTTTAAAGTGCCATCAGTTTCTAGTATTACTCGCAGAAAATTGCATGCAGTGACTATAAGGTGTTAACAAACAGAGTTATACATGCAGAATTAGTCCATACCCCATTTTGTCTTTTAGCTCATTTCTGCAGGATTTACTTGTAAAGGAGAAAGGTTTCATTTGTAGAATGATATGTAACAGCAGTTGCGTTGAGTGTTGTAAGGGAGTTGTTATGCTTAAAAAAAGTCTCTTATTTCTACTTGGAATTACTAGTAACTAGAATTAGAATTGCACAATATGTTAAAAGTGTAAGTAAGTTTAACTGTGAGTTCACTTGTTACATAGATTGTTAGGCCATACACACACCTGTTCAGCTTCCTAATTTTCACAGAAGTAAGTCTCATTGTGGTTATGAAACTAGACCATTCTAACCTGTCCAACCCCATAATCTTTGTTTAATCCTCTGCAGTTTTTTATTTGCTGAGTAGACCCTGTGGCTGCTGTTCGGTCACCTAGGAAAGCTGTGTATTGTGAAACAAAGGAGTAGGGAAGTTAATTCAAGGATACTAGATCACCCACATACCAGACACTTTCAGTTGTTTCTAAAAAAAAGTCCTGTGTGGAGGTTCTTGAAATATGTTGTCGCATAGGAGATTATCAGCACCCCAGCTCACCCATTCTTCTTGTTCCAGTAACTGTAAAAAGTTTTGAAGTGGAAGTTAGTGGAACAGGCTTTTAATATTTGAAATAATTGAGCAATGAATGGTTGAGTCTGCTTCCTAAAATGTCCAGTCACTACAATGAAATACCACAAAGAATGTGCTGAATGTACTTTATGCTTCGATTTGCACATGCATTCAGTGTATCTGGAATGGTGCAAAGGAAACAATGTATTCACTGCTTCATGGACTTAAGATAAAATTGCTATTCATTTTCTACAGCAGGATTCACTATGACCTTTGCTCTGGAGTATAAGAGTGTTTCAGTTTTAAGAAGTGATTATCAAAGGTATCTTGTAAAGGAAATTAAGTTGGCAAAGCAAAAAACCTGATCATTTATTGTGATTAATGATAACAATGTATCTTCAGGTTGAACTTCTGTGCCTAAAGTTGTTAGTCTATTGCAAGCAGAAAATCTGGGTTAAGAACTTCACCATCTGTTTTTGAATGATGCAAATGTTTATACATACGTCATGAAGCAAATGAGGGTGTCACTGCATGTGCATTTGTATATTGTGTAATATATTTGATTCAAATTTAAACAAGTACATTTATCAATAATGTCTCAGTGATTTCTGATGGATGTAAGTGCAGGTTCATGAAGTGGTGTCTTAAGCCAGGTTCCCATGACTGGTGTATTTGACAGATGCGTAAATACTGGTGCATTTTACAAGGAACCTGTTCCTATAACCTCACTCTAGAAGTGTGTTGCAGGCAGATTGGTCAGTCAGCCAAGTTCTGTGTGATAAGCAGGCTGACAGGAAGTGATGTATGATGATTGCCACTGAAGGGCCTTATACAAATTGGTCATGATAAAGCAATAACAAGTCAAAATTTCAAGTCTAGATTAAACATTTGTGATTCCTTTGACTTGGTCACATTTACTAACAGTTGGTGGGAAACAGACAAATGTCTAATATTTGTGTAAGTTCACCATTTCTACAACATGGCAGGTATCCACAAGTAACAAATTATCATATATATACCAGTCGTGGGAAGCCAGCTTTATAGCTGAACTGTAGTAATTGGAAAATGGTTGTATAGTAGTGGAGCCTGATTTTGTGCATGCCACACTCGAATGGTGTTGTAAGCTGCCAGTTACTTCTGTCATCAGATTGTGTGTACCAAGAATGGTTTAAGGCCAAAAGATTTTACAGCATAAAAGTAACAGACTACTGTTTATGAATCATAAGACAGTGATATTGACACTGGCATCTCTCACAACTTGGGATGGAACAAGTGACCATATTGTAACAGATATTCACCAGTTAAAGTTAATAAATGATGGAAGAATTTATTTTAAAACCGACGGCATTGACACATGAGAAGAAGTAATGAGAGAGAAGGAGACATGACCACTTTCAGCAGCTTGAGGAGTTTTTAAAAGCATCCACTTCCTCTTACACAATCTGAGTTGCAGAAACTAAAATCATTTATTGAATCAGGTCATCATTTTATAGTAGTTTGAAGGTCAAATCAAGTTCAGATCTGAAAATGTCAAGCCCTCCTTTTATTGCCAATTTTATGTCCTTATACTTACTTATTTGACCGTGTCAACTGGACCAAATTAATGCAAATCCTAAAAGGAATTGGGATAGACTGGTGCGAAAGAAGATTGATCAGCAAATTGTACATGGAACAGAGTGTCAAAATACGACTGGACCAAGGGGAGACAAGAAGTGTGAAGATTGGAAGAGGAGTTATACAAGGTTGCTCCTTGTCACCGATTCTGTTCAACTTATACAGCGAGTACCTTACCAAGGAAGCTCTTGAAGGGTTTGGAGACTTCAAAATAGGAGGACAAGTAATTCGCACTGTGAAATATGCAGATGACCTTGTGCTACTGGCTAGAGAAGAAAAGGTGCTACAGGGCATGATTGATAGACTAATTGAAATTGGAAGACGCTATGGAATGGAAATGAATGTGGGAAAAACTAAAGTAATGAAAATCTCAAGGCAACCATCCCCAATGAAAATTATGATAGATCAAAAACAATTGGAGAATGTGGAATATTTCAATTATTTGGGTAGCATGATAACAAGTGATGCAAGGTGTACACGTGAAATTAAATACAGAATTGCCATGGCAAAAACAGCATTCAACAAGAAGAAAAATCTTTTCACCAGCAAACTGGAATTAAATTTAAGGAAGAAACTAGTAAAGTGCTACATTTGGAGCATAGCTTTGTATGGTGCTGAAACGTGGACACTTCGGAAAGTAGATCAGAAGTATCTGGAAAGTTTTGAAATGTGGTGCTGGAGAAGAATGGAGAAGATCAGTTGGACCGATCGTGTGAGAAATGAAGAAGTATTACACAGAGTCAAGGAGGAGAGGAATATACTACATACAATAAAAAGAAGAAAGGCTAACTGGATTGGTCACATCTTGCGTAGAAACTGCCTTCTGAAACACGTGATTGAAGGAAAGTTAGAAGGAAGGATAGAAATGACGGGACGACGAGGGAGAAGACGTAAGCAGCTACTGGATGACCTTAAGGAAAAGAAAAGATACTGGAAATTGAAAGAGGAAGCACTAGATCGCACCCTGTGGAGAACTCGCTTTGGAAGAGGCTACGGACCTGTCGTAAGACAGACTACAGAATGAATGAATGAATACTTACTGTCATTGTTGTTACCATCATTATGATAATTCCGAATGGGTTGGGGTAATGCTAATGCTGTAGTCTTGTGTCCGAAGATGCCTGGTTTAAACCTTGGCTGGGTTGTTGGCTATCTAGACAAAGGTTTTTTGTGATTATCCTTAGTCCGTCCAAGCAAGTGCTTGGATAGTACCTAGATTAGGCTTCAACCACATTCTTCCAAATTCTTTTGATTTCATTGTTCATGAATCTTCATACAGTTTGATGCTATATAGCATGGGTTACTACTAACAGTATCATAAAGTAACCCAAAAAAAATGTGATTAGTATTAGAGCCATTTGCTAACTTTTTAGGCTTGTTTCAGATATAGTATGTTATTTAATACAATATATAGACTTTTAGATGAAGTATGATATTCTGTTTAGCATATGTGCAACAACTGTATTTTAAAAGTGATTTTTCTTCCTCTTGTGAAGATACATTTCTTCCAAATTTTTTTCCTAGCAACAGTGACATACAACTCTATTTTTTCATCAAGTGAGACAGAGGAAATTGCCATATTTTAACAAAAATGTTAATTTTTTTTTTGTGGGGGAAGGTGGTGTGTCTATCAGTTATGGTATTTTGCATTTGTAACTCTGAAATCTATGCACATCATATACTACATAACATAATTCAACAGAATTTTCCTTTGTATTTTTGTTTCAGAATTCAATTGAGAAATTATGGGCATGTCTTCAAGATTTGTTACATCGTGAAGTACTAAAAGAACATCGCCATCTTGCTTTTTACTTTTTCCGTTGCCTTGTACAGGGACAGTATGACAAACTAGGGCTTATGAGGGTTCACTTCTTCAGAATCATTAAGACTCATGATATTCCAGAAGATGTAGCACCAAGGTATGTTATTGAAAGTGGAACACCCATGTTTGGTTAGTGGAGGGACTTGATGGCAGTACTGTGACAGAACATTTTGTGATAGTTGTGACCTTGATTATCCAGGGACATTATATTGTGTGACAACTTGCATCACTCTACAGTCAGACAATTTTGCATGATGGCAGGCAGCACAATGATCACTACTGTTCCAGTTTGCTATGTGTTGGGGTCCACACAGTTATGTTTGATGTGCTACAGTCAGTATTAGGTTTTTACTCACCATATTTGAAGAAGATGCTGGAAGTGTTACAAATTTACCAACACATGCACTTTTTCTATTAAATATTAATAGTTCGTTATATTTGTAACATTATATTAAACATGCACGGTATAAGCAATACTAAGTATGCTGGAAGTGGTTTACTTTGGGTTGCAGACATGTTGTTCATTGCACATTTAATTTCTGTTGATGACACTGAAAGTATTATATTCTGAATGCTTACCTTCAGGTCATCTTTATCCTCTAACATGCCTGAGGAGCAAAAATTGCTTGGGTTCAGACTAGAAAAACAAGGAGGCCACAGTCCTATGGTTGTAATTCTGTCACCAAAAACACTCTGTAATCAACACATAGAATTTAATTAACAATCATACTGTCATTGCAGAAGTGGTGTTACAGTGTGTGTAACATATCAGTGTGAATTTGTAATATCAGAAAGGAATTGGCCTGATAATCCTAGCTGCACTGACAGCACACGATGCACCAACAATAACATTGCAACACCAAAAAATCTTGTGTGACAGAATAATAAAACTAAATGAGTTGTCAGTCATTAACTTTTTTTGTCCCCAAGGATGTTTTATTGACAGTTCACCTCTTTTCTTCTTGATATTGATAATGAATATGAAGATTTCCCATATTACACTGAACTTGGCTGGTTATCCTGCCATAAGGAATTGAAAGGATTTTATGATTTGATAAGTGAAGTTATGACTTAGAAATGAAGCAACATATTAGCCTCATAAACAATGTGACATGGCAGTGATAGCTGACATTTTTATTTGTGCATGCCATAGATCGTAGTAAGTAGCCTGTGTAAGAAGGGTGCATTATTTCAGAGCTACTTAGATGTAAAATGCACTTTTAAAAATGTGTCTGGAAATGTTAGAAATAAAATCAGAGATTTAGAGTCATATTTGAGGACAGATGCAGTATTCCATTTCTCCACATATAAATGTAATTTGTCCTTAAGTTTAAAACTCTTAATTTCTATGCAAGTGACTGATTACATATCTTAGCAAAATAAGGGGATATGTTTGCAAAATGTGAAATAATTTTGAACTGCAATGGTGATGTGAAATTTATAGTTTAAATGTTTTGTTTCCTGACTTCCCATTCACCTAACCTTCAATAATTATTTGTGTGGTTAGATCATAGTTGAAGTAACAGTATCCCTTTGTGTTTTATAAATATGTAAATTTCAACAAATAACAGGTGAGAAGTATCAATCAAGTAGTCAGAGAGGTCAGACCATCTGCTGTTTTGTGAATGAATTTGATGATTTGATTAACAGTATTTTATTAGAAATGACTGTGACTTCATACAATTCTGATTGGTGATAGCCATATCAGAGGTTGTGCTGGTAAGATAAAGGAGACCTTAACTAAAAATTTGAGGTTATAGGTTTTGTCAATCCTGGAATTAATAATAGTATTTTGTCAAATACTGTGAATAGCTCCATCATTCAACTAACCAACAAGGATATAGTAGTATTCTGGGGGCGAGTTGGTGATATTAAACAAAATAACACCAATGTTGGACTGAAATACATACTGGATTTTGTTGTAAGAAATAAACATACCAACATCATATTATTGCAGGCTCCACACAGATATGATCTTAAAGAATGGTCATGTGTAAATGTAGAGAGAAAAACTTACAATAGGAAATTAAATAAACTAATGAAAAACCAGAAACATGTCACAATAATGAATGTAGATTTTGAGAGAGAATGTTTCACTAGCCATGGACTCCACGTGAATGGACGTGGTAAGACTATGATAGCTCAACAAATTGCAGATAGATGTAAAAAAATGTTTTTGAAAGAGAAGACTCATCCTATGCAAATGAAGTGAACTTTTTATTAGGATGATATGATCAGTAGTTCACAGAATACTGAACCAGCAAGCAATTGTAATAGCATCACACAGGAAAGTGAACTGTTACTTCAACATGTCCAGGAAGAGGAAATCGGAAAAGAAATGGAAAAGAGTGCCGTAGAGAGAGTTATACAAGAAGTTCGCTCGTCAGGTAGGATCTGAAAACAACCAAGGAAGATGGGGGAAGATTTTTTATGGTCCACACACTAGATAATAAAAGAAATTCTACTTACAAGGTTAAAAATCAAGGTAACGAGTATAGAGGAATGCTAGGTATCCTCCACCAAAACATTAGAAGTATAAAGGGAAAATTCAGAGAATTACAGGTTTTACTTTACACCGAACTTAAAAATATTGATATATTATATTTCACAGAACATTGGTTAAATCATCAATCACTACATACTATAAACTTTGATAATTTCAGTTTATCAAGTGAATTTTGTAGAATAAATGACAAAGGGGGATCTTGCATTTACATCAAAAAGGGAATAAGAATGAGAGATCTAAATTATATGAAAGAATTAGGGGAGGTAAAAAATTTTAAATTATCAATAACTGAAATAATAGAGTATAAAATTATTTTAATTTGTATATACAGATCCCCTGCTGGGAAATTTGATGTATTTTTAAATAAATTAGAACTTACTATTCAGGAGTTAAGTAATAAAAATAAGAGACTAATATTGACTGGGGACTGGAACATAAATTTCCTACAAGATAGTTTACATGTAAGAGAAATAAATATTGTATTGATTAGGTATAACCTTATAAATACTGTTAAAGTCCCAACTAAGATAACAAAAACTTCCTCTTCTTTATTAGATGTTATCATAATACATGAAGAAAAATTACTTGAACCAGCCAGGGTAATGGAATTGGGAATGTCTGATCATTATGCCCAAATCTTGTCAATTCCTATAAAAACCGGTAGTACCAGATCATATAAAGTATTTGAAAGACAGTTAAATGAAGAAAACATGCAGGAATTTATTCACTTACTACAACAGGAGTCATGGCAAGATGTTTATAGAGAAATAGATGCAAATACTAAGTTCAATAAGTTTCTGGATAACTTCATACATTATTATGATATTGCTTTCCCAATATGGTTAATACCAAAAAGAGAAGCTATTAGGAAACTGGATTATGCAAGGGATCAAAAACTCAACTAGAAGGATGTGAATATTAGATAAACAAAGGAAAGAAATGAAATTAGCTAAGGAAGATTGTCAGTTTTCATTAAAAATTATAGAAGAATATATAGAAAAGTTATTAATGAAGCTAAGAAAAGGGATATTGACAATTACGTAGCAAATGCAAAGAATAAAACAAAATCTTCATGGCAGATTAGTAATTATGAGACTGGTAAAACAACAATTAGTAATAAGAACATTGAACTAAACTGGAATTCCAGTAAAATAACAAACCAAATATGGTTTCAGAAACATTTAATTCATATTTTGTGGATATTGTGGAGAAACTGACGGATCATAAAGATATTGTATATAGTAGATATCAAGGGTTATCTTGGAAACTAAACAGTTACCCAAACACATTGTTTTTAAACCCAGTATCATAATAGATAATGTTTTTTCACCAACTACCAGGCCATTTCAGAAGTTTTGTGTATGATTTTATTGTAATAACAAAATACTAGATAAAAATACTATTGATATTCCTGAATGTATATACACATGTCCTCTACTCAATGGAATCACCAGCACTGTCCACACACTTTTCCCATCTACATGGTAAACGATCAATTGCAGCTCTGTTTTTGTCCGCGGACGGACGCTTTAAAGAGGCAGTGACAGCAATGTTGATATCGTCTTCCGACTGAAATCGTTTTCCCCGAACATGTTCTTTCACACGTGAAAACAACCAATAATCACATGGGGTGAAATCTGGAGAGTAGGGAGGATGTGCCAACACTTCTCAGCCTCAACGTTGCACCAGATTTTGCACATAACGATGGCGATGAGGTTTAGCGTTGTCCTGGAGCAAAATGGCACTACGCTCCAGCAGTTCTGGTTGTTTACGGCGAAGAGCCGGCCTCACCTTATCCTGCAAGAGTGAGCAGTAATATGGGCCATTGACCGTGGTGCCAACTGGCACGGGATGGTCAAGCACAAGCCCATTTTGGCTGAAGAACATGACAGAGCACCGAGACTGCGCCATGCAATTTTCTTCCTCGGTGACATTGGGGCGCGCCATTCAGCATTCTGTTGTTTCAGCTGAGGGTCAAATGAATGCATCCATGACTCGTCAACCTTTAAAATGCGATCGAGGAATGCACTGCCTTCATTTCTCCAATGCTGCAGATGGGTGGTGGCGAGAAGAACATGCATGGCTCTTTGGTTATCGTTGAGCACGCGTGGAATCCACTTTGCACAAACTTTTCTTTTCCCCAAGCTGTTGGTGAGGATATGGTAAACACTTGCTGGCGAGATTCCGACTTCTGATAGGGTGAGGCCGACTCTTCGCCGTAAACAACCAGAACTGCTGGAGCTTGGTGCCATTTTGCTCCAGGACAACGCAACACCTCATCGCCATCGTGATGTGCAAAATCTGGTGCAACGTTGGGGCTGAGAAGTGTTGGCACATCCTCCCTACTCTCCAGATTTCACCCCATGTGATTATTGGTTGTTTTCACGTGTGAAAGAACATGTTCGGGGAAAACGATTTCAGCCGGAAGACGATATCAACATTGCTTTCACTGCCTCTTTATAGCATCCGTCCGCGGACAAAAACAGAGCTGTAATTGATTGTTTACCACGTAGATGGGAAAAGTGTGTGGACAGTGCTGGTGATTCCATTGAGTAGAGGACATGTGTATATACATTCAGGAATATCAATAGTATTTTTATCTAGTATTTTGTTATTACAATAAAATCATACACAAAACTTCTGAAATGGCCTAGTAAATGCACTTGTGCACAAATGCATTTAGTTGGTGAAAAACATTATCTATACTCGAAAAATGCACGGTGAATATAGAATAAAGTTTGCCAGTATCATAAGTTGAAATGAAACAAATAATAAATTAATTAAAAGGAAAGTTGACAAGTGGTATTGATGGAGTATCAGAGATGGTGATAAAGAGAAGTGCAGAATATATTTTCAAACCGTTAACAAACATATGTAATGCCTCCTTTGAAGCAGGTATTTTTCCAGATAAATTGAAAATGGCGGTAGTAAAACCCTTATACAAGTAGGGAAATAGGGAAGATATTGAAACTACAGACCGATATCCTAACTACCAGTGTTTTAACAAATTATAGAAAGGGTAATGAGTGTTAGATTAACAAATTTTATAACAAATAATGATATATTGGTGGAAGCTCAAAATGGGTTTAGAAAGGCTAAGTCAACAGAAACAGCTATTCAGGCCTTTTTAGAAAAAATTTATGAAGCATTAGAGAAAAAAATAAGTACAGTTGGTATTTTTCTAGATTTATCAAAAGCTTATGATGTAATTAATCATAAAATATTGCTTGATAAATTGGAACCATATGGAATCCGTGGTGTAGTAAATCAGTGGTTTAAATCATATCTAACAGGTCGTAGACAGTGTGTTGAAATAAAGTACATAGGAAAGAAGAAAACTATTTTAGAAAAATGTTTATCGGGTTTAAAAGAAAAAATGGAGTTCTGCAGGGTTCAATATTGGGTCCATTACTGTTTCTGCTATATATTAATGACTTAACAACAAATATTTTGGAAGCAGAAACGGTATTATTTGCAGACGACACTAATATTTTAATACAGGCTGAAGATGGAAATGTTTTAGAACAAAAAATAATAGTACAATGGAAGTTCTTGACAATTGGTTTGATACAAATGGTTTGGTGATAAATACGGAAAAATCAATAGCATTATCTTTTCACACCTGGCAGATCAAGACTCCATTAAAACCTCAAATTATATTTAATAACAGAGATGTTAATTATTCAAATGAAAGAAAATTTCTGGGTCTACACGTAACCGAATGTTTAAAATGGGAAGCTCATATCAGATATCTGAGTATCAAGTTGAACAAAAGTATGTATGTAATTCAGTCCCTCAAATATACCACAAGTACAAATATTTGGAGGAGTATGTATTTTGCTCATTTTCATTCATATATAAGGTATGGTATTTTTTGGGGGAATAATGGGGAAAGCAAAAAAATTTTTTAAGCTTCAAAAAAGAGTGATACGAATAATTAGCAATGTGAGCAGAACAACATCATGTAGGGAGCTGTTTAAAAGATGGAATATACTTACAGTCCCGTGTATATATATCATGGAAATCTTGTGTTATATAAAAGTAAATTTAGGAAAGTATGAACAAAATTCAGTTATACATGATCATAATACCCGTCAAAGAAAAGATTTTCATATTCAATACTGGAGAACAGAAGTATGTAAAAATAGTGTTAAAAACTTAGGAAAGAGATTGTATAATAAATTGCCAAACCATATTAAATGTATAGAAGACATCCAACATATAAAAGGAAGCTGAAATTGTTTTTACTGCAGCAGTTCTTTTATTCAGTAGAAGAACATTGTTTGTATAAAAGTAGGTGCTATAGATTTGACAGATTGGATAAGCATTTTGTAAAATAACTGTAAAAAACCTAAAATGGTTTACAATTTTATATATGTATATGTAAGGGTAAATACATTTTATATAAGACATATGTGAGAATTCACATATAGATTCTAGAATAAAATAGAAATATTGATGTATCCTATACAAGCTGTTGTCAAAGAGATGAAATAAAATTGAATTGAATAAAGGTGATTGTATTGTTGGTAACGTGAAGAGAGGAAGTATTTTTTTATGAGCAAGAGCACATGTAAAATGCTAGTTCATTCTGTGTGATGGATGCATTTCTGTAATATATGCTTATAAATGTGATCATCATTTCTGCAAGTCCAAGGAGTAGTATCGGCAAAGTGAAGTAGTTAGCTCAGTCAGTGTAGTGACTAAACTACAGACTAGGTGGCTGGATGTTTGGTCTTCTGAGATTTTTCTCCCACCACCATGTTGAGACCTGTTCTGAGGTCCTGGCAGCTCTTTCCCCAGGGGTAAAGCAGCCAGGATGTGATACAACTGACCTCCATGTAGTGCCAGTGGTGAAGAAAGACTGGAACTGTGCCTTCACAAGAAAACTAGGTCTTATAGGGGGCTGTAATGCCAGTTATGTGACTTATAGTATTTGTAAAATACAAAAATTGTTGTTATTTCAGATTTGAGCTGTTGCAAAGTCTGACAGACAACGGGAAAGACATTCTGTACTTTGAAGAAGAGGTGGGGCCTTTTCTACTTTACTGGATGCCAGCTGTGATTGGTGTTGCTCGCACAAAGGAATTCCTCTCCATGCTTGTCAATGTTATCAAGTTTAATGCTGCTTATGTTGATGAGGATGTTATTTCAGGTCTTGTTCAGTAAGTGTATTTTCACCAAATTTAGCATACCACTGCTTAGATGTAGTGTTACCATACCTTAACCAGTGGCTGACCAAATCCTAGATGATAGGTCACCATGGCACTTAGTATTTTCTGGAGTAGATGATTGGTTTTAGTTTATGCCTGTTTTTGTTAACAGTGTATACACCATAGAACTAATCACTTCTTGCAATGAGTAGTACAAAGAGAAAATCTTTGCTTAGTAGTCATTTGCAATTATGCTTTACAGCGAATGGTTTTTGGGCATTTAGTTGACAATACCATTAGGCAATGTCAAGTTTGGTTTTTTCCTCTCTCTCTCTCTTTTTAAAGATGCAGACGAATCCACATTGTCATGCATGTACCCTGAAGGCAAGAAGCTGTCTGACACCTAGTTGAAAGAACAGTTGTCATGCCCTGCCTTAAACCCAGGTTGTTGTAACAATATATATTCACCATCTTCATTGTCAAGTGGCTTAGATGTGTAATTCCATGATGGTAGATGTTCTATTTAGGTATTTCTGTTGGACTGCATGTTCAGGCTGTTATTATTAACCCTTTGACACCTAACATCATGTATACCTGTGACACGGTGTGATGCTCAAAACACTGAAGGATGGGTATAGCCGATGGCCTGTGGCCTTTGTTATGCAGTCCCCCCTTAAACTCTGGTCTGTTGTACATCACACAGGGCATTTAATTACAGTGCGAAAGGGTTAAAGTCTAGAAGTCTATGGAATAGGAATGTAGGCTGTGTGGTTTCTGTTTGTAACTTCTTGATTTGCAGACATTGTGACAATGAAACTTTCATGCCTTATGAGGCAAATTTTATGTTATCATAATGAGTACTGATGAAGTTATACACAAAAATGCATCCCCAAATTGTATAATAATGAATGCATGGTTTCTGTTAGATTCTCCATATAGATTGTAGAATTTTGAAGAAGGTAGTCACCAAATTCTTCCCAGAATTTCTTGTTTTTCATATGTGAGGTCTTTGGAGATTGGTTGTGACAGGATTGTTGTGTGGCATGTTTCCAGGAATACATGTTTCCTGTGTTGTTGGAGTAACTCGGAGGAAGTGGTGCTAACATGCCTGCAAGTGCTGGACACAGTTGTCTGTTACAGTACCTTGCCTTCTGACTCTCTGCATACCTTTATCAGTGCCCTTTGTCGAACTGTCAATGTAGAAGCTTATTGTCAGAGCAGCTGGAAGGTAAATAAATTATCAATAAATAATACTTGTACACTATCAAAACATGACCTTTATTAAGATATAATTATTGTTCACATTAACTCTAGCGACATGTTTTGACTTATTCAGTTATCATCAGGCAAATCTATTAAAATATAAAAATGTAAAATTATGTAAATATAGAATATCATGATTCAATTCACTGAGAATGAGATCCAATTCCTTACAATGTTGATGTTATTTTTGTTCTTTGTTTTAACCTTACAAATCTTCTGTTTGTATTCATTTGCATAATGTTTATCTGTTTAAAACTTCCAAAACATTTGTAACTGAGTATAATTTGATGCTCTTTTTACAATAAAAATGTGGTATCTTCCCTGGTTGATTTCTTGTGTGACGTAAAAGTGTACTGTTTAGTTATGAATATTCAGTTATGCAGATGATGTTTATTTTAGTAATTAGTATAACTGCATATTGCATTTATAGATATTCTGTAGTGGCATATTTTGTTAATATCATTAGATAGGTTTTCTGCATTAGGTGGTTTATTCTGTGTCAACACACTTTTATCATTGGGAAGGTATGAATTATCATTTGTTATGTACATACTGTTTTTAGGACATGGGCTATTCAGTATTGTACAGGACACTCAACCATGAATTCTGTGGCAATACAAGTTATTAGTATGACACTTTTTTCTCTTGCAAATGCTTTAAATTCCAATAATGTAATTTTTGTGATGGTTTTCCTCTCTGGATTTTAATCTCTAGTTTATTTTTAATTGTTATTAGTGTAAGTTGGCACCTTGCACCTTTCAACATTATAGAAACTAGTGGATCAGAAGGGTGGATGCATGAATGATTTACAGTAAAATCAGTAGCTTGATGTCATTGTTCATGTTGGTTAGTGGTGAAATGGCCAACATTTTTTGTTTACCTGGTGGTGGTAAAGTGGGTGTATTGAAGAAGATACTGTATCTTTTATTGAGATAGAAATATAGTATTTCTGCAGTAGAAAAGCGTGTAATGATTAGAACTTATTAATGTAATTATAAGTAATTATTGCATGTGCAAATAGTAATACAAGTAAGCAATTTTAATTAATCTGATTCTGGTTAGACTGATAGGTACAAGGTTAATTGATCATCTTGTTTGCCTTCTAGGTGATGCGTAACTTACTAGGCACTCATATGGGTCATTCTGCATTGTACACCATGTGCCGGATACTTCAAGATCCAGGAGCTGCACAAGATGTGTGCTTGTTACGTGGAGCTGTGTTTCACGTCAACATGGCTTTGTGGGGTACCAAAAGGGTCACAACACTAAAATGTACTTCCACATCAGTCTTGCCATCATTTTTTTGTGTGAGTATATCATAGTGTACTGCATATGCATTTTGTTATTGGACGTTTTGAGCCATGTTATTTACTGAGTGTTTTGGTGTGATTCTGATGCATCATGCTCACATATGTGACAGATGCAAACTATTTCATCAGCCTGTGGCCCAGCTTAAACTAAAGAGGTACATTCACAATACAAGTCAGGTTTATTGACGCTGTATGAACTTGCTTATTGCCTTGTTTTATGTATGTGTCTGATGGCATTGTGCACTTTATTATTAAACTTTGACCATTAACATACATGAAGATTATGAACACTTACACTGAGTCAATTTGCTAGCATGCACACAGATGGAAGAGTCGGGGACTTATTTTGTTTTAGTCAAGCTGGGCTGACCTGTACTGCATAACTTCACAGCTGCACTGAAACTCATTGTAGAACATGGATGTCCAACCCGCAGGCCGCATGTGGCCCGCCAAGTTTGTTTTATGCTGCCTGAGGCCTCATTTGTAAATTGCATATATACTATAAAAATTACACAATGTAGGTGGTTTGGTATACCACTTACTCTTATTTTTCCACATGCGGCCCGCGAACCAGCCCACAATAACAGATGTGACCCTTTGCCATAAAGAGTTTGGAGGCCCATGTTGTAGAACATTCACAGATTTCTGGATATGTGTTCTTTGTTAGCTACAGCCCTTGCTTGAAACTGATTATATTATGTCATGATAGATTTTTGCTCTTATACTTTACACAACATCCCAAATTTTGTTGGTTTACAGGCACTGAAGAGCAATCATTCAGTTGTTACATATGAAGTGATGTTGAGTATTCAGCGACTAGTGGGCAAGTATGGCATGGAACTTCAGGATCCAGCTTGGGATCTGGTGCTGTCCATTATTGAGGCAATCATCAGATATATAGGTTCGTTCTTTTGTTCCAGTTGTGTTGGCATTAATTGACAAAAGTGCTCATTTTTCATTACTGTCTTAAAATGTACTCTAAATTATCCTGTTTAACTGAGGCAAGAGAAGGAATGAGTAATAAATAAACATAATTCAAAATTAGTGTATTTTTAACTCGTTCATTGCATCATAAATTACACTTGGAAGTGTGGTGGTGGTGACGATGATGATTATGATGATGATGATGATGATGGTAGCAGTGTAAGATCAGGCATTACAAACCAAATTATCATGCAACAAAAATATTACAAACAGAAACAGCTTGCAAATGCAGACTATTTCAATGATACAATGAGATAGTAGAACGCATTATATCAGTGTGTCCAATACTGGCAAAAAGAATAACATGTAAAGAGTTTTGATATTGCCTGTGGTTAACTACAAGGAAGTGGAGGTCAACTTAGACAAGGAACACTGGTATGAGGATGTACCAAAGTCAGTCGAAAAAAGTCATGAAAGTAAGGTAAACATAATACAGAATCAACAAGTGAAAACTGGCAGAACCATCCCTAACAATAAAGCGGACATCATAATCCACGTTAATGAAAAAGGAACATAGCTGTTCATAGACAGTCCAATTTCAGGAGATAGAAATGTGATGAAGGAAAAAGCCGAGAAGATTTTAAAATATAAAAGACCCTACAATAGAAGGTCATCGTATATGGAATGTAAAAATAAAAGTGATACCACTAATAATAAGAGCAACTGGAACCATCTCAAAATCACTCAGAATGAGGTACAGTAAGCCCCATTGTGGCTGTGAGTCACATTAAGCTGTAGGTCCTGTCTGCTGGCCATCACCATAACCCTATCAGTAGAGGTATGCTCATGGGTGCAGCCATCTCAGAAGTGAACTACTGAGGTAGGTAGAGATTAAAAAGGTCTGAATACAACCGTAAGCATAACCAAAAAAAACTGAATACAGTGGAACCTCATTGCAACATTCCCGTTACCGTCGTTTTCCCGCATATATTGTCTGCCTTATTTGGTCACAGAACTAGCCCCATGTAAATAACACTATTTTTTCCCACCTCCATCAGTCCTCGAACTGTCATTTGATTGCATCGATCATTGAAAAATCACGGTCCTGACACAACATTTTCCCACATGGATAGTTTTTTAAAATTTGAAACAATGATTTAGTGCGCTGCGCGCGCATGTATTGCTGTCTTAGTGCCACCTGGATTGCCTGCTGCGTGTTGCACCAAATACCAGAATGAGAAAGTTGCCCTAATTTCTATCATTTTGGTTTTCCGCGAGGATTGAGATTCATGTATATTCTTATACAAGATCTTCGAAAGACTCGGGAAAAGCTACTGTTTTACTTTGTGTTAACAGTGATGGAAATGACAGGTGCCAATTGTTATCGGAAAATCTCCGAAACCGCGATGTTTCAAGGATATAAAAAAATTACCCTCCAAATACAACGCGAACAATAAAGCGTGGATGACCACAGACATTTTTTCTTCATTTCTGAGTTCATTAGACACAAGTATGGGTGCGCAAAACAGGAACATTCTCCTCTTTGTGGACAATTGTACCGTACATCCAAAGTGTACATCGTTTCTAAGAAATTTAAAAGTCATACGGTACCCGGCAAATTGTACAAGTGTGCTCCAGGCCTTGATTTAGGGGTAATAAAGTGTTATAAGCAGCTTTATAGAAAACGCCTTGTGCAAACAGCTGTTTGCTTAATGGATGCAGGCAAAGATACGAAAAAGAAGATAAACGTGTTGGAAACTTTGCACTACACTGTGGCAGCCTTGCAACAAGTAACCCAGCAGACAATCGAAAATTGTTCTCGGAAAGCTGGTTACGTACAGGGACAATCTTCAGGCGATAGTGATGTCGTATTGACCAACGATGACGACGATTTCCGCCAAGACTGGGAAAAGTTCAGTGGCATGAACAAAGATAAATTCGAGGACTACGTCAATGTGGACAGGCACGTGACAACCAGTAGTGTAGAAACAGTGCAGGAGCTGTGCGAGAGCCTCGTGGCGTCCGGGAGTGTGGAGGGGGAAGGAGGAGAAAAAGAAGATGGCGAACCCAAAGTTGTGCCAAACTTTGCCGAGACGCATGAAGCGCTGATGAAAGTAAAGTCTTTTTTTTTATGCACACAGCACGAGTGACAGTGATCGTGAAAGTGTTCTAGGCCTTGAAAAATCATACTATGAATTGAGGCGTAAAGTTTGCACAAAACAAATGTCAATCAAAGATTTTTTCAGCAAGAAGTAATAATAACAATTAACTTGTTCTTATCTATAATTTTTAATGGTTTTCGAGTACTATCGTTTTCCCGTATGTATCGTATTTGTTTTCCATCCCCCTGAAAAATTATGCGAGGTTTTACTGTATATCATGCAAATGGTGTACTCTAACCCAATACACAGACATTACCAAAGTGTTCTTTATTTTTGAAATATCGTGGCTGTACAGTACACATGTAAATTTAATTTAATTTATGGCCATAAGCAAAGTATGGCCTTCCCTGTCTAAATTTTTACAAAACTAAAAAACACTCAACAGCTTTATGTGCAACTGTATCAGACAGCTGATGTGGAAAGTAGGGTTGTAAATGCATTTGTGAGCTAAATAGAGTATGGCTTTCACTATGTCAATTTTCATGACTCTCATAGTCACTCAGTAACTTTTTGTGGACATCTGTACTGAATTTTATCCAAATCAGATGAAAGATATAGAAAATAAGGGCAAGGTTTTATTTCCATCTGTAAGTATGGCTTTCTCTGCAGTGATTTTCATGAAACTTATAATTGTTCAGTGACATCATATGCTGATTTAATATAATGAATTTCACCCACGTTGGTGAACAAATGTTGAAAATGCAGGTAGAAGTTTATTTATGCCCTTAAGGAAAATATGGCTGTCACTCAGCCGATTTTCACGAAACTTGTGCTTACTGATAACTACTTCTAAATAACTCCTGTGCCAAGTTTAATGAAAATCTGACACAAAAAGGTTTAAATGCTAATACTAGGTAACACAGAGACGGGACAGATGGAGGGACATGGTCTCCACATAAGGCATTCTTGTTTACTTTGTCAAGAGTGCCTAATTAAACATTGTTACTGTGGGCATCTGTTTTATATCCAGTGATGTTGGGAGAAGTCCTTAGTCCCCAATGTGGCTATGTGAATTTCATCTTTGATTCGTTCAGATGGAGGGACTGAGGGAGATCATTGAAATGTGTTGTCAGAAGATCTACAAATGTACCTCGCTTAAAATCCAAATAGTATGCTCATTTGTTACATGATACATGGAGTATCATTATGCCAGTATGCTGTTAGCATAAACTTCAACAACAAGCAGACTGACTTGAAATTGCAGTATTTGTGTGACCCCTGTTCTTCATTCATTAATTCTCAGGCACCTTCTATAAGAATACAAGTACAAACAGAAATTGATTGTTCTTGGTTTTAGTTATGTGTGTAGAAGTAATACAGGAAGACTGTGCAATAGTCCAATATGAGTTTTGCACATGCACAGGATTTTCAACAAGTAAGTTTCCGTAGTTCATAAAAATGAAATGAGAACTTACTACAGCATAAGTGTAGCACATTTTTTTGCTGAAGTATCAATTTTTCAACATGATCTCCAAACACAATGATGCATTTGTCTCATTTTGGCCTGCGTTTAAAAATTCCACCACCATGGAAACCAGATTCTTTCATTTGCAATAACTCATGAGTAGCAATGTCCACTTTTTCATCATTGTAGAATTAGTAAGCTCCTAAATGTTGCTTCAGCGGCCCAAAGGGTAGGGTGGATGGTCTAAAAGTTCCCAGCGAAACAAATGCAGTGACTCTTGTGTCTGACATGCACTACATGGGATTGCATTGTCATGCGGATTGCACCTCGCTACAGGTAATCTGTGTGGGCCACTGAAACAGCCTTGGGAGGTCAGTGATTTCACAATAAGGAAGTTGAATGGCTGTTCAGTAAATCCAACAGCATTTGTATCACAACAGGATGTTGAAACTCATGCCAAGATGGGCCAAAACCATCAATGTGCTTGGTCGTTATGTTGAAAAGTAATGATTAGGTCAGGGACATAAGTTAGCTGCATTTAATTTTGTAATGACTTCTCTTCTAATTTTTATGAGAGGGAACTTTACATATTGAACATGCATTGTATAACTTACTACACAACATCAGGATAAGAAATTCCACTCTCTGGGCACCCCAACTTCAGCAGTTGTTTCCTTTACTTGTGTCTTGCAGACAGAGACCAGAAGGATGTAAAGACATATCTGAAGGCATCTGGAACAAGTGAAAATTAATTAAGAATGTATTTATTCTTGCCTTTCATGTACAACATATACCGATATTCTGTTATCTTTAGATGAGTTGGAGTAGTAGTTTTAGCAAATTACAATAAAACTGTCATGTGTTATATAACTAACAATTAATGTTATTATGTTGATATTTATGTGGATTTTTGGTGATTTTTATTTTCAGGAACAAATTCTCAAAGTAACCAGATGTCATTAATAGAAAGTAGCCTTCATGATACAATCTGCATCATTGAGCAGCACATCGAGTTGGATCAGTTTAATGGCTCAGTATGCAGGGTGTTTGAGCTGATTGAGAGATGTTCTTCAGCACGTCCTGTATGTAATATCAGTAGCAATAGAATACACATGCATTAAAGTGTTACATGTGGATTTCAGTGATCATCATGGTTTCCTATTTAGTCATAGAAAGTAAAGAGGTTTGGGAGACCTTGCTTTCCACATGTCTACAACATTTATGTCCCATACGGTTCGTCTGCCACACTGTGTCCAAACAAAACCAGTCTCTGCTTAGTAAGAGATTAGCGAACAAGTACTAATTTTTAGACCATTGATTTCCTTTGACAAGGTATGCAGACTGAGCATAAACACATATTTATCTTTGCTGTTTCAAAATGAAAATTAAGGCAGTTCTTAGTGACATGGTAGAAGTGAGTTCAGGTTTAGGTGTAGAAGAAATTTTGCACAAGTTTATGCCAACATACTCTCAGATATTCCAGGTTTGAAACCTGTAAGTTCACAAACAGGTGGTGGTAGTGATGTTCTGTTAGTTGCATTGTACAGGGGTTTGTGTTTTGAGAGATAGAACTCAAAAATGTTGCCAGATTATCTCCCAATACCACATATGGAAACTGAAGCTTTTATGCACTATATAAGTACATGAAAATAATTTGTTCACTGCAGAACTGTGTGGAGAGTAGCACCATCAGAAGTGATGCATTTGAATTTTCAAATAGGCCAGTGTGCAGTATGATAATACAGAACAGTGTTTCTCAAATGATGGGTCATGAATCTGTGCTGAGTGGGTCGCAAAAAATTTTACGAATCCACTTGTTACTAACTCACACTACTTTGATAAGTGTATCAAAAAGCAGTATTTTTTGTAAATGTAGTCACTTGTAGTGACATTGTAGCAGTGTCAACTTTACCTTCATATCATAAAAAGTGACATCATTGAGTAACAGGGTTGCCATCCTCTCAACAAACATTATCAGTGCTGCCAAACAAATTTTTTTTACCCCCAAAAGTTATTGTATGGTTGGCAGAATTTGCTGAATTTGAGGATACCATGAAAAACATGGAAAAATTTCAATTAACAAAATCATGAAGACTAACTCTTGATATAACAGCCATAAGAGGAGTCACAGTTCTGAACTCAGGCTCATGCAGAAGTATGTAAATTCATATTTATCTTTATTTCATTAAATCATTGCAATGTCACATTTGTTATATACAGTTTCATATTTTTTATTTTACACCTGTCTTTATTTATGACTCCTGGTGTTGCAAGACAAAGCTATTAGCCTAATTGGCATCATGGCTGAAAAAGCCTGAGAAACAGTCCATGGTGGCCTGTGTCTCCATTTAAATTACAGTTTTTCACTGAAAACGTAAATCTTCTGTGTGCCTAAGTATGATGCGATGAATGCATACAGGGAGAGTGAAAGTAAAGTTCCATACTTGATGTTCATCTAAACAGTGTATGAAATGGTAGTGTCTACATCACAGAAAACATTGTGTCTCTGTTACAAAGACCGACTGGTTCATGATGTTTAGGGGAAATAAACACTTTTTGTTGTGAGAATTATACTGAATCCGTAAACACAGTATGTGGGAAAAATGCATAGATTTTGTTATAAAGTGTGTGGTACATATAGTAATGAATGAAGTGAGTGGTCAGATTTATCTTGGAAAAGAGACTCCATTATCCATTGGATAAGAAGTGGATGGGCCTCAGATATGGTCTGGACCCTTTAGGAAATGATATACCAGTCATCTAGCCTGTAGAGCCAGTCACTCCAGTGACAACTATAATGTGAGATCTATGTGATCATAGTCTGATATGTTAACAGTGAGAGGTACTGGTGTTCCCATCTTATTTAAATAAAATTGATTCTTTCTGCATGGTGTTAGATAGAACAGTCGTTCATTGTTATTCCATATTTCTTTTCTTCAGCCTTTATTCTGTCTTAAATTGTAAAACTTCATTGAGGTTAGAGGCAACCACATACCCGTCTACATGGTGCCATAATTTAGACTCTGTTTTATAGGAGTCATCAGTTCTACGTCTGGTGAACTACTTGGCAGCTTCCATCATTCCAACACGCTCATTGTGGCTCACCAAACTTAATTCATTGCTGGAAAGGTATTTCAATAAAGAGACTAGGACCAACATCAGGGTGAGAGTGCTGAATGTCCTTTCAGATGTCATCCAGACCAACAGGTATATGTATTTGTCTGTACACACACTTATTTTACAGATATTAACAGATTTTTGTATTTGTGCATTTAAAACATAAATATGTTATAATTAATTAATTAAGTACATGGTGACAGTGCAGCAAAATAAAGTTATTGTTTGTTGTACATACATAATGAATTTTCACTACAGTAGAAAGTTGCCAAGCTGAACCTCAGACTTTTAGAATGCAAATTCTATCAGCAAGTGAATCATTATTTGGTACTGAATAGCATTGCTTTGTTTTTCTTTGTACTGTGTGTTTCCACTTTTGTTAGTTTATGTAAGTATGATTCATTTAACCCTTTGGCACTGAAGCTCTTCTATAGCTGTCCGCTAAATGTCCGTTGAATGTCCGCTAAAGTCGTTGTTCAAGACAGTGCAAAGTAGTGGGTGGCCATTTATATTTCAGGTCTTTTGCGGAGTACAATGGGCAGTTAATTCTGGTGCTAAAGTATTAGTGTTGCCCTCAGTTGCTCAGATTATTTAGTGTCAAATTGTAGAGTGATTAGTGAATGAATTGGAAAAGACGTGGAACGAAGTGTTTATGGCCTAATTTTAGAACTATTCTGGCATTTTCCAGCAAGGTTGGTTTGTCCACATCCTGATGGGGGATGCAGATGAGGCTGTCACATCCCCCCTGCTGTAGTCTTCTGCCATTTTGATGTACCATCTGTACAGTTCAGCAGTCGTCTATCTGATCTGCACTGGCCTATTTTGTATGCTGAACGCCCACTACAGTAGAATCATGATTTAAGGTTTTCCTGCATTTTAGGTTTATTTCTTGTGGTCCCGGCCAGAACCCCATACAAGTAATGTTAAAATTTTCTCGATTTAAGGTTTCTAACGCATTTAAGGCATGAAAATTTGGTCCCTACGCCATTTTGGAACCTTGGGTTACTTACCTGTTCATCTTGATTTAAGGTTCACATTTACAGCTTCAGAGCTAGGGCTGTGTAGATAACGCCATGATTACGTGTATAGGAAGTGAAACAATGTCAGAATTGATTGCAAACTGTTGCAGCAGTGTACAGTTGGTTCTCAAGAGTTGACATGTATTTCATCAGTAAAAAATCATGTGGCCAGAGGCACGTTTCTGATGCAGTGCTTATTGTTTGATCATGAATTGTGGATGTAAGCTGCCATATGATTCGTTGACTGTGCTCCTGTTCTGTTGTTATAGTGAAATGCACACACTAGGCATGCTTACAGCAGATGTCACTATCACGTGACTAGATTCCAGAAAATCCTATCCACATCCTCGGCATGACCGAGATTTTTGTTGCATTTGTTGCTGAGTAGTGTGGTAAACTGTTTCGAACTGTGCATGAAGCGACAAAAACCCTCTTTAAGTTTAAAAGTACGGATAATTGAAGAAGTGGAGGCAAATCCTTTACCTTTAATGTGCGTTGAAATGGCGAAACATTTTGGACTGGTACCATCTTTGTTGAGAAATATAATCCTCACAAAAGATAAAATAAAGGAAGCAGGAATGAAACGTGGAGTGCAAGCAGCAAAAATAGAATGGAAGAATATGAAGGCTGGGCTCGATGCTGTAACTCCTACCACATGATATTTCCTCTAGAAATTCTCCCACTGGGAGATCCGAATGGGGAGTAGTTTACCTCGGATTATTTTGTCTCCAGAGGAAGCATCTCGCATTTGTCTCTGTTTTTGGAAAGGGACTGTCCAGGAAAAATAATAACATGGCAGTTTTTCCATTTGCTTTCCACATCGCAGTACAGCAGACATTCAGACCACTCTGGTCATGCCTGTTGCTATACAATCATGAACCATCTCAAGCATCATTTGCTCTGTGCTTCAAGTTGCTGCTTCTGGCATTAGATGAATTTGTATTGGAGTTCCCTTCTAGGCATCTCTCTTCATGTGGTCCCTACCCTGTTGATCTGTCTGGCTTTGGAGACCCTACTGGTAGCAGTGCGACTGCCAGATTACGTCTCAGGGTTTCTGGAACTCTCAAGCCCCTCCACCATGCAAAGGTGGAGATTCCATTGTGGGGGGGGTCGATGGTTTGGAAAATATATTGTTTGAATGTTTCCAACGAACGTGAGCTGACAGCATCCTGATTTATGGACTTATCTTATGTGCAAAAGCAAAAGAGGTTGCAGTCCAAATGGCTATTTCTGGCTTCAAAGCATCAAATGGCTGGATGCATTTTTTTAAAAAAAGACATAATATCAGCTATAGAAAAGTGTGTGGTGAAAATGGTTATGTTAATGAGGAAAATGTAGACCACTGGATTAACAAGTCCCTCCCAGGATTTATCCATAGGTATGAACCCAGAGACATTTTTAACCTGCATGAAACTGCCAGAGAAGTCTTGACACTGAGGTGAAACCTGTGCAGGAGGTCATAAACCCAAAGAACATTAACAATACTGCTTTGTTGCAATGCCAACGACACTGAAGAATTGAAGCCGCTGATAATTGGACAGTTTGCAAAACCCAAGTGTTTGAAGAATGTTGGCACTTTTCCTTGTCAATATAATAGTAATTTGAATGCGTGGATGACATATTCAGATTCTAGAAAAACATTATTAGGTATGAATTTAGGGTGAATGTAATGTTTTAGTAACTACAGTGGTAATTTTCTGTTTGATTTTGACACAACCCCATTTTAAGATTTTACTCAATTTAAGGTACCGAAAGCTTGTCCCTCAGGAAAATCTTAAAGGGGGTTCTACTCTATCATTCCTATAGTTTCCATACTGCTATAATGCAAGGTTTGCCACATCTTTGGTGTTTATCACAACAATTCAGCTTCTTCAGTGATTGTAAATGTTTCTTATGATGCACCATCCCAGAAATTTATGAAACTCATGTCTCACCAGCAGTAATTTTTCCTAACTTTGGGATGTTGTCCCATGGTTTCAGTGTGACTTCCAACTTGCATGTCCCTGCAGGGAGCTTAAACATTGAGTTTGAGTGGACCCTTCTTACTGTTTGTATACTCAAGTAGGAGTGGAGCTTGGGCCATCTGTTCAATACACGCACACCATCTCCGTTCTGAACCCAGGTTGTATGGTCACTGATGGTCATGGAACTGTTCGTCTGTCTGTCCCCTGATTTGAGCAGCCATCAGATAGTGATCAGTATCACAGTCAGCTTCCCTGAAAGACCGTACATCAAGTATACTTGAATGCCATTTCCTGCCGAGATGTGATCACTCTGATAGTGAGTCTACCCATCAGGAGAGATCCAAGTGTATTTGTGAATGTTTCAATGTGGAAAAAACAGTGTTTTTAACAATAAGATTTCTGGATGTGGCAAAGTTTGCTGCTGTAACCCCACAATCAATACTGTTATCATGTAGACTTTCATTCTCAATTGGTGTTTTGAAAATGTCTTTTGTCCCTAATATTGCATTGAAATCTAACAAAAATGTCAAGAGTACCATATATGATGTTCTGTCAGTAACAAACTCTGTTCTCTTAAATGCTAATATGAATCTCTTATGTACATAAAAATCCTGTCCATAATTGATGATTGTTATTCACTTTTCCATAGAAAAATGTATATTCCTCTGGTGGTTCATTGTCATTGTCTCATTTGACATGTGCTGCCACTAAATATAATATATGTCACTAATTACAGGCAGTTCTCATTTTATGCCAGGGTTACATTCCTAAAAAACGTCACACAAATCAAACACATAATTCCCATTCAAAACAGTGTAATTCCTGGAGTTTAGGGGACTGACAACCTCATCCTGTATAGTGTATGACTATACTACTAGTGGACATACAGAACTGTAGAGTGTATATGTACTGTATATGCAGTTTATATATGTTTTTATACAGTATACATGCATTTCTGTACAATATATTTATTTATTTCTAATGCAATATAAATGTAAGACACTCACATCCATAGTTTTTTGGTACGGTTCATTTGGATAGGACTGTGGTAGTCTTGCTACATGAACAAACACTTTAGTTCCTGACTTTGCACTTTCTTTAATTGTATCAGCATTATCACGAATTGTATGTGTGCATCTATGAGTGAGTCTAACATTACGGTGTATGTCAACAATTTGTTCACCTTTTTCAAGTCAGCTTCTTATATCTAATTTCTCTTCAGTACTGGTTGTCTTTTACCGATTTTTCACTTGGATTGCATTAGGTGACGTAGATTTATGTTTCTCTCTCATGTTGCTAAGAAAAGCCAATGTTCTTGAAGAGAAAACTAAATGAGCTGCATGATTATATCACCAATGTAATCAGTCTCTACACATGACTGATGGCATGACAGTGACATCACTTTCTGCTGGTCTCCTACAGAAATAAGTTTGGCCATGGATCGTCTATGCCAAATCATGTTAAACTGAAAATTATCATGTACATTCGAAAAGTTTTGTAAATTTTCAAGTTGCGTTAAAGCGAAATCATGCAAAATGAAATCACGTAAAATAACACTTGCCTGTATCGTGCAGCTGCCTTCAGTGGCCCTGGCCTATAGAGACTCTTCATATTCCAAATTCCAAATCTCATGTCCATTTCTATCGCTTAGGTTGTTTCAATGGTTCTCACCAAATCCGAGGCCTTTCGTAATATTGTGTAACATGTTCTTTATGGTGAGGAGTTGTTACGTCCTTGCCCAGTCCCAAACTGGAGGATCTCCTTTTGTTGACTGTCTATGTCTGCTTGTCCAGTATATTCACAGCTGCCCTCCGTATCTGGTGGCCATCTCCTCCATCCACAATGTCAGGTTGACTGTTCTGGGGCCCACTTAATATGGTCATAAAATTTTCTGTCTATAATCATATGTTGATTATTTGCATGTGCATGTTCAATTCACAGGCCTTTGTTGTATTCTCAGTTTAAGTGTAGGTGGAAGAGTGCGTATAAATTATACAGTTTCTCATTACAAAATTTTGCTACTTTTTTGAAGCTCATACAAGACCTTCATATATTTAGTTGCTCAACATTGGTTTCTACATCATTGTTTTTATGGGCTTTTAAAACAGTTTATTTCATTCAGAGTACCGTATATTCTCGAATCTAATGCGCATCCGAATCTAATACGCACCCAGTTTTTGGCGACTTCTTAAACGAAAGAAAGTTAGTTCGCGATTCTAATCCGCACCTTTCCTTCAACCACCCCTTGCCCACGGGGCGACTGATTGAATAATATTGGATGTTACCAATGCGTTAAAATCCGACGCTACGCCTGTGGCCGATGAGTCATACCGATAGAGGCGGGGCCTTTCTCAACAGACGTGCGCAATCTCGTCTGAAGCCAGCTGAGCTTTAGTTGTTGAAACGTGGGAGGTGCTTGTTCCAATTTGTCGTGTACCGTAGTTATGGAAGAGGGACACCTGAAATCTAAACGACTCTCATATACGGCAAAGTTCAAACGTGAAGTTATTCGGTGCGCAGAGGAGAATGGAAACCGCAAAGCCGCTGCAATTTTTGGAGTTAATGAAAGCAACGTTCGACTATGGCGGAAACACAAGGCAGCGATCAGCGGGTGTGACGCAGCTCCTTCAGAAGTGGCGCGGTGGGTGTCGGCTGCTTGGAAAGCCATCCCGGAGAGCATTATCGTCAGATCTTTCAAGAAGTGTTGCATAAGCAATGCTTTGGACGGAACCGAAGATGACATTGTATGGGAGGACGATGTTGAAGATAAAGATGATAGTGACTGGGTGGAGAGCACGGATAACGATTCAGTTATGAGTGATGACGGCGAGTCTGATGAATAATAAATTATAATAATAAATAATAAAATAATAGATTATTGTATTGTATTGTTCTTACGGCACGTACAGCAGCTCAATCATTTTTCCAAAATCCAGCTCTAGACCGCGAATCTAATCCGCACGCGAATCTAATACGCATCTGATTTTTTAGCCCTCTAAAACTGTAAAAAGGGTGCGCATTAGATTCGAGAATATACGGTATGTTCACTTGATACATTAAATTCATTAGGATGTGTATTTCTGATTCCCTAGGGTGTATGGATGGCATATTTTGAATTTCACTTTATATTCACCGTGCATCTTTTTATAATTGAATTATTTGTACCAACAAATGCACTAAGACAGTTTTTTCACTGTTTTCTTTATTATAAGGATGCCCCAATACGCATTTCGGCAGTTATTCTGCCATCATCAGGGGGTATTTTAAGTGAGTTTTTACATAGACCAATTCTTTGGTTAAGTCATAACAGTGAGTCAGTATTTGTTACCACATCGTATAAAATTTTGTAAAATTAGTGGTATTGTTAAGCTGCTAAAAGTTATTAAATTTTAAAAATTACAATAAAAACAAGTAGTATATTATACTACCCTCTATAGTATAATTATTAATTAATGGCAGCGTGGTCCTATTTTCAGCGTGTATTCCAGTTATCTGATGGTAGGACCTCCTTGCCTCCTGTCTGCGTGGTTACTGGTCAACCAGTAACCACGCAGACAGGAGGCAAGGAGGTCCTACCATCAGATAACTGGAATACACGCTGCAAATAGGACCACGCTGCCATTAATTAATAATTATACTATAGAGGGTAGTATAATATACTACTTGTTTTTATTGTAATTTTTAAAATTTAATAACTTTTAGCAGCTTAACAATACCACTAATTTTACAAAATTTTATACGATGTGGTAACAAATACTGACTCACTGTTATGACTTAACCAAAGAATTGGTCTATGTAAAAACTCACTTAAAATACCCCTGATGATGGCAGAATAACTGCCGAAATGCGTATTGGGGCATCCTTATAATAAAGAAAACTGTCTTATTGCATTTGTTGGTACAAATAATTCAATATTTTGAATTATCACTGAAATACTGTGTTTTGTCAACAGAGCCATATATGAAGATGATTTAATAGAAAGGATTGTAATACCCCATCTACAGCACATTGATACTGACTCTGATATTATAGTGAGGAATGCAGCATCACAGTTACTGGTTGACCTTTGTATAGAATGTGAGAATAAGAGGTGCCTTGAGCTCATGGACATACTTGAAAAGGTTTGTTAATCTTTATTCATGCATTTTATGTGGCCAGTTTCTATTGCTGTCATTGTGTTTGTGCTCTATACCTGTACATTATCTGTAAGGCTGTACCTGAAAACTAGCGATGACAACAGAAAACTTCAGATGTGCAATATTCTGGGCCATATTTACAGGTTTATTACTTCAGGTTTTTTTTCCATACCCCGCTTAGAACATGGTAACTGAAAACTTGCTGTGAGAAGTATGTACATAAAGAAATGTAGGTAGTGAGTAGTTCCAAGAATTTTAACATTTCTGCTGTATATATTCACATTACAGTTGTACATTTAAAAAAGACTGCTAGTAATACTCAGTATGAGTTGCTTGCTCTATATTTTAACATGGGTGTCCTTAAGTCAGATGTATATCAGCTGCAGTGGTGTAAGTCATTGAATAAGGTGAAAGGATTATTACATACATTGAACAAGAGTATACTGGAGAGGAAACAATTGTAGCCTGCGTAAAGTCCCAACCTGCCATTCACCTGAATGGGACCAAGTAAAACTATGAAGAAATTTGGGATAACTGGTGCCCTTATGGAGATAAACCTTTATCGTCCTAACAAACCACAAGCTGGTCTTCAAATTGTAGTGCGGGTCTCATCTGTGGCATTCTGCAGAAATGTAGCACAATAAATCTTTTGTTACATACGTATTTGGTGAGATGTTTTCTGTTTCCACACGTATGTTGATGAATACTGATATTCGTTTCACCCATCAGCTTTCCCCACCACGGTCTTGTCAATATCAGAACTTTCAGGTATGTTGTATTCTTGTACACCCATCTTTGTTCCGTTGGTGGTCCTGTTTGTACATTGTTTATTGATATGCAGTCCTTTCAACTTTCTATTCATATTTTTGTCAATCATAAGCTCCAAAATGTGGCCTTCTTCACATTTTTTCTCTTCAAATTCAATGACATATTCCCTTTTTAGGTTTGCAGAATATGCAGACGTAAAAAACAATCAACCCCCTGCTTCACAACTTTGAGGGAAAATTTTCTTTCATTACTCTGTATGTCCAGGTAGCTTTAGAAAAATAACAGAAGCTTTTTGTAAAAGCACCAACTGAAAGCAGGAAGTGTGAGATCATAAATTGTAACATTGACTGTACTTACTTTGAATGTACAGTTACAGTCAAAACTTTCTGGCATCTTAAAACACTGATATATGCAACTGTTGTATACACAGTGTTGGTGGTGTGCACCACCAACACGAGACAGCACACGGAACAAGCAGCTTTATAAAAAGTATGATCTGCAATATACACAGAACCACGATTTCACGCTTCAATTAACCAATGACGCGTAGACACAAGGAAATGATCTACTATGTTTTACCTCATAGAAACAACTTAGATGGGACCTTGAGTTGGTATACAGTGTGTTTCACATGTGTTTTATAACTTTAATCTGTTTTTAATCTATTTTAATCTGTGTTTTTTAAAAAGTGATATTACAACCTACACGATTAGACGCAAGTGATCTACACTACATGTGCAATTGAACACATATGGACGTGATATAAGTGCAGTTTATGACCCCCTGAAGATGGTCTGAAATCAGACCGAAACATATGTAGGGGAATCTAAGAAAACTATAAAATAGTTTTGAATAAAATGTGCATTTAGTTGGTTGTTAAATATTGAAAAGATATAAGTTAAGTTGGTTACCTCCCAAACAAAATTTAGGCCCATAGAAAGCACATCTGCTGCTAAGCTATAATGTTATCAAACTGTACCTCTGATGCAATTCTCAGCATGGAACCAGACTTGAATTTTTTAATATTTGTATCCACCAAGCCTCGGAAAATGTTCACTCTTCATGTAACAAATCAGTCATGTTTTGTGTTAATTATTACTGAAGGGTACCAGGAAGTCTGTGAAAATTTCAGTTGTGGTTTTATCTCAGAAATAGTTTATATCAAAGAAGTGTGTAGTATGGGTGATAAATTTTGGCCTGTCAGTTTTAGTGATGTATAATTAAGCTCAGATCTGAAATGTTTGTCACTTGTAAACAAATATAAACTGAGCAAAATTAAGCATTAATATTAAACTAATTACAGTTACTATTGTGCTGTTGGGCATTATGGTATTGTCATAATTCTTGTTCAGTCAACCATGAAACTACATAGTCTAGGCAGAGGAGTTAATATAAACTTCATTTTCTGTCTAAAATAGGTACAGTTGTTAAGTGACCTATCATTGTATTATGGACTGCTGAAATTAAAGAAGCATTATTACAACATTCTACACGTTTGTGTTGTTCTGTTAAGGAATTCTCAACATCTGTGACTTTTGAACCTGCTTCTTCAAAAGACTAGAATCATCACTAACTTGTTAACCAAATAATCTAGTTTGCATTTTTTAGTACAACAGCATCTGTTTATGTTCATGAAAACGTAATTCCAATTAGCCACATAGTTACAGACTAAATTTCACTATTTGAATTAAATGTCCTTCTGTGCCATGTCTTTTCATTTCATGCAGTACCAAAACTTTGTACCTGTGTGACACCAGGAAGTGTAAAACTAATGTACATGTACATATCATGAAGTGTAAGGTAGAATTTCCAGCTCTCCTGTGTCAGTTTCTGATAGAGCTAAGTCTTGTTCATAAATGTTTTTAAAATCGTGTTTTACAACTTTTGTGCCCCCCCTTCCCCAAATGCATTGAAACAGCTATTTATATTTGCTGTAAATGTATAAGATTTTTTCAGACATATAATTTTACATAAATTCTTCTTATTGTAGGTATTTAAGTTTACAGCCCACAGGTTTATAACCACTATACAACATAACTTAACAATATCTTTGCAGATTTTAAACAGACCATACGAACAGTACGCAGTGGATGCTAGTGCAGTTGTGAATGAGATGGATGTTCTGGATGTGAAGACTGTTGTGAGTGGACTGATTAAAATCTTCAAAGAGAAATTATATCAGCTTCCATCTTCCCATGCCACCAAAGCATATCGCTTAGTGGTGAATCATCTGGAATTGCATTACCAAAAACCTGTTGTGTTTGAGAATGCTAGCAGTATCCGATACATAGTAAGTACAAGGTGCAGTAGAACCTTTGTTGTCTTGTGTTTTTGTTCATTGTTTACCTGTTTTTTATCAGTGTGTAATGACATTTCAAGATAAACAAGGCATTCTGTCTATTTAATTTCACAGAATAATTTTTCATCCAGTTATCATAACAGATGTAGTTAAGCATGTCTGTAACTTAGAATCTACAGGATTTGACTTTCTTACTAAGTTGTATCAACATAACAATGGTCAGGTGCTGTTTCACCATCCACTGTCTTCCTACTGACTGACTGACTAAATAACTAAGTCATGAATTGTCTATCCGTCTGCCTGCCTGCCCGCCTGTTTGTGCCTGCCTGCCCGCCCGCCCATTTATGTCTTTCTGTCTACCTTCATGAGGCACAGCCTTTTTTAAGAATGTGATGAGCTAGTCAAGAAATACCCCACCTTTTATAGAACTTGAAATTCAATACTGTATTCACAACACCATTTCTGTCTTGACTCTTCTGTATTTAACTGTGAATGATAAATATAGTTTTTTGTTGTCATAAGCGTGGTATACCTAAGTGATAATGCAAAGTGATTTGTCCTGTTCCCCCCTCCCAACTGAAACTGGAGTTTTTCAGTGCAAGTGTCAGAAGTTACATCACTGCATAAAATTGTTTTATTTCTGTCTCTTGTAAAAGTAAATAAGATTTGTTTACATAAAACATTTTTGGCTGCATAATGTATATTCACCTAGATTCTGCCATTTGTAGCTTTTCCAGTTTTTTTTTTCTTATATTTAATTTTTTGACACTGTACTCAGTTGTAAATACTTCTGAGTAAACTTAGGGACTACCAGTATTCAGTTATTTTAATACCAGATTCAGTGTTAGCCTTGAACATTGAAGTTGTCTGCATACCCTACTGGTCAGAAAATCTTGGTTTTGCCTAGTTTTATATTTTAATTGTAAATATTGCAACAGATTTGATTATATATTATGATATGTATTTCTTTTGGTATCTCATATATTCACATTGGCTGATGTAGTCAGAAAAATACTTTGTGGTGGTGCCATAAATTTATTAACTCTCCGACGCGGAGGGCATTTACACCCGTCCGTAGCACAATATGGGAGCAGTATTTAATCTCAGCCTGAACATGTACATTTCTGAAGTAAAGTGTTTTACAAATAAATTGTATAATATGGTGTTGGTCCAAACAAAAACTAATTTTTAAAGGAAGAATACATTTACATGCATAGAAATGTGTGATCATTCAGTTTGTATCAGTCTTCGTTACACCACATCTCTACACATTGTCTTCTGTTTTTCTACTCCTGCATTCTGTCTTGAGAGAAATTAGTTTGTTGTGTTCAAAATGTGCCAGGAGATTCTGACAAGGTCTGTCCTCCTGCTCTTGCAGTTTGAGCCCTGTTGGTCACTTTTACGACCTTCATTAAGTTGCATTGTGAGTCAAGAAAACAATTTTAGCCTTCACCAATTCTTTGAAGGCTAGCTTCTTAGTGAAAATAAAACCATTTCTCTGTCTGCTGTTATTGCCTGTTTGTGTTAGTTGTGTTACAAGTTCCTATAGACACTTCAGAAGGTGCAGCTTCGTATTCAAAATAACAGAGATATTTTAGAGACCAGCTTGTGGTAGCGTAGGATGGTGAAAGATGTTACTGATATGCAGTCGAATGTGATCACGGAAAATAAGTGAATCCCTATATCAATGATCTCTGTATTAGTGTTATGCATTTCCTCCAAGAGATCACAGCACAGCAGTTGGCTATCTAGAATGCAACCTCTTGGAGTTCACATACTCTTAACAAAAATCGATGCTACATAATAACTGAAGTAATAGTGATTTTTAACTGCACATGGAGGCCTTTCCAATACCTACAAAACTGTGCAAATATCAAGACAATATCCCCAAACCCATTTATGTTATAAGCGAATGAAGACAGCACTGCTCATTGTGAGTGTACTCTGCGCTCCGTGGCATTTGATGTGCGCAGCATGCAAGTAAACTCGTCGCTCCGCATTGAAGGGTTAACTAGAAAGTTACAATTAATTCGGAACATTTGAAATTTAAATATCTGAAAATACTAGTTGAAGAAAATACCCTCGTTCTATTAACTAGTTAATCAACCATCCACCCACCCAACCATCCATCCAACCAACCAACCGTCTGACCAACTGACCCACCAACCCACCTCCCTTTCTGGATCAGAGTGTTCCTTGAAAGACTGTTAAGTACTTGCATTGTACAGGAATTTCCCACATTTTCTTACATTATCTTCCCAAAGGGTCCGTCAGCGAAGGTTCTGGATACACTGCAGCCTTAGGCTTATTGTGCAACCGTATGTTGTTTTCTCAGCACAATTCATTAACCCTGTGTCTCTTATAAAGAGAGACAGGTCTTTTAATGAAGCCATGCTTATATCTTTAGGTTCTACAAAGAACTTCCCAAACAAATTACAGTGATGGCGAGCCAAGGTCTCGCAGCAGCAAATAATATGGTACACTATTTCAGTCTCCATCTTGCAAAATCTGCAGTCTGGATCACCATCAAACAGGCCTATAATACTCGGGTGCTTCTTCACAGGAGCATGGCCCATGAGAATGCAACTGTCATTCTTAGCTAATGCCTACTTAATTTAAGCAGGTCCTTGGCTCTTTTCTTACATGATCTACTAATAAAAAGTTTACCATGTCTCTGACCTGGTAAATTTTTCCAGGCAATACACTGTTGATGCTCGGTTCAGTTCGTAATTGCTTCTCTTGCTGAACACCTACGTATTCCAGGAGCTGGTTCTGGAACAAGTAATGACATCGCTGCACCTTGTCTAGCAAGTTTGTCAGCTTTTTCATTGCCTGGGATGCCACAGTGCCTTGGCACCCGTATGAGGGTTACCTCATTTTAGTTTGCCAGCACAGAAAGAGCATCCAAGCATTCTGCAACCAGTCTTGAAGTCACATTTGGGCTGCTAAGCCCCTTAAGTGCAGTCTGGCTATCAGAAAAGAATAACGATCTGCTTATGACTATAAGTCCTTATATTTTCATATGCACATTGAAGAATGACGTATATTTCAATTTGAAAAACTGTGGCTTCTTTACCCAGAGAGAAACTAAAGCTTCTCTCTGGTTTTTTACCTTATGTGCCAGCCCCTGTCCCTGAATCAGCCCTATAACCATCAGTAAACCAGAACACAGCATCCTCAGGAAACACTGCGTCTTTGTTTTTCCAATACTCATGGTCTATTATAACCATGAAGGTTTTAGTATAATGATAAACTGGCATGATGTAGTCCAACCACATGTCTAGTAAATGGTCACCCACATTTTTCCAGATAGCAGCCTTGACACTGTTCTAGGAACATTCTGTTGCTTGAATATTTGCAATCTATACAGTGCCATCCTTGCCTTCGCCATGATCAACAGGTCTAGAGGAGTCTGTTTCAGAAGCACTTCCATTGCTGCAATAGGGGTCATTTTCATATCCCCAATGATAGGTAGATAGGCCATTCTTTGAATCCTGCTTATTTGAATTTTGGTGCTTTTTTGCTTAACCTTTGGCCACCAAACCAAGGCTGCATGGCAAATAGAAGGTGTGATAACCCTAGTATAGTGGCAGTGCACCATAGTAGGTCTAAGATCCCATTTCTTGTCATATGTGTCTAGCCACTGCAAAGGTGGTTTCTGCTTTTCTAATTATTTTCTGCACTTGTTGGTTCCAGCTAAGTTTGGAGCTAAAATCACCCCCAGATGCTTAACCTCCCCAAGCATTTTAAGTTCATTACCATGAAGTGTAAGAGATCCTAAACCCTCTACCTTCCTTTTGTTGGGAAAGGGAACTGTGGCTGTTTTGTGAGGGCTGATTTTTAGACCGTCTTTGACAGCCCATTTCCCACCATTACAGAATTTGAAAATTTCAGTGCCTGATTTGCAGATATTTGAGTGTCTACTCCAGATTCGAGCCAACTCTCTTTCTCATCTGGGAATTCTGAAGCCTAGTTCGTCAGTGTTTGCACTTCAGTCCATATCTTGCAGTGGACCATAAAGATGGAGAGCGAGCAGGGGGAACTGTATCTCCACCACCAATGAGCCCTGCTCTGTCATCATACCCATCATGTGTCGTCACTCACCTCTCTCTTACCCATGCATGTAAAGCAGTCATCACATGTCTCAAGCAAGAAAAGGGTGAGTTTTTCAAGACTTTCATTTATGGTTTCATTGAAATGTACTATTTGTGGTGGTGGTGGTGTTTTGGTGGTGGTAACTATTAGTATTAGTAATAGTGATGGTGTTGACAGTAGTAGTAGTAGCAGCAGCGGCAGCAGTGGTGGTGGTAGTAGTAGTATAGTAGTAGTAGTAGTAGTAGTAGTAGTGGTGACAAATGTCAAGGGTAGGAATCTACTTGGAAAATCCAGCCACAGATGAGTGGACTGTGTTAAATTAATCTTAGAGAAAGTTGATTTGAAGGTGTAGGCTCAGTTCTGTTGGTAAAGGGAAAAGGAATAAGAAGGAGGTTCACCACTGCTAGTACCAACACCCTTCACTATCCATGATCTTGCCCCAGTTCTGTTCATCTTCCATCAACACAACCTAGCTTCCTAAGATTGATCTGTATTGTGTCCTCCCACATGTTCAGTCTTATAAGTGGTCATTTTCCAAGAGATTTTGCAATGAAATTTCTGCATCCGTAAGGAATGTGTGGAAGCTACATGTCAGGCCCATCATAACACAGATTTTATTTCTCTAACAATACACTGTGACTGTGAGCTCAAAAATACTGGTAAACTCATGAATGGTGAGCTTAAGTGTACAAGACAGCCCAAGTTTCTGCCCTCTGTTCATTGATTTATTAATTACAGGAAGAATATTTTACTACTCATGCAAATAGATGGCCAGTAACTGATATATTAACTGCTGGTTTAATGAAATCACATTCTTGAAATGTTTGTTTGTTTCTTGTGTTGCATGCCTTACAAAGTAATTTTGGTGTTTAATATTTTAGAGTGGAGGATTCTGCATCTGATACTTCAAGAGGTACCTCAAGTGATGCAGAACAAAGCTCTCATCCTTTCTCGACATGGCAATGATATTGACTATCTGGCAGCTGCACTTTGTTCTATGGTAAGATCATTTTTTGTGGGTTTATTGTATATGACATCAAACAATAAAGTTTCAGGACCGATGCTATCATGTAAGTATGCTTTGGTGCATAAACCAACTCACCATTTTTTTGTTGATTCATGTTATAAACACAGGAAATAGTGAAAAGGAAGGTCTAGTGCAATCACTTCATCTGCAGTAGCCCTGTGCATAAATTATGTTTTTCTTTGTTGTCATGGAGCAACAAGCATACATTGAGTTTTGTTTCAAAGTAAGGAAAACAACTACGGAAACAATCAAAGATGTAAAACCATTTATGGAAATGAAGCTGTACCTTGTATGCATGTTGTCAGATGGTTGACAGTTTTCACAGGGACATGACCCTGAAGATGATTGAAAAAGTGGATGGCCACCTACTGCTGAAAATCCAGAAACAGTTGCAAGAGTTCATGAACTGGCAGCCAGAGACCTTTGAGTGACCCTAAAATTGATGGAGGATCATCTGCAGATTAGGCAGGAGAAAATTTGTCAGATTCATGAAGATTTGGGAAAGAGGAAGGTCTGTGCAATGCTTGTTTCATACAGTCTCAAAGATAAGCTAAAGGAGCACAGTGTCACAAGTTGTGAAGACTTCATCCAGACCTGTCAGACCCATCTACATTTTCTCATTTGCATCATTACAGGAAACAAGTGTTGGTTTTTTTCAGTACAAACCTGAAACAAAATCTCGTCGCATGGCGTGGAGAACAGAATTGTTCCAAAAGCCCAGGAATTTTTACTTGCAAAACTCCAGGACCAGAACAATGTTGATTATTTTTTATGATGACTAGGGTGTGATCCACAAAGAATTTGTGTCTGAAGAAAACAGTGAACATACAGGTACTAGAAAGGTTATTGAAGTGAATTTGAGAATAGGGCCACAATTCTGGGGAGAAAGGCAGTTGGTTCCTCTTTCATGCCAATGCCCCTGCTTATTCTGCTCTGATAGTGAAGTGCATCCTGGTGAGTCATGGCCACCTACCATATTCACCTGACCTCATGCCAGCTGACTTTCTTGTTTTCTGTAAGTGCAAACCACCATCAGAGGCAGACGTTTTAAGGACATAGAGGACATCAAGAATAATATAACTGCCAAATTAAATGCAGTTCCTTTGGGTAACTGTTTTGTGCAACTTTCAGAAGGAAGTATATATTATATTTCAGTCAAGGGAGATTACTTGGAAGGAAAATAAAACAGTCGTGTTCTTTCATGTGTGTATGTTCTTGTAGACTAACCTCTGGACGTTTATTGTTTAACAGATTCATTAAAAGCTTATTAAAAGTCTTTTTCCCCATAATTCCTTTGACTGTAGTTACGGGCATGTTCAGCCGCTTTGCCACTTCCACTCGGGTCAAGGTAGGATTTGATTCCACTTCTCTAATCACCCTCAACTTCTCTTTCAGTGATAAGGCTTTGCATTTTATTCCTTTCTGGGTCATGATTACTGCAATAACGATAAATATAATGAAAAAGTAACCAATTAAAATACAAAAAAGACTGCAGTTATTAAACAACGTAAACACCACCAACAGCGTCTAAACAGACAATGTAATGCACATAACTTACCATAATTGCAACAATTTTCTGGGGTGTAGGATTCAGTAGTAGACATGTATGCAGATAGTAATACACAGTAGCCAGCAGTAGCACCCATCAATTGGTTCAATTGACATAACCAGCGTGTTACTGTTCAAGACTTAAAGCAGTGTGTTGCCGTGTGCTGTTCGGGGCACCTCGGTAGAGATCGATCGCATCACAGCATATATCGATATATCGCATATATCGATAGTCTTATATATCAAAACTTATTAAACAGGTAAAATTTCATAAAAAATCATACTTTTGGTATCATGAGATTTGACTTCTTAGGTGGGAAAACTTAATAAGCGGAAGCTTCATATCCGGGAAAAATTAATGTACTCCTTATGGATTTTATTTCAGGACTTTAAAAATGAGACTTCTTACAGGGGAAGACTTCTTATGCGGGGACTTCTTATCCGGGTTCTACTGTACTAGTAGTGGTACTTGCGCTGCACAAAGTTGGTGTGACCACATGTGACTTCATGTTCCTGAAACTAAAAATGTACTTGAAGGGTCGCATTTTGAGTGACTGGAGGACACTGAAAGCAACATCATGACTTTGGTTGAAGGACTTAATGAGTTCAGCATTGTTTCAAGTGTGGCAAAGACAATGCAGTATCTTTAAATAAGCCAGGAAACTTTTCCATTCTGGTTTATAATGATTTTGCAATAGGTCACCAAATATTTTCTGACATATTTCAGGTTAGTGATAAGTCCTTGGGACTGCCTGACACGCTTCGTAATACACCACCAAAGCTGACACGTTCAGACTTCCATGGCTGTGTGTTTCCTGTTTTGGCATCCCTGGCATCCTACCATTCATACTTGGATCCCAATCTTCAGCAACGACTAATTAAGTGCCTGGAGTTCGGTCTTGTGTCACGGTGTGCACGCCAGTGCGTGATGGCACTCACCACGTGCACACTTGAGATGAAGGATGCCATGTACAAGCTGCTTCCTGGAGTTCTGCTGAGCCTTTCAAAGATCTCTGCAACAGTCCATATTGCAATTCCTATTCTCGAATTCTTGTCAAGTAAGTACATTTTCTTTTTCTATTTTGTGTTGTATTCAGAGATATTAATGATTCTTTACAGTGCTTAAGAGAGATGTTAATCTTTACAATGCTTAGGACTAGGGTTATGCAAAGTTGGTTTATTGGCTGCCTGCAGGCTTCGATGAATCTGTATGTGCATGTGAGTTTAACGTACAGGTAGCCCTCAATTTGCGCCGGTCCCCGGTCCAATTTGCGCTGATTCATAGTAACACCGATTTTGAAACCAGGTGGTCAAAAAGTGAAAAAAATATATTTTGCTATTATTTATAACATTTTACAATTTTTCTCGTACTGTTTCTTATACTAAATCGTAATTCTTACATCGCTGATGTAAGAGGAAGAGGAGGAAAGAGAGGAAGAAGAACTTTCTCTATGTGAAATGAAGACAAGCGATCTTCAGCGCATCCTCTCAGACATAGATAAATTCACTGATGAGCTGTGCGAGATTGACCACGACTGGGAGCGGAGTGCTACAGCGAAGAGGAGCGTTATGGCATCCATGAAGCCTTATCATGAAATTTTGGTAGAAAGAAAGAAGAAATCACGACAGTCCACACTGCATGCTTTCTTTAAAAAACATGACGATCCTCAACCAGGGACTTCGTCAGAGAACTAACGCTGCTTCATTATGCCATTGCCGGTTGTAAGCGTACAAAATATATTTTTTAAATTCCCTTTATTATATTTACATTATTTCAGAGCTTTAAGTGCAATGCCATTATATTACTCGTCAATGTTTGGGTGCTGGGAACGCATGTCATTGACTTCCCATTGATTTACATTATAAAATTGTTTCAATTTACGCCGATTTCGATTACACCAGTTTGTCCAGGAACACATCCCTGGCGTAAATCGAGGGCTACCTGTAATTTTTACTTTGGTCAGTGCCTTCATAGATACAGGCTTCAAGCCTTTCATTAGTACAGTACTCTTTCTTTTGTCACTTTGACACCCCAGTGTACTTCAATATGCATAAAATTATATGGCTGATGCCGTTGGGGCAGAATCTGTGGTAATTAAAACTTCAGTTAATGAAAAGATGTGATTAACCATCATCTTATTGGCATTAGCAGATGGTAGCAAAGTACCTCCATGTGTTATACTGAAATTCAAGACAATGCCTAAGGAGCAATGGCCTAGAGGAATCATTGTTAGATGCCAGTCTGAAGGTTGGATGACCAATGAACTTAGGAAGAACTGATTGGCAGTGATGTGGAACAGAAGGCCTGGCTACTGGGAAAATTGAGAATATAGGTGTCTGATACATTTAGTGGCACTTAACACCAGAAATAAAGCCACCATCTGTTACATAAACATTGGCCTTGTGGCCAAACCTGGAGGGATGATCTCACAACTGTAGGTGTTAGATGTACTGAACAACCTGTTCAAAGATCACCTAAAGCAGCTGCATGATGAGTGGCTGTTGAGAGGGGACTATGCTTTGACCCTAGCTGGAAGATTCAAGAAGCCCAGTGTGACTTTTATTTGTCACTTGATCATTATGGCATGGCAGTGCAGCTTACCAGAAGTTGCTGTAAAGGGGTTATTAATACAGTGCTGTGACCATCGCACAATCAGCATCATCGCACGTGCAGCGAAGATAGTAGCTAGTAGTAGCTAAAAAAGGGATGGAAAGGAAGACTGAGAATGCGCTTGGAGATGATCAGTTTGGATTTAGAAGAGGAAAAGGAACTAGGGATGCACTCGGGATACTGAGGATAATATCAGAACGAACCTTGGACATAGATGAGGAATTGTGTGCTTTCTTCATAGACTGGCAGAAGGCATTTGACCATGTCAACTGGACCAAATTAATGCAGATTGTAAAGGGGATTGGGATAGACTGGCGCGAAAGAAGATTGATCAGCAGATTGTACATGGATCAGAGTGTCAAAATACGACTGGACCAAGAGGAGACAAGAAGTGTGAAGATTGGAGAGGAGTTAGACAAGGTTGCTGTTTGTCCCGATTCTGTTCAACTTATACAGCGAGTACCTTACCAAGGAAGCTCTTGAACGGTTTGAGATTGAAATAGCAGGACAAGTAATTCGCGCTGTGAAATATGCAGATGACCTCGTGCTACTGGCTAGGGAAGAAAAGGTGCTACAGGGCATGGTTGGTAGACTAATTGAAATTGGAAGACGCTATGGAATGGAAATAATGTGGAAAAAACTAAGGTAATGAGAATCTCAAGGCAACCATCCCCAATAAAAATTATGATAGATCAAAAGCAATTGGAAAATGTGGAATATTTCAGTTATTTGGGTAGCATGATAACAAATGATGCAAGGTGTACACGTGAAATAAATCTGGAATTGCCATGGCAAAAGCAGTATTTAATAAGAAGAAGACCCTTTTCATCAGCAAACTGGATTTAAATTAAAGGAAGACACCAGTAAAGTACATCTGGAGCATAGCTTTGTATGGTGCTGAAAGCGGAAATTTTGGAAAGCAGATCAGAAATACCTGGAAAGTTTTGAAATGTGGCGCTGGAGTAGAATGGAGAAGATCAGTTGGACCAATCATGTGAGAAATGAAGAAGTCTTACAAAGAGTCAAGGAGGAGAGGAATACCTTACATCCAATAAAAAAAAGAAAGGCTAACTGGATTGGTCACAACTTGCATAGAAACTGCCTTCTAAAACATGTGACTGAAAAAAATTTAGAGGGAAGGGTAGAAATGACAGGAAGATGAGGAAGAAAGCATAAGCAACTACTGGATGACCTTAAGGAAAAGAGAAGATACTGGAAATTGAAAGAGGAAGCACTAGATCACACCCTGTGGAGAACTCACTTTGGAAGAGGCTACGGACCTGTCGTAAGACTGACTACGGAATGAATGAATGAATGACGTGGGTCTGATGACTATGTGCTGTGGCATGACAGTGAAGAGATTGGAAATAGTGGCAGCTTGTGTTAGAAGATGAAGATGAATACTGTCCAAACCATGAAGGTGGAGAAAGTGACACTCATTGGTAAAAGTAGATGGAATCTGACATGTTTTGTGTATTAACTTAATGAAATTTTATGAATTTAATAGTAAAATATTTTTCTCAGCAGGCCTGTCATATTTGGGGGTGTGGGGGTGTTGTTTTAGATTAGCAACATCTTGCATTCAGCTAACTAGGGTACTGTTTGCTTTAAATTGTAGATTTAAATATTCAAAAATTGAAAGTGAAAGGAAATTGTTACTCATGTTTGTACAATAACAAATTTGGAACTTTTGGAAAAGAGAAAAATGGGCTGCTGTCAAAAGGCCCATGGCTAGTGGACACTGAAATAATTGTTGTTCATGTATCAGTTTGTTATTTCCTTGGGTTCTTCAATCTGTGCTTAATTGCACGTTTATAACATCCTGTAAGGACAGGAATGTGTATGAAATTTTTGTCTGACTTAATTCTGCCGAAACACTGTCAACCACAGTTGACTTTTTGTTTGTATGTTACAGCTCTCACTAGGTTACCAAAGGTGTTTGCCAGCTTTGTGGGGGATCAGTACATGTCAGTATTTGCCATCTCTCTCCCATACACAAATCCATTTAAGTACAATCACTACACTGTGTCACTGGCTCACCATGTAATAGCTGTTTGGTTCCTCAAATGTCGACTGCCATTTCGCCGAGATTTTGTCAAGTTCATTATAACAGTAAGTTGAATATTTTTCTCAGCTTTAGTTATTGTTTAGTTTTGAGTATGATTTCAAGAACTTTTTGCCATGTGAACCTTTATGACAGCTTTTCTTCTGAATATCATTTGAAATGGGTAGTAGTGTTGACTTAAAAGATTGCAATCTTTGGCATGTTTTCAGCTTTAAAAGAGTGCAGTTTGTTACACATATATGAGGGTTATCCAGAAAGTAAAGATACAATAGCAATAATATTTTTTAAAAATATTTATTAACAAAATCAAGTGCAAAAATTCTTAACACTTACCTTTAGCTATTTTTCAACATAATCGCCACCTTTGTCAAGGCATTTGTTAAGCCTGGGTACGAGTTTTGGTATTCCGATGTCATAGAACTCCGCTGCCTTTGCACGCAACCACGTAGTGACTTCATTTTTCACCTCTTCGTCTTCGTGAAATTTCTGGCTGGCCAGATGTTTTTTAAATGCAAAAACAAGTGGAAATCGCTGGGAGCGAGGTCTGGTCTGTGAGGGGGATGGCCGGCCAGAAGTTTCACGAAGACGAAGAGGTGAAAAACGAAGTCACTACGTGGTTGCGTGCACAGGCGGCGGAGTTCTGTGACATCGGAATACAAAACCTCGTACCCAGGCTAAGCAAATGCCTTGACAAATGTGGTGATTATGTTTAAAAATAGCTAAAGGTATGTGTTAAAGAGTTTTTTCACTTAATTTTGTTAATAACTATTTTTAAAAAATTTTATTGCGTTTGTATCTTTACTTTCTGGACGTCATACGTAGTAGGAATCAAAACTGTCATACAGACTGTGTCTGAGAACACTTTTGTATGTAAATTGATGATGGTGAAATGTGGCACAATTTTTGTACTATTGAAATAGTGTCAAGTCGAAGAAATACAGTTACAGGATGAATAAACACACATTTCTTGACAATGCAGCGACATTCCAGACATATTTCTCCCATTATTCTCACCCCACCGCACTAGACCATATTGTGACCTTGTATCCACCCCTCTCTCATCCTATTGGCTGTCGTCACATCGCATGTTTCCCCACCCCGCTATGCTGTCCAGTTTCTTTGTTACAGGCTTTCTTTCCTACTTGGACTCTTGACGTGAAGATGGGACCGATACGTTGTCCCAAAACGTTGGTAAATAGTTACCACACGACGCCGTGTAATAACCCAGAAGACCACACATTTCAGTGTCATTTTATGTTTGTAACAGATTTTATTACTGGCAAGGGCGTGGGTGTTTGTATATTCAGTTGCACTCAGTTATAATGACCTTGGTTTGGGCAACACCTTGGCTATAGCATTATACATTCTGTGGTACCAATTAATTCTCAATAAGGCACATGGTTTTCTGCCCTGCTTAGTACGACATACATAAGAGCATCTACTTTGATATAATGACATTGCCAGTCATAAGTCCCAATATAATTTTCCAAAAAGTAGGCTATTTTGAGAATTCAACCATCTTCTTGTCCTCGTCCTTGAGAGGGCACGCCCTCTACTTTTTCAGGTAGCTATATAAATTTCAGGCCTGGAAAATGACAATAGTGGCGGTAAATGTGCTTGACATTTTCCTCTATTTTTCTTTTCTAGCAGTTAACATGAGACTGCTAAAGTGATAACATGGCTACAGTCACAAACAAAAGAAAGGTTTTGAGTTTCAAACAGAAAGTTAAATTGATACGTGCAATAGAAAATGGAAGAAAGAAATCTGACCTGTGTCAGGAATTTAGTGTCATAAATTCTACAATCAAAAAGATTTTGAAAAATAGAACCAAAATTATTGGAGCATTTAAACAGAACAGTTCAAGAATAAAGCGTCCTCGAAAGCCTGAACGAAGTGATGATGAGGCGCTGCATAAGTCGTTTAAGCAACAGAGAAGGAGCAGTGTATCTTTCAGTGTTCTTCTTCTCGTGATAATTATTGTTCTTCTGAAATTTTAATTGTAAATTAATGTATTTTTTAGCATCAGCCTATATGGAAATTTACAATTATAGAAGAGTAACATTTCTTCTTTCAAAACTTTAATTGTAATTTAAATGTATCATAGTGTAAACATATTAATATTAATATAAAAATATTTTTCCTCCACTTTTACCACACACATCATTTAGAGCGACACTCGTTTATAACGACACAATTTATTCGGTCTGTTAAGTGATGTTATAACCGAGTTTCACTGTATTTCTTAACCTCAAATTTCATCCGTGTCACCATCTCTCCATCTGGTTAAGTTCCCTGCAAAAGGCTGCCTGGCATTGCATATAAAATCGGTCAATACAAAGTAACGTGTGGTAGTGGTCCAGAAAAGTCAGTACAAGGAAGATAGGTGTCTAAAGGTAAATTCACTTCTTAAGAGAGGAAGTATATTATGTAGACCAGTGGCATTGTGTAACATTTTCAGGGTTTGAAAGCAAATGTCCTTGTGCCGTTTGAAGAGGGTCAGGTTATGAAAATGGATCTAATAAATGAAGACTCATCAAACCGAAAACGCAGTTCAAGCTTGACAGAGCAAGGCAGCCACCGGAGTGTAAGAACAATGGGAGGGGGAGGTCGCATTGATACCCGTGGTGCTGTGGACCTGAAACCACCAATTGATGAAGCATTGATGACATTCCATGTGGAGCTTACAGAGACATGCATTGACCTAATGGCAAGATACACCTTTTCTTCATGTTCAGCGGCACCAAAGAGGTATCTCATGCATAAGAACTTCTAGTAAGGATAATGAAAAGTCTTATAGGTGGTGAGCTTCCTTGATTTCTGTAAGTTTTTGAAATTCAGAAGTGACATTTTATATTGTGCTCTCTCCTGAGCAGTTATGCACAGTTTAGATCAGTTTACTTCTATGTTCATTTACTTAATGATGCTGTCCCAATTGGAAAATTTGTGTGGCATCAAATGAAGAATGACAAAGATGATTATAAACAGCTTGTTACAACAGATGTGTGAGGTATCAGTCAGAGCATATTTTAAGTACTGTCCCATTGTTTGATTGGGAAACATAGGAAGACGATAAAAGATCTTAGTTAGGGTAGCTGGTAACTGACCAGGATTTAAACCAGTTTCCTTCTGAAGAGGAAGGATTTCTGACCATGCACCACATCTAACACAAGTGATGTTACATCTGTTGAAATGTTGTTTTACGAGAAATAAAGTGAGCATATGCTTTCAGTTTTATCACGTCTTATGTAGAATTGTAATTCTTGGGTACAAATAAACTTGGGAAATGTAAATTTTCATTACTAAAGGAACTGGAATGGAATGACTTTGTATTAAAATACATGCTTGAATGAATTCAAAGATGCTGTGCATTTTGAATCCTCTGTATACAGAAGATCTATTTGGTTATGGATATGTGTTTTCCCATGTAGTTTTGAAGGGTACTTGCTTGTTTGGATTATAAGAACTGATGTATGAAGAGAGATGGAGGTGGTACTATAAATATAAATTCATATGTGTATAATACAGAGAGTATTTTTTATAGCCAGACTGCTAACCATGGAGCACGTGACATTGTTGGTGCATAGCAATCAGTGATGCTGCTCACTCCATTGGTCCTAGTCAGTGATAAAAAAAATACCCTGTGTATTAAGAGAAAATTTTCAGCTTTTAAATTATCTTTAGTTCAGTGCTTTTGTTTAATAACATTATATTATTGTGGTGAATATCTAATAAAATATAAAGTAAAACTGCTTGTGACACTGCAGTGTTGTACCTATTGTATGGTAGGTTGGCAACTGTGTAGTTGTATCTACAGTACTGAACATCAGTGAGATATGTGAAATTTATGTACCTCTGTTGCGTTCACCTTCAAATCCTCATTAACACAGGAACTACATGGCCATAATGGCCTTATTTGTGTCGATAGGTTTCCCACAGCTGAATTCCTGCTGAGTGGAGGCCAGTCTATGACCTGGCTGCTAGGCAACAAGCTTATTACGGTCACAACAAGTGGCTGCAGCATGAAAGCCCTCAAGAATGGTCTGTGTGACAAGTGCTGGCTGTTGTGCAGAGCAGACAAAGGTGAGAATTGGCACTGTTAGTTTGGTTTTTCAGATGAGGTAAATAAGAAAAGTAACTTACAAAAGTGGAGAATAAAATATTCGCTTATCATGGATGTGCTAGAAAATGACCATAGCTTAAGAAACGGTGAAAATTTGGGTCACAGGAAAGACAAAATTTCTTTGAAATAGCATTTGAAGCAAAAGTAGTGGCATTGTGAAATTGTGTCACTAGTTGTGTTGCCTAATTGTCCTCTTCCTCTGTGTTATTGATAATTTTTGGGGTGGTTCATTCATAGTTTATTCTCTAAACACACCCTTTATAATCCACCCTGTGCATTTATTAAATATTTCTTGATCCTTCATAAGGTGAAAGAGGATATAACCTACAGCTGGTCATGTGAAATCAGTGGATATGATTTCTGTCACCAGTCATGCTCAGTATATTGCTGTCATACTGTATTGTTGGTCAGACAAGTTCATTATGACTTTGGAATATCTTGACACTAATGCTGGTTTGAAAGTTGAGTTTATTATACCCAATATTTTGATGTAAATGGCAGTTTTTATACTCATGTCGGGTCTTGTTCTGTTTCTTAGATAGGATTACATCCTGTAGATTTAAAATTATTAAGTTATAATATTATATTCTTAATGCAGATTTTAATCCTGTATTTTTTATCATTGTTGCATAGTGAGATTTTCTGGGGTGTTTGTTTATTTTTATACCAACAGGTAGGTAACCTCTTATCGAAAACTCTCGGGACCAGATGATTGTCGGAATTCAGAATTTTTTGGATTTGAGAGGTACTACTGTGTGTATACCGTATATTATGTGACATCCCCAGCGGGGTCTGGGGCAGAACCCCATAATCAAAGACATTAATATCTCTGCAGTGAAACATATGAATATTCACACTAAGTGGCATAAATAAAGACTTAATAGTATTGCAGTTTATTATATCCTGAAGTTCATAAACTGGTAAATGAAATAGTGGGATAAATATAGACTGTAAGTACTCTAGTACTTTTTATTTGTAAGGGAAACATGCAGTGAAACTTTAAACATAAACAGGTTCAAACTGAGCGAAGTACCTGTACATATACATGCAGTAAATGTTCATTACATCTGGCTGCTTGAGGATCTTGGACAACATGGTGCATCAGCGTTGCCATTGTCATCATCAGGTTGAATTTGGACATCTGATGATGGGCCACGAACTGGTATCTCAAGTGATGAAGCAGCACTATGACAGACGACCTTATTAATGACTTCTTGCAGTGTCATCTGGCTCATTAACATAGGTTTCTGTCTCAGCAGTCTCTCTTTGAGTAAACTGCCATAGTATCTTGTGCACTAATAAATAAATTGTTCAAGGCCATCCATTAACTGATCACACATTTTCACCATATCATCTATGGGGATTTTTGACCTGTGTTCACAATGGCATCACATTGTCACCACCACCACCGCTGCTCATGTTTATCTGTTTTTAACACCATTTCTGCATTTTCCCCATCACTGAAGGAATGCACAACAGGTGCATCATTGTCAATGTTCAGCATGTCTTCGATTTCAACTTCCTCTAACTTATTTACACTTTTGGCTGATAAACTTTTGGCATAAGTAACGATGTTTGATATCATCTGCTTATCATTAGTGGCATGAAATCCCTCAAAGTCTTCATTTTCAAGCATCATTGTAGGCCAAAGTTTTTGCCAAGCATTTGTTAATATTGATTTATCAAAAACGTTCAAGCATAAGCAACTGTGTAAATGGCATCCTTAAGACTGAACTCTTTCAGGAAGTGTAGGATTCCTCAGCCTCCTTTGACTGCAGCAGGCATACAGTTTAAGTAAAAATGTTTGTACTTGCTCTTCATGGAGTGTAAAATTCCTTGGTCACAAGGCAGTATTACAGATGTCACATTGGGGGGGGGGGGGGAAGTAAATGCTGGAAACATTACTTTTCACAAGAAGTTCAGGAGGTGGGTGTGTGGAGCAGTTATCCAGGAACAGTAAAGTTTTACAGTGTTTTTCCAGTCCAGCGTGCCTGCAATGAGCTCGTGCCTCTGGTACAATTTGGTTATTGAACCAGCCAGAAAATATTTTTCTGATTACCCATGCTTTCTTATTTGCATAATAATGCATAGGTAAATTGCATACACCTTTCAAACATCTCAGATGTTGGCCTTTTCCAGTTACTGCTAACTTTATCATGTGTGTGCCTGCAGCTTTGGCACAACCCAGAACAGTCAGCCTTTGCTTAGCATTCTTAAAACCTGTTGATGCTTTCTCATCAGCTGTTGTTAATGTTTTTCTAGGAACATAATGCCAGTACAGAGCTGTTTCATCAGCACTGTAAATTTGTTCAGGACTAAGGTTTTCGTCAGATATTATCTTGGCAAATTTGTGAATGTAATTTTCAGCTGCTTCATAATCAGCAGAAGCTTTTTCACCACAGACTTTCAGATATTTTAGACCATGACGCTTCTGAAATTTCTACAGCCAAACTTTAGAATATTCACTCTCACCTTCAGTGTTCAGTTCTTCATGGTATATTCTAGCTTGTTTTATGGCCAACAAACCAGTCAGTGGTGTACGTTCACTTCCTCATTGTCAAATCCACGCAAGACACTGTCATGATCTTCATTTTTTGCCCTATGCAATGTTTTCCTATTTTTCATTAGTTTTTGGTCATTACTGTCACTGTAAAGCTTCAACAGCATGTCTTTCTGTTTCTTTAAGTCATATATGGTGGTAGTTCCCACACCATATGCTTCACTAACATTCCTCACAGACACACCACGATCAAGCTTCTGCAATAACTCTGCTTTCAGTGCTATTGATAATGATAGATGCTTCCTTTTATCTTTCTCACTGTTACCTATAGAGGTGTCGTTATCTCTTTTTGACATTCTCACAGTCACAAAATAACAAAAAAGCAAAAAATTTCGGGCAACACCAGAGGTGTGTGTGACTGGTAGGAGTGCTGAGACTCAGCTGACACCTCACTCCTGCATCATGCGTGGCATGGGTAAACTCGTTTGGTTTTCAGAGCTTTTCAGATTTCAGAATTCCAGATAAGCGATTACGTACCTGTATCATTTATAGTGAGTGGAAACATTGTAGATGGTGGGGGGTGGTGGGTATTATCTCACAAGGAGGCATCACATTTTTATTCCTTCATACATACGTGAAGAATTTCATTCCTTTACTGTACTTTGTGCTAACACGTTTGTATGCTTCAGATAGCAAACATGTTAGACCTGTTTTCCAGATTTATCCAGTTCACATGTTGGACTGTGCACCATCTACTTGAATGCTTCTCTGTAATTTTAGGCTAACAGTGTAATGCAGATTGTCTTGCTAACCTTTGTCTTCAGCACAGCACCTGTTGTGGGAACATTATCACATAATAAGCTTGCATCCGTTTGGAATTTATTGTCCATCTTTCCCTGCAGTTCAAATTACCCGTATTTCAAAGAAGAGTCTTGAAGTACCAACCTCCAGGTTCTAAGCAGGCCTCACACCTTCTGAAAACATTTCTCAACATACAACAGAGCTCTTGTCTGGAACTGTTAGCAATTTCTCTTTGAATGTCATCTTTCAGTTCCTCCAAAGAATGTGGGTTGTACTACATTTTCTCTCCTGTTAGTTCTCTGAATAATTGTGTCAAACTGTTATCGGACAGTTTGGGTTCGAGTCCTAATCTTAGTCTTGGTGGACATCCTAGTATTTTTTCTTTGGCAAGATAATTAGAACATCTGGTGTAGGAAGACACAGCCACCAGAGAAGGGTCAGACCTGCAGCTATGGACTATGTGGGGGGTGCAGTCAAAGGGGGAGGGGGAAAAAAAGGAGAGAGAGAGAGAGAGAGAGAGGAAATAAAATGACTTGCTGGCTTTTGTCAGTTGTCAAGTTTTCTAAAAGTTTAGGAAGTAGAAGCTTCATTGGTAAACATTAAGCTTGACAGTTGAGCACCCATAAATTCTCAGTAGGGAGGCTACCAGTCGTTGTGCCCTAAATAGCCTTCAATAGAAGGTTAATTACGAAGATGGGGTGTCTGAAGTTAATTCAGAGACTTCCAGCATGGGGTTAGTTGACCAATTAGGTTACAGGAACTTAAAATTTTTGAATTCAGCCTATGATATTTTTCCAAATTTGCATTTCGACCAATAGGATTACTTTTGAGTTTAAGAGAGGGGAGTAATTATGCTGGGAGTTAGCGAGAAGTATGTGAACACAGAACTCTCTCCGTTTCGGCATCTGGAGTAGTTCGGACACAAATTCTTTGTGCTCCGCAATTTTCGGCCATCTCACAAACAAAATTATAATTACAAAATATTGTTAAGTGAAATAGTGTGGGAATGTGATACTGGGGAGTGATTGTGTCATAAACAGTATATTTTGGCACAACCGAATGCACAAGTAAACTTAACTATTAACATATACAGTGATACCTCGGCTAACGAGTGACCCTGCTAATGAATTTTTCGGCTAACGAAGATTTTTTTCGCTGTTTTTCGGACTCGGCTAACGAATGTTTTAGTGGATGCTCGCGCTAACATAAAGCAGCAAACATGAACGGTCGGGCCATTCCAGGAGCTTATCTTTTCTGTCTGTATGTGTGTGACAAAGAAATGAGCTGACCACATTACATAGGGGAGACCCACCAACCAAAAAAAGTAAGCGACAAACCCAAGGAAGCAGTAAGTTGCTCACGTTTCGGCTAACGAATGTGATTCCAGAACGAATTATCTTCGTTAGCCGAGGTATCACTGTATATACTTGATTGAGCTGTGTGATAACCAGATGTGATTGGTTTTAAAGTGCTGAGTTCAAGACAAATTTCGGAAGTGAACTGTGTTAAATTTTACGTTAAAAAATCATCATTCTTGACAATAAACCAAGAAAGTAGTTAAATTACCATTTGATTCATGAGTGCAGCGTGAAGTGTAGAACTGCAGCCTATTAACATACCACACATTAATATTCTCTGACGATGAGACCGAGTCTGACTAGTTAACTTACCCACACCTGTGAATTCTGTCACCTGCGGTAAACACATCCATCAGTGTTTACATTATATTTGCAAGTGTTGTCGCTTGCTGGCGCCCATCCTTAATCAATCCACAATCCCATCAATCCAACAAATCAGAAGGTGATGTATGGAGAAGGTGTTCCATCGTTCACGTAAACCAGAACGATAGGTAAGCGCTCTTCAACAGAACATCCAATTACACTGCACCAAGGTAAGAGAGAGGGCCATCCGGGATGTTTGACGCCGAGATGGATGGTGGAAAAACCATATGTCATTCAAGAAAAAGAACAAGTGTCATATTATTTTTCTCCATCCTTGACCTTGTGACTTGATATTTTTCCTCCCTTTTTTATTTTGTTCTCTTACACAGCACTATTCCTGCAGGGCAAATCATCTCTTTTTACTCAGCATAATACATTTCTCTCGTGCACTAACAACATTCTTTCTGTGAATTATAGCAAGGCTGAGCAGCTGTATCAGGTGGCAGTACAGATAAGGTGATGTAAGACTCGGCCATCTCATGTTCTGTAAACCAGCTCATATTTCCCATGCTCAGAGCAAAGATTAGTGAGAGGCCCTGTAGTGTCCTTGATGGGATACAGCGGTCTTCTTGAGTATTCAGTTCTTCTGAGTTTTTACACCAAGTACTAGGGTTATCCTTTCTCGATGTTTTGAAGGTGGTACGTTTCTTTGCAGCATTGGGGATCAATAGCTTTGCTACTCGGTGTAACAATGTAGAAGACCTGAGTCCTCAACATCAGTGCTGTGGAAATCAAATTTGCAGCTGCTTTCTTTTCAGTTATTTTTCACTTCATTATTCATAATCATTATTTCATCTCTCTTGATGCTGCCTGACCTTTCAGTTGATACCACATCATTCTGTAAGCTACAAATATGAATAATTTTGGTGATATTTTTAGGTTTGTGCAGTGGTGTTGCTGAAGATTCAAGTCTTCTGGGATATGGTTTGTCGTTGGGTGAATAGTTCTGATGAACTGAGGATCATAATATTTCCATCATCAGGGTCAAGCCTATGTCCAAAAAACTGCAAAAATCATGCACTATGTGCCGACAGGAGGAAAAACTATAGGATCAGAGTGTGTTCTTAAAGGGAACTATTTTGTTTTGTCATAGCAGAGGTGGTACTCTCAAAACACCAGTGACCATACTCAGACATGGGAGCAAATGAGGCAATACATACCTACTACTTGAGCTGCAACTGACAGCTCAAGTGGATCTAATGACATTAAAGTTACAGAAAAAGGATTGGGTGGTTTGACCACACTTCTACTTTATGTCCTAAATTTGCATTATACATAGGAAGTTGTTTGGTACTAACTGATATTTTTGTATTTTGCTAGAACCTGTAACACCTGAGAGTAGCATTGATCATGACGGCCATGCTTCCCGGCGTCGCCATAAATCTGCAGTACAGCGCAGTGTAAGCAGTGATGTAAGTAATTTAAAATCACAGCAAAATTAACCTCGACTGTTGCTCTCACTGTGACTACCATTGCCATTGTTAACATACTGTTTTGTTTAGGTGGTGCCATTGACCATAAACACAAGTAAAGATGACCTGAACATGCCCACAACTAGTCAGAGCCAACAGTTTTCAGCAGAGCCACCTGTGCCATTGGCACGAAATCCTGTGCAGACTGTGTCCACTTCAGTTGCTACACCACCAGCAGTTGCTGCCACAGCTGCAAACTCCCCAATTGATGATGGAAAAAAGGCTCTTGGGCTGCAGGAGGCTCATGAACCAGTGCCTTATAAGTTGGATCAACTCCTGTTTGGTGTGTAATACAGATCCAAAGCACATATTAACATGTTTATTTTGCACCTACCAAACCCCACTGTAGCATCTTTCTAGCTTATGTAACAACTGAAGTTCTAATGGAACCATCCAGTTCAATTTGTGGGAGGTCTTATCATAAAAATTATGTATGTCCTTTTCTTCATGTAATAGAAGGTGTTAAAAGCTTATATAATTCATAATCCTAATGTCCCTACTCTGTCATCAAAGTATGAATAATGATCTGCTGAGTCTGATATGATTATGATTTGCTTGAATTGGTAAGGGCGAGTATCGTGAATAAAATTCTGCCCTGACTTCTGCCATAAATAGCACTGGTTCTGAAAATGAGCTGAAATGTAAAAATGTGAAGTGGTTAAATTTTTTAGATGAAACTGTTACAGGAAGATTCATAAGAATAACTATGATTAAGTGCAATAGTTACTGCTGCTATTGTACTAGGTGCGCCCAGAAAGTAATGCAACGCATTTTTTTTCTCAGCCCAATTTTGTTGGATAAAAATGATATTTTGCGTGCTGTATCTTTAAAATGTCCCGCGTTTATGCACATAGGCGCAATGTTTCCCGCTGGATAGCAGCGCAGTAGTGAGCTTTCAAAATGGAGTATGCAAGTGACGTGCGTTCTAAACAGAGAGCAGTAATTGAGTTTCTTTTGGCAGAAAACGAAACGAGTGAATCAATTCACAGGCGCTTAAGAAAGGTCTATGGAGACATGGCAGTGGATAAAAGCACCGTCAGCCGTTGGGCGAAGCGATTGGCGTTATTAGAACAAGGACGGGGCACTCTGTCTGATCTCCCGCGCTCGGGCCGCCCATCAACAGCTGTGACGCCTGCAACAGTGCAACGAGCCGACAGTCTTATTCGAGACGATCGGAGAATCACAACCAGGGAACTGGCCGCTGTACTCGGTATTGGTAAGGGAAGCGTAGACAAAATCATTCACCAGTTAGGATATTCAAAGGTCTGTGCCCGATGGGTCCCTCGAAACATAACCGAAGAGCACAAGCAACAAAGAAAAGCCATCTGCTCCGAGTTGCTTGCTCGTTACGAGGTTGAGGGTGACGATTTCTTGTCCACCATTGTCACGGGTGATGAGACATGGATTCATCACTTCGAGCCCGAGACGAAAAGGCAATCCATGGATTGGCATCACACGACCTCTCCTCGGAAGAAAAAGTTTAAAGCAGTTCCCTCAGCCGGCAAGATCATGGCGACAGTCTTTTGGGACTGTGAAGGAGTCATTCTCATAGACGTGTTGCCCAGTGGCCAAACGATCAACTCGGACGTCTATGTGGAAACACTGAGGAAGCTGAAGAAGCGTTTCCGGAGAGTTCGTTCCCATAAAGATGCGACAAAAGTGCTTCTTCAACACGACAATGCGAGGCCACACACAAGTCTGCGTACCCGAGAGGCCATCACAAAACTTCAGTGGACTGTCCTGCCTCATCCACCGTACAGCCCGGATCTGGCTCCTTCCGACTACCATCTTTTCAGTCCCTTGAAAGGTGCAATCCGCGGAAAGAGGTTTGAGGACGACGAGGAAGTCATTGCTGAAGTAAAGAGGTGGTTGCGACAGAGACCTGCAGAGTGGTACCGCGAAGGCATACAGGCTCTCGCATCTCGGTGGCGTAAGGCCAAAGATTTAGAAGGAGACTATGTTGAAAAATAGGTTTAGGTAGCCAAAGATTCATGTAATGATGTGACATATTTGAAGTTTTAATAAAATCAATTGTGAATGAGAAAAAAAATGTGTTGCATTACTTTCTGGGCGCACCTAGTATCTCTTCCATCTGCTACATAGGAAGTATAAATTTGTTTCTTTGAGTGCAGTGTTATTTTGTGTGCATGGATGAAGTCAGTTTGAATTAAATTGATACCTGGACACATGAAAAAGAGGTGAAGTTGCCTCTGCTGATGCAGCAAAGACATATGGGGGAGTGGAGTTACGGCTCCACTCATTCTTAACCGTGACACTAGATTGAGGTTAGTGGTCAGCCTTTTCACCCCTGGAGAAAGAGACGTAGGTACTCATTCAGTAGGAGACTGGGTGGGCACCCATTGCCATTCTGGACATCTGGGAGAAGATAAAGTCTCTTGCCTTTGCCAGAATTCAAACCCCATGATTTTTCAACCTGTAGTCTAGTCCATTCATTCATTCATTCTGTAGTCGGTCTTATGACAGGTCCGTAGCCTCTTCCAAAGTGAGTTCTCCACAGGGTGTGATCTAGTGCTTCCTCTTTCAATTTCCAGTATCTTCTCTTTTCCTTAAGGTCATCCAGTAGTTGCTTATGCCTTCTTCCTCATCTTCCTGTCATTTCTACCCTTCCCTCTAAATTTTTTTCAGTCACGTGTTTTAGAAGGCAGTTTCTATGCAAGTTGTGACCAATCCAGTTAGCCTTTCTTCTTTTTATTGGATGTAAGGTATTCCTCTCCTCCTTGACTCTTTGTAAGACTTCTTCATTTCTCACATGATTGGTCCAACTGATCTTCTCCATTCTACTCCAGCGCCACATTTCAAAACTTTCCAGGTATTTCTGATCTGCTTTCCAAAATTTCCGCTTTCAGCACCATACAAAGCTATGCTCCAGATGTACTTTACTGGTGTCTTCCTTTAATTTAAATCCAGTTTGCTGGTGAAAAGGGTCTTCTTCTTATTAAATACTGCTTTTGCCATGGCAATTCTGGATTTGATTTCACGTGTACATCTTGCACCATTTGTTATCATGTTACCCAAATAATTGAAATATTCCACATTCTCCAATTGTTTTTGATCTATCATAATTTTTATTGGGGATGGTTACCTTGATATTCTCATTACCTTAGTTTTTTCCACATTTATTTCCATTCCATAACGTCTTCCAGTTTCAATTAGTCTATTAGTCATGCCCTGTAGCACTGTTTCTTCCTTAGCCAGTAGCACAAGATCGTCTGCATATTTCACAGTGCAAATTACTTGTCCTTGTATTTTGAAATCTGGAAACCCTTCAAGAGCTTCCTTGGTAAGGTACTTGCTGTATACGTTGAATAGAATTGGTGACAAACAGCAACCTTGTCTAACTCCTCTTCCAGTCTTCACACTTCTTTGTCTCCCCTTGGTCCAGTCGTATTTTGACACTGTTCCATGTACAATTTGCTGATCAATCTTCTTTCACGCCAGTCTGTCCCAGGTCCCTTTAAGATCTGCATTAATTTGGTCCAGTTGACACGGTCAAATGCCTTCTGCCAGTCTATGAAGAAAGCGCACAATTCCTCATCTGTGTCCAAGATTCATTCTGATACTATTTTGAGCATCCCAATTGCATCCCTAGTTCCTTTCCTCTTCTAAATCCAAACTGATCTTCTCCAAGCGCATCCTCAGTCTTCCTTTCAATCCTTTTTCTAAGTATCCTCGCTATTATCTTTGCTGTATGTGTGACAAGGCTGATTGTGCGATGGTCACTGTGTTTTGTAGCTTTGGGCTTCTTCTTCAATGCAATAATTGTAACTTTAGTGAAATCTATGGGCCACTGTCCAGTTACATATATGCTGTTGATCATCATTGTCATTAGTTTGAGACCATCTTCCCCCAACAATTTAAGTACATCCCCAGGTACATCACTGTCTCATGTAGCCTTCTTATCCCTCATCTCCTTGATAGTTTTTTCCACTTCACTTTGCAAAATATAAGGGCCTTTCTCTCGTCTTCATGTACTTCCTCTTCGGGTTTGACTTCTAGGTGTTTTGGTCGATTAGCTCTATCGCAGAGCTCTGTAATATAATTCTCCCAAATTTTCAGCACGATCTCTGATCTATTATTATATTCCTTTGAGAGTCTGCGATGCCAATGTTTTGAATCCCATGGTTTTCTTTCCAACCTAGTTCCTTTGTCTTCATGTACATAGTCTAGACACTATACCATCTTAATGAAACTAGGTTCTAGGACTGATGGTATAATCAGTATGTGTTTCAGGCTGTCAAAAGTCATTGAAGGAATGAATAATTTTGTACTGAAGCCTTTTTTTTAAACTATCCATAAAATCATCATCTTTTCGAAGAGTATCTGAGGATAGTATGTATCCCTTCTCATATCTCTTTATGAATTTATACAAGTCTTAATTTCCTCTGGTCCATATCATTTGTTGCAGGTTCAAAGGAGCCACAACATCAAGAGAAGCAGTTCTGTGCATGCTGGTGTCAGGGCTGGGCAGAGATTTATGTTCGAAGACCAACAGGTGAGAAAAACTTGTTTTAAATAGTTGCGTAAGAACTTTGACAGAGTAAAGGACATACCTATGACACCTCATCCTCCATAATACCTCAAGAACCATTCAGATCCATGTGTAGGGGATCTAATAGTGATTAGTAAAGAAGATGGTCTACAGTAGATGCAGAAAACACCTGAACATATGTTCATGCCCAGTCATGTCATCACCAGAATACATTACAAAATCACAATACAGGAAACCCACTGAACATGTCCCTGCTTAAGAAGTTTTCCTGCCTAAGAAGTCATATTCCATATTATTAACACATGTTGCCCTTTTAATATGTTTTCCACTTAACACTATTTCCCACCTAAGAAGCATGAACATTTCATGACTGAAAGATTTTTCACCCATTTAATACATTTTGCCTCAGAATCTTAAACATATTCCCATTCATTCGATTTGTTCCGAACATATAATGATGAAATAAGGCTCTCAGTTCGTGTTTTTATTCTCCATGGTCATTTCTACCATGGATCAGAGGTAGAGATAAGCAGCTCAGTATTAGTCTGTGGAAATATGTGGTGGGAACAGGTGTCACATTCCAATTGTGCTACCATAAATTTCCACATTTGCATTTTGCAAAGTGCGATGCAATGTCCTGGTGTGTGATATGTAATTTAAACCTGCAGATTGGGACTTAGTGTCACTTTCAGTTGTAGCATAGTACAGTGTGTCCACAAAGTCCCTTCGGGGTTTTGAAAAATTGTGGCGTGCAAACAAATTGAGCTAGCCACATGCGGTTTGCGGCAGATTACAGTGAAACTGTGGAAGTTTTTTTTGCCGCCAACAAATGGCATAAGCGACCATCTTTACGTTTCTCAGTCAGTTGTGAAATGGCGACTGTGCAGGAACGCGCGCGTTGTGTGGGATGGCAGAGACGGTCCAATGCCTTGGCCTCCACGTTCACCAGACATAACACCACTGGATTTTTTCCTGTGGGGTTATGTCAAGAGCAATGTGTTCTGAACACCAGTTAACGGACTTGATGACCTGAAGACCTGTATCAGGAATGCGATCTCGGCTATTCCAGCAGACATGCTCCACAGAACATGGCAAGAGCTTGAATATCGTCTGGACGTTCTCCGTGCTACCAAGGGAGCCCACATCGAGGTTGACTGAGGTCAGTAAAAAACTTCCAGAGTTTCACTGTAATCTGCCGCAAACCGCATGTGGCTAGCTCAATTTGTTTGCGCGCCACAATTTTTAAAAACCCCGAAGGGACTTTGTGGACTCACTATATTATATGAACTTGGAAACAATGGATATGGAACCACAGCATTAAAGCTATCCTAGTTGCAGTGTCTCATTAGTTATTATTGTCAAATGCAAAGCTAAGTGTGGATTCCACACAATCACTGTACTATATTATTTTAGAGTCTGTAACAACTTTTTTAATAGAAGTTGGATGTTGTCAAAGATCTGCTGTCATATGAAAGTTTATGATTCTGTGCCTTGTCTTGCTGTCATCTCAGAAGTTTGTGTGGCCATCATATTAGTATTACTGATGGTAGCAACTAATATGAGTATCTAAAAACAGAGATAACCACCACTGGCTTGTTGAAATCCAAAGTAATTTGGAGGAACTACACATGCACACATGGACTTGTGTGCAAATAACAGCACAAAGAGCCTGTATTTTCTTACAAAATAAGTAAATTAGGTTAATAGAAATTTGTTCAACATACAAGCACAGTGCTTTTCAACCAGTGGTACGTTGAGGGTTGTCTAAGACACTTGTAAATTATCATTTTTTCATAATTTGATTTCATATAGGTTAATTGCATTATTAAAACTGTTGTAATTATATTGTAAGAAATAAAAATTACAAATTGCATACCAAAATACTGTTTTATTGAACATAAATACAGATTGTTGTCTGTCATCTAATCACACTTGACAACCAAATATTGCCATGATCATCATCTTCATCTTCCAAACATGTGTTAGACTATGTGGTCTGTTATGGTCTCGAACCATCTTTTAGCTGGATACCCTATAGATCATTTGTCCTGAGGCATATACTGCAGAATTTGTTTGGGGAGCCTTCTTCTATCCATTCTGTTGACATGATCTTTCCAATTCTGTTTTTGTTTGCCTGTGTATTCTGACATAGGTTGTGTCTTGTGTTCTTCCATTATTTCCTTGTATCGTTTGTGGTCCCATTGTGTACAACCCCCTGTACACCTCATAAACCACATTTCTGCAGCTGTGATTCTGGTTTCATCATTTTTCCTAATGGTCATGCCTCACATTTTTAGGCCAATGTAGGTCAAGCAAAAGTTGTATATATGTTTATTCTGGTGTGTTTCCTTAGTAATGATTGTTTCATAGCTTGAGTTTATAGTGCCTAAAGTTTTTATAAAATTAGTAATTTTGTTTGGTATTCTTCTTGGCTCCTTAATCACAACTCTGTTGATGGTTACCACTGAAGGGAAACTACAGAGTCAAACCCTTCCAGACTCTCATTCATTATTTGGTTGCAGTATTTTGAGTGTGGAAATGGAAGCAGCAAGCAGGAAATCAGTAAATATTTTGTGAGAGTTACAAGCCCAAGTCGTCTTCTCCTCCTCCTCCTCCTTGTCGTGGCCATCGTCGTCGTCTGTTAGATGGCACTACAGTCCAGTGCGGTCCTTCACCGCCTTAGTGGACTTCTCCCAGTCAGTCTCTCAAGCCCAAGTCTACTGACCCAAAATTCCACTAACTGAGGACAGTAGCAATCAGGCAACATTGTAATATTTACTTTGATCCCCAGCAGGGGCAAGAGATTTTTCTCTTTTCAAAAATTTCCAGACCTGTTCTGGGACCAACTCTGCCTTTTATACAGTGGGTTCCAGTGGCCCTTACCTGGGGGTAAAGCTAAGTTAACCATTCACCTCCATCTAGCGCTGAGGTTAAGAATTTGTGGAGCTCTACCTCTGCTTCCCCATGTGCCTTCATGGCATTGATGTGGACATCTTTACCTTCATCTTCACCATTACCTTTACTTATATTTTCTAAGACAGGGGCTCCCAAACTTTTTTGGTGGCATACCACTAAATGAAATTTAACAGTTTCAGTGACAACCAATAATGTTTTTGTATGTAAAGAAAAAACTTGAAATTGAAATATATGTGGCTTATATCTTATTTATTTTCTAAAATTTTTATCCTTCTTTTATATTTGGTTGTTTATTAAGGCTGCATGGCATGGTACACATACCACAGTTTGAGAAACCATGTTCTAAGAGATTTTACTGCCCTTTGCAAACAGGCACTAAGCCACTTGTAGCAGGCTTAGTATTGTGATCATTGTGTGATTGTTACTACATTGCAGTGTTGACATGAGCCATCTGAATGATTTTGACTCAAAGATTTTCTTTTGAATTACATTACATGTAAGGGTTTTTCTTTTCATTTGCATTGCTGCAGTTCAGTACAGTGTAGCAGCTTTGGTGTTGCTAATATAGTCCAAATTATTTGAACTTAGAAATTGGTGTACTTTGTGTTGCTTTAATTTTTTTTCATTGGTGTAATTCAAAATGGACAAGTTTTTAATTAGAAAGAAAGAAGTCCTAAATCATCTGGAATGCACAGCAGTGGTATCAACTAGTGTTAACCACTTTACAGAACAAGACGAAACACCTGTGAAAAAAACAAAAAAGCCGAAAAATAAATCAAAAAAAGTATGATGTGTACTTAGGATGGGGATTTTCTTGTACAGTGGATGGGATGGACTGTACCCTTTCTGTGTCATATGTGGTGTGATGCTTTCCATCCATTCAGTGAAGCCTTCTTTACTCCAGAGACACTTCAGTTCATACTATAAATCAATGAAAGGAAAGTCAAGGAATTTTTTCAATGCCAGAGGACTATATATATATATGAATGTTCTGAGGTGTCTTCAAGCATCTTATCCTATTTTGCTGCATGCAGTGAAGTTTAAACACTGCACATCATTGTTGAGGAGCTTGTTGTACCATCTGACACAGAAATTTTGAAGACAAAACTGCTTCACAAATGAACCAATCCCTTGCTATGACATAAATATGCAAAGGAGAAATGTAGAAATGGCAGCAGAAGTGACTGATCTAGTTGTGGTAAATATAGTGCAGACAAAACAGTTTGCTCTTCAAGTGGACGAAAGTACGGACAGTTCAAAGAAGTTCGCTTGGTGGCATTTGTATGAGTTTCAGATGAAGTATCAGTTGTGGAACATATTTTATCTTATAAGTCCCTAAAGGGAAATGCAACTCATAGTGCAGCAACAATAACAGATCAGCTTTCAGGCTTGGTTTCATGGTTGAAAAAAGAAAACAGTTCAGTTAGTTTTAATTACTCTATCATCCATATGTAAGTCCTAACTTAAAAGAAACTGAACCCAACATTACACGAATGTCTTACCAAAGCAGTCAAAGTAGTCAGTTTGTCGAAACTTGATCATTGAATACTAGACTGTGTTGTCAGCTTTGTGCATAAATTTATTATGAACATACAGCCATCCTATGTCATAGTCATATTTGATGGCTCTGCTGTTTGAACTGAGACATGAAGTTTGTCTGTTTTTAAAAATATGACTCAACTTTTATTTCCTTTTGAAGATTATGCCTGGCTTTGTCAGCTTACTTATTTTTGATATAAGTTCACAGAGTGAAATGGCTTAAACCTAAATATTAAGGGATGGAAATAACATACTGTCATTGGAAGATAAAGTGCACACCTTTCATAGGAAACTGTGTCTATGGCAAGGACATGTGAAGTCCAGAAATTTGGCAGCTTTTCCTGCATTGATGGATTTGCTCGATGAAAATGATGGGAACCAATCACCTACTGGAACTGAATCCAACATTATGCAACAGTTGGAAAATCTGTCATAGCAATTCCTGCCGTACTGCCAGTCTTGACAGAAGGCTCAGATGGTGGGAGTGAATGGTTCTTTTCACCATTTAGTATTGATGATGTCTTTAAGCTAAAATCATGGATTATTTTCAAGATGATTTGGTATGATGACAGCCCATCAGTTTCAGACCATTTTCAAGGATAAGTCACTTTCAGAATTCTGGTGTGACATCAGCAAGTACTGTCCTGTCCTTGGATGAAGTGCAGTATCAGCTGTTCTGCCACTTAGATCAACATGATTTCTGTGAAAAAAACTTTCCCTGTAATGGCATCAGTCGAGACCAGTCAGAGAACCTGCCTGAAACTGAAATCACACTTTATGGTTGCTGTCAGTACTGTGGCACGTAGAATCAACAAGTTGATGTCATGAACACAGGCTGAAGTCTGTCACTAACACTGAAGTGGTATATCAACTTTTTAGCCAGTTTCTTTTTATTATTGACTGTTTTATTTTTAATATTTTAGTAGTACTTTAAAGTGCCATACAATTAATGTTAACTGTATAAAAAGTTAAATCAGAAAACAGAAATTGTATGTTATTAATATTTTGAGTACCTATTTGTATGCACAGATATTTTGTTTGTGATAGTGGTACACATGAAGGAAAGGTTGAAGATCACTGTACTGTTATCATCTCTAAACTGTGGTATTCAGTCCTGTGTGTTTATATTGGTGTCATGTAGGTGACATGTCATGGGTAATGCGCATCCAGAACCATAGTCACTACCAGACATCACCCCTCGACTTCCCTCTCACGGACATTACAACTCTCTTCATGCCTTCTCTTGTGAGCAGAAAGGAGCAGCAGTTTGGGAATTTTGTGTCTGGACATACAAGGATTAACAGTGAGAACCTACCAGAAAGTGAATATGATGTATGTATCGGTCTGGGGATATGTCTTACAGTAATTTGCAGTTGAAATTAGAATGAAAGTTTTGACTTAAAAGTAGTTTTTCTTTAATGAGCATTTTTAGTGTACAATCAGTATTGTAAGACTCAGTGCTGGTAAATTCATCTGTAGCAATTGGTGACTGTTAATATGCAGTCAACAGTGTTGCAGTGTGGAAATGGGTGTTAATGACACTGTGCCATAACATAAAAGGATTTAAAAGAGTATTCTTGGTTTCTTCCTTGAAGTATGCTCATGTTTGTATTAAGTATTGAAGGTTTTCTTGAATTAATGTTGTAATCTACCATATACAAGGTGCTACCCAAAAATTCCCGAAATTTGAATGTTGCGAGGAAACCGGTTTTAGTACGGACTAGTGGCGCCTGGTAGCATTGCACATGTCCTTTGTGAACCAGTGTGCGACGTGGCTTCATGCTGAGTGCACACATTCTTTGGATCTATGCGTTTTTATAACGTCGTGTTTGTGATTTTTTTTTCGTTGAAATGTTGGACGTGAAGGAGCAGCATGTTTGCATCAAGTTTTGCTTCAAATTTGGTAACAGTGCGGTAAAAACTCACCAAATTATTAAACAAGCACTTGGCGATGGTGCTTCGGGTGAGGCGCAAACCTATGACTGGTTTAACCGGTTTAAATTGCCGAACGTCAGTTGACAATGAAGAACGTTCTGGGCGACCTTCAACCGGCACAACGCCGGAAGTGCGTGAGGTGATCCGCAAGGACCGTAGGTGAACGATCCAAGATGTTTGCAACATTTTGGATTGCTGCAAAATTTGTGCCAAGGCTGCTGACTGACGACCAGAAGCAACATCGGTTTGAAGTCTCCATGGAACTTAAGGAGCAGGTCAGAAATGACCCAGACTTCCTTTCCAAGGTCGTAACTGGTGATGAAAGTTGGATTTATGGGTACGACCCTGAAACAAAACAGCAATCGTCCCAGTGGAAGTGTCCATCTTCACCCCGGCTGAAGAAAGCACAGAAAGTGAAAAACAACATGAAGTCAATGCTGATCTGCTTTTTTGATTATCCATTATTATTATTATCCATAAGGAGTTCATGCCTCCAGGTCAGACTGTCAATGCGAAGTTCTACTGCGCCGTCCTGAGGCGGCTCAGGGAGGACATGAGGCAGAAGCGGCCAGGCAAATGGCGCACGAACAACTGGGTGCTCCATCACGACAATACACCCGCGCACACCGCTTTGGCTGTGCAGCATTTTTTGGCCTCCAAAAACATGACGGTCGTCCCCCACCCCCCTTACTCGCCTGATTTAGCCCCCTGTGACTTCTTCCTCATCCCCAAGATGAAAATCAAGTTGAAGGGGTGAGATTTGACAGCTTAGAGGAGATCCAGGCCGAATCGCAGAAGGTACTGAAGACACTGACACAAAAGGACTTCCAGGAGAGCTTCCGATTGTGGCAGAAACGTTGGGATTGTTGTGTACGCTCCCAAGGGGACTACTTTGAAGGGGACGGTGGCGATTAGGACTTTGAGTGTGTCTGCTTTTTTTTTCTGATACATTTCGGGAACTTTTGGATGGCATCTCGTGTGATCCTAGTGCATTGAACTTGGCTGTAAATGGAGGGGGCAGGAATGAGTACAGAATTTTGATAGAGGAAACAGCCACAGTGTGAACTGTTTAAAGAAGGAGTCCAAAGGCAGGCATTGGTGTTGGTCATTGTAGTGGACCAGCCATATGCCATATACGTTTTTTCCTTGTTGTAATCATATGTCATCTTTTGATGGGTTTCCTTGAAAGGTACTAATGTTTGCCAGTGCTAAATAATACAAATTTTCAATTATGTCTTCTACACCAAAACAAAAGACTATTAAGAGGCCTCATCAAAACGTATCTGGCCTGATGCTGTGAAACTAACAGTACTAACTTACCTTGATGATGGTCTGATTCCCTTCAAAGTAGGCCCCTTCTGCTTGGATACATTTATTCCAGCGGTTGTTCCACTACTGGAAACACATCACATACTTTCATTTTGGGGATCTGTATAAAAGTCACTGCATCACATTCAGTTTGATCGTTTTTTATCGTTCATATCATTTACTTTTCAAGTGTTTTTAATTTGCATGAAGAGGAAAAACGTCACATGGAGCATTGTCTGGGGAATATGGGGGACTGCACAAGTTGGGCCAATTGTGCTGGTGTGTTGTCATGATGAATTTACCATGCACGAGACTGCCATTGTTTTGGTCATCTATGGCAAATTGCATTATGGAGACATCATAGTACTGCTAAATAAATATGCTGGTGTACATTTTAGCCCTTGTGGTTCATATTCATGATGCACATACCTTCATATAGGAAAAAGGGGATAAACGTCACCTTTCTCTCGCAACACACTTGGCGCCCTTTCTTGGGTCATGGTGATGAAGATGTATTCCATTGTGGTGACTAGGCTTAGGATTATATGCATCATGCATATTGCATATGTGAAATGCATATTTTAACTTAGGGCCAATCCTGTAAATAATTAAATGTGCATTTATTACCTCGCTGCTTGCAAAATATGTACTTTTGTTGAAAACATATTAAAATATGCATTTTACATATGAAATATGAAAAATGCATATACAGATGGACCCCGACTTACGTAGCTCCGACATACATACATCCGGACTTACGTAAAAAATTTCCGACATGCACAAAAAATCTACAGAATTTATGGAACAAACTGGTAACGTAAAATGCCGCCAATTATGAGAAAATGCGTTAAGTTGCGGCGAAGCTGCCCGCCTAAACTCATTCCCTCACTCAGTTTACACATGCTAGCCGCTGCATTCGCAAGTGATAACTTTCCGTGAACATTTTCATGTTATTTTTTGATTGTGCTTTATTCTTTTTTTGTTAATTCCATTAACAATGGCCGGTAGAAAACGTTCATCTGACGGAAAGGGAGAGCCTTCTCACAAGCTTCATGTGATCGACTTTGAGACCAAAATGAAAATCATCCATAAGCATGAAGGTGGCCAAACCATCACCTCCATTGCTCATGAACTTGGCTACACACCATCTACAATCAACACCATTGTCAAAGATGCCGCCTGCATAAGAGAGCATGCTGAAGGTACTGATACGATGAAGGCAACAATAATCACTAAAAAACGTGAAGGAGCCATTAGTGAGATGGAGAAATTGTTGTCAGTTTGGATGGAAGACCAGGCTCAAAAGCATGCAGTTAGTTCAGGCCAAGGCCAAAAGCCTTTTTGAAGACATCAAGGCCAAGTATCCGGATGGCACTCAAACCTTTTCGGCCAGCAGGTGTTGGTTTCAGCATTTCAGGAATCGTGCAGGGTTTCACAACGTGAAAGTTTCCAGAGAGGCTGCAAGTGGTGATGCCAAGGCTGCAAAGCAATATCGTGAGTGGCTAAAAAAAATAATCGAAGAAGTGCCCTATCTTCCCGAACTAATTTTCAACGTCGATGAGACTGGCGTTTTCTACCACAAAATGCCATCTAGGATGTACATTTCAAAGGAGGAAAAGACCATGCCCGGGCACAAAGCTTCCAAGAAGAGGGTCACACTTATGTTGGGGGGGAATCTATCCGGAACATACAAGGTAAAGCCTCTACTCGTCAACACGTCTGCGAACCCTCGTGCATTAAAAGGCATCACAAAGGCGATTTTGCCTGTGCATTTCCGATCAAACAAAAAGATATGGATAACCATCCTCATATTCAAGGATTGGTTTGTTAATTGCTTTTTGCCTGAAGTGGAAAAATACTGTCAGGAAAACATCCTCCCTTATAAAATTCTGCTCATCTTAGACAACGCACCCGGCCATCCCATCCATCTCGAAGACATCTCTCCAAACGTTAAAGTGGTCTACCTCCCCCCCAACACTACCTCCCTACTGCAGCCGATGGACCAGGAAGCCATCTCCAACTTTAAGGCCTACTATCTGAGACGAACGTTCGCTCAAGCCATCGAAGCACTCGACTCCAACCCTGAACTGACGCTGCGAGAATTCTGGCAAAAATTTAACATTTATGACGCAATAAAAAATATCACTGCAGCCTGGGCCGAAGTGACACAGACTTGTATGAAAGGTGTCTGGAAGTGATTAACTCCTCATCTTGTTCCGGATTTTCGGGGGTTCGCAGACAATGATGAGACATTCGAACAGGTGGCTGCAAAAATTGTTAAGCTTGCAGAAAAGCTTCAGCTTGAGGTGGATGAAGATGATGTGGCGAGTTGGTGGAGTCTCATGACGAAGAGTTATCGAACGAGGAGTTGATCGAGCTTGAGGCGGCAAAGGTAGCTGATAATAAGTGGCATGACAATGAAGAGCCAGAAGTGCAGCCCAAACGTTTCACGGCGAAGGATATGCGCATAGCTGTGCAATCGTTGAATAACCTCTCTGAAGATATAGAAAGACAGGACCCTGATGTATCCCGGTTTCTTCGGTTTCAACGCATAGTCAACAATGCCTTCTCATATTACAAAGAGGTATACGAAGAGAAGAAAAGGGCAACTGTTCAAACTTCTCTTGACCAATTTATCGTGAGACGAGGACAACCTAGCACCAGCACTGACCCTGCATTTGGAGGAGAGCCATCGTCTGCTTCTTATGCCACTACTACCACTACAACCACCACCACATCCACCCCTGCCTCTGCCTCGATTGAATACGACAGTGACTCCAGTATCGATTATTAATTATTATTATGTTTTTATTAATTATTGAAATTATTATTATACCAATTATTATTTTGTGTAAGGTATATAATAAAACATGGCTCCGAGTTACGTGAAAATCGACTTACGCATAGGGTTGTGGAACGATCCACTTACGTAAGTCGGGGACTTTCTGTAATCATAAGCCTAGTGATGACTTAATTTTTGGGGTCATAACCGTGTGTCAGTGTTTCATCACTAGTTTCAATGTTTTTAAAGAAATTCTCGTCTGCTTCTGCACATTCAAGGAAATCGTACGCTACAGACAGTTGGTGCCTCTTCTATTGTGCTATTAGGAGCCATGGGATGAGCTTCATTGACACATCTCATTATCATTATCATTATTATTATTATTATTATTATTATTATTATTAGTCATTTGACTTTCCATAAATCCAAGGATCGGATACAGAACATGTCATTGATTTATCTAGGTATAAAAATTTAAGACTAAGTGTAAAGGCTATACAGAGCCATTCATGAGATTAAACATTACATGAAATTAAAACAGTAAACTTAGGTCTTATTATAAATAATGAATACTTAATTTACAACTTGTAGCAGAATAAATAATATAGTAATTAGACAACAATATAAAAACCGTAATTGCTGGAACCAAGATCCTTATTTATTTCCAACTATAATAATAAGTCACGCTATGAGTCTTTGCTATTAGAATTCATAATAACGCTTAACTGTTCTTTTTTGAATCTTGAATATGACTCTACTGTAGGCTGAGGTACCCCAAAAAATTAAACCATACGTTATAATTGAATGAACCAAGTAATAATAAACCGTCCTTAGCACTGCAAGAGATATAAAAATTTAACAGATCTAATTATATAACATGCTTTATTGAATTTAGGTATTATTTCATCAATATGAAATCCCCAAGACAAGTTATTATCAATTTCTAATCCTAAAAATTTAGTATTATAGATTTTAGAAATCTGTTTATTTTCATACGATATTTGAAGGTCGGTTTATGACAATTTTTAGTTAGGAATTGTAGAAAATGAATTTTATCCAAATTTATTGATAACAAATTGCTTTTAAACCAGGTATTTAATTGTATAAGACTACTGTGTATGTCTTTTTTAAACTCCTGGATATCAGAATTAGTAATTATCATGCTTGTATCATCTGTGAATAGAATTGGGTTGGATATATTGGATATGATTGTAGGTAGATCATCAACATATAGAAGGAAAAATAGAGGACCAAGTATGGAGCCTTGGGGAACTCCATGTTTGACTGCTTTCCATTCAGAAGTATATTTTCTTGAATCATGATCTATCAACACCCTCTGGAATCTATCTTGTAAATAAGATTTGATTAAATTGTTAGCTTTACCAGAAATACCATAAAATTCCATTTTGGACAAAAGAATATCGTGATTGATGCAATCAAATACCTTTTGTAAGTCACAAAAGACTCCACCAACTAATAATTTATAATTTATTGCTGATAGTATATTATTTATTAACTCGTAGGAGGCTAAATCCGTAGATGACCCTTTTCTAAATCCGAACTGTACATGAACTAGGATATTATTATGATTAACATGGTGATATAATCTATTGAAAATAACCTTTTCAAAAATTTTAGATAAAGATGTAAGCATAGAAATGGGTCTATAGTTAGGTATATTTCTTTTGTCACCCTTTTTAAATATGGGTTTGATTTCAGAGAATTTTAATCTGGTTGGGAAAATACCAGAAGATAACATCCTATTGTATACATAAGTTAGGGGGGATGAAATATATGGAATACTTTATTTCAAAACTTTTGTTGCTATCCCATCATAACCATGTGAATATTTCATTTTGAGAGAATTTGTTATATCTTCTATTTCTTTAGATGAAGTATATTTAAGCTTTATATTGGGAAATGATTGATTAAATGCCTTTAATAAGTAAGCTAAGGGATTATCATTCGTAGATGATTCATTGTTACTATTAATATTAAGATTATGATTAAGATTATGGTTATCTAGGAGGATATTTTGAGCGACTGATATAAAGTAATTGTTGAACTCCTTAACAATGATTTGTCCATTATTGGATAGAGTACCTTTTACATTGATTGAGGATATCTTGTTAGTAATCCCGATGGAGGCGAGATTTTCAGCATCCGTCCAGACCGGCCCTGGGGCCCACCCAGCCTCCTGTACAACGGGTACCGGGTCATTCCCGTAAAGCGGCCGGGGCATGGCATTGACCACCCACCACCATCTAGCGCCGAGGTTAAAGAAAGAGTAGAGCTATACCTCTACTCCCCCTCTGGGCCTTCGTGACCTGTTCTAGGGTGAACTTTACTTTACTTTTTATCTTGTTAGTGTCAGGTTTCATTTTGGTGGTATTTTTAATAATATTCCAAGTAGTTTTAGACTTATTGGCAGAATGAGCTAGTACACTGCTATAGAATTCTTTTCAGCTAATTTAATAACCTCTGATAAAATCCTGCAATACTTTTTGTAATAATTTAATAAATTAAGATCATTACTATTTCTGGTAGTTAAGAAAAGCTTCCTTTTATTAATACATGAAGTCTTAATTCGTGTTGTTAACCATGCTTTGGTGAAAGATCTAGGAGAGATTTTTTCAAGAAATTATTAAAGATAGTATTTACATCATTATCAGTAAATATATGCTGGAAGCAAGTCTTAATATTGCGTGGCATGAGCCAAAAGATATTCCTAGTTCCTCCACTATTTCCTTAATGGCTAGTCTTTGATCTGCTCTCACAAAATCACACACCTTTGCTATCACTCTGTCATTTCTGCCTGATGAAGGACATCCAGAATGCTCATCATGTTCTATGGATATACACCCATCCTTAAGCTGGCTGAATGCCTCAAAAACTTGCATATGGCTCATGGCCTCCTCTCAAAAGGCAGTTTTCAAAATCTCGTAAGTTTCAGCTTCCATTTTTGTGAGTTTTGTGCAAAATTTGATACGCATGTATTGTTGCATGTTCTCAGACATCATGAATATGATGCACATCACAAACACTGCTATCTTAAGGTGATTCATCCCCATTGTATTTTATTCTAATATTATATTAAAAAACTAGTAAAACTTTTATATGTGTTTTATAAGACTGTGTTTTTTAATATAACAAACACTACTCTTTTTCCCATTGATTGCATCAAACCAAGTGGCTGCAGTGAGGTCTTGCTTATTGTGGACATGCAACAACATGTCCAGACATGCTCAAGAAAGTCCCATCACAGTGTGACTTAAAAGTACTAGAGACATGAACTCGTCTTGATCCTGCCTGGTATTGCTTTAATTCTTGATCCATTCTTGCAGGAACCTAAACATCAGTTCTTACAAATTGAGAGATGAAGGTGAGGAATGTGTGAAACAGATACAGTATGTCTTTACATTATGTATTGCTTTGATATGCAGGCTATCCTAGATCGTCATTTTGAAGGGAACTTCGACATGTCACCTGGTTCTCACACAGTGCTCATCCCAAAATCTCCCATAAAGCTGAGTCCCTCACGACAAAGTTCTCATGAGAGTATTGATGCAGTAGATACAACCCATGATGATCAAGAAACAGAGATTGATGGTAGTAAGTAAACCACCAGTAGTATTATTCTGTAGGGTTGTGACATCTGAACTCATTAACTTTATGGACCTGGCATTTACCTGCTGTTTCAAAAAGTGGAACATTAAAACATTCAGCTTGCCGTGAAGTGTAAAAATGTGGACTGATCCTGTCCCTGAGATGTAGTGCATTAAATTTCAGTACCTACAATGGAAGAAAATCATGAAGTTCATGAATTCAACCACACTAATAGTATATATTACAAAACATGTAGTAACACACAGGTACAGGAAATTTAAATTCTGGCACTTTTCAAATATTTACATTATAACTTAGTCCTGAATGTTTATTCTGTGATTGCTTATACGTTTTTGTTCATTTTAATTGCTGGTTGTTGTGACAAATGAAGGAATCTTAATCTTGAGTGAAACAGATGTATGGTTTACAAAAAAACATGCATATTAAACCTATTCAAACAGATACTGTAAAGTGGGCTGTAGTGCACCTATGGATGTGAGGGTGTAAAATAGTGGCAATGCCACACATTTTACTGTTCAGCAGATTCTACAGGAAAATTGCGCAATCCTGTTCGACGATCAAACTCTAGTCCAGAGATGAGTGCAAGTTGGAAGAATCCATTTCTTAACCGTGACAAAGAAAAGAAAGATGTGAAACATGAGAGAGATGGACAGACTGATACGGAAGGGAAGACAGATGGGTTATCAGAGAATAAGAAACCTACCAAACAGACCTACTCAAAGGACCCCAGGTAATTCAGATTCATCTGCTTTGTAATCAGCTCTTTTTTCTCTTCTGTTTTCCACTAAGCTGGTGGGGAGTAGCAGTAATGCAGCTAATGTATATTTGGAAGGTTATTGGCTGAAGTTTGTTTTAGGAACTGGCTGTCTTGGTTGAGTATAATGTTATTGTCTTTCTCTGTCTTTCCAGTTGAATGCTGGGATAGTTTCTTGAAATATGCCACGAGCACTTCCTTCTCAAGTCCATTGCAGTTGGTCATATGTAATCATTCTGTTATTTTCCTTAGTGCTGCATAACCCTGCAGTTTATGTAATATTCATAAATAACCTAAAGATAATCTTTCTTTCCAGGCCTGCTAGACGTTTATTCTTTAACTAAGCATTACTGAGCAGTTGTCAGGGAGGCCACTTTTCCTTCTTTACAGTAGTTCTTTAATGCACTGAAGCTTAAATTTTACAGTATTTAGTTTTGCGCATAGTTATTATTAGGACACATTGTTTGCTTTGTGGTTTTGGCCATACTGCAGTCAAGAAAATGGTGTAACATCAGTGGGTGATGTTATGTGAAGGTGTACATTGTATTGTTTTTCCTCGTGTTCAGTTTCATCAAGGTGTAAAATTGTTTGTTAAATACAGTCCATCAGAAACAGTGACATTGGCAAATGTAAGTACAAGTGGTAAACAATGGTGGTAAACGCTGTCTGCTCCAAGTACCAAGTGATTGTGTCATCGACAACACAGGTACAAATCATGGAGGATAAAGAGGTCAAAGACTTGCTTTGAGCCTGTGGGTGCGTGCATACTAGTTTAATGCATCTCCAGATGTTCGTACAGCAATACGATGCAAGTCAGGATATTTTAAATATCAAACTTCACATGCCTAATTATTATTATTATTATTATTATTTTTAATAATTAAGTAGTAGTATAAAATTTGCATGCCTAAACTTACAGAAATTTGTAATAAGTTTGAAGAAATCAAGGATAGGTTAGAAAAACTAGATACTGATCCTTCTAAGAATGATGAGGATAGAAATGAATTTGAAAGAAGGTCTTATGAGGTGTATGTTAACATACAGCACATCACAGAAGAACATGGCTTCAAGAGTGGGGAGCAGTTACAGCCAACTAATGCTTCAGAGCACTCCAAATTCACACAACAGCGTGAAGCTGCCAGTAATAAGGTTGCTACCTTTTTCTGGTCAGTGTGATCGCTGTATTAGTTTAGTGACATGTTCAAGGCAGTGATATGTAAAAATGACAATCTGTCTGAAATACATAAATGTCATTATCTCAAACTATCTTTGTTAGGTGAAGCTGAGCATTTGATTAGCAATCTCCCATGACGGGTAATAATTATGGAATTTTGCTAGTTGAAAGATACGAAAACAAACTCTTCATTACCACAACTCACATTTAACAAATTTTGGAATTAAAACAATTGCCTAAGGAGTCTGGTAGTGATTTTGCAAAGGTAGTTAATACTGTCTCAAACAGTGTGAATGCTTTAGAAGCATTAAACATTCTAGCCCCTCTAAGTGATGTAATAATTTCACGACTCATCACACAGAAGTTGGACCCCACCACACGCAAAGCATGGCAACTCAAGCTGAATTACTCTCCATCCCTCCCCTGAAGGATTTCATTGTTTTCCTTGAAGGGAGGAGATGAGACCTGGAAAATCTTCATTTGGGCAAGGTTACCAGTCATCAAGAAACAAGGCCAGCTGATTGTATAGGGGACAAGCATGTCAAGGATCAGCGGAACACCAACATGTTTTTCACTACATCAACATTTAGATGCCCAAAGTGTAAGAATGCACTCGTACATTATACAGATGTGATAGGTTTTGCAGCTCTACACTCCAAGATAGAAGGTGCTGGTGATAAAACGTAAATTATGTTTCATTTGCATGCAAAGGACACAGAGAACAAGAATGTTCCAGCTGACATCCTTGTAAGCAGTGTAAGAAAGTTCACCTTATGCTTCTGCATTAGAAATGTCAGGGTCAACAGTCCACAGGTCCTGTGATGAGTCAACTTCTGCAGGACCTCAGGAAACAAGTTCCTCTCCTACAGAATCCACTCAAGGAAGTTACTGTAGTTTCAAACAGCAGCAGTCATCTCAAGTTTGACTTGCCACGGCCATTAACAAGATTACAGACTCGCAGGGCACTGAACAACCTTGCAGAGTTCTACTTGATGGGGGCTGACAGTCCAGCTACATTATTGAAGCCTTTACTCAGCAGAATGGAATGCGCATTGCAGGCGTCAGTAACACATGTTCAGTAGCCAATCACAGTGTGGACATTAAGTTCAGTTCTAAGGACAGTGAGTATACTAATGTCATAACATGTATCATTTCACCCTCTACTATGGGTAGCATGCCCTCATCTCATGTCGACCTCAACAGCTTGAAGCTATTGAAGGACATTCGTCTTGTGGATGAAGAATTCAACATTCCAGGAAGGGTTGATATGTTAATACGATCTGACTTGTTCGCTTACTTAATGAAGAGTGGACTGTACCCATGTGGCAAAAATTACCCAGTTGTTCAAGAAACTCATCTCGGATGGCTTCTCAGACGTATACCAAAGGAAGGAATTTGTGTAACCGCCACCTTGTTTCTAAGCAATGAAGGAACACTAGATTTCATACTACAGATATTCTGGGAGCAAGACGAAATTATCTTCACAACATGCACCAAGGAGCAACAAGTGGCAGAACAACACTTTGTGGAAACAACCACCAGGGATGAAACAGGTTGCTTCATCATAAGGTTGCCGCGTCATGTAGATCACCCTTCCCTTAGAAATTCTTACACCACAGCAGAGTGCACATTTCAGCAGCTAGGAATAAAACTGACAATAAACATAGAACTTCACATCATGATTCATGGATGAATATTTAAGTTTAGGGCATCTACAGCTAGAGCCTGAAGACCATCAAGATTAAACTTCACATGACAAGATGTTAAAGAAGCCTACATCCTTCCGTCCCTCCTCTCAAGCAAGGCAAACATAACATATGCATGATGAATGAAAATTGTTCTGAAGAAATCTCCAGGTTCTCATCTCTAACTCAGTTACTTAGGGTGACTGCATATTGTATTCATTTCATGTACAGTGTAAGAAATCCTAAGGACAAAAATGTGGAACTTTAACAGTTGATAAAATTGACAAAGCCCTATTTTGATGTATCAAGAATTCTCGGGAATTATCGTACCCAGAAGAATTAAGAGATTTTTGAACCAGGCTGCCAGTTGAGAGGAATAGCAAACTTTTTGGTCTTTATCTGTTTCTGGATAAAAATGGGCTCATTAGGGTGGGCAGAAGGCTTCAAGAAGCAGGGCTAGATTGTGATCAAAAATATCAAGTAATATTACCATCCAAATGCCACCTAACTGAGCTGATTGTCTGACACGAGCACTTAAGGTTGATGCATGGAGGACCACAACTCATGCACTCCTCTGTCCGTCTGTGATTTTGGATCACCAATGGAAAGACACTCTATAGGATTTTTTGGATTAAGTGTTTCTGAATGAAAGCTGCTTTATCATGCCTGCTAATGGGGCAACTCCCCAGTCCTAGAGTGAAACCAGCACGTCCATTTCTCAACCACAGAGTAGATTATGATGGATCATTTTTGATTCACCAAAGTAGAAAGCAAAGCAAAATGAGAGTCAAATGGTACACAGCTCTGTTTATCTGTTTGGTAACAAAGGCCATACACATTGAATATGTACAGTGACAATGCAACGCATTTCAATAGTGCTAGCAACATACTACAGAAGCTCAAAATATTGTTCAACTTTGGCACCCTTCAAGAATATGTGAACAACTTCTTGAGAGCGGAAAGTGTTTGTTAGCATTTTATATCACCGGATTCTCCCCACTTCAGAGGCCTCAGGGAGGCTGGAATAAAGTCTGTGAGACATCATATGCATTGGGTCGTAGGCAACTTGTGCCTAACTTTTGAAGAAATGTCCACAATTCTCACCCAAGTTGAAGCATGTCTGAATTCAAGCCCTTTATGCCACATACTGTCTGATCCGAAGGATCTCAAAGCTTTGACACCTGGCCAGTTTCATATTGGTGGGCATCTCATGGCTCTTTCTGATTCTGATTACTCCCATTTTCCTATGAACAAGTTATCTAGGTGGCAGCTCATGCAGCAATGCCCCAACAGCTTTGGAGAAAATGACCCATGGATTATTTGCACCAACTATAGCAACATTCTTCTTCTTCTTCTTCCAAAGGGCCCTTGGCAAAAGCTCTGGATGTACTGCAGCCTTAGGCTTATTGTGCAGTCCTAAGTACAGTAGAACCCGGATAAGAAGTCCCCGCATAAGAAGTTTTCCCCTGTAAGAAGTCTGATTTTTAAAGTCCCGAAATCCTATTGCTGTTAATAAGCTTCTCTCTTAATAAGTCTTCCCGCTTAAGAAGTCCCTAATCCTCTGGTCCCTTGAAAGACTTCTTAACAGGGTTCTACTGTATTTCATTCAGCACAGGTTCATTGATCCTGTGCCTCTAATGCCTGCTCAGTTTAAGTAGGCCTTCAGCTCTTTTCTTACATAGTCCACTAATAAAATTTTATTATGTCTGTGACCTGGTAAATTATTCCAGGTGGTACGATGTTGACACTCAATCCAGTTTTTCATAGCTGAAAACCTAGGTAATCCAAGAGACGGCTCTGGGCCGAGTAATGGCATAGCTGCTCCTTGCGTTGCAAATTTATCAGCTTTTCCATTACCAGGAATGCCACAATGCCCAGGCACCCACATGAGGATTACCTCATTGTAGCTTGCCAGTGCAGAGAGCGCATCCAGGCATTCCACTATCAGTCCCGAAGTCACTTTCGGGCTACTGAGCGCCTTAAGTGCAGCCTAGCTATCAGAAAAAATAAGGACCCGCTTAAGTCTATAAGCCCTTCTTATATTCTCACATGCACGTTTGAGAATGGCATATATTTTGATTTGGAAAACCGTAACATATTTACCCAGAGAGAAACTGAAGCTTCTGTCTGGTCATATGCCATAAATACCAGACCCTGTCCCTGAGTCAGCCCTAGATCTGTCAGTAAACCAGATTAATGCGTCATCAGGAAACACTGGATCTTTGTTTCTCCAATGTTCCTGGTCAATTATGACCATGAAGTTTTTAGTGTGATGGTAAGCTGGTATAATGTAGTCTGATCGCATGTCTAGTAAAGGGTCGCCCACATTTTTCCAGATGGTTAGCAACCTTGACACTGTTTTAAGAACATTTGGTTGCTTGAGTATGTGCAGTCTATAGAGTGCCATCCTCGCCTCTGCCATGATCAACAGGTCTAGCAGAGTCAGATTCAAAAGCACTTCCGTTGCTGCAGTAGGGATCGATTTCATAGTCCCAGTAATGGCAAGACAGGCCATTCTTTGAATCATGCCTAAATGAGTTTTAGTGATTTTTTGCTTAACCTTGGGCCACCAAACCAAGGCAGCATGAAAAATAGAAGGTCTGATTACCCTAGTATAGAGCCAATGCACCATATTAGGTCTAAGACCCCATCTCGTGCCATACATGCATCTGGCCACCGCAAAGGTGGTCACCGCTTTTCTGATTATTTTCTGCAAGTGTTGGTTCCAGTTAAGTTCGAAGTCTAAAATCACTCCCAAATACTTAACCTCCGCCAGCATTTTAAGTTCCTTACCTTGAAGTGTGGGAGGTCTTAAGTCCTCCACTTTCCCTCTATTGGTAAAGGGAACTATGGTTGTTTTGTGAGGGCTAATATTTAGACCCTCTTTAACTGCCTATTTAACCACTACGTCCAGGGCTCTTTGCATGAGCTCCCTGACTGTGTGCAAATTTACCTTGGACTATGATGAAAATATCTACAGCATTGCCAAAGGTACTAAAGCCTAGGTTGTTGGTTTCAACCAAAAGTCTATCAACAACTAAATTCCACAAAAGGGGAGTGAAAACTCCTCCTTGTGGACATCCCCCTACAACTTGAGCAGTTAAATTACTGCCCATGAGGGAAGTATGTACCAGTCTGCTTTCAAGCAGACCTGACCCACTTACAACAGGTTTCCTCAAGTCCACGCTCTCTGGCAGCTGTAGTAATTGCATTAAAGGAGGTGTTGTCAAATGCCCCCTCAGTATACAGGAAGGCACCCAACACAATCTCCTTATGACCCAAAGACTTTTCCAGTCTTCTTACAACCTGGAAGAGTGCTGTTTCTGTATACATACCTGCTCTGTAGGCATACATTGGTGAAGTGGTTTTTCAACCAAGACACCATCCCTGATATGTCTATCAAGTAACTTCTCAAGTGTTTTGAGTACAAAAGACATGTGACTGATGGTTCTCTGGGACTTTGCCTGGGACAAAGGTTTCCCAGCTTTAGGTATAAAGACCACCGTGATGTGCCTCCAGCTCATCGGGCTACAGTCAACCTCGGTTATAACGGATCCCAAGGGGAGTCCTAAAAAGATCCGTTATATCAGAAGTTCGGTTAAATTAGTCTTAAAATAACATTTAAATTAATACCACTAAAGTTACGCTTGTTTTCAGTTTTTTTTTTTTTGCATATGGACATGAACAGATACATTTTGCACATCCAAAAGCACACATTACACATTATGTACTTTGTTTTAGTTTAAAAAAGTCAGTAATGTTTGTTTGCTTCTTGGCGCTTGACAATCGCCTTTGAAGGTCGTTCTCAATACAGAACAGATTACTATTTAAATTATCATCTGAACCATGTGCATCATAATACTTTGTCCTTTGTTGTCACAGTTGGGCTTTCGCTTTCTAATTCACTAGCACTGATTTCGTGTTCATCATCGTTACCATCAATTACGGCATGGTGAGACACAGCAGCAACAATGTCACGATCACTAGGCACCTCAGAAACTGCTGCATTATTGTCAATAGAGATGTAGTCATAAAGTCGACTCCATCGAAATGGAAATACAGCGCGTAAGTGAATCCCAATCGTTTTTGTCACAGTCAGAGCTTGCAAAATCTGACGAATCATCCATCTTATTTTGTTTTTCATTTCATCAGTATCAAGTCCCACTGATTTATAGCAGTTGACGATTGTTTCTAGCTGCACCATGTACCATGCGCGACGCAAGAGTCACATTTAATCGAGAATTTCTAACTGAAATGAAACTCTTTCTTCATGAGCAGCTAATCGCTGGCGCACTAATTCACTGTGATAATGTAGCATCCAATTTTTAATTACCCCAGCGTCCATTGGTTGAGTTTTAGACGTTATGTTAGGCGGAAGGATATAAACAGACGTTTCTCACAGCAGCTGTGTTACAGAATGAGCGGCACAGTTGTCCAGAATAAGAGCGACGTTGCGCTTTCCAGCCCTCATCTGCTTATCAAATCTTAGCAGCCACTCATCAAATAACGTGGAAGTCATCCACGCTTTTCGATTGGCCCTGTATTCAACAGGCAGCCTATTTGCACGCTTGAAATCGCGTGGCTTTGCATACTTTCCTATCACAAGCAATGGCACCTTTTCTCTAGCCATACTAGCACAAACTAAACATGTCACTCTTTCTTTGGACAATTTACCACCTGAAACACATTCATTTTTAAATGCCAGAGTGCGATCAGGTAATGCTTTCCAGAAGAGTCCTGTTTTGTCCGCATTTTAAATGTCATGCGGTGCAAATGTATCCAAAATTTGCCTTAATTTTATGTCCTTCCATTTATGTAGTACGTCACTTTCACGAGCAGTAGCCGATTCGCCGCACATTTTCTTAGACACAATGTTGTGTCGAGTTTTCCATTGATCAGTCCAGGCTGCAGAAATACTAGCTTCACCGTGAGCTAATTCTTTCGCAAAATCATTTGCCTTTTCCAACAGCACTCGACCACTTATGGCCACCTCAGGATTGTTCATTCTCGTTTTCTTAAACCAGGCCAGGAAAGCTACGTCGACATCATCGAGTCTGGTCTTCCTATGTCACTTTGCATCAGCACTATAGCTGCTGTTTTCAAAAGACTGTTTAATTTTTGTTGCATTTTTTAGCATATCTCCTAGCGTATGGTTGGAATTCCAAAGCATTGAGCAATATCCTTTTGACTTAAATGTTTGTGACTTTCCCAGAAGGAAACAATTTCATTTCTTAGATAATGTTAAAGCATGGTGGTGGCGCTTCATGGTTTTACAACTGTAAAGAGAAAAATTGAAAAGTTGTTTTAAAGCCTGCTCTGCAAAATGAAGAAACCTTAAACACATTACATCTTGTCCTGCTACTAATTTAAGCCAGTGCACGACAGGTGGATGTTTAGAAGTTATATAACCTACAGTGTACGTACCTGCTATGTACAGATGTATGTGCCGAAATTAAGGAAACTTCCACTAGTTGCAACAGATCACAGCGAACCGACACAAGTGCAAAGTAGCCTAAGTCACGGAAGCACCACGCACCAAGATTCGCACCTTTTTGGTCGGCCTGTGCTGATACTGCACATACATATCCCTTCTTCGCCGAACAGTCAGTTCTGTGTACTGTATGTACAGTAATAAGGCTTACAAATTTGCTTCTATACCTAAAATGGTACAAGTAAATGCACCGAAGTCAAGCTGCAATTGATTTATGACAGGGAACTCTACCCCCAAACGGCATAAAGATGCTCACATATGGCAATTATAGTACTGTACTTTCCCGCTGGTGGATTAACAAGAGAAAGCATCAGGCAGAGACTGTCCCAGCTATCCATTTTAACCGCTAATGCTTGGACCGTGTCATTAGGAAAGCTAAACAAAGTGCACAATTTACAAGTCTCCACGGCGTCTGCAGGTACAAAATGCTATCAAATTACATATGCAGACTTCATGTCGCTCTGACAAGTGAGCCCTCTGCGCTCGAACACACTGTAACCGTTGTGAACTGTCCATTATTTTGCCGAGGAAAATCAACTGTCGGAACTTGGGGAATGTCGGAGAAATCCGCTGTGGCCGAAGATCCGCTATATGAGAGGCCAGTGTAACTGAGGTAGTTCCTGTGATAAAGCGTAGGGAAACGGCCGGGGAATGAAAAACGGTCCGTTATAACCGAGGCCGGTATAACCGAGGTCGACTGTATACCCTAAGGCCAAACTAGCTCTTAGTAATACTAAAAATTTACCCACCAGCAGTTCAAAACCCTGCTGGAGCATGCAGGGCATATTTCCATCAATGCCTGGGGATTTATATGATTGAAATGAGAAAACAGACAATTTCAGTTTGTCAAAACTTATAACCCTTCTGGAAACTGCCCAGTTCCCCCAGACACATTCCATTTTGGAGACTCCAGTTCAAGACCATCCCAGCCACCAGAAAGTTCTAGAAGTATTTTTGAACCAGGGAAATGAACTCTGAGTAATTCCTCCAGAGTCTCATTCTCTGTTTTTGGTACATTCTCTGTTTTCCAGCTGGAGAGAACTAACTGCACTTTGCCCGTCCTTCAAGAGAATATTCTGGAGTCTGGCACATTCAGGAGCCCTTTCAATCTCCTTACAGTGTCTCCTCCAGGACACACTCTTGGCCTGTCTAAGTGCTTTTTTATATTCAGTAAAATGTCTTTTATATTCAGTCCAATACCCTGACTTCTTCGCAGCATTAAATAGTCTGCGAACTTTGCTCCTTCTCTTTGCAAGGTCTTGGTTCCACCAGGATATGTTCCTGCCGTACCGCCTCGCAACTAAAGGACAATTATCATTATATGCGGAAATAATAGCATCCTGAAACTGCCTTGCAGCAGTCTCTACATCTGTAAAATTGGTGATGCTGTCTTCCATACCACGTAGATAGCCCGGCAGGTCAGTGCTAAAAGACTCCCAGACAGTCCTACGTGGATTACGATAGAATTCAACTGAACAGTCAGTTCTTGTAATATTGAATCGGATGTATCTTTGGTCCGAACAACTTACCTCCTCAGTTACATGCCAATCTTTAATAAAATTGCCAGCATGAAAGGTGGCAATAATGATATAAATAACTTCCTGCCTGTTACATGTAACAAAGGTAGGTCTGTTACCTTTATTCATTATGTCCAAATCATTTGCCATAATAAAATTAAACAGGGACTCACCTCTGCTATTGATGTTAGAACTCCCCCAGGTTGTGTGATGCACATTCGCATCACAGCCTATGACAAGGTGAGATCCATCAGCTCTACATCCTGCTACCAGCCTCTCCATCTCCCTTGGGTTGGGGGTTCAAAATCATTGTACGGAAGGTAAACCGATCTGAGAATAAGCTCCCTTGGCCCCCAGCCACACTACCTAATTTTAACCGCTGTGAGATCTCTGGAACCTTAATGCATCACCGGCAGTATCTGTAAGTCTTTCTTGACTAAAATACGTCCTAGGATTCTGGTTGGATCTACTGTATATAAGTTCTCCACCTCCCTCTTTTAGACCTTTGACTTCCCCCATATAAGTCCAGGGTTCCTGTATGAGGGTAACATCACAGTTCCTCATAGCAACACAGAGGGCAGCCGAAGCCGCCCTATTGTGATGAAGATTTGCCTGCAACACCCTCAGCCTCTGGCTTTTTCTTTTCATTCTTCAGGGTCCAGAAGATAACTCTTCTCAATCCCCAGAAGGCCTTGAAGTTTGATTTAGCCAAGGCTTTAAAGGAGTCGGGGTCAATAGAGAATGCCAAGGTCTGTTCCTTCTTAGTGAGCTTACGACTCATAATTGACCAGTCTGGCGTATTTAACCCAGGATTCTGAATCCTGAGACGGGTAACGACAGTGGTAACATCTGAAGTATCCGGGATGTGAACAAGCACCCTGGGTCTCTTAGGGAGGTTTTTGGAGTCAACCACAGTCAGCTCCGCACCCTCCCACAGCTCCCCAAGTCCATTTATTGTCTGCATCAGCCAGACCTTAGAGGATTCATTTGCACAGTTAATCCAAAATACACCCTGTGTAAATTAGAATTTAGAAACTGCATCCACAGCAGCTAAAAATTTTGACTGAATAAGGTCAGCTTTTTACCTTGATTCCAATAACAGCTTCCTTACAAGACCCAGTCTGCATTTGCGTGCTCCTGGGTTGTTTAGGTTGTTGTGTTGTCGAAGGTGTGGTGCTCGAGTCAGAGTGGGGTCTTTTCATGCCCTCATTACTTCCCGCCGCCACCTTCTCTTAAGATGAAGGAGTCTTTCTTGGAGGTTTTTCAACCGTCTAAGTTCCTTCCTTAATTTTCTTAGCTTTAATGATCTTCTTCCATTGTGCTCCCGAGAGTGCCTTGGGGTCTGCAGTCTAATCGTAGATATGCCTGCAGCCAATCTCTCCTTGTCAGAAGGACCAATGGAAGGCTTAGGGCCTACAACCTCCACTTGGGATCCTTGTTGTAACAAGTCTGCAGCCACAGCCACTCTTTGTTCGGGTTCATCAATTTTCGTGTCCATTTTAGTCCCACGAGTATGGGAGAAATAACAGTCAACACTGGCAGAGCTCCCTGTATCAGTGCAAGGCTAAATACTCTGGGATGTCGCCTGGTCTCCCGGAGGCTCTGTTAGAAACATCTCCCATGTGCCATGCACCCCTTCAGCACGGATTAAGGCAACCCACACATAACTTTGGGTTGGGGAGTTGGTCCACAGTCCCCTATTCTTTATATTTGGAGACAGACCTGCCCCAGGGCTAGTCCAGAGGTCATCCAGACCAGCCCCAGGACAGGTCCCCGGCCATCCGCCACCTGCTGACGTGCTCGGTAGCCACTCAAGCCCTGAGATAGCAACGTTACAAGTGGGCTTACTGAATCCATCAACATTTCAGGCTGGCACAGTAGTCATAATCAAGGATGATCATGCTCCCTCTCTAAAACGAAAGCTGGCAGTGGTAGAAGATGTCCATCTTGGGACTGATGACCTAGTTCCTTCCATGTCTTTCCAGTTTGTTATTCACGAGTATTCCTATCATTTGACGCCGGCAGCGTTCTCAAATAAACCATAAGTAAATGAACTGTCGAGGTCATGACAACTGAAATTGTCAATTTTATATGCGTCAGAGATAGAGTAAAAAATGTTCCTTCCCAGTTAATGCAGTGTAAAAAAGGAAGTATTGGTACCTGTATTACTGTATAGCACTGGCATTGTATGTTGGTATAAGTGTAACCGTAGTATCTGAACTTTATGTGCTTCATACTTGAGAGATCCCTAGTTCATATCTTATCCAGGAGACCGATTATCCTGTTTGGGGTTGTCATTCTTTTTATCAGTCCCTCCAGGCAAGTGACAGTAGGATCTTAATATATTGCGTAGTGTATATACTGATCACCTTGTATATCACCTGCCTATTATAGGCATGGAATTGAATTAAATTTTTTTCTATTAAGTGTTTAAAATTACTGAACTGTTTTTTTATTTCATGAACAAAAGAATCCATGCATGGTGTTTAACTTCTGTGTGATTTATTTCAGACATTATGATAATGGCTTTCCACATCCTTAAAAGCTTCCGGGTCATTACCATACTGTCATTTTCACTCAGTGGTATATAATTTCTGCAGTTGTCAGAGCACTGTTAAATGAACCAATAAACAGTGGTAACTGTTACTTAAATAATCAACAGTATAAGCCTTAGACGCATCTGGTTTTCTTAGTTTGTTTGCTGTATGGTGTGTGTATAGATAACTGCAAATATTAATTTTTGTTTGTCTTCTGCCTTGATTATCATTAAGTAAAGTGCCTTTGTTGAGAAGTTCATAGTTACCCAAATTTCCAAAAGCTTTCCTGCTTTTCTGGAATCCAGACGTTTATAACCATGTTCAGAAGAGACTGCCATGAACCATATTCTGAGCAGGCAGTATTTGTCTAAAGTCTGTTTTAAAATTATCCACCCATTATCTCAATCTAATCTCTTCTCATGAGGTTTTTAACCACAAACTTTAAACACATTTCTCTGGTGACCATATTTTAAATTGTATAATATTTTTATTATGCTATATGTTTCTTGGAAATTGAAAGAGGAAGCACTAGATCGCACCCTGTGGAGAACTCGCGTTGGAAGAGGCTACAGACCTGTCGTAAGACAGACTACAGAATGAATGAATATGTTTCTGTTATTTATTTATTTCGTACTCTGAAATGTTTTGCCACAATTTGATTTTGATATATTTGATTCCCATTGATGTTGCAACTTTTATCTTTTTTGTAGGGTGAGCTGTGAAGCAATCCCAGAGGAAATATCTGGTTTGGGAACTACACCACCAGCTGGTGACTCAGAAGAAAATATAGAAATGGGAGCATCATCTGATCGTCAACTCTTGTCTTGTCACTCATATCCTGGTCCTGGACTCACACAGTCTCCAACACAGCCACCTGCTGCCACCAGGACTGTTCCACAGTCACCAACTAGTATGGTAAGTGATGGAATTGGTGTAATAGTTAGGATGCAGCATGTGTAAGGTTGGTTTGAGTGTTTTTCAAGCAATTTAGGAATTCTTTCTGTATATGGCATTGAGTGTGACAGTATTATTTTACAGCATAAGATTTTAGATATCATAGGATATTTTCTTTTTGGCACATTCAGGACAAAAAGTTGGAAAAATGCTCCTATTAGCGTCCCCATGTCCCTGCATCTGCCTTTCCACATGTAGAAATTTAAGCATTATCCATGCTCGTATTGGAAAGTTCCCTTCTTATGTAACTTGAAATTGCAGTACGTCCTAGCAGGCATTGTACATGAAAAATGTGCACTATTTTCATTTATCTCCTTCTATTTATATGTTAGGTATCCCCAGTATTAAGTTCAGGTGCTTCCCTTAGAACGACTCCTGTCCAGTCTCCAGTTGCTTCTACAACTGTCAACACTGTTGCTAGCGCCATTTCGCCTGTCACTCAGCAAGCTGTTATAACATCTCGACCACCACAATCGCCTTCCCTTCAGACGCGAAGTCCTGTAACAACAGAAACTGGAAAACCTCAAGTTACAGGTAAATATTGTATGATCAGCATAAACAAACTAATATTTGTGAAAACCTGTATTCAGAACTCAGAATGCAGCATATATGTATTAGTTACTTAATGAAATATAAAATACACTTTGTCATGGTTTTGTAATCTGCTTTGTTTCAAATCTGATGTACTTACAAATCGGGCCACACCATACTTTCATAACAAAGTGATGCTGGATATGGATGAACTTCCTAATAGGTGGGTTGCACATAGAAGCACTATTGATTTGTCTCCAAGATCATCATATCTCACATTCATGGATTTTTTCATATTGGGTTTGTTAAGAACAGTGTCTGTTCCCATCTGTTGTCAGTGACACTAGAAGACGTAAAGACATGGATCACAGATGGCTGTGTAGAAATTGACCATGATATTCTCCAAAAGTGTGATGGGAGGTTGAATTATCAGTTTGACGTTGCCCAAACCGCTTAGAGTGTGTTGTTGAAGTTATAGTCTGTCAGCTCCATTCATATAGGGGTTTTTCATGCATGCCATGTATTTTGCAGTGTTTTAGAGACATTTAAGTGAATTTTCACTTTGGGGGATTTTTAGAAATAAATACACCGCTCCCCGGATATAACGCCATCATTTATACTGTGGATTTGGATATACCGCGGGTCTTTCCTGTTCCCCGTGCCTTTGAATGAGATTCTGAGAAAAATATGGATGTTGCTGCTGCAAACCTTGCACTGCAGGAGGCTTTCCCACTCACATAAACCAGTCTTAACGAGCAATACAGCAAGCGGGGTTTCTCGGAAAATCCCAGGGCACTATACCGTCGATGAAAGCAAAAAGGATGCTTACTGGGTAAAGCAATTAAGGCTTCTTTGAGTTTTCTAGTCATGCGATGGTCTCCTCTCCTACCTTGCCCTTTCAATGATAGGCAGGGTTTGCCTTCAAGGTCACTAACCACTACACGGTGACATGATTTTCTTATCTTGCAAATGCTACAAAAGAAATGGAATGGGCTTTCCCCAACATGAGAGAGAGAGTAGCAGCACATTTCGCAAGATGGGTAGTGGTTTTAATCACTGCAGTTAGTATCGAGAGTCGCTGGTGGTGTCTCGAAAGCACAATTAGAGAATAATTGTATCCGTCGGTTATAGCACGGTTGTCTTATAACGCGGGTCAGATCCCTACCCCGCAAACCCACTCTATAACCGGGGAGTGGTGTATTGAGAATTGCCTAGATTTCACTGTGACAACATTTTATGCTATTAGCTCATCTTGATAGCTTGCTGCAGATAGGTGTTTGTGAGAAATGGGGCATTTATAAGGTTGAGTTATTTTCTTGGATGATTACAGATGTCAAATCCCCAGCAGAACCTCCTCGAGCTGCAACAAGGGAACAGAAGTCACCTGTAGGAATTGAGCAAAGTAACAAGGGATCATCTCGGCAACAGTTAGTTTCTCAGTTTGTTGTTCAGTCTCCGATAATAGGTGCAGAAAAGGTGGGTCTATTTTCATCACAGAAAACGTGGTACCTTGAAGAAGTTTTCAAACAGGAGTAATGTGACTAGTTATTTGGTAAGATAAAGAAGCCCTTAGATACAGTTTCCTTGAAAATGCTGTCCTTCATTAGCTACACACTTCTGCAATGTAAATGAAGAGGAGTTTACAAATTTTGTAGGAACATCTGGCTGTGGAAAAAAATACCTTTTCATGCTACTGTAACTGCCTGAATGACCATATGTGTAGGTCCAGAATTATTGGTAAAATCAATGCAAGTGGAGTCAATATGTATATACAGTTGTTTGAAACATGTCTGTCACTCATTTGCATCTCCACTACATCACTGTAAGTGACACCCTTCAATCAATTCTTTGTCCAAGTAAGTAAATAAAAATTGCATATTTGAGGTCAGGAGAGTGCACTGGTTGAGGAAGCACCACATTCCATGCTTTTTTACTTTTTGCTGTGCAAGCAGCTTTGCCAGTGCACTCTCTTGTAGAAATCATATGGTTCATTATCAGGAAAGTGCAGTGGCACCACATCATCATGCATAGTGACTTTTCCTGCACATGCAGTGACCAATGTATGAGGGCATTATAATGCAGGAGCACCATCTCTATGGTCACCCATATTTTAGTTAGAATCATCTGTATCATTCTATACTCATTTCTTTAATCACTTACCTGGCCATCTGAATGGCTAACCACATTCCATCCACATCTGTGAAATTGTGAAATCCATTTCTGTTATTATGACTACCACCTCCTCCTCCTCCTCAGTAGCTGATGTGCATGTAATATAAACCCATGATGATGATGATGATGATGATGATGATGATGATGATGATGACGGCGATGACGACGACGTTGATAATTGGCTTTGCAGTTATCTTACCTGAAGGCAGGTCAAATTCAAGTTTCTGGGGTTTTCTCTTCCCATTCATACACCATGAAATGTTGTGTCCCTCAGAGCTCTATCTTAGGGCCCTTACTATTCAGTGGTTTTATTAATGGTATTTGTGATTGTGCTTGTAACTCCTGTTGTCTCTTGTTTGCCAACAATTTAAAAATCCTCCCCACTGAATTCAAGAAGTATGAACTCATTCCTGACCACTCAGATAAGCCACTCTTCTGTGAAACATAAACAGGTTGCTGACGTATACAGGTTGATATACTTGTGTACAGTCGGCTCCAAATTTTGTAGAACATTATACTCAACTAATGTAAGCAGATATTTGAAATGAATTATTCCATAAACTAAAAGTTAAAACGAAAATGAACAAATTTAAAAATGATACTCAACTAAGCGGCATAAAAATAAGTGGATTGTTTTGAAACTTAGGAAGTGAGTAGATGGATCCATTCTTAAGAATGTATGTTTTATTTGAAGTGTTTAGTCTCAAAATGTATGAAATACAAGGCATAATATCTGCGGGCGCAGTAGTGGCCATTTAAAGTGAAAAGAACCCCAGCCTTGAGTGGCTATGTTGGTGCTAAAATCTCCATTACCTTAAAGGTTAAACATAAGATCTTGGAAGATAGATTTTCAAGTAACAGAATATGATATGATGTACCTGTATTAAGAGTAAATGAAGATGAGATCCCACAGAAGGTTTTGAATATGAGAAGCTAAAAGGAAGACACCCAGCCAGAAGACTCGAGATCAAGATGGAATCAATAGGTTCAGAAGTATGTCGTATGAAAAGGAAAGACAAATGTGGGAAGAAATTTTGAAGCAGGAACTCTGGGAAGACATAGATAGATGAAGAGTCTTAGTTATGAGACGTCATAAAGTGTAAATATCCAGGAAGGAGAAGACTGTGCCTTGAAATAATGCAAACCACTGCACCCAGTTTTAGAAAGGTGAACATTATTTTAAAGAACATTTTTGTGACATCAAGTTTATTAATATTTTCTGCTTTGCATTTTTATCAGTATCTGTGAAACAGTCAGGATAGGGGCACATGGCAGGCTCTTGTGCATATGGTAATGAAACTTTGGGTTACATAAAATGTGGGGAATTTCTTGACTAGCTAAGGAACTGTCAGCTTCTCAAGAAGAACTCTGCTTTGTGGAGTGAGTGAGTGAGTGAGTTAGATAGATAGGTAAGTAGGTAGTGTCTGTCTGTCTGTCTGTCTGTCTGTCTGTCTGTCTGTGAAACAACCTTCAGATTTTTAGAAGGAGACTTAAGGCACTGGAAACAAAAGGAACTTGGTGTTTCAGCAGTACCTGAAATAGATGTTATTTGCCAGTATTGCATTTGAAATGTCTATGAATAAGAAGCTGTAAACAAGCAAAACAGGCAGTGAAATTTCCTGGATGATCAACAATGTGAATGTGGATTTCATTTCCAGCATTTCAGAGTTTCTCTGTTTGCTTCATTAGGGGATGATATAATTGGAACAGCCACATGTTGTATATCTGTCAAGACTTCATGCACATAGTTGCCATGAAAGTTGCAAACCTTAAACAGAATGTTGTTAGCTGGAATCAGTCATTACCATTATTTGTGACAACTGCTAATCACACTTCTGTTATATGTACTCTATGACTCACATAATTTTCTGTAACCTCCAGCTCATGTAAGGATGGTGGACACTACAGTGTTACATCACTCATGTTACTTGCTCATACCTTATTTTGGAAATTATTGTAATAATATTTATATGCAGTGCGGTTTACCTCCTTGGTTACATTACTGAATGCATTATGAACTGACCAACTGACCTTCCAGTTGATTGACTTGCTGGCATAATGCATTCCTCCAATTGTTGATATGTATTCATATGTTCATGTGATTTATGTGTTGTTATGGAATCAAAGGTTCTTCACCATTATATAGACAGTATAGTACACATCCTCACAATCAATTTCTGTAGGATCTATTTTAATATTATCCTACCATTTATGCCTGTACTTTTCAAGTGGTCTTATTCCCTTCAGTTTTCCTGACCAATAATCTGCATGCTTTTCATATAGGTTATTATTATTACCAACTACTGCACAATAATTCTATATACTCCATTCTCTGTACTCCTACATGTTTTGGCTAACCTTCATAGCTATCATCAGGGAGTCATTTTCCATAGACCTGCGCATCTTACAGTATGTCATTGAATGGTAATGTGTACATTTATTATTTACAGCCATAGTCACTATATAGTATAGTATCAGTGATTATATATAGTTTAAATTATGTATGATATTAAAATATAATTATGTTGATACATAAAACATATATGTCTATAAAAATCTGTCTCCAAACATCTGTCTTGCAATCACTTCTCCACCCTACAAAACTAGAAGTGATTGCAAGACAGATGTTTGGACTGAAGTCCTGCTGTTAGTTGCAATGGAGCATTTAGCGTACATATTAGGTTGCTTGTTCCTTAGGGCGGTTCAGATAAGGAGGATACACAGCGCCCAGACCCTTCTGCCCTGCCCCCATTAGCCTTTAAGAGAGACCGTGGTCACACAATTTCAGTCATGTCACCAGTACGGAAACCTCGAATAGACTGGAATCCTGTTAACAAGGACAGCTCACCTCGTGGCAAGGATGCTCCTCGCTCTGGCATAAATCCCAGGTAAGGGACAGAAAATGTTTCAGAAAGTTTGAAATGATGCGCAAGGAATTTTTATATTTCTTCCCATTGGCACGTTTCTTCACATATCCTTTTTAATGACTGAAATTGCTGGGGAGTTAGAAAAAAAAGGAAGGCATGCCAAAAAATTATTTTGCATATTCTTTTGATGAAATAAAGGGAAGCATGTGACCAAATATAGTGTATAATTAAAATTTGTAACATTCCTTAGCATCTGTGTAATAAGAGACGTGGCAGCTTTCTTGTCATTGGTTGAGGTGTTACTCCAGTGGTGAATGACTCATATGTTCAGTTTAAGCTGTGCAGTTGGTACCTTCATGCTGGGTTGTACAGCCTGTCAGCATTATCTTATCCTGATAATCAGAATAATACATTCCATAATATATACTCTGTATAAGATACAGTTTATTTCATAGTTTAACCTTTAGCATACGTGCGTCCTTTATAAATGACGGGGCTCTTTAAACGCTCAGCCCTCCTTTGCTCTTTGGCTTTAAAAACATGCAGGGAAAATGTATAGCTTCCCATCTCCTCCGCGTTAGAGGAAATTTTTGGTCTGCTTCACACTCCGACCACTTTACCCCAGGAAAGAACCCAGGCATTGAAGAGCCTTTATCAATTCAGTCTGAAAGCAAATAGAACTTCCTTCATGCAACTTGTTTTGCTACGTTCTGCACTGTACTCCAGTTTCGTGTTTGCGATAAATTGTCCTACAGGCCACCTTTCCAAAGGCTGAAGTGTGAATCACAACAACAGACTTCTATTTCAAAGGGGACAGCTCACTGTTATGCGTTGTGAATATAAAATGTATCTACTGTAAGCTCCAGTGCAATCTCGACAGCCATAAATGAGTCTCGTGTTCATTATAGGCAGCAGCATTGAGTTTCTTTCTAAGAAAATGATATCAGACCACTTCTCCTTTCGTCTGCAAAAATGTACTATAGCTCTACTGTCTTTTTCCAAATAAAATGTCAAACATATCTTTTATATTATTTTAAGTGCTATTTTTCTTAAATTTAAAACAATATTGAATTATTTCTTGAACGCAAGAATTCCCGCTTCGTCTTCTAAGGCTTAATTTTAGGTTCAAAAAACATGTTTTTTGTCTGTGAGGTTGAAGACTCTGTGGGGTAGTTAGTTCTGTTTTCGTATAAGCGGTGTGGAATGCTGGTGCAGTGAGTGACGCCAACAAACCTTGGAATGTTTAGACTGCTACCAAAGGGTACTGTTTCTAACACTGCCTTTCATTTGAATTATGTTTGTGCATACTTTAGATAAAGAAACTACTTTACTTGAGAAGGCAAGACGAGATGGCAAACTTTAGTATGAGTTATGTAGCGTACAATATAATTCCCTGAAACCCGACACAGATGAGAGTTTGACGAAAAAATTATCTAACAGCCAGACTGCCTTTATGCGGATAAAAACTTCAATAAAATCTTGTTACATAATTTTTAAAAGTTTCTGGTATTAAATTTCTTAATAAAAAATATATTTTTCTCCATTCCTTTATTTGAGCACTTCTGTATGCTTTACTTTCACAAACAGTATACAATTTTATTTGAACTCTGTCTTTATGACTGTCTTACACTGAGCCTTGTTTTCTGCTGAAGATAAGGAAAGACATGTGGGCTTGACTCATGAACACTGAAAAAGGAATCCTGTAACAGAAATGTCTCGAACAGCCCCAAATATGACGACATAAACTGCAAATTCACAAGAATACGGAACTTTATTGTGTGTATTTAGGCGGTAACAATACATGCTGACTTTATAACGTGCTCTGCTAAAAGCCTGTTTCGTAACAGAAATGTCTTGAACAGCCCCAAATATGATGACATAAACTGCAAATTCCCAAGAATATGGAACTTTGTGTGTATTTAGGCAGCAAGGACACATGCTGACTTTATAAAGCGATCAGCTAAAAGCCTGTTTCATAACAGAAATGTCTCGAACAGCCCCAAATATGATGACAAAAACTGCAAATTTCCAAGAATATAGAACTTTATTGTATGTATTTAGGCAGTAATGATACATGTTGACTTTATAATGCGCTCTGCTAAAAGCCTGTTCTATTTTCTACTAAATGGAAGTAATTCCATGATTTTATCTCTTCCAGATCAAATAATATTAAATTTTTTTTAAAGAATGCGCAAACATTTAAAGGGACAACGCGGGGACCGCAGACCCACTCACGCAGGGTTTGTGCCGTAAAGTAGGCCCCTTATCTCGATTTAAAGGGCGACTCTAGAAAATAAATCCGTCCCCTAAAGGTTAACACATCGACATTTTAAGTGTCAGAATATGTTTTATTATTGTTTAATGTCAGATAGATAAAATATATTATTCTATCAAAAGGATCTTAGTGTCTTAGTGCTGAAGCTCTTCATTAAGCTGAAACTCAGCAGGATTAACTTTTTCACTCCTAGAAAGACTTTAGCTGTTATCATGTGTGGTCACCAAAACTAAAACTCTTAGATATGTACCAAAAACAAATGCAAGCAGTAAAATAAAAATAAAATCCTTGCTTTTATACACAGTCTGATATGTGACACTTGAGAGCTGATTACATAGTTCATCAGTAAACCCATACATAGAATCATCAAAAATAACTAAGGGGATAAGTTTAAATTGCACTGTGCATGCACTTTTTATGAATTACTTTTTGTTTTATAGAACGAATTACTGTACAGTGTTGTCTTGTTCCAGTTTTGTGTTTCTTCAGCTTTATCACACTGCACACTTTGGCAGTACCTCAGAGAAGCCATTACTGGTACCTCATAGCCGGGCAATTGAACGTGCAATTAAGAACTTGGATAGAATTCCACCATATGAGACCCATAAGGTCGGGGTCATATATGTGGGACCAGGACAGGCTTGCAATGAAGCAGAAATTCTTCGTAATCAGTTTGGGTCTCTACGATATGCTGAATTTTTACAGGTTAGATGTATTACATTCTTACTAAATTTTATATAGAAAAACATACAGTTAGCATACTACAATATAAGGGTTGCTTTGACAGGAATGTCCCATGATGGGACGTTCACTTAGATAAGCATTATTTGATGAATTGTCTTTATAATAGTATTAAGCATACAGGAACTCTGTGGTAATGATGTTCTAGAATGTAAGAGAAGATGGCAGCTGCATAACTCTGTGTTAGCATTTTGTTTCATATCAATAACTACTGAACCACTGGAGCTAGGAATGGTAACACATTCACTAACATATCTGAGTTTAGCTGTTTGCATATGCTTTGTTTCGACTACCTTGTCTATCAGATATTTCTCTTTCAGAATGTGCTTTAAATATGCACTTTTCACATGCCACTATATGGTGGATATGTGTGCCTTTGCTTGCAGTTCCTTGGATGCATTTAGATTATTCGCTCTTTATTTCCTTGCCTTGAAATACTGCATACTGGAAGAATATTGCAAAAATGACTAGACTGGGCACTGAGTCAGCAGCAGAGGTGCACAGAGTGCAGGTGTTAAATTTGGGATGGAGAGGGGTCATAAACATACCTACAAAGTCTGCAGTGAAATATTGTTCATATGTCAGCCATAATGCACATGGTGACACTGCAAACTTTGAGGTTGTCTGACAAATTTGACATAGCAAATAATCTGTATTTTAGTACTGTAATAGTACTTTTGCAGACAATGTGGTGGTTGCAGTGGCTGTGGCTGTGGCGGTGGTGGCAGTCGCCGCCGTGTTGTCGTCTTCATCACCATCATCGTCATCGTCATCATTGTATGCAACAAATTTTCAGTTGTGCAAGCAATTAGAGAATTGTCTGTACTGTAATTCAGTTATGTATGCCCTTGTGCACCCAAATTGAGCATGCTAGTGTGTGAACAAAATTTTATTTTATTGTTGGATAATAAATGTACATTATGTGGACACATGCACCCACACACTGTGTGTGTGTACATACATACATACATACATACATACATACATACATTCACACACAGATGTGTGCGCTCGTGTGTGTGTAACACAAATAATGTGTGTATGCCATATATATATATATGGTGTACACACAAAATATTTGTTATAATCTATGCATTAGGCAGTTAAACTTTTTTATGGGTTCTTCTGGGAACTCAAAACTCACATAGAAACATGTTATTAAAGAAATGTGAATATTCAGGCTTGGATTCTGATCATTGCAGAGGCTGGGGACCCTCATCAAACTGAAGGATGCAGATCCTCAGAATATATTCTTGGGAGGTCTGGACAGTAATGGGAATGATGGAAAGTTTGCCTACGTTTGGCAAGATGATGTCATGCAGGTAGTTGCTGTTCTGTGTTTCCTCTTGCAGTGCCCCCCACCCTCCCCCTTCCTGTCATTTTGAGTAGAAGGTTTAAGGTCCTTTCTTTTACCCCACATTATGCTGTTTGATTGAACGTGTCAACAAAGTGTCACTGACTAATTAGTCAATGTTTGTAATGCAGGTAGAGGAATCTCTTATGTTTCGTTAAACTTGAGGTTTCATTACCATATTCACAAGTGTGTGTCACAGAACCCTGCCCTGAGCCAAATCAGTTCAGTCCACCTCATCACAATCTATTTCATCAATTTTAATATCATGTCCCTGTCTATGTCTAGGGCTTCCAAGTGATCTCCACCCTCCACATATCTCTACTACAATATTTCGTGCATTTCTAGTTCCTTTATATGAATAAAATTAAGTTAAAATTCTTCATTTCAGGTAACTTTCCATGTGGCTACATTAATGCCAACCAAAGAGACTGATCCTTCATGTAATGGTAAGAAGTTACACATTGGCAATGATTATGTTATCATTGTCTACAATGAAAGTGGTGAAGAATATAACATACAGACAGTAAAGGTGAGAACTGCATTTCATTTTCCTGTGTTTGCTGAGAAGGTGCGAATGCAATGTCTGCCTGTTTGCATGCTTCTCTAGTACTGCAGCCCCATTCAGGCTCTAACTGCTTCAGTTATTCTCCTCCACTGCTTCTGGTCTAGCCCTTTGGCCTTCCAGCCCTTGATCACAAGAGTTTTTATGTCTTATTCTGTTCTATCTAACCATCTCATTGAAAGTCATCCTCTTTTCCTCATATAAAGCATATTTTCTTCAGGGGATTCATATTATCTTATGTTAAAAGGTGTACCTGCCATCTTACTCTTTCAGCTTTTATCACTTCCATTATTCTAGTACTTTCTTACAATACTTACACAGTCCCTGGCCTTACCTGATACACAGTGTATTATTGTCATTTATTGGGTCGTATATTTTCCTGAGAATCCTTACAATATTTTCAACTCATCACTTGTTATAAATGCCCAACTTTCAATGCCAGATAGGAGGTATAACTGACCTACCTCTTGTTGTTGTCTTCTTTTTCTCTGGTGGACGGATTACATCCAGTACTAGCTGAGCTCGGTAGATTCATGACCTCCACTCGAGGGAATCTACGTGTTGTGTGTCCAGAGGCATCTCTGCCCAGTCCTTTGATTTTTTTGGTTGAATAAATATTCAAAAGTATAAAGTTTATATTTGTTTAATTGAATAAAAACTGTTTTTCATTGCACATGGTTTTACTGATTGTCTCGCGGCACTGAGACACCTTTTCACCTGGTCAACCGCCTTCGTGTATAACTAGCTCTGAGCGACACATGTAAAATATTCTTATAATGGTGTTAAACTTTGCAAAACACAGTAGCAATTTACTTATAAGTAATTCTGATGACACTACACTTCACTGTGATCTTATTTCAGCACTCAAAACATAACAATTTCTACTTTTCACTATTTTACTTAATATTTGTTTAGAAGATGCAATTTTCGCGTCCTGTTCGGATGCTGGACCAAACAAGAGAGAGCTGCCTTCGTCGGTTTCCCGTACGCATCCTAATTTCGAACAACTTACGAATTTTTCTATTGGTTAAAATGATTTGAAGAACTCCTCACAGGCTACTTCAAACACAACGACTGCAGTCCCCATGCTCCTACACCCCAAGTTATGGCTACCCGACCTGTCATGTTCTCAAGTTACATCTGTCTTGTAGTTACCAAAGGTCCTTTCTCCCCCCATTTCCTGTCCAGTCACTGGCTGCTAGTCACTTACCTTCTCTCCTAACATTACATATGGTATGGTTTATCTTACTTATCCAAGCAAAATATAAATTCACTAAATTAATTTACATTCCCTAGTTCTCTCAAACTCGAACCCTGTCCATACGGTTTCAATATCTCCCCCTTGAAATGAAACTTAAAAGAGTACAAAGTACGATGATAAGGTTCATTTCAAAATGCCACTTAACAATTCAGTTTTCGTCACTAATTCTATTCTTATTCATGTAACTTAGCGATTAGGCACGTTATGTATCATCCTCAAGCTTAGGCAGTTTGAGGCAACACTACTTGCTCACATTTCAACCGTTCCTTTTATTCCTTCACTTATACTATCTCTTTTCACACAACTATTCTTCCTGTAAATAAGGGTTACTTTGCTCTAGTGTCACGATCTGACCTTAGTTCTGGAACAAGTATTATGTAACCTAATGATTGTTAACATTATTTCTTAAACACAATATCTGCCTACACTTGGATAACTACTCTAATGGTTTTACATTTGTTATTTCTAATTTTTTTATCTCATCATCATTCTCTAAAGGCTAAGCCTTGTCGCTGCAACCATAGATGTCTGTCTTGTGCCAGTCTCTTCATTTCGGCGTAGGAGTTGCAAAAGAGTTCCTTCATTTTTTTATCTATAAAACACAAAACTGCAAAACCTTTAAAGACTAAAAGACACATTCAAAAAATCAGTGATTAATAACTACTATAACCTGCAACTGGATATGGATTTGAGGTCATATAACTATACCACTTCCATTAACATAGCATTTCTACATCTAGAATTATATAATTTGTATTAATTTTATTTCATAGTGTCTTTGCATTTTATCCCAAATGCAATCCTCTTTTCACTTATTTATATCTTCATTCCAGTATTCCCTGAATGCTACTCCCAAGTTTTCTAACACTTCTACAAATTGCGTACAGATATCAAATTCCTTTTTCATGAAGTTAAGCACATATTCTCGCACACTCTAAGCCGTACGTAACTTATCCCTAAACATGGATTAATTTAACACTTATTCCTATAACCAATTTCTGTACAGTTTCTTAAACATATAGAAATTTTCCTCCTTTCTTACTTTAAGAAATGTTTATCGCAGGAATAACACTCCCACTGTCCTAGTCATACTCATTCTATCAACTATCATTACATATCCTTATGATGTCATACGTATCTGTGGTGTTGGCTAATGGTACTTCAACCTGTCACCTAGTGTATCCATATCATAAATTTTTTTTACACTGACAATAAGGTAGTTCATTCCTTCTCACATGTGTGACCCATTTTCTATCCTGTCATCCTCCATCTGTTTCTAGCTCATGCTGTTATCCTCTCTATATGGTTTTAAAGCCTTCTTGCTGAATTTTCCTCTTTCCCTTCCTCATTCGTCCTTTAGCTCATAGGCTGAATGGGGATATATCTTTGAAATAAAAAATGGCCCCTCGTACAATAACATAAATTTTGATGTCGTTCCTTTTATAGCGTCCAGAGTACGTTGGGTTTTCACAAGTACCTTATCATTAAGTTTCAGAGTCCAACTGGAGTTCCCAAATTTTCTCCACCTATCCCTCTTTAGAGCCTCCTCTTTCATTTTAGCATATGCCTTCAGAACTTTCTCTGCTAATTCTTTGTTTTCTGGCAGAATTTCTGACTCCGGTAAAAACTTTGTGAAGATGCCTGGCTTCTCTGCGTCGAAAATTAACTCTACTGGTGCGTATCCCGTGGAACTGGCAACGATATGATTCAACTGCTGCTCTATGTGTGGCAAAAAATTACTCAACTTTTGTGGTTTTGGTGGCAATATATGCGGCAAAAGTTTGATAATTCCCTCATAACTCTTTCACTCGGATTGCTCTGTTGGTGGTGTACTGGTGAAAAGCATATATCTACTTCATGTTCAGACAATTTCTTTTTCCAACTTGGCGACCGAAATTGGCTACCATTATCAGAAAGAATAACCTTGGTTGTGATTACATCTTCAATGTATCTATTTATCAGTTTATTAAGACATGCCTTAGTTGTCACTGCTTTAATTGGGTACAGCTTTACATGTTTGGAAAAGATGTCGTAACACACAAGAATGTGTTTCACTCCTGTGCACAATGTAGGTAGGCTAACATATAAGTCAATAGCACAGAGGTCCCCAGGTTTCATCAGAAGATGGTGTCGCTCTTTGACAGTATATGACTGAGTTGGATGCTTAGCCCGTTGGCAGAGATCGCAGTAAGCAATGAACTTGCGGATCTTTCTGCCAAGGTTTTTCTCGTGCAGTGACTGTACGATCTGATTCATGCAGTTGTCCACCCCTAAGTGACCTAGACTGGCCTGTGCGTATTCAATTACTTTTTGTTCTAAACAAGACGGCAACATTGCCTTCTAGTTTTCGGTGCTGTCCTTCCTACAGAATAAGAGGTTTCCTTCCAACTTAAATTTCGTTTTAGGGGACTTGATGTTCCCAGCGAGTTTGTTCTGTATGCTCTTCAGTCTTGGGTCTGTGTCCTGTAACATGGCTAGGTTCTTCAGGTCTTTACAGATGCTGATGTTGACTTTCAAGTCTATTGCATGTGCCATGATGGTCCTGGGTTGTGTCAACTCCTGTTTCATCTACATTTAAGTCACTCAGATAACAGCTTAAGACACCAGCTAATACATTATGAGCCCCTTTGATGTGGCAGATTTCAATATCATACTGCTGAATAGCTAGCAGCTATCTTGCCACTCGATTTGAAGTTATTACACTGGTAAAGGAATGTTAGTGCCTGGCTGTCGGTGTAAAGTTTAATTTTCCGTCCGTAGACTTAGATCCTGAACTTCTGTAGCAAATGAACTATAGCTAATAGTTCTTGCTCGCAAGTAGAGTACTGCTGTTCAGTGGAATTTAGTACTCATGAAGTTGTGGAAATAATCCTCAATTTCCCGGCCTTGTCTTCCTGCAGTAGTACACCCGAAATGGCTCTGGCTCTGGCATCCGTATTAATGACGTATCCTACTTCATTATCAGGGTGAACTAACTCAATACTACGGGTGAATTTGTGACGCAGTGTTTCAAATGCATAATTTTGATGACACTACACTTCACTGTGTTCTTATTTCAGCACTCAAAATATAACAATTTCTACTTTGCACTGTTTTACTTAATATTTGTTTAGAAAAAGCAATTTTCATGTCCTCTTCGACTGTTGGACCAAACAAGAGAGAGCTGCCTTCATCAGTTTCCCGTATGTGTCCTAATTTCGAACAACTTACGAATTTTCCTATTGGTTAAAATGATTGAAGAATTCCTCATAGGCTACTTAAACACAACGACTGCAGTCCCCATGCTCCTACACCACGAGTTATGGCTACCCGACTTGTCACATTCTCAAGTTACATCTGTCTTGCAGTTTCCAAAAGTCCTTTCTCCCCCCCGATTTTCTGTCCGGTCACTGGCTGCTAGTTACTTACCTTCTCTCTAAACATTACATATGGTTCAGTTTATCTTACTTATCCAAACAAAATACAAATTCTCTGAATTAATTTACATTCCCTAGTTCTCTCAAACTCAAACCCTGTCCATACGGTTACAGGGGATAGCCCCTATTGAGGTTTCGAACAGTTTAATCTTAGTTTAACTTTTTGTTCACCGTGCATTATGGCAATAGATAACAATCATCAACCAACAACTGCACTAATTGTAATCATTTTAAGATTGCCCTACATATGTTTCGGTCACAAAGTGACCATCATCAGGGGCATCATACGCACGTATGTGCACTTCACTTCACGCTGTCCACTGTCTACTATATTTGCGTAGGGATTTTTGTTTGTACACTATTCCACAATAGTAGGTGTCGAAGATTGTTTATTACGATCGTAGGCTGATATGTTATTAGTATCAGCCTACGATCGTAATAAACAATCTTCGACACCTACTATTGTGGAATAGTGTACAAACAAAAATCCCTACGCAAATATAGTAGACAGTGGACAGCGTGAAGTGAAGTGCACATACGTGCGTATGATGCCCCTGATGATGGTCACTTTGTGACCGAAACATATGTAGGGCAATCTTAAAATGTTAAAATAATTACAATTAGTGCAGTTGTTGGTTGATGATTGTTAGTTTAATCTTAGTTTTATTTAAGAAAGTGTGATTTTAACTGCTTTTCTGAACCATAAAAAGTGTATGTGCTGTAATCAATATGGTTTATTTTCAGTTTTAGGTTATTACTTGTGCCAAGATATTTAAACATTATAGCAAATGTGCATATGTTCACGGTTTAATGACAAACTGAAATGCTCAATCTTAAATTGATGCATACCGTTGTGATAATTATAATAATAAAAAGACATCATCAATCATCTAAATTCAAACAACTTACAGTGCAGTAATTCTTCTTAGTATATTTTTGTGTATGTATTACCTGACAAGATCTCTTTTAAATTCAAACAACTTACAGTACAGTAAGTTTTCTTAGTATATTTTGATATATGTATTACCTGACGATGGCCCATTTCAGCTGAAACATGTTGTAAGCATTTTTCCCATATATATAATAAACGTCATTGGTTGTTATTGATGATGCCTTTTTATTATTATTAGATACTCAGGTTTAGCAAGTATCACCATTCTTAGTCAGTAGCTTTCATTTCCAGGGGGAGCAGAGGTTTCTGAACTTTATCACTGGTATAACTCAGCTTCATACCTGGTGAAGACTAGGAGTCATTTTCATTGGAGTGCAGTGGCCAGAGTGTTACGGATTGTTAAAAGGATGATTTCTGTCTAATGCTAAGGTTAAGAATATTGTGGGGCTTTCCATTTACTCCTCCTGCATGCCATCGTGGATGGGGACAAATTTTCCTTTACTTTTATGTGTACCTAGTCAGTACTGGTAACACTTGGTCACTGTTACATTTTTTGACAAAGGATGTGGAGTTGGATTGTCTGTTACAGTGCCAATTTAACTATGCTTGTGTGGTAATTCAACCACTGGACCATGGTACAAACCAGGTGATAGTGAAGACCCGAGAAGATCTAGCGGAACACATTGGACACAGTGAACCCAAGATTGTGTCAGACCAGAATCTGGCCATTTTGGCTAGGCAGCTAGCCTTGCATGCAAATGTGAGTAGTGAATTTGCTCTGCTAACTTGCCTAGACATATCTGTGTTAAAAGTTGAATATATGAAAGTTGAAGACTGTAATTATACCAGGCAGTGAACATCAGTCAGAAGAAACCACATATACATAAGAGTGGAAAGATGCAACCCGTATTGGAGTACACAGTTTCCACATGCACTCTTCTCCATTATGAAACCATACTGATATGGGGTTCTTTATGAAATTAATGTATTTGTGCAACATTTTGTGAGGGCCTTTAATATCACATTTGATAAGAATTTGTCAACCAGTTCTGAAGTGGAAATGTGTATAAAAGGAGGAGCCAACAGACGGGGAGACATAATAGGATCTTCTGTATATGTGTTAAGTTTATATACACTGTGCAAAGAACAACAAAGATTGTTTTAATAGATCTCCAACAAGACATGCAACTTTTGTTATGGAACATGTTAAAGGATATAAGAATAAGATAGCAACTACATGAAGTTTATCTATGCATTTTACAGTGAATTTGGCTTTAGATAAACCATTCACATGCATGTAACTTCTGTGTGAAATATTTGTAAGTTGACAACTAAAAATATTGTGATGCAAAATGCTGTGATTTTGTCTGATGCATTTAACAGTGATACAATCAGTTTTTAATTGAAATCTGCCAAAAAGGATAATCTGATCTCTTTAAGACACTTCTGGAGAATTTCAACAAAGTAGACTTACTGAGTGGGCAAACATCTTAAAAGGTTAAGCCTGAAACATTATTTTGTAATTCTGTATTTAAATTGAGATTCACTTTACTAGAATATTATTCCATGTGAATTCTCCATTAAATCATTCAATGATGTTGACACATTCTTGAACACAAAACATATTTCTTTATAAGCACAACAGATTGTTTAAGAGCCCCTTTTTGCTGGAACTGTTCCATAAGTACTACTTTTGCAGTACAATGTTTGGCTGTTTTTATCTTTTTCTAGATTACCTATTCACTTATTGCTGTTGGTTACTGTGTCTGAATTGTATCCACGTTTGAAGTTGACATAGAAATGCCAAGTTCTTGAGTGATATTTGTCTGAGGAACATTTGGAGTAGCATCCAACTTGTTTATAATGGTCTTGAATTGACAGTGATGTATGTGTTGCGCCTGTGTTTGATATAGCCATGTTGATCACGTGCTTAATAATTAATTGCTGTACAGTACAAAACCTCTATACACATACATAGTGTGAAGTGAACAGAAAATGTACAGTAAAATCTCGATGCATCGTTTTTCAGGGGGATGGAAAACAAGAACAATACACAGGGGAAAACAATAGTACCGGGAAACCATTAAAAATTATAGATAAGAACAATTTAATTATTATTATTACTTCTTGCTGAAAAAATCTTTGATTGACATTTGTTTTGTGCAATCTTTATGCCTCAATTCAAAGTACGAGTTTTCAAGGCCTAGAACACTTTCACGATCACTGTCACTCGTGCTGTGCGCATAAAAGAAAGATTTTACTTTCATCAGCACTTCATGCGTCTCGGCAAAGTTCGGCACAACTTCGGGTTCACCATCTTCTTTTTCTCCTCCTTCCCCCTCCACACTCCTGGAAGCCACAAGGCTGTCGCACAGCTCCTGCACTGTTTCTACACCACTGGTTACCACGTGACTGTCCACAGCGACGTAGTCCTCGAATATATCTTTGTTCATGTCACTGAACTTTTCCCAGTCTTGTCGGAAATCGTCGTCATCATTGGTCAAAACAATGTCACTATCGCCTGAAGATTATCCCTGCTCGTAACCAGCTTTCCGAAAACAATTTTCGATTGTCTGCTGGGTTACTTGTTGCAAGACTGTCACAGTGTAGTGCAAAGCTTCCAACACGTTTATCTTCTTTTTCGTATCTTTGCCTGCATCCATTAAGCAAACAGGTGTTTGCACGAGGCATTTTCTATAAAGCTGCTTATAACACTTTATTACCCCTAAATCAAGGGGCTGGAGAACACTTCTACAATTTGCCGGGTACCGTATGACTTTTACATTTCTTAGAAACGATGTATACTTTGGATGTGCGGCACAATTGTCCACAAAGCGGAGAATGTTCCTGTTTTGCGCACCCATACTTGCGTGTAGTGAACGCAGAAATGAAGAAAAAATGTTTGTGGTCATCCACGCTTTATTGTTCACGTGGTATTTGGAGGGTAATTTTTTGATAATCTTGAAACATCGCGGTTTCAGAGATTTTCCGATAACAATTGGTACTTGTTTGTCACTTCCATCACTGTTAACACAAAGTAAAACAGCAACTTTTCCCGAGTCTTTCGAAGATCTTGTATAAGAATATACACGCATCTCAATCTCGCGGAAAACCAAAATGATAGAAATTAAGGCAATTTTCTCATTCTGGTATTTGGTTCAACACGCAGTAGGCAATCCAGGTGGCACTAAGACAGCAATACATGCGTGTGCAGCGCACTAAATCATTATTTCAAATTTAAAAATAAACTCCATGTGGGAAAATGTTGCATCAGGACCGTGATTTGTCAATGATCGATGCAATAAAATGACAGTTCAAGGACCGATGGAGGCGGGAAAAAATAGTGTTATTTATATGGGGCTAGTTCCGGGACCAAATAAGGCAGACAATATATGCGGGAAATCGAAGGTAACAGGAACGATAGAACGAGGTTCCACTGTATATAAGTTTTTCACATAGAACACTTAAAATTATGGGAATGTAATAAAACAGTGACAATCATAATGCTGTCAGTTAAAGCGACATTTCTTCACCTTGTAGATTGCCCACACACCATGAGTTTGCATCTCTCAGATTTTAAATTTTGTTAAAATGCCTTAACAATGTTTTGGACCTGAATTCCTAACTAGTTTATAGCACTAACATAAAAATCGTTGACATGGCCTTTTATTACTGCAGTGGTCTGTCATAAACCTTGTAACTGGTCTCAAACACTAACTGGCTTTACTTGCACAGTCCACTCACTGACCAATGTCACAGATGACACACATCACAGATTAGCAATATGTATCATGCAGTGTGAATTACACGTGTAAATGACCTTTCAGAGTAACTTTTGGGAACTGAGGGCATCATTTCATCAAGATTTGCCAGTCTAAAGTCTGTGCAATGGGAACGTAGGCTTTATGAGTACTGTCCCAAATGCCTTGTTTACCACCCTTGACTTCTTCCTCTTTCAGTTAGCTTCTATGATATCATACAGCTTAAAAGCTCAGGGACAAGATCCGTATGCATCCAACTGGTTGGAACGTCTACGAAAAATAAAACGACTGCGTACCAAAGTGCTGCAAGAGACAGCAGCAGCCACAAGTGATAGCAGCTCAATGGACGCTGAGCTTCTGACATCTCCACGTTCTGCAAGGAGGGTCCACATGGATGATTTCACAGAATACACATAAACAGTATAAATATGCTGCTTAGATTGACAAGGCAAAACACTTGAAAATTATTTACAGTTGGTCCCCAAGTATGTATGTGTGTATGTATGTTTATATGTATGTGTGATTTTGGAGAATAAAACTCACCCATGGGGAGATATCATATACCATTAACAAATAAGGTGCAGAGTTTATGTAACTACATGGCAGAAACATTTTAATCAAGAAGGATTTATCCTTTCATAGTTCTGCATCCACTGTGGTAATGAAGGTACATAACAGAGGTCAGGAGATGATAGTTATTTAAATTGCAGTTGGTCATAAGAGTGTGATACTATTATTATTCTCTTCTCTGCTTTTCAGTTCATTACAATTGAAGTATTGTGAGGTGATATAAAAACTGTAAACACTCTGAATACATGTTCTGGAACCATTATAGAACCATTCTGATATTTAGCTGTGTACATGTTTTGTTTGAGTAAAGAATTGCCCATTAGGCTAGGGATTAAACCTATAACATCTTTTTCATATGGTCCATAATCCATGCAGGGGGCGCGCGGTGGCGTAGTTGGTTGAGGCACTACGCTACAAACCGGAACGTCGCGGGTTCGATTCCCGATGGTGTCATTGGAATTAATTCCTTGACATAATCGTTTCGGTCGCACTATAGCCCTGGGGTCAACTCAGCCTCTAACAGAAATGAGTGCCAGGAATATTTCCTGGGGGGTAAAGGCGGCCGGTGCGTAGGGCTGACAACCTTACCACCTTCATGTGCCGATTGTCTACAAATCTGGGAGCCTCAACCTCCTGGACCCCTCAGGACCTGCCTAGGCCTGTAATGGGATTGCTTTACCTTTTTACCATATTCCATGCATTAGTCAAATGAATGCAATATCAGTACCAACAAATGCACTATAGTATTTTGATGTGGTTTTATTGCAAGGTATCCTCCAACATGTTTTTTGCTACTTGTGTGGCCATCTACAGGGATGTATAAACACGAATGCAATTACAATTACAAAAGTTTCAGAACCATTCCACCACTGACAATCATGTAATCAGATTATAAATTGAATAGTTAAAAGGTAATTATAAAAATAAGTTTAAGATATAGAGATAAAAACATTGTTATGAAGTGTACCATGTTTTAATGGGTGGTGTGTGTGGAAGGTGCACTGTAGTAAACGACCACCCAAACAAATTAGCTGTGATGTAAGCAGTACAGTTGATCACTCCAAGCAATCAACTGTACTGTTTACTACATTGCACCTTCTATGCACACCATCCATTAAAACATGGTATACTTCACAACAATGTTTTATCTCTGTATTTTAAACTTATTTTTATAATTACCTTTTAACTATTCAATTTATACTCTGATTATATGATTATTTTCAATGGTGGAATGGTTCTGACACTTTTGTAATTGAAATTGTATTCTTGTTTATACCTCCTTGTAGATGGCCACATAAGTGGCACAAATATGTCAGAGGATACCTTGTAATAAAACTACATCAAAATGCTATTGTGCATTTTTAGTACTGATATTGTATTCCCTATTAACATCTTATTTAGTATGGCTGTTGTTTGGTTATCTTATTTTGAGTTTCAGTTCCTGTGTAGCTCTGGTGTTATGTAATGAATTTCTGCACAATGATCAGTTATGCACCCTGGCTGTATCTACTGAGTGCTTGTATATGATTAGAGTGGAGGTCTATTATTCAATTCAGTGAAACTTAAAAAAGGAGGAAAGTACCTACATTAAGTAACAAGGTAAAACATTCATACAGAATAATGAACTGTGCTAAATGGGACATTAGTAACAGGCTATGAAGGCCCAGAGGGGAGTAGAGGTATGGCTCTACTCTTTCTTTAACATCACTGCTAGATGGGGGTGAGTGGTTAACGCCACGCCGCGGCCACTGTGCCCTCAGGAATAACCCAGTACCCAGTGGTGGGCCGGTTTGGGCAAGTGCAGAAAATCTCGCCCCCACCAGGATTAAATTCCTGGACCATACAGCCCACAGCAAGTCACTATACTGACTACTTTGTAATACAGTATACATGCAAAACAACTAAACCATCTTTCTGTTGTTCAAAATGAATATGAATCTCAACAGAGACTCTTATAGAAACAGCAGAGTGGCATTTGTGAGCTGCTGAATGTAGTTACCAACAACAAATTTTTTAAGAAGCATGGGTTAACAGCACTATTCTTTGATGATGTGACATGTAGTGCAACCATTTACAGGACATGTATGAGAAACCCAGTGTCTGTTAAACAGTGTGAACTTCCTTTAGCTGACGTAAAGTTTACAACTTTCAGATGTCATACTGCTGTTTCAAATGTTGTCTGTGAAGTAGTCACTTGCAGTGGGGATGGTGAACATCTGTAGTGCTGAAGTGAAATTCCACCTGTTTGAGTCTGGTAATTACCATCATAGACACATTTGATGTTTGGAAAATAAAATGAGATGTGTGCATACCATTGTTAACATATGTAGACTATTGTTTAATTCAATTCATCATATGACCTTTTCTGTAAATTTCACCCCTGCTAAAATTTCTTACAAGATATGTGGTTTCTAAGATTTAATTGACAGTTTTCGTCTTCTGGCCACTGCATCTGTTCCCCCCCCCCCCCTTTTGTGGTTTTGGATTGCATGATTATTACAGCATATTTGTATTCACTCTGTAATTATAAAGGAAGGGATATTCTTATTATAAACTGATGCTGTAGCACTGCTTTCAGTAACACTTGATTTCATGCAGTGCGACACCTCAAACAAACTGTTAAGGTCTCTGTGCTTTAATACAAGGTAAAGTGTCAATGGTTACTAGAGAGGTGAATGCATACACTTCATCTGCATGCCCTCTACCCCTAATGTTATGAAACATTTTTAAATAAAATGTATCACTGAAGCAATTCAAGGTGAATGGATTTATACAGGGCATACACAAAAGAATGGTGCGGTATCAAAAGTGAATAAAAAATGTATTTCTCACCTTACACGGGCACAACATACACCATCAGCGGCGGCAACTGTCCAAGTTTCTCATTTGGTAATTACAATCCTTCAATGTGTGCACCTGGGTCACACGACACACATCCACACGGTAACCAAACTCATCCCAGACCCGGTGTAGCATGTCCGCTGTAATGGCCTGCAGTGCATGCGTTATCCGATCACGAATTTCATGGATGGACGTGGGCAATGGTTGTACATAAACGCTGTCTTTAACGAACCCCCAAAGAAAGAAATCGCACGGTGTAAGATCTGGCAAACGGGGTGGCCAAGGGAGAAGGTTCTTGTCTCCATTTGCAGCAGCACGTCCGATCCAGCGCATTTCCCCTAAACTGGCCCCGCGGCCACGCAGTAAGCATGAGAAGCGAACTGCTGGTAGCGCATGAAAACTTGGACAGTTGCTGCCGCTGACGGTGTATGTTGTGCCCGTGTAATGTGAGACATAAATTTTTTATTCACTTTTGAAACCGCACCATTCTTTTGTGTATGCCCTGTATTACTAAGAAGTAAAAATTAATTTCTAATATTGTAAACTTGTTTCTTATTTCCAGCTACTATTCTACTCCTGAGAGAACAGAGGTTAATGATGATAGGTGATACACATTTTGTTGGTAAAATGATAACACAGATTGCCATTATTGTGACTGGGTTATAAATGAACAGAGAGTTATGTATTTACTTTTGAGAATCTTGTTCATTTACATATTTATCTTCCTATATCATATGTCTAAATTCTTATCACTTTAATACTTCATTTCCAACCTTCATGGGTGCTGTTGAAACTTAAAACATTTCTTAACCCCTTCTGTTCTGAGTTTTTTTATTAATCTGGAATAAAGATATATCAAAATATGTACATGTATGCATGTATCGTAACTTAATATAAGTACACCAAATATTATCTAGTTTAATGTAATACATCAAAGGATGTACTGTACATATATATCTGTACCATCGGAAGGATTAAACATGTCACAGAACAAGGCAGGTTTAACAGTATGTAATCTAAAGCTTTCATGGTGACGAAATTCACTAAAACTTTCTCGGCCTAGCAGCTGTGTCAGTTGGGTGAATAGAGAGTAAACTGTTGTTTCGAGAACCAAATTTTTTTCGTCACCAGGGAAACTACAAACACACACACACACACACACATCCCTGCCCGAACCCCTGGTTCATAGTTGGTCGTGAGCCATTGAGTGTTTCGGGGTGGAGTCAAGTGCTCACCTTGCTTGGCCCTGCTTCATGATTCATATATTGGTGACGGGATACCAGGCCTGCCTTAACATGAAGCCAGTGTCTCTGTTAAATTCATTAGTGTTCAATCATATCTCAATTCCTTGCTTTACAAGGCAGTCCTTGTATCCTGATGTTCTGTCCAATATTGAGGTACCACTGAAATTGATGCAGTGACCTCTCTTGACACTGTGTTCTATCACCACAGCCTTCTCAGGTTCATCCAGACTGTCTCTTTGTGTTCTTTGCACCTGGCCTCAATAGTCCTTCCTCCCTGTCCAGCATACACTCTGCCTCACTCGCACAGAGGCCAGTATATGCCCAGGACCTACAGATCTAAGCCATCCTTGGCAGACCTCAGCATCTGCACGGTTTCTCTTTTTGGGCTATGAATCGTTCTGATATTTTGCTTTCCAAGAAGTCTACTGATATTGTTGCTGATGGTGTGTTGATATGGCATCATGGCTGTACCTGTGGGATTCTTGTTTTCCAACTTTGGCTTCTGTTTTTGTTGTAGGGCTCATCTGATGTCACTATTACTTTATCTATTCTGTTCAAAGACATGTTTAAGGTGTTGTAGCACCTCCCTGAGATTTCCAGCATCCCACAGCATGCAAGCCCATTGGACTAGTGTGGCTAGTATAGCCTGTTTCTGTGCTGAGTGGTGCTCCATGCCACATCACACCAGTATACTATATTACAGAGGTTTTCCATGTATTTTATACAGTTCAATGCTTGCAAAAGGTACATATTAGTATCAAAAAGTTCCTGGAAATGTGGACTTGTATTTAAATGGGTTGGGATACGGCATAGTTGCTGTAGGATGGGTTGCCTGTGGCCTTTGTGCACATGCATGGGAAGTGGTTGCACGTTTGAACCAGTCATCATGTGCTACAGCTGCTTGAGTGAAGGTGTGTTCAAGCTGTACAGTGCAATGTCTCAGTTTGACCAGACAGCAAACATCAAATTCATGTGCAAGGTAGGAAACAGTGCTGTGGAAGCACTGCAGGCATTGCAAACTGATTATGGGGTTAATGCTCTTTAAAAAACAGCGGTGTACGACTGGTACAGCTGCTTCAAAAGTGGGCAAGAATTGCTGAAAGACTAGCCTCACAGCAGACCTTCAAATTCTGTGAATGCTGAAACAATTTCAAAGGTGAAGGATCTAGTGAGTGCTGATTGGCAGATGACCATCAGTGAGGTTTGAATGAAGTGGCTGTCTCGTATGGATCAGCACAGGCAATTCTGCAAATGAAAGTGACCAGAAAAATGGTGTAATGGATGCATCCTGCACCATGACAATGCCCCAAGCCACATGGCTATGGCAGTTCTTGGCAGAAAAAGAAATTGTATTTATGCTACAGCCACCATATTTGCCAGACCTCACACCCTGTGACTTTTTGTTGTGCCCTAAACTAATATGGGGCTTTGAGGTCAACGTTTTGGGAGTCTAGGACATAAAATGCACTGCAACAGGCAGCCTGCGTGCTGTTCCAAAGCGCGGGTTTTCACGAGTGCTTCCAAGCACGGCAAAATCATTGGAGCAAGTTTGTACAGAAAGAATGTGCTACGAGGGTCATCAGACCGGAAACCACTGCGCTTCTAGTAATTAAGTTTTACGGCTGAATTCTGAGAACTTTTTGATACTCCCATGTACCATATTACAATTTTCTCCATAGGAGCACCGACATATTTCGCGAGTTCTGAGATATATTTTTTGTATCTACAAAGTCAGTTAACTTGTAATTGCAACACAACAAGAAAACAATCTTTCTAAAGGACAAATAATTGAACATTAAATTCTACTAATTAATGAGCCATATATTTATATACAGAGTAGAACGTATGTTGTAATAAAAAGGCTCTCAGGACCATCTTAGGGCCCCTCCACACGGTTAAACCTTGATGCCCTCCTGCATGGACCAGAACTGTGCAGGCGACCTGTGCCATGGCCTGCACAAATATGATCCGTCCACATACTGAGTTTGAAATTCTATATTTTTATTCAGTCCTAGGGAACAATTCAAGAGAGTATGTTGAAATGTGACGAATATAAATTTGTTTGCATATAAAACACTAGTTCTTTCTCTTTTGTCTGCACACCTGCTGAGAAAAAAAGAAGAAAACTTCAGCAAGAAGGTGGGTGGAAGATTGGCTGCTAAGACGTGAAAGTTTATTGCATGTAAATTTACTGGCAGAGCTAAAATTTGAAAAAACAGACTGTTTCAATTCCTAAAAATGAAGAAATGTACTTGAAGCTTTTGGATCATGATTCATGCCTTATACAAAAACAAAATACTGTAATGAGGCAGCTAGTCAGTCCTCATGGAAGGTTAATGGTGACACTGCAGTTTCTGGCAACTGGCAGGTGCTATTTGGATCTCAAATTCTCTGCAAAAATATCTCCTCAAGCACTGAGTTTAATAATCCCAGAAACATGCCAAGCTATATACCAAGTTGCGGGTGAGAATACTTAAATGTATGTGAAAAACAAGCAAGTTTTGCAAATTTGGTTAATAAGTATACTTTATTTGCATGTACATAAAACTTTCAGAATATACTTAAAAAATACTTGAAAAAATGTGAATTTAATAATTGTTTTAATTTGGCACTACAAAGTATGGGAAAACAAATAATAAACTTAGGTGTGAACAGGTGAACTATAGACTAAAGATTGGTTGTACAATATATAATTAACAATATCAGTTTTGTAGCCTGCAAAGACCGTGGAGGATTTGGTATTGTAGGTTGCTGGGACGATTGCATTATCACATTCTGTAATTACATAGAAGATATCTGATATCCATGGCGGTCGGTACGTTGCACTGAAGATTGTTGAAAATGACTCATCTGGAATCCAGATTGTGGAAAACCTGTTAGTGTCCAGTTTCTGTTCAAATTTCCCAACTGCCTCAAAAAATAAAAAGTCTCCAATCAGTTTTTCTGCATAAATTCTTTGTTACACTGGTAGACCTTGTAGTTTGCAAGCATAGGTTTTCCCTATCGCATCAAACTCATCCTCTGTTTTGACCTGTCATAGTTTATTGGCAACAATAACAATCACCCTTCATTTGCTTTTGTTTCCCTGAAACTGCAAAGGCTCTTGGTTTTTTTTTTCTCTCCCACTCTGTGAACTACTGTACATTCACTTAAGCCGGTCAGTGTGGTGAGACAGGGAGATGAGGGAGAACCTCACTCAGCAGGAGGAATTTCCAATGAGATGTTGCTTATCAGAAGAATGGTAAAATGTGATAAGGCTGCAGCACTGCTATCTGCTGATTCACACCTGGTGTTTCGTTGCTGATTTCTGAAACGTAGGACGTCCCTGCAAGAAGATAAACTATATATAATATTTATACCGTTCATAGTTATAAAGGTACATTTAAGTTTATATACATCATTTTAACATAAATTTTTATCTTTGTCTATACTGTTTCATAAAACAGAAAACGAGTGGAAAAAATAGCCAATGGACTCGAAAATCGATGGAATTATCCTCACACGCTTGGTGTAGTCGACGGAAGGCATATTCATATTGTCCTCCAGGCAGTGGATCATATTAATATAATTACAAAAGGACTCGAAGAATGGCATTAATGCCAATCGTAAATGCATACTACGAATTCACATTAGCTGATTTCGGAGTGAATGGTTATATATCAGATGGTGGTGTTTTGGAATAACTTATGCTAGTGAACAATGAATTGGGCCTCTGACAATCAGAAAATGTTTTCAATACTACATCCAATCTGCTTTACGTGTTTATAGGAGATGAGTTTTTTTCTCTTCGGGCAGACTTTTTGAAACCACTTAATCAAAGAGAGTTAAGGACAGAAACAAATGCATTCAATTATGTTTTGAGTAGAGCTAGCAAGGTCGTGGAAAATGCCTTTGGTATTTTGGGGGCAAGGTTCAAAGTTTTTCACACAAATATATAATTAAAACCCGATAGTATTGCTGATGTGATATGCTGCTGTGTTCTGCACAAGTTATTACGTACTTGCTCAGAGGGTTACATTACCCCACACGATGTGGAAGAAATGAACACAAAGTCCTCTACTGCATTTACAGTGACGAAACAACTGAAATGCATCAGCAGATCCCAAAACAGTTGGTGGCATGTTTGTAGCATATTTCAATAGTATATGTTCTCAAGATGATTGAAAAAATATTCTGTGGAACTGTGAAGACTATGTTTCTACCAATCCTAAATATATCGATTTAAAAGTACTTATCAAAATTATGTGTACACTATGCATCAGGAAACAAGTGAATGTCCCACGCAATATATTTTGTGTTATTTTTACACCCCATAATTTTAGTGACAATGTATCTAAATAAAACATCCGGAAAACATTAAAAATTATGACAATTAAAACATTATTTTCGAGCTCCTTAAAAGAATTTCTTTCATTTGATACCTCGTTTCAAAATTCATACTTTTTAAGGCCACTCCAAATTACGGCCCGCCGTCACAAAAATTTTTCGATATCGTTTTTTCTTTATTTTTCTGGCCTTTTCTATATTTTTCCTGTTATTGGGTCGAAGAGATGCATAAATAAAACGAGTTTCAAGTTTCTAAATTGAATAGGACTGGAAATGAAACCGCTGTTATAATCAGATTAAGCAATACGGCCGTTTTGAAGTTCCACACGAGAACTGGTATTACGATATTCTTTTTAAAATAGAGGATGGTTCAAACACTTTCAAAGTAAAACTCTGTTCCTTGTAAAATTATTATATAAACAATATTATAATCTTGATGGCGTACCTCCTCTTCCGTCGCATCGTCCAAATTTGATTTGGATTTACGTGTCTGCTGGTCTGTCATGAATGACATATCTTAATAGCAGAGTGTCGGCGTAGCCACACTTCGTCTTCTGTTCCGGAACGCTTGGACTGGATCACTTTTTTTTTAGTTCCCTTCGAAACGCACTTCGTAGGGTTTTTTTTTAACTGGGACATTGCGAGTGGCGTTCGGTTCAACTTCTTTTAATTTGTCAGTTAGCTTTTCTTAGGCCACATTTTTTTTTTGTGACGGTCGTTATATTCTTTGCTTTTAATTTTCCACACTACGAGCAAACTCCGGTACACCTCAACGAACTCTCACAGAAATTCGCGAGAATACACCCTTGTGTCTTCCATGATAGACGGATTCAGAACGTAATCTGTGTTCAGAACTACGGAGTCGGCCGGAGTAAGCGGACTGTGTCATGTCCAGACGTTCCGACTTGCCTGTGAAAATAAATTCAAACACTGCGTGCATTAGCACGGGTACGATTCAGGCCACGACACAGACCTCATTTTGGACTTGTACTACATCCACATGTTCCGACTTTCCTTCCGAATTGCCTGTGCAATCTCGGTTTGCAGTTAAGCCTCAGTCAAAACTGAGCGTATGGAGGGCGCATTAACCGTGCAAACGGAGTTTGTACAGTAAGCCGGAGTAAAAACTGAGCATGTGGAGGGGGCCTTAACTGTGCAAACGGAGTTTGTACAGTAAGCCGAAGTAAAAATTGACGTGAGGATGGCCTTTTGGACTTTTACTACATCCACAAGTTCCGACTTTCCTTCCGGTTCAAAAGTGCAACTTTGGTTTGCAGTTTAAGTCGGAGTAAAAACTGAGCGCGTGGAAAGGCACTAACGATGTTGCATTTTTCCCCCCTTCCTCATTTGGCTTGGCAATTTATTGTGTAATTTAATTCGTATGTTTACTACACTTTTTTATTCATACTAATTCTGCAGAACTAAATATGGAGATCCGACCTTTGGCGTGTATTGTAGGTGTGATAACTTGAAGAGGGGAGTCAGATACAAACACGTACGTTGATTTATATTATTCGTCTATTCATAACCTGTGCTCATGACGATGTTTCCTCGAATATGCACGCGCACAGTTTTTTGCGCATACTCAACGTACGTGTGCGGTACGCGTACGTTGCCAGAGAGATGCGTATCCAAAGGTCAAACATATTGAAGAGTTACAATTTGTGCTCCTGACTAACAATGGAGTGACAAAAAATGGCGTATAATGTTTGACACTGTAGTTGACATGAGACAACACTTGTCTTCTCTGATGCAGTTGCGTTGCCGCCATTCAGGTCCGTTGTATGGGTTCCAATCAGTCACACTCAACATCGCTTGTCTTTTCTCATTTGGTGTGGCCACACCCAAAAAAACCTTTGATATTATTCCATTCCCTACCCCAGCGTTTACCGATGGTGTAGGCCACAGATTATCTAGTATAGTGTAGGCTAATCCGTGGGTGTTGGTCACAGAAGGTTTGCAGGGGACCGAGCGCGTCCGAAACCGTCCGAACTGTCCGAACTACAGCGGAATGATCCGATACGGTGTGGTGGTGACGTCCTTATCGCTCTCTTGCATGTTGCGTCGTCACGGATGAGAAGGGTGGCAAGGTGTATTGTCAGTAATTTGTTTCTGGAAAAGTCTAAAATGTTGAATAAGTTGCTGTCTTTGCATTATAAGGTTGTAAATCGAGGCACTTTGTTGAGTGAAGTTATTGAAAACGCATACAGAAGAGTTCGGTACGAGTATATTGTAAACAAAATTTCATTGTGTGTCCCAATGGGTGTAAATGGTGGGAACTTTCGAGATTTTCATATTTATGGTCCGAATAGAAAGGGAGAAGATCGCCGGGAAATGTATGCCTCATTACCAGCAAGAGATGAAGGTACCGACGGAGAAAAGGGAGTGGATATTGACTCGGCCTTAAAGAGGTTTGTACGATATGCATTATATTCCATCTTGCAAGTAATGTTCAAAATGGCTATTCGTTGTTATCTCCTGCAGTCGGTGTGGGAAGATGGCGTATTCGTTGCGGGAGAAGGCTCCTTAAATTACGGTGTGAATATTACATTGCATGTATTATATAAACGAGTCGTACAATTGTATGTTCAGAGAGAGCATGCAATGAACAAGTGCCTGTTGATAGTTGAGTTCAATGTAAGTGTATGTTTCATAGGATTTTGGCTAGAAAGTGATCGTGAAAAATGTTACACAGAAACTTGTTGCAGTCGAGAAGATATGTATCCAGATGAGAATACGCCAACGAGATTATTTAACGGCATCCCGTTTCGCGAAGTTCCAATATGTGACATAAAGGCATCGAAAAATAATACTATCATCTCTGTGAGTAATGCCCAAGGTGGGTTTTCAGTTATTTTGATAGCCGATGAATATGGTATGTTACAGTATTCAGACTCCAAAATATGTCGAGCTCCTCCCACAATGCCCTTTTAAAGCCTTTCATTAGTTAGGAGTATTTAGTGCTACAAGTTTTATTTTTAGTATGTTCTGTATTAAAAATTGTTCTGTAATAATACTTAAATTAATAGCCTGTTTTATGCACATTGAGTACTTAAGTGAGAACCAGTCTGTATTAAGTGACTTTGGCTAGGTCAGTAAGAAGCTTAAAAATTTGTGGTAACATGCATTGATATCCATCTGGATAAAATCCCAGCAGGCAGCACAACTTGGTAAGTGGTAGATTATTAATGGTTTTATTGTTACTGTTGATTGAAACTGTTTCTGACCTGAATTTATCTGACCCCTGCAGACCTCACAGTGTGGAGGGCCCATGGGTCAGAGGGTCCCCAACCATATGGAATACTAAAATTTGTTGTGGGTTCTGGGTTGGGTTCTGTCATTCTGACAAGGTAGTATTCTGGATGGATCCTTGTTAGGAGATAAGGGAGTAAATTTGCTAAAAATTGCGGTTTTGTTGGGGGCTGGTTTTGTCACTGCCATGCAGGCGTGTAGGGGAGTATATGTATAGCTCCACTTGTTCTTAACCTTTGCACTAGATCAAGGTGAGTGGTTTCCTTTATGCACTATGCACTTTGGCACAAGGTCAAGATAGATGAAGATGCACCATTGCTAGGATGGGGGAAGATGAATGACAATATCTGGCAGTAGAAACTTCGTACTCCATGTGGTATTGAATGATAATTTACAGAATCAAGAGATAAAGTTAGTAGCTACAAATCTGGTCAGCAGTTTGGGGATGATTATGGGATATGGTGGACCGAGTATCATCAAACTTGTACCATGGGTTCAGGGTCAGGCCACTTAGTTTCATTTGCATGGATTGAGGGGTTAAAATTTAACTTATGCAGAACTGGTGTGATGCATCCTTGCTAGGATACGGGAAGACACCAGTTGGACAAAGGAAAAGGATTTGAAGAAAAAATGGGACAATGGATGGAAGGAGGAAAAAATATGAATGGAGTAATGGAGTGGACTAAAGTGATTTTCCTCATCGTGTTTAATGGGTTATGTGAGATTTATAATCTCGTACATGGGAAAGGGATCAGGTTCAGGTGCTGGAGTTGCCCATGAAATGATGGGTTAATATTTAACACACCCATTTCTATCACACTTGAGATAACACGGCACTCGGTTGCTTTTATACGGGAAGATGAATGATGTTGGATTGGCTAAAGAAAGGGAAAGGAATCCAGGAGAAAAGAGGTATAAGTGTGAAATGTATAATGGAGAGAAAGATGTATGTGATTTTCTGCATCATCTTTGATTGATCATGCACTACTTGTAATACTGTCAGCACAGTTATAACAAAGTTGACATTAGAAGAAAGGAATGTATGGTGGTTACATCAACATTGTAGTAGTTTCAAAAGTGTTACTTTCTCAAAGAGTATGGGAGGTGTGTCACCATCAGGAAGTTTGAAAATGCCTGAAGTGCTTTGTTTATGCTAGTGGGCTAGATTGATAGTGTGCCACTCTTAACATTTTAATTCTTCCCCTGGTTTTAAGTGACACGAGTTTTGAGGAATTTAAACTGTGGGTGCATCAAAAAGTTTCCGGAATTGGGTTGTGTCAGTGTAACTGCACTTTCTGTTACAAATGGGGGTGCAGAGTTTGCAGGGGCAGACTGTGCACAATTTGTGGATCAAGTTTGAACAGGTTGAGACGTAATGTATTGCAGTTGGCCATCGAGTGGAAGTGTGTCACCAGTGCTTGTTGCAGTGTCTGAGATTGGGCAGTAGTTTTACAAGAAGTTCTTTTGCAGACTAGGGAAACCAGCAGCAGAAACTCTTGTAAACTTTGATGCAGTTTATGGAGATAATGTTAAAAATATCGACTGTGTACAACTGGTACAGCAAGTGTAAAATGATCAAGAATTGCTAGAAAATGAATGCAGCATGTGCGAGTGCATTTGCACTTGATGCATGTGCATGACCCCTTTCAGCTCCTCACTATTTAACTGATTTTCACAAAACTTAAATACAAACACGTTCAGGTGTGAAGGATGAGTAAGGATAAGGAGCCCATTTGGCCCAGATTTCCCAGGGTTATAAGAGCTCTGTGCTGGTGTCCCACAAAATTGGTTTGGGACATGAAATGTACCTGGTTTTTCAGGTCATAAAAATGAAACATTAATGCATACAAACATTTTATGCCCATCCGTTGGTGGGAGAAAACGCTTGTAGGAGTAGGATGGCCATCAGCCAGCTGCTAACAGGTAGGAGTAGGGAGAGGGAGAGTGAAGATGTGTAGACTAGTGATAATGGCATCAGGACTGAGACTGCAAAGGATGAGGAATGGATATGTAAAGTGAGCTGAGTGTAGGATGATGATTTTTATTTATTTAACAACTTTATTCAGGGTATTTATACAATTATATACCTGAAAGACACCATGTTTCTAGGGTATATAATGTTGCAGCCATTCTGTGGTTGCAAGTTATGGCACATGTAATGCTATTTCCTATAATAAACATTTTGTATTATTATTATTATTATTTTTATTTTTATTATTAGTCATATCTTACCTGAGTTACCTCATAACATTAATAAGTGACTCTGCTTTTTCCATTGCATGACTGGTTAAGAATTTTGTCTTCAATCCCCCCACCCACATCTGTTCCAAGTTTGTTGATCATAAAAAATTGGATTCCTCTGTGGGCGTAATGGGCATGTGTGGGTGAAACAAGCTTTTGTAGTAGTCAAGGGTATCATCCTGGTACATATGGAGAAACAGCTAGATGGTGATACTGGAATTTGAAGGAGTAAATAATGTGTGGAGATCACAAAGGAAGTTTGACAGGTTACTGTTTCTTTATGAGCAGGCCAGACTAGTAATATGCACAGTGTAATTAACCCTTTTACACTGGAATTAAGTGCCTGGTACGATGTGCAGGAGACCGGAATTTGAATGAGAGCTGCGTGAGAAAGGTCATCAAATGGCTGCCATCTATACCTGACATTAGGTGCCAAAGGGTTAATAAAAGAATCAACAGCATTCACACTTGAATACTTTTTAGACATTTTCTCTAGATGTGTGTGTGCAGGGTCATCCTGAGGGTGAGGACATAGTTACAGAAAATAAAGTTCTTGCCATGGAGATACCTCAAATCAGTTGACATGTTATATCATGTTAAACTTGTTACCCTTGTAACAGTATGTACTAAGGTCAGATTTGTTGATATTGTGAATGTAATTTCTGGTTTATCAAAACCAGTTTTTTTAAAAAATGTATTTATGTTCATAATTCTGACACTGAGATATACTGTTATATTAGTAAGAATTTTATTATGGTGTAACAAGTCAGCTCACGTGGGAGTATATCTGTGGTATACAACTTTGTAATTTTCTGTGATTATGTGTTCTGCTCCTGAGGATATGCTGAAATATGTAGGAGAAAACAAACATAATAAATTTGGCTGTCCCACACTTATTTCAGTGCATACTGTTGGTTCTCTTGTTGATTATATTTTGTAATGGGTGGTACACAGTTACTGATGTTACATTACAAGATGGGGGGGCACAGTTGCAGTGAAATATAAGATTAAATAAGATAACTTTTTTCTTTGCTTCTTAAAATAAAGGTGACTTAAAGTGACTTCACTATGAAATGTAGATGGTTTGCCTGGAGAAGATGATGTCTCCAGTGTAACAACATTTCCTCAGTGCTTAGCCTTTTGAAATCCCAGCGTCTGGTTGGTTTCCTGGATGCAGCAAGCAGTTGACTGGGTCAAAAAACATTCATCTTTTTATTGTGTCATAAATTGTTGTAAAGTTTGGTAATACAGTAAATAGGCAGAGAAGAGTTTTACTCTTCCTTACTGCAACCACTAAAAAAAAGTAGTATTTCCATAAACTCCTTATAAATATCAATCTCACTTCTGCATCGTGTGTATTGTAGAAAGTGATATGTGTGAAGGGACTCGGTGACCTGAAATTATTATCTGTAGAGAGTGGTTTATACTTAATAACAGAGTTGGCTGACAGTGACACATGAATGAGTTGGGTACTTGATTGTGCCATGATGAAGTCTGCTCCTTTTTCCTGTCTGTGAGACAGACTTTACATAGAACTCTTGTTTGCCAAAGCTTCATAAGAATGTGAAAGATCATCTCCAAGGTAACCTTTAAGAGCCGAAACGGACAAATCTGTCCATCGTTATGTGTAGGTATGAATGCCAAAACGAACATTTTTGTCCAAATATATATATGTAAACTTTTCGCATTAAATTTGATATTGGCGGGGCAGTAAGTGTGTGTAAATACTATGTATACATACAACAGACTTGAAGATAATTTTACAGTTGTGCCTCATATCATTGGGGCGCGGAGGTAATATAAATAAAATGATGTATTCAACACTGTTTAGAGTGTATTCAGTTTCATGCTCCAGCATCTGTACATTCATGTGCCCCAGATACCCATCGATTAAAAAGCTGGTAGCATCGAGTTAAGATTTATACGAGTCGATAGGAATATTTATGTACTTACCGGGAACCGAACCCTGATCTCCTTTCTGGTAGTCGTATAACTTATTCACTGTTCTAGCCCATGATTGTACTCAGAAAAATTTTCAGTACATTTTCACAATATATTTGTCCAAATATACGAAAAAATGAAAAGCTTCCAGCTGTATTTACCCTTACGTACTTGATGGAAGAATGAAACATAGCTCACCCGAGAAAGGCTGTATATGATGCGTCATCAGAAGGAAGTTACTTGTTACAGAAATTATTACATACCTTATTATTAGATGTTCTGTGCAGGCGACTATCTCCTCCTGAAACATGTTGCCAGTTACAACCTACAGCTGTGCCTTTGTGTGATAGTCTTTGAAGCATCCTGATATGCCCAGTCCAACATTACACACTTCACACTTTGTCCGAATTCGGTGTCTCTTCTTCGTACGGGCATGACACACTACACAGTCCATCCTCTTTTCAGTTGTAGTAGGCCAATGCTTGCGACTGCTCTCCTCCAGGCGACCAATTCTTGTCGCCTAAGCCGATATCCTACCTACAGGTTGTAGTGGGCGTGGCTGCGGTCCAGCGAGCTCTACCATATTCCTCACAAGTGTTAGAAGTCTCTGTGTGAAAGTTTAGAACCACAGGACTTCAGGAGAATGTGGCTGTTCAGAATTGTGAGATCGAGGAGATGAAAAAACAATTTCTTCGTCCATTTCCATGTACGGCGACTGATACTGTAGCTGTTGGCCATTCTGTCACTTTTATCAACGTACCCCATGTGTCGATTGTAATCCTCCACAATGGCTGGCTTCAAGGCGTTTCCACTCTCATCACAAAAGTTACCTTCTGCTGGTGAAACATGAATATTTGTCAGCATGTGTACGTCACGTTTGTCCTTCCAAACGACTGCTGTCATGTCACCATTTGTCCTGACCCTAATATCGCCCTGTTTGAGTTTCAGTGTCTTGCCTGTGAAGACGTCTGGCATTCCCTTACGGTTTGGTCTAACTGTACCGCAGCAGTTTATTTTCTGTTTTGTCAGGTCATTATATAAGTTGGGAGAAGAAAAGTAATTGTCCATATATAACTTATGGCCACGCCTCCCTACTCTTGTCAGTTGTTTCACTGTAGCATGGGTCACTGTTGTGTCTGTTGTGGCACGTTTTCTGTCTTTCCCCAAGTAGACCTTCATGTTGTATGTGTAGCCAGTGTCGTCACAGAGTTTGAAAATTTTAATTCCGAATCTTTTGTGTTTCTTTGGAATATACTGTTTGAATACAACCCTCCCTTTGAAAAGTACCACCACCTCGTCAATTGCCAAATGTTCAGAAGGGTTGTAAAATTTGGAATACGCAACATTGAGCATATCAAAAATTTTCCTAATTTTCCATAGTCTGTCATAGTTTTCGTCATTATGGTCAATTTCTTTGTCATTGTCTGTGAAGTGCAGGTAACGTAAAATGTGCAAGAAACGGTCTCGTGCCATTATATTGGAATAGAAAGGTGTGAAGAATTGTTCTGTCCTTGTCCAGTAGTCCCCGAGTCTGTCGAATATGGCATGGCACATTTGTACAATGATTGCTAGAAATAGAAACATTTCGGATTTCGTTATGTCAGGAAGTGGGTTTGGTGTTTCGTCTCGTCTGTCCAAATATTGGTGGTAGTATCTGTTAGTCTCTGTCACCAGCAGATCAATAACATGCAAAATACAACACGAAAACACTCAGAGGTGATGAGTCTTTATTTATGTGCGGTGCTTCATTCTGCTTCTTGCCTCTATCACCACGTGTAAACTGATGGACATGTGGCTGGTTAGCTTGAGACTGCAGCCCCCACTTCATATGCTGTTGCTGTTGCATTGGCGGTGGTGGTGGTTGTTCATCAGAGTGATCATCTTCCTCCTCTTCTGACTGTCCTCCAGATACTCATTCGAATCAGTATCACAGATCAGCTCTGATTCAAAATCTTCATCACGAATATGCCTTCTGCGAGCCATTATGCTGAGTATGTACTTACAATAAATAATTTTCACAAGCGACAGGGTCACTGCACTGTGCGACAAACACTGAAACAGTGTGGCCACTGTTAGGAATACCGAGAAACTTACTTTTCCTTCCAAAGCATTTCGCTGTTGTTAAAATAACCTCACAGAAATATTTTCCCTTGAAAGTGGGGACGAAATCAGGAGAAAGGAGCCAGAACTTAATGTATTGATCAAATTCCAGCAGAACTGATTAAAGCAGGAGGTAGGACAATTCGTTCTGAGATCCATAAACTTATTAATTCTATTTTGAATAAAGAGGAATTGCCTGAGCAGTGGAAAGAGTCAATCATTGTACCTATTTATAAGAAGGGTGATAACACAGATTGCAGTAATTATCGAGGCATATCACTTTTGTCAACCACATACAAAATTCTATCCAACATCCTTCTGTCAAGGTTAACTCCATATGCAGAGGAAATTATTGGGGATCATCAGTGTGGATTTAGACGTAACAGGTCGACTACTGATCATATATTCTGCATTCGTCAAATACTTGAGTAAAAATGGGAATACAATGAGGCAGTGCATCAACTATTTATAGACTTCAAGAAAGCCTATGATTCAGTTAGGAGGGAGGCCTTGTATAATATTCTCATTGAATTTGGTATCCCAATGAAACTAGTAAGGCTCGTAAAAATGTGTCTAAATGAAACCTATAGCAGAGTCCGGGTAGGCAAACATTTATCTGACACATATCCTATTAAGAATGGTTTGAAACAAGGAGATGCTTTATCGCCATTGCTTTTCAACTTTGCTTTGGAATATGCCATTAGGAGGGTTCAGGCAAACCAGGAGGGCTTAAAATTGAATGGTACACATCAGCTTCAAGTTTATGCTGATGATATTAATATGTTGGGTGGAAGCGTACATGCTATAAAGAAAAAACACAGAAGCTTTGGCAGTCGCTAGTAAGGATATTGGTCTAGAAGTAAATGCTGAGAAAACTAAGTACATGGTCATGTCTCACAATCAGAATGCAGGACAAAATCACAACATAAAGGTAGATAATAAATCCTTTGAAAGGGTGGAACAGTTCAAATATTTGGGAACAACCCTAACAAATCAAAATTCCATTCAGGAAGAAATTAAGAGCAGATTGAAGTCGGGGAGTGCTTGTTATCATTCGGTGCAGGATCTTCTGTCTTCCAGTTTGCTATCCAAAAATACAAAGATTAAGATATACAGAGCTATAATTTTGTCTGTTGTTTTGTATGGATGTGAGACTTGGTCTCTCACACTGAGGGAGGAACATAGGCTGAGGGTGTTTGAGAATAGGGTGCTGGGGAGGATATTTGGGCCTAAGAGGGACGGGGGTAACAGGGGAGTGGAGAAGACTACATAACGAGGAACTTAATGATCTGTACTCATCACCAAATATAATTCTGGTAATCAAATCGAGAAGAATGAGGTGGGTGGGGCATGTAGCACTTATGGGTGAGGGGAGAGGTGCATACAGGGTTTTGGTGGGGAGACCTGAGGGAAGGAGACCACTTGGAAGACCGAGGCGTAGATGGGAGCATAATATTAAAATGGATCTTCAAGAAGTGGGATGGGGGGGGGCACGGACTGGATTGATATGGCTCAGGATAGGGACAGGTGGTGGGCTCTTGTGAGTGCGGTAATGAACCTTCAGGTTCCATAAAACGCGGGGAATTTCTTGACTAGCTGACGACCTGTTAGCTTCTCAAGAAAGACTCTGCTCCATGGAGTTAGTTAGTTAGGTAGACCCCAGAGCTGGTCTGGGCAGTTGAGAAGAGGCGGTCTCTGGTCCATGCTGGCATTTGAACTGCAGACCATCCGGCATGTAGGTAATTGGTATAGTACTGTGTAGTCCTGGCTTCATGATGATGATGATGACAGGTACACGTGATGGTGAAAAGTGATACTACAAGATCAGAAGGCTACAGCAGTTTTTGAAGTACAAAGTTAGTCTTTGAATGTGCCCTTATTTATGTAATTAGTTTAAGCAGGGCAGTGTTGTCGGGATATTTGTTGGCTTGTCATTTGTTTCCGTGGAAACAATATGAAAGTCTTACTTGCTTAAGATAGCACCACCATATGGCAACAGTAAATGGTGCATGTTGTGTGTATTAGTTGGGTTTATTGTGTTAGTAAATGCTCGACAGTAGTTGACGCGAGTCAGTAGTGCATGTTCCATCAGCCTATCTTTACACTGGTCTGAGGATGTCATCCTGTGGTTTAAATATAAATGAATGATGTGGGCCGGGGGGGGGGGGGGGTGCAGTACGATATGTGTGTTGGAGGTGGCTGGAACACTAAGATACCTCTTTTTATCTGAAAACAAGCAGAAGCCGGTTTGGATTTTCTTCATTAAAATCTAGACAGTGGTATATATTAACTATGTTAGTCACATTAAGAATAATAGACCCATAACACTACCATGCAGTGTGAGGCACATTGATGTCCCAGTGCTGGTTTACTGGTTTGTGCATTAAGAACTGTTGATGATCATATTGTGGGGGTATGGTGATGTGCCTGGGATGAAGTAGGGATCTGATTGTCATTGACATAGTGTTATATTGTAGCAGAATGGAATCTTCAGATACACCACAGCAAAAATCTCAAAACTCCTATAATTGTGCTAGTGACACTGCCATCTCAGCTGCAGGAAATGTTGGTCAGATGTGCAGGTGATACTTCTCATATCTTTCTTGGACAAGATGACGTGTGTTGTAACAATCAGTTTTTAAGTAATGTTGTTTAGCCATTTTGTTAGTATGTGTACTCATTAATTGTGTGGTAATGCATAGTTTTCTATTGCAGGCGATGTGAAGTTGTATAGATCATGTGGGCAGGAAGGCTTTAAAAATGCTCGAAAAGGCACAAATATCGCAGCACAAGCCACAGCCATCAGTCTTAGTACAGTAAGTTATTTTGAGCAGTATTTAGTATTAAGTTTTATATGTACACATTGATAACGCTAAATGCAGTGATACTTCATTAGTTGAATTCTTAAAAGTGTTAATGCAAGTTCTGCCTGTGTAAACTGATGATACAAGTGTTACAGAGTGCATGTTGTTCCACTTTATCAGTTATTAATGTGATATTTTCAGTTTTAAAGTGACACATATTTCATGATCAGATTTTGGTTAAAAAGCACAATGTTTTGGAAGCCGATTAGATTACCAGGTATGAAACCTACTCAGTTGAGCACATGGGGATGGCTTCATTTAACCTTCAGCGGACAAACGGGACACAGTTGCGCCAGTAAACGTACATCCTTTTGTGTCTGAAAGGAAAAAGTTTTGTAGTAGTGGGCATTTAACTCTTTCTGATCCAATTTTTTTTTCCATCTGCAGGCTCTCCACACTAAACAATTCTTCAGGGGTACTGTGTATTATGTTAACATACTCGATTCCAAGAAAAACACTAACATATGATATAAATTCTGTTTTATTATGTGATTGTCTTTACAATTAGTATTAATTATTTATAATTTTTCAGTTTGGTATTCTTTTTAAGCATAATGCAGGATGTAAACTAGGTTTCTTTTGGCATGTTTTGCAGTACAAACTGGTTTCCCGTTTCCCTCCCCCTCACTTGCGTATTGTTACGAACCATGCAGTCATTTGTTGAAATTTTTTCCTTCTGCATGATCGAATGGATTTTCCCATTTAGCCTGTCCTCTGTGTTTGCAGGTTATGGTCTTCCTCTTTTCTGTGAATTTCTGTTCCTCACATTGCCTGCCAACTGAGTCATGAGTTTTTTCTGGTAAGCAAGATGTGTCTGTAGCTTCTGTTATCTTTCTTTTTTGTAAGTGTTAGAAAGAATGAAACTGTTCACAATGGCAACTTCCACAAGCTAAGAGAATAGTTTTTTCCACCATTTATACGACTTTCTTGTGATTGATTTCAAGCTTCCATCGCGATGTAGATGAAATCTGCGCTCTTCTGGGATATCACATACCGTTCAGTGGTAGTTCTGTACTGATGTTTCGGGACAACCTGTTGGTCCCATCTTCAAGGGTCTTCTTGGACTTCTTGACCCTTGAAGATGAGACCGATAGGTTGTCCTGAAATGTCAGTACAGAACTACCACTCAACGCTGCGTAATATCCCAGAAGAGCACAGACTTTCTTTAGAAACCATAACAGGCGCAAATTTGATTGGCTGTATCGAGTCCACTCATGAATCTTGTATATTCCAAAACAGCTGCTGGTTTCTCAGAATGAAGAAGTTCCTTCTTTCTATACCCTGACACCATCTGAGTCTGCAGGCCACAAAAAGTACTCAACATAGTCAACCAAATGCTTCATCTTGAAACGACAAGCACATTGTTTTCATATTCTTCTGGTAGGTGGAGTATTCATGATTTCCAGGTTTTATTCTTCTGAGCCCAGTAGGATAGTCTTTTTTGGGACATCATTACTGTACCAGGCGTGTGGATTTTCATTTTATGCAACTCAACAGCCAACTGAGGGCTGGTGTAAAATCTGTCAAAAACATGGAAGCCCATACCACCAGTCTGCAACTGCAACATTTGCGCCAAATGAATGACAATTTGGGAGGTGAGCAGTAAATCAGGAGGCACTAAACTGTCTGTTGTGGACTTACCATTATAGGGAACATGAGAAAATATGTAACCATTCGTAGAATCACAAAGAGTAGATGAGCGAACCCCACTTCATCGGCCTCTTTGGATTGTAGCACTTGCATTGCACTCTCCCTTTGAACCTCACTGTGCTCTCATCAATTGATATATATTTACCTGGAACATAGTATTCTTTGCATTTTTTGTGTATATATATTCACTAACATTCTTAGTTTACTGCCTCTAGGATGGACACCTGGTGTTGCCAGGGGAGGAACAAGATGCAGCGCACAAAATAACTGAAGAAACCGCTGACGAGAAAAATCATCTTTGAAGAATGATGTTCTGTGCAACCACTCTTCAGAAAAGTAATCCACCAACTGGGCTTTTGAATTCGGCACCATGTTCATAATTACTTCAAGGAAAACGTACACTTCTTCTAATCTTACATCAACCCATGTATGCCACAGAAAATTTTGGTAGGGGTGTGGCCTTCTGAATCTTCTCAGCGGCATACTGGATCGTGGCAGACACCATCTCAATTCAGGAGGTCATTAGAAAAAAACAGCTGAAAATAATTGAGTTTTGATTTAGGCCACACACTTTATGGGAGCAAGAAGCCCGGCTGACTTACAGTGTTAAGGGAAGCTCGCAAGATCTCCCATCAGATTCACTGTATGGTTGCCAGTCACCTGTTGTGGGTTGCACATTGTCTTCAGCATCACTTTCATTCTCACTTGTTTCAGTATCTTACTGGAACTAAAATGTTGCTGCACACTAACAGATTGTTCTACATTGCTAAAGTCCGAATCGTGATCACTTTCTTCAAATAAGCATCTTGCAATAGCATCAGGCTACACTCTCTCTTCATGTCATTGTGTGGGATGAACTGACCATCATGCCATGCACAATTAAGTCTGAACAAGAGCCTAGGTTGCCTGCCTTATGACACAAACTATTCCACACACACTTGCAGAAGTACGTACTACATGCTGAAGCGTGTCAGACGTCCTCCAGTAACGGAGCTCCTCAGGGTACACAAGTAAAATAACGGGGCGTGATCCAGCATGTGAGTGGAACAGGAAAATCAGGATATTGGAAGAGGTCCAACACAGGTTCTGAAGGGGTTAATTGAATAGTTCTGCTGCATCAGAATCGTAGCATAATAAAAGCCTATGTGCTAAAGGTTAGTAAACCCAGTGGCATAGGTTTTTATGCTTCTGTACCCAATGATAGAAGCAGACTTAACATGTGAAATATGCTTTTTAACCAAAATGTGGGTATGGAAATATCCATTGTAATATGTCAGTTTAATAACACAGCTTTGTCATGAACTTTTAAGCTTAGTTTTTAATTTTGATGCAAAACTTTATTTGTTCTTTACAGAAGGCCTTGCAGCATGGATACAAAACAATACGTGTGCGAGTGCAAGGTCTTGGGCCTGGCCGAATGGTGAGTACTGATTGTCGGCTTGTGTGTGTGTCTGTCTGTGTGCACGCATGCGTGCATGTGAGGGAGGGCACATGGACTGGAGTTGATATGCTTTTTATGTTAAGTCAAGCATGTTTTCATTCATTCAGTAGTCATATTACCAGTCCATGTCTTTTTGGCTTGTACTAATCTTCGGAATTCCTTCATTTTCCATTTTAAACTCAGAATGTGGAGCCACTGTCTGGAAATAGTTGCAGTTTATTTACAGCTGAAACAACTTCAGAGTGTTTTAGGCCTGATCAGTGGCATGTCATGCAGGATATTCATGGGGTGAATAGTGTTGCAGCATGTATTTAATAAGTACAAGCCAATAATAGTCCTGAGCAGAAGTCATAATGCCTGCTTTTCTAGTGTGCTAATCTTATTTACAGATGGTCATAAGATCAAATCGTGGTCAAATAATAATCAAGTGTTATTGCGTCTTTTTTATGCTGATGTTAAATTTCTTGGATAATGACATTGTAGTTTTGCACTTGCAGAATGTTCATAAATATTGACTTACAGGACAGTATTTTTGTACTGAATTTGTACGTATGTTATTTTCATTTAGAACCTCAGATGTAGTTTGTGTTGACCTTCTGTGCTCCGCCTATGTGGGCTTACTTAGACTAGGGTTTACGAATCCTTGTGAGAGCACCTGTAGGATAGTGTGTTGGGGCCAGTGAGCTGTGAACCATTGGAGTTTTATCCTACACTTTGTAATTTGATTTGTAGTTTATGCTTTGGTGATGTATTGCCATACATCACTTGGAGCCTTTATTAACCCTTTGAAGAATGACGTTTGTGTAAATTACAGTAAATCCTCGCTGTTTTGCAGGGGTAATGTTCAGAAAAATTCCACAAATGGTGAAATTTTTATGTTTAAATTTGTAGATGTTATATATAAAATGGGGTTATTGATGTTATTACTTGCTTTGGTAAGTAGTCCTCGATAATCTAATTGAACTGCTGTGGGTGCTTGGCACCAACCACATGATCTGCAGATGGTGTTTCTCCTGTTTAAGTTGTGCAGGTTTATCTGCTTCGTACAGTTTTCAAACCACCCTTTACTGGCATGGAAGCTGCCCTTCATCTCAACCTCAGAATCTACATTGTGGCTATATAACCACAAATTGTGAAAAGTACAGTGAAACTACATTCTGCATACAATATGTAGGTAGCTGCTGAATGACTTACTGCACATAGAAAGACCAGTGGGTTAATGGTGTATAGGGAAATTGTAGACGAGTTAGTTATGGTTAATTCTGTCTTGGGGGGGAAAATGCTGGTTTGATCTGGGAATTACAAGTATCTTCCCTTAGTGCTCTTAATTGGTTTCAGAAAAACAGAGTGCAAAGTGAAACATCGCCTTGTGAGGGAACTTTTCCAATAATAATGCTGAAGGATCCAATTTGTACTCTTAGATTACACTTCCATTATTATACCCAACCCAGTATTTCAGTACTAAAATCAGATTACCAATTAGAAGTATACAGAGTACTATTTAATTTTGAAGCACATAAGGGAGTTGTATATTGTAGAATGTTGTTACTTTTATTGGGGTTTGTTATATTTCTTTGAGGATCTTATTATAATATGTCTATGTTGATTTTGTCTGTTCTAAATTTATTGGTCATAGATAACCTGAAATCTCCATCAAAATTTTGTAATCGATAACTTAAAAACAATATCTCGTACATAGCTACAGACCAAGTTCCATTTTCCCAGATACTATCTATAAATATTAAATATTACGATTTCCCAACTTTAATTATGTGTCATTTAAATTGATTTGTCATTTAAAAAGATTGTAAACTGCATAGGTATGTGATGTTACAACACAAATACTGTGCCATTATTATTACGTCACACCACGAAAAATCTGCGTATAGATAATTACCGTATATTCTCGAATCTAATCCGCACCCTTTTTACAGTTTTAGAGGGCTAAAAAATCAGATGCGGATTAGATTCGCGTGCGGATTAGATTCGCGGTCTAGAGCTGGATTTTGGAAAAATGATTGAGCTGCTGTACGTGCCGTAAGAACAATACAATACAATAATTATTATTTTATTATTTATTATTGTAATAATATAATAATTGGGTCCAGTGAACTTCCTTCATGACGCCTCACACCCGCTGATCGCTGCCTTGTGTTTCCGCCACAGTCGAATGTTGCTTTCATCAACTCCAAAAATTGCAGCGGCTTTGCGGTTTCCATTCTCCTCTGCGCACCGAATAACTTCACGTTTGAACTTTGCCGTATATGAGAGTCGTTTAGATTTCAGGTGTCCCTCTTCCATAACTATGATACACGACAAATTGGAACAAGCACCTCCCACGTTTCAACAACTAAGGCTCAGCTGGCTTCAGACGAGATTGCGCACGTCTGTTGAGAAAGGCCCGCCTCTATCGGTATGACTCATCGGCCACAGGCGTAGCGTCGGATTTTAACGCATTGGCAACATCCAATATTATTCAATGTCGCCCCGTGGGCAAGGGGTGGTTGAAGGAAAGGTGCGGATTAGAATCGCGAACTAACTTTTTTTCGTTTAAGAAGTCGCCAAAAACTGGGTGCGGATTAGATTCGGATGCGCATTAGATTCGAGAATATACGGTATTCCTTCGGCTCCTCTCGCTCGGTCATATTTCTTGTAATTATCTCATAGATGGTTCGGGTTTTTTTAAAGGGTATTTGACCAAAATGTGTTCAGATTTTCTCTACAACTGTTAACGTTAAATTTATCTCAACACAAGAATAATTGAGATGTCAGAAATTTAATTAGGTATTTATGTAAAGTGCCATTATTTTGTCCAATTTTAACCAAACTTCAATTTTCACAAAACTGTTCAGTACAAACCTCCTATATAAAATCTCATCAAAAATCCATCTAGAGGGAACCAAATTCCCATGTGGATAGACAGACAGATGAAGCTAAGTTTCATTTCACAACTGTGAACTCCCCAAAAAGATCCATGTGCTCAATGTTGTGTGGAGTATAGCACAGTTTGTGGGGGGGGGGGGGGGGGTAGGGGGGGACCTTGAATGTATGAAACCGGCGGTGGTAAATGTGTATAAGGCCTACAGTGTGGTTTTGTCTGTACTGTACCCTGTTTATTTGAAGCTGTTCATACCTGTGTGATGTGATAGGGCCACACACACACATGCACGGCTGTTATAATGCCCAGAATTTCTAGTCACTTTCCATAGGGTCATGTTATACATTACTCCCTATCAGTGGCTGTAGGTCATTTGTGGATCCTATGCAGATTCCCTTGGAGCATTGTGTGTTTTGTGTGATACATTAATTGCAGTTCCTACAGTGACTGTCATCATTAATTCAGCTGAAAATTTCCTGATGTGCCTGTTCCAAACTGGACAGCAGAGTACGATTATATAAAATGGATTTGTTCAATGGGTTCCATTCGCGAAAGTAAGAGAACCTGCAGATAACACATGCTGAGAAAAAAAATGAAGTTAATGCTAGGTTGGAGACACCTCCAAGAAAATAATTGACTTATTCTGCACAGCAAATGGGCATGGCTGTGTCATCACTACAAACCGCAACACATTGTGAAGAAAGACAGCTTTTGAACTGGTACCATCATAGTGTACATGCTAGAAAAATAGACGTCACATTAATTCTGTTTATTAATGAAGCTTGGTTTTATCCCAGTGGGTATGTGAACTCTCAGAGTAATCAGTATCGGTGTGCAGAAAATTCCATGTTTATCCATGAGGTGTCATTGCATGAAGATGAGGTCAGTGTGCTCTGAGTACAGCTGGTATGTTTTGTTACTTTCATTTTCTGAGGCCATAAATTCACACATATGTTATGCACACTCTGACACCATTTTTGAAACACCTGTCTGGAAACAAGAGAACCTGTGCTCTTTTTCAGTATGATGGTGTAACATCACTACAAACAATTTTGTGCATCATTTACAGAGTGTTTTGGCTGATGGTTGTAGCCATGGGATTGCAGCTTCCTCTGCCTGATTGGCATCCATGTAAACTTTATTTGTGGGTTATGTGAAAGGGTAAAGAATCTAGTAATAATCCTTAACACTGAAAATGATCTGGTAGAGATCATTCATATGTTAGTGATCTCAGTTTCACCAGCAGAATTTTGGCGTGCAATGAATATTTTTGTCAGATGTGGCATGTGATTGTGAGCTAAAGGAAATTACTTCCGTATAACTAATTCCACTGAGCAATTTTGCGTGTAAAGCTAATAGAAACTCCCACCCTATTTCTTTATGATTCGTTCTCAGATTATCTTTCAGTCTGTGCCTACGTCTTACAAATTTTCTCGTTCCTTAGGTTTTCCCTTCAAAAATCTCATCAGTACTGACCATTTCCAGCACCTTTAAATATGTTGAGTAAAAAGTCTAATGGCAACAACAATGTATTGAACAAAAATGTGTGTACTCTGCCGCATGGAAACAGCCATCATTGTGGTACCTGCTGTCACACAAATAGTCCAATGGTAGGTGTGTGATGTCATTTTTTATGTCCCTTTGTGTACACACACACACAAATCTAGGCATAATACAGAATTAACATACCATGGATAAGTGTCACAAATGCTTGAAATTTGAAGTCCTCTTCAGTAGGATTAGTGATCTATTTAAATCTTCTCGTGCATTGCATCATGTCTGAGCAGGCCTCAAAAAATTTGATGAACAGCAGTTTTGTTGGTGTGCTTTGAATGAATGAATAAATAGCGGGTTCAAGCCCTCATCGATCCCAATGCACTTAGGCCTTAGTTACAGGCCCTTTGTGAATCTAAAACTAGAGTCTGAGGCATGGGAGCCCTGTCCCCTTAATAAAGTTTCAGATTGCTCCCAGGCTTAGATTCCTCAGGGTCCAGAAAAAAAGGAGCCGAGATGGTGATGTCTAAGTGTGGCCAGAGCTTCACACCTACACAAAACATGAGCTGAGGTTTCATCCTTTGCTCTGCACTTCTGACACAAAGGAGTTTGTGTCGGCCTCATTATGTAGAGATGTCTTCTCAGGGTGTTATGTCCAGTTCAAAGGCCAGTAATCACCCTGGATTGCATTCTGTTAAAGAATGATAACCTAGTCTTAGCAGCAAGGCTGGGACCAGAGATCAATTCCCATTCCTGCCTCTTGAGTGCCAATAAAACATTGCCGCAGGGTCGTGTGCCGGTTAAATAGCCAACCCTTGATCCTCTGCCTAATATTCTGCCTTGAGATCCCAAGGGTCGTCTGTGGTCCAAGAAACTGGTGAGCAGAACCCTCCAGCGCGAGTTCATAGGAAATTTCATTTCCACTTACACACCACAGTGCCCGGGGACCCATATGACTGGACCGGATGGAGAGCGGAAAGATCATCCAATGCCCTTTTGCACTGTCATACCAGTGGGGACATAGTTTTAACGGCCTGAAGAGCTTTCAGAGCTGCTTTACTATCAGAGCAAATACTAATATATTTCTCTGATCTAATAGTCATTTGAATTTCATAGACACAGGCCAAGATAGCATATGTCTTGACCAGGAAAGCTGTTGAATATCTACCAAGGGAGATAATGAGCCTCCTTCCCAAGGATCGCCGAGAGGCTCCAGCACCAGTCCCGTCCCTGTGTCCTGGACCCATCTGTATACCAGACAAGTCCATTAACTACAGAAGGAGGCCTGGGTCGTTCAGTCCACTCCTGTCTGGTTGGTATAATAACCATATACTTGGGTTCAAAATTGTCTGCTGGCCTCATTATATGGTTCCCCATACTAAATATGGGGTTCAACCTTTGAAGTCGCATTAACACTGCTATGTCCTTGCAGTGGAGGTAAGACAAACACCCCCGATTCCAGAGTCTCTGTGCAGCTGACCTTGCCTTGCTTTCAGCCGCCAAGTCAAGTGGAGGAAGGCAAGTGAGTGCTTCCATAGCATTCGGGGTGGTGTGCACAGCCCTCGTCCATAAATAGGCAAGTCTTTGGATTCTGCTTATCCATTTTTTGGCACTGACTGTCTGACAGCCAGGCCACCAGATTAGAGATGCAAAGATGATAGATGGCCAAATGATAGAGACTTCGAGCCAGGGAACCACTTTGGTCCTCAGGCCCCACATCACAGTTGGTGTGCTTTATTAAATGTCATCTTGATGAGCTTAATCTTTTAGAAACACCTTCATGCTCAGCTTGATAACAGAGCAACATAAAAGGATATTGTAAAGAAAAGATTGTCTGCTGCTTTTTCTGTCTTCATGATGTTCTTAAAAGTCCATAAATTGGCATTCTGCCTGACATGTTAAATGCTTCAGGATTTTTACAGAATATGTCTTGAGTGCTTTCCCATGGCATGGCAGCTGTCGCAAGCATTGTTGCATACAAAGCGTGTCTGCACCATGAATTTAGATTCTGCATTTCCTGTGCAGTCTTGAGGTGTCAACCTCCAGTTTCCAAGCAAGCCTCACACCACCCAAAAATATGCACCACTGTAGAGATCTTGTAGTGAATTATTAGCAGTTTTCCTTCTACAAATTCTCATCTAAAAACTGTTGATTGTTCACATAAAGGCCATTTTTCAGGGTCTCGCACAAATAATAAATGCAGAGTTTCAAATGTGGCGAGGCAAGGAGGCCACACTCTATGAGTTTGCCCTCCCCCTCAGAAAAATATGGGTTGTTTGATTATGTTTGCATTTACTGCACATGTCTCAACTTTAAGGGCATGTGAAGGTACTTGATGGACTGCATGGGGGTTTTTTTTTTTGTTGCACCAGTATCTGTTTGGCCGTTTACACCCCACTTTGCTTCATGCTGACTGACAGGAGTTTTGGATAGAGATACCTATAGGCAGCTGGTTCTTGGAACCACCTGCAATACCAGCCTCTTGCTTCCCCATCTGGAGGATGGATTTGTACAGCTCTAATTTTGGGGGCTTGGTTTCCATTTGAGTGTCATGCATCATCCAGTTTCACTTCAGTTACATATTAATGTTTTGGTACTTTATTTTTGTCTTGCAGTGAACTGTCATTCAGAATGTTTCCACTGTTTCGTACATTGTTCTTTTAGACAACGCTGTTGGTACAGGATATTTTGTTACTAATCTTTCAGCTTTATTTTTTAAAAGATGCATGCTTTGTGTAAGTACTGCAAATGAATGTGCTTTGTTCTGCAGAAAGAAATTAAATGTGGACTCAACTGCTCTGGATAAAGGACAAATAATTGTGTGCATCACATTTCACTGCTGATATGATGCAACACTCCCCAGTCTGGCCTTGCTGAAACCATCTCATATGTCCATATGCTATGTCTGATTAAAGATATGCTCTGCAGTAGTCGCTCTTTGGATTCTACCTATTGAGCCCATTTTGGTACATCAGCTTCATCGAGCATGCAGTAGACAGACATTATCTTAGTTCTGTAAAGTGCACGTAGACAGGAGGCAGTTTTCTCTCTTCACAGTAGTAGGATAATAAGTTTGTTCTGACGATTTGGAAGAATGTGCTGCCTCCAGCTTTGGAGTGGCCAAATTTGGTTCAGATGGATGCTACACCATGTAATAACACAGAAGACCATCATTTGAGCAATACGTGCCATGGAAGCCTGAAAACTCGTGTATCATTTCTATCTCTTTCATGGAGTAAGGTTCTCATATCTGGCAGTTGGTGCAGTGACGTGACGATGGATTTTTATAGTTGCTGGAAATTTTCTAGTCTCTTCATACACATTTTAGTCATGTTGGCCTTGTGTATCCATGTCATGTTTTTGTAGGCCTAATCCAAGTTTGAACAGTTCTCAAATAGAATATCACATTATTCCAATCTGAAACAAATTCTACATGTACTACAGGCTTCCTTTTCCATGCTTCATATGTGTTTCTGTGTTTCTTCTTTTGTCTGGTACATATAATAATAGGGTAGAGCCCGTAGCAATTGGGGGTAGGAGAATTTGACATTTCCCACTCTTAACTTTGACTTAAACTTTTGAAAACCAAAAAGTGGGACACCTAATAACATGTAGATGTTGCGGGACGGGGGGGGGGGGGGGGATGAAAGACAAAATCTCACATTATGCAACTGAAAAGGCACAGTCATTAATATTACTGTGAGATGACTCAAGTAAAAGATCAAGTCATGCACATGCAAAAAATGAAATAATAATACTGTAAGAAAGGGGGTTTCTTACTTAGAGAGAGCAAGAGTGTTCTCGAAGAAACCCTTTCTACTGGTATCTTGACCTGAGCGTGCTTGAAACTCCAGGTAGTTGGTGACCTGACGTCACCCCTCAGTAGCGTATCAACTGGTCAGTGTATAACAACACCAACCCTCCTATAGCGCCCGGGCGGTAACCGCTCCCGGGTCGTCTATCAGTAGTGAAGCCTAGCAGTACTCCGCTGCGTCCATCTTCACCCTATCACTCCTATAGTAGCGCTGCCACCAGTTAGTATTGAAATTTAAAGCAGATTACTAACAACTGCTTGCAACCTTCTATAGTGGGGTGTTCAGCTCAGAGTTCCCTTACTGAGTAACCCCTCGGTGCCTAGCAATCTAGCACCACCTAATTCCCTCTGGGTAAGCCAGTCAGCTAAGTAACCGACTTATCAAAAATATTACTTCCTTGCACAAAATTAACTTAATTACTTTGGTTACTAGGTTGGAATGTATTACCTCACTTACTTGGATTTATCTACCTAACTCCTCATTAGCAAAGCTAATAAAATCACTCACAATTTATATAACAAAAGTAAATAATAAATTTTATTTAAATCTACTAAATCCTAATTAACAAAACCACAATAAAATAAATTCCCATCAATAATTTCTCAATTAATCAAATAACTAATTTTTCTCTCTTTCAGTTTGCAAAGTTAAATGTTTCTATACAATTTAATTCAATTTAAACATTTCCCTACACAATTTCATATAACCTGTTCATTTAAATTTTCAATTACTCACAAAGTTTTCTGCTAAATAATATATTACCCGTTCTTCTTCTTCTTTCTATGGGCCCGTCGGCATTCGCTCAGGATGCACCGCAGCCTTAGGCTTATTGTGCTCACCCTTAGTCTTTCTTTCAGCAGTGGTTCATTAGCCCTGTGCTACTAATAAAGAGAGACAGGTCTTTTAGTGGAGCCAAGCGCATATATCTTGGTTCAGCGAACATCTTCCCAAAGAGCTTATAACGTTGTCGAGCCAGTGCCTCGCAACCACAAACAATATGGTGCACAGTTTCAGTCTCCGACCCACAAAATCTGCAGGTCGGATCTCCTTCGAAGAGGGCCATTATGTTCAAGTGCTTCCTCACAGGTGCATGTCCTGTGAGGAATGCTACTACTGATCTAAGTTGATTCCTGCTCAATTTAATCAGGCCATCAGCTTTCTTCTTGCATGGTCCATTGATAAAGAGTTTACCATGTTTGTGACCTGGTATACTGTTCCAGGTAGTTAAATGTTGACACTCAGTCCAGTTCTTGATTGCTTCTCTTGCTGAACACTTTGGTATTCCAAGAGCCGGCTCTGGGCCAAGTAATGGTTTAGCTTCACCTTGCCTTGCAAGTTCATCTGCTTTTTCATTACCAAGGATGCCAGTATGCCTAGGCACCCACATGAGGGTTACCTCATTGTGTTCTGCCAGCTCAGAGAGAGCATCCATGCATTCTACAACTAGTCTCGACGTTACTTTTTGGCTGTTGAGTGCCTTAAGTGCCGCCTGGCTGTCAGAGAAAATAAGGATCCGCTTATTATGATAAGCCCTTCTTATATTCTCACATGCACATTGAAGAATGGCATGTATTTCGGTTTGAAAAACTGTGGCAAATTTACCCAGAGAGAAACTGAAGCCTTTCTCTGGTCTTATGCCTTGAATCCCAGATCCTGTCCCTGAGCCATCCCTTGATCCGTCTGTAAACCAGATTAGGGCGTCTGTGGGAAGCCTTGGATTTTTATTCCTCCAAAACTCCTGGTCAATAATGACCATGTAGTTTTTGGTGTAGTAGTATACTGGTGTTATGTGGTCTGACCGCATATCAAATAAAGGGTCACCCACCTTCCTCCAGATATTCAGCATCCCTGCTTCTGTTTTGGGAACATTTGGTTGCTCAATTATATTCAGTCTATAGAGTGCCATACTCGCCTCCGCCATAATCAATAGATCTAGTGGAGTCAGATTCAGAAGCACCTCCATTGCTGCAGTAGGGGTCGATTTCATAGCCTCTGTAATAGCTAGGCAGGCCATTCTTTGAATCCTGCCTAATTGGTTTTTGGTACTCTTTTGCTTAACCTTGGGCCACCAAACCAAGGCAGCATAGAGAATAGATGGTCTGATTACCCTAGTGTAGAGCCAATGCAACATAAAAGGTCTAAGTCCCCATCTCTTACCATACATTCGTCTGACCACCGTAAAGGTGGTCATTGATTTCCTAATTATTTTCTGTAGATGTTGGTTCCAGTTAAGTTTGGAATCTAGAATCACTCCCAAATACTTAACCTCCCCCAACATCACAAGTTCTTTACCTAGAAGTGTGATCGGTCTTGAATCCCTCACTATCCTTCTATTGGTAAAAGAAACTGTGGTTGCTTTATGAGGGTTTATATTCAGGCCCTCTTTGACAACCCAATTTACCACTGCATCCAGGGCACTTTGCATAAGTTCCCTGACAGCGTGTTCAAATTTACCTTGCACTATGATGACAATGTCGTCAGCATGTCCGAAGGTTCTGAATCCTAGGTCATTGGTTATTACCAGAAGCCTATCTACTACTAGATTCCACAAAAGGGGAGACAAAACTCCCCCCTGTGGACACCCCCCTGCAACTTGGGCAGTAAGATTGCTGCCCATGAGGGAAGTATGTACCAGTCTGCCTTCAAGCATGGACCTGATCCATCTACAACATGTTTCCTCAAGTCCGCGTTCTCTGGCAGCTGTAGTAATTGCATTAAAGGAGGTATTGTCGAATGCCCCCTCAATGTCCAAGAAGGCACCCAGCGCAACCTCCTTATTTGTCAAAGATCTTTCCAGTCTGCTTACCATCTGGAGAAGTACGGTTTCTGTGGACACACCTGCCCTATAGGCATCTGTATTGTGAGTGTTTGTCAACCAAAACACCATCCCTGATGTGTACATAGATTACTTTCTCAAGTGTTTTGAGTACGAAAGACATGAGGCTGATAGGTCTCAGGGACTTAGCCTGGGTCAAAGATTTCCCAGGTTTTGGAATAAACACCACCCTGATATGCCTCCAGCTCATCGGGATGTATCCTAAGGCCAAACTAGCTCTTAGTAATTTTAATAATTTTCCCCCTAGCAGTTCAAAACCCTGCTGTAGCATGATGGGCATAATTCCATCCATACCTGGAGATTTATATGGTTGAAATGAGGAAACAGCCCATTTAAATTTTCCAAAACTTACGACCCTTCTGGAGAATGCCCAGTCACTCCTGGATGCCTTCCATTCAGGAGACTCCAGTTCAATACCGTCCCATCCACCAGAAGGTTCATTAAGTATTTTTGAACCAGGGAAATGAACCCTGAGTAATTCCTCCAGAGTCTCGTTCTCTGTGTTAGTGTATTCTCCGTTTTCTAACTGGAGAGAGCTAATTACACTTTGCCCATCCTTCGAGAGAATCTTCTGGAGTCTTGCACATTCAGGAGCCTTTTCTATCTCCTCGCAGTGTCTCCTCCAGGATTCTCTCTTGGCCTGTCTTAGTGTCTTATAATCAGTCGAGCTGTTCTTATAGTCAGTCCAATTCCCTGACTTTTTCGCAGCATTAAATAGTCTGCGAACTTTCCTCCTTCTGTCCGCAAGGTCCTTGTTCCACCAAGATATATTCCTGCTGTTCTGCCTTGTCACAGAAGGACAATTATCATTGTATGCCATATTAATAGCATCCTGTAATTGCCTTGCAGCAATCTCCAGGTCAATGTAATTGGTAATCCTATCCTTCATCCCACACAGGTGGCTTTCCAGGTCAGTTCTAAAGGACTCCCAGTCAGTCCTGCGTGGATTGCGATAGAATTCAACTGAACGGTCGATTCCCGTAATGTTAAATCCTATGTATCTGTGGTCCGAACAACTTACCTCCTCAGATACAAACCAATCTTTAACAAAATTGCCAGCATAGAAGGTGGCATTAGTGATGTCAATGACTTCCTGCCTGTTACAAGTAACAAAAGTAGGCCTGTTACCCTTATTCATTATGTCTAAATTATTTGCCATAATGAAGTTTAACATATACTCACCTCTGGTGTTGATGTTTGTGCTTCCCCAGGATGTGTGATGTGCATTTGCATCACAGCCGATGACAAGGTGTGATCCTTTTGCTCTACATCCTGCCACCAGCTTTTCTAACTCCTTATGGGGTGGGGGTTCAGGTTCGTCATATGGCAGGTAGGCCGATCCAAGAATGATCTCCCTCGGCCCCCTGTCACACGACCCCCTGAATTTGACTACCGTGAGGTCTCTAGAACAATATTGCATCATCGGCAGTATCTGAGAGTCTTTCTTGACTAAAATACAGGTTCTTGGATTTAGATTGGATCTACTATAAATTAGTTCTCCACCTACCTCTTTTAAACCTTTGACAGCTCCCATGTAGATCCATGGTTCTTGTATGAGGGCTACATCACAGTTCCTCATTGCAACACAGAGGGCTGCTGAAGCCGCCCTACTGTGATGAAGATTTACCTGCAGCACCCTCATCTACTTAGTTTCCTTCGCTGCGCTCCAGAGAGACGCCCAGTCTGCAGTTTGATCGTAGAGACGCCTGCAGCTAGTCTGTCTTCCTCTGAAGAAACAGCAACGGATTCACTTTCAGCCTCCACATGGGAGTCTTCTTTTAACAAGTCTGCAGCCAAATCTGCTCCTTGTTTAGGTTTTAAATTCTTCGTGTCCATTTTGTTCCCATGAGTAATGGGGAAATAACAGTCACCACCCGCATAGCCCCTTACGGGTGGAAGGCATAAATACAACGGGGTGCTGCCCGGTTCCCCAAGGGGATCGTTCGCGACGCTGCTGTTTTACCACCCCAGTGCCATGCAGCCCTCGGCACGATGCCTCACACCTTAGCTTTGGTGACTCATAGGAATATAGGTAGGATGTTTTGGATAGGTTATTGGTTCTGACAGGTCGTTGCGGAACACACTTCGTCTGGCCCCTCCGCTGAGGCCTGCCCGGCTTGGGAGACCCTACCAGTAGCTAAGCTACCGCCGGTTTAGCACCCAGCTTCTTTGGGGCACACAAACCCTCACCACCCGCACGGACAGTGCTTCGTTAAGGCGGTGTCCCCTGGGAGGGTATTACCCGTTCAGTTTGGCCCACTCACACTTGCGTCAACTTTACACAATTTTCCTAACTAAATAATTGTGTTTGTTAATACTACATAATAAAATTCATCAATTTCAAAATTTCCTTCCCAAGTACCCACTCGCAAATTAAACATACGAGCAATCAAAAAAAACTTATTCTTTTGCCAACCTACCTTGTGTTACAAAATAATCCATGTTCCCTCTGGATACATCAACACCAATTGCTCGTACATACTTCCAAATACTGGCACGTATTATACTGGTGCATAAGTATAGCATTTTCACTGCCATCTTATTACGTAACCACAAGATAAGGTGCTGCACTGCCATTTCACTTTATATTAACTTAATTTCTGCGTTACTTTCAAATTACTCCATAAAAATATCTTCACACAGATAATTAAGTATTTCACAATTAATTTCACATCGTAATTTCTTCATAAATTTAAACTAAGTATTTCACAATTAATTTCACATCGTAATTTCTTCATAAATTTAAACAAGTCAAAATTTAAAATTCGCTGTCCAAACTGTGTCACATCTTGCGTCGAAATATGTTCCAAAAGTCGTCCTCCAACATTGTTCTCACCTGTATTTAATAACTTCCAAAACCACACCCTGTTTCATAATCAACATGGCTACCTAGGTTCCTCTCCAACCTTTTCATCCAATCAAATTAATACATTTACGTCTAGTCCCTGCATTAACTAACCAATGGAAATCTTCATTACCTAATAAGGAATATGCTGATACTGTGGTTCTCATGTCCTCCAACATGCAAGTGTAAAATGCTGAGGTTATCATTCTCACCAAGTCAAGTGTGTGTGCACTAACTGCTACAAGTTACCTTAAATTCTCTACCTCTAAACGTATAAAATGTTCCACACAGTATTCTAACTATACTCACAAATAATTTGTTACACAAAATTCATCTATGCTAACAGCATTCCTAAAACCAAAATTACATCTCTCTCATACATGCACAAATTCACTTCAATCTCATTCACTCACTTTAATTACCAAAGTCCCAAATTCTAAATGGTTCTATCTGCGTAATCGTAATAAAATAGTAACTAATCAATCATATATCATGCGCCAATCAAATCCCTCATAACTCAGTTCCTCAATTCCTAACCTGCTTAACTGTTCCTAACCCAACTCCTAACTTCATCTATCTGCTTGTTTTCCTATCAACATCACAAATCTCTCTTTAGCATACTTGCTAATACGAGGTCTGTCCAAAAAGTATCCGACCTTGGGCCGGGAAAAAAAAGTTCTGTATCTGGGTGGTTACAATACCTAATCCCCTTCAAAGTAGGCCCCTTGTGACTCCACACACTTAGCCCAGCGGTCCTTCCATCGCTGGAAGCAATTCTGGAAGGCTTGTTTTGGAATGGTGTGCAGCTGCGCCGTCGCGTTCTGTATGATGTCCTCGCGGCTGTCAAAACGGGAGCCTTTTAGCGGTGTCTTCGATCTCGGGAACAGCCAGAAATCACAAGGAGCCATGTCAGGAGAGTAGGGAGCCTGGCGAACCTGCGGAATGCCGTGCTTAGCCAGGAAACCCTGGATCAGGTGTGATGAATGAGCTGGGGCATTGTCATGATGCGGCTGCCAGTTGCGTGTGTCCCACAGCTCCGGTCTCTTGCGCCGAACTGCATCACGAAGATGACGGAGGACTTCTTGGTAGTACTCCTTATTAACAGTTTGGCCTAGTGGTGCGTACTCATGATGCACAACACCCCGGTAATCGAAGAAAACAGTATCACCTTCACATTGCTCCGAACGTGTCGTGCTTTTTTGGGCCTCGGGGATATTGGATGCTTCCATTGTGACGACTGGACCTTGGTTTCCGGGTCATATCCGTACACCCACGACTCGTCACCAGTGATCACAGTCTTCAGGAACTCAGGATCCCTGTTGGCGCACTCCAGCATGTCCTGCGCGACCTCAAGGCGGAGTTGTTGCTGCTCCGGCGAAAGCAGCTTGGGCACAAATTTTGCCGCCACTCTTCGCATGCCCACATCCTCAGTTAAAATCGTGTTTGCGGAACCTCTGCTGATCCCAACCTCATCAGCAATTTCCCGGACGGTCAAACGACGGTCCTCCATGATCAGTGTCCGCACTTTGTCAATGACATCAGCATTTCGGCTCGTTGACGGTCTCCCGGAACGCTGGTCACTGTCCGCCGACATGCGGCCATCTTTAAAGCGGTTGAACAACTCTTTAATTTGAGTGACCCCCATTGCATCATCACCGAAAGCCTGCTGAATTTTGTGGATTGTTTCCGCTTGGGTATCCCCAAGTTTCTGACAAAACTTGATGCAGTATCGCTGCTCCAAACATTCTGTCATCTTGAGCGAAACGAGAATGCGACGAACACGTGTTACACCACTTCGCTATCTGACAGCGACAGACGCATCCGGCGGTGTTGCGAGGCAGCAAAAAATCACGCATGGGCATGAAAGTCCCTTCTACCACTACGCTCAGTTTCCCCGCCCTTTCGCCATTACTTATCGCGGGAAAAAATATAGTCGGATACTTTTTGGACAGCCCTCGTAAATACAACACGTAACTAGCTCTCCTTCTACATACCTATCCAATTAAATGTAACCAATTACAATTAAAACAATAATAATTCCTCTGTTCTTCAAACTATCATCTTATTAAAAAAACCTCAAAGCCTAATTCTGGCATCACATAACCTGTCTCTAACAGTCCATTACTAACAAAAAGAAATGCAAATTCTTAAAAACTGACCCGTGGCTGGATCCTGACGTTGAGTAAGATTTTAAAAATGTAACATATCCCATAATCTATCACTTTAAAACATTTCCCATGTTTTTAACTCATTACAATACTACTACTCAAAATCAGGCACTCATCTGGAAAACTGTTTCTTCTTTTACATGCCCATTCCCTATCCTTCGCAATCACAGTCCTGACTCTCATCACCATTTGGCTCTACCATATTTTTCCACATTACCTCCTAAATGACACTATATTTGGAAAAGAATTATTGAACATGAAATATGTGTGTTGATTTTGTCTGAAACTCTGTCATTCTAAGAAGAATTTATTGTGATATTAGGTGTATCATAAATGTACATAGGTCTACATGTAAGGTACCTGTTACTCGTGTCAGATTTTAATCACACTTGAATTCTATCAACATGTTTTTTAGAAATCCTCATATCAAATTTCATGAAAACTTGTCCTGTGGAAGCTGAGTTGTTCCGTGCAGACAGACAGACAAGACATGATGAAGCTAATATTCTCTTTTTGCAATTTTGCGAATGCACTTAAAAATGCAGCGATAAAAATAGGTTTTATGCTGTAAACTGCAAGAAATTCTGTGAGTGTTCACTTGTAAGTCATTAATTGTATATATACCTACTTTGCCACATTATCTAAAAATAGGACTGGAGGTTCGAGGGGAGGGGCACAAGAAATGAGTGTAAGTATTGTTTTATTCTTTAATAAAATGTCTTATCTTAGCATTTCACAAATAGTTGAAGTACATTCTCCAGTTTTTGGTTCTTGAAAACACATTAGTGAAGTTTCGGTTGAAATCAGGTACTGAGCTACAACTGTCCTGCAGTTGACAACACTGCTAAGTCATTCAGTCTGTCTTGAGCATTGGTGTTCTGTCAAAATGTTCTTATCCAGTTCAGCATAAAGGTTGAGTATTTTTGTGTGAGAAACTGTAACAAGCAGTGGCACCTGATGCTTTTCAGATACCTTTCGGTCAGTATAAAACTCGTAATTATGTTTTCAATTTAAATTTTTGAAGATTTGTAAAAGCCTCCAGAGTTTTTTTTTAATTATCTGTAAGCTTTTAGAGTTACTTCCAAATGTTTCTCAAATTTTCAAAGTTTTCAGGCCCTAAGAGCCGAGCAGTGGATAGGTGTTCTATAAAGCAAATCTAGATCTGGCTTCATTTATTATGTCGGCATACTTCTGACGCCAGTGTTTTGTTGTACACTGTGCTTGTCATGTCCGTATCTGGGCTTGTTCTTGTGACAGTTGGTCTTTTCAGTTTGACTGGACCCTCTCATTTTTTCACAAACTTTGTTTATGGCTACAACAGAATTGGTGAATTTGTATACTTCTTTGGAATTCAACATTTTTCTTTGGATTTCTTGAGGAATGTATCTCCATGTGGCATCAGTATATTGTAAAACTGAAGCCAGAATAAGTCACTGGCTTTCAGTAGTATGAGGAATCCTTACACGTATGCGAGGGAAATAGTTGCCTTATTGGCACATGTTTCCCTGGTTTTCTCAATACATTCAGTAGGAATTAACCTATGTCCGTAAACAGTGTTCACACTACGACGTATGAAATTCCGTCTAGTGGGTACAGCGTGGGGCATACTTTTTGTAGGTACTTTGTTAACACATCTATCCACTTCGGTGAACAGTGAAGAAAAGGTTTGAAGCCAGGGGCATAACATGGGTGGGGGTCGCGAGTTCAAGGGGCAGCAAAGTGTGTAGCAAAATTAATACTTCAGATGAAAAAAATTGATTTTCTGCATGCAGCAGTTTGTAAAATACTGAGAAAAATAACAGGAAATTCAATAAAAAATTTTTTTTAAGTACATGATTTTTGTTGGGGGGGCCATTATGATTACTAGCCCCAGCCACCAAAAAACCTAGCTGCACCACTTGTCAGTGCCTTTATTAACGGAGAAGAAAACCCTGACCTTCCAAAATATAGTAGTTACTTGTTGCATGATCAAATTCCCTATATGGGCATAATGGTGAATAAAATTTCGTATGGAGTATATTGTTTTGATCTTGATTTACACTCCACCACTTTTAGACACTCATGATCGGCGCACCATCATGTGTGACCAATCAGTTTATATGGTTCTGTGTCTATACCAACATTTGACAGTTCCTTCAGTAAGCATGAACTTTCTGCACTTCGATCCTGAAAAGCTTACTTCACAATTGCATCTCAAATGTTTTGGATTGATTTAAGAACATAGATGAACTTGCAAGATGTTTGTTTATAGCAGAAAGGCTACAAAATCTACTGAACTTCAGTGCCAGTTCTTGGATTCCACAAATTTTATACAGTCAAATAATCTTGAGAATATGTACTGGTTTTTGTCCAACTATTCATTTTATTTATAATGGGCAGTGTTTATGCATCATCCAGTTGTAGCCTTTTGTCCACTTGATATAGCATGGCCAAGCCCATATCATTTTTGCAAATGTAATTATACACTTGGGGGTCGCGGTGGCGCAGTCGGTTGAGGCACTGCGCTACAAACCGGAACGTCGCGGGTTCGATTCCCGATGGTGTCACTGGAATTTTTCATTGACATAATTGTTTCGGTCGCACTATGGCCCTGGGGTCGACTCGGCCTCCAACAGAAATGAGTACCAGGAATCTTTCCTGGGGGGTAAAGGCGGCCGGTGCGTAGGGCTGACAACCTTACCACCTTCATGTGCTGATTGTCTAAAAACCTGGGAGTCTCGACCTTCTGGAGCCCTAAGGGCCTGTCAAGGCCTGTAGTGGGATTGCTTTACCTTAATTATGCACTGAGTGTTTATCTTCTCATCCAAATGCTTCAAGTTGTGTAACACCTCTTGTTGCTACCAAACAACATGCAACGAAAACACAAGAACTGATTCCCTTTTTGTAACCACTTATCCAACCACACTTATCATAAAGGCTACAGTTAAATTATTTGTTGCAAGTTCTGCTTTTAGTGTGATATGTAAACTGAATTGTAAGGTCAGACGTCAGCAAGTGGTTCCAGTTGGTTTTTCTTCTGACCTGTCTTGGTAGCTTAATTCTTTGCCTGCATTGTTGTTTATGCCATTCATCTTACACAGAAAACAGAGATATTGATGCACAATTCACCCTTCAGAATAAAATGAAAAACAAAATTGACTGTCTTAATTGAACCAAAATACCTTCATTAAACACAAGAATCAAGCCACATGAAACACAACAAAACACAGTACATTAGGGCTACCAGCAAGCAAACTATGTGACATTGCTGGTTGAGCTGGGTGCAAGGGATCTGCACCTGTGCCGAGACCTAATTCAGACACTTTTCACTGTTTTTCATTTCTGTCCACCACACTTTTAAGCTTTAGCTTCTGAGGTTGCAGATGCTCTGTGCCCACAGAGGGAAGTTAGGCATGTGTCAATAGAAGCAGACAGGATCGAGGTGTGACCTCTTAAGTTCAATGTAAATCATAAGGGAGTGTTTTGGGCTCATTATTAGTGTATTGTATTATAAGGTAATGTTGAATAAAAATGATTAGAAATTACTTGAAGGGCATGCGCCTTTACACCCATGAAGCCAGTCCGTAGATTCTGTTCTGTGACTTGATGATTTTATCTGGATGTGTGAATTGTAGGTCATGTTTTATCGTGCACTGTGAATTGCTTGTTTGTTAAGGAATGGGAAATTTTTTCTTTCAAATTGGGCTCTTGGAAGATATCTGTACAGATCATTTCAGTGAAATTGTATCTAGGAGCTCTAATTTGGGACTGGAAGGTTAAATTAGGTACTCACTTCATGTAGCAACATTGTATAGGACCACTTGGGTCACCTTCCAGCATTCACCTCAATAGTACTAGAAAATAAATTTATATTTTATATGACAAGTGAAATGTTTTGTCTTTTGGAGGGGGTGGGGTGTGACATTGTGCTTATGTCTGTGTCAGTGAATGATTTTTAATCTGTATTCTGGTTGTCATATTGGACAAAAGAGGATAAGCAGACCATATTTAAAACTTCTCTGTGTCTGACAGCGTGGGTAGGACCCTTATTTTCTGGCCAGCCTTGCAGAGAAAACATGCAGGGTCTGTCAAAAACATGCCACTTTCCCTGTGTAATGTAGGTTTTCAAGGAAATGCAATTTAATTGATGAATTATTTATTAAAAGTATGAAAACATTTTCATGGATCCTGATGGATTTTGCAATTTACCATTAGGTTCTATTTATTCTTTCGAACCTGAAATGTTATTATATTTTATGTACTTTTGAGAGGCTGATAAGGGGGATATGTTAACTTGAAGCCTGAGGAATATGAGTTTGTATCTCCAGGTGACATCACCACATTCTCTTGGTATCCAGATGAAGCCTCTTCACATGGGGTTGATGTTATGAGCCTATCAGTAACATAAAGTAATGCCATTCTTTTGACAGTTTGCTTCTTCAGTTGTTGGTGACAAGAGCCTTATCATCCACCTTTGGTTATTGAAGATATTCTGGCATTGCTTAATTTGTGAGAATTTAGCACCTGCTTTATGGGATGCAGTGAAGTTTTATTTTAGTCCTGTAGGGTTAATTTGAGTAAGGGCCTAATTGAGGGGGGTGGGGGTGAAGTTCAAGGGCCTACATGATTCCGTGTGTTCAGAATGTGGTCATTCCTGTAGGTCTTTTCTTTTCACACAGTCAACTTGAATAGCTTGTACTGCTGATGGTGAATAGTGGCATCACAATATCCACCTTCCTTCCCCCATCTCCAATGCCACAAAATCATCTCTGCCTTCATTGCATATGGGCTTGGATGGTTGTCAGCCTGCACATAGTGGTATGGCACAATATCAGACCTGACCATTAGAGCTAATAAGGGCTGTTTGTCTGGCCATGGTAGTCACCATTCACTGATCCATCTTTGCAAATAGGCTGAGTACCCGTGACAACACTGTGCTCTGAACCAGCATGAACGACAATCTGCCTGTTTCCTGCATTTACGTTTGCTAAAACTTCGTAATTTCTTCTGTTAGCCAGCAGTTCTTTCAGGTCAAATGCTGTCTGTCCATGTCTTGTCTGAATAAAAATTCCTTGAGATAAAAGTTCTTTGAATTTAAGCAAGTAACTACAATGCCACTCAACTATAAATGGTTTCTCTATCAAAATTATTGCCTTGTATTGACATTTTGGCCATCTAGATCTAACTTTGTGCAGTATTCATCTTAAAGACTGCTCCAAGGAAACTTTATTGTCTCGTTATTGGAAGGAGGTTTTTGCAAGTTGGAACAATTTTCTTTTCAACACAGAAAACCATGACTTTGTTTTACCACACACACAAGTCAGCTATGTCAATGAGTGCATGTCTTCCATGTTTTTGAGTCCCCATCTGTCTTGGGATGTGCAGAGGGCTTTCCTCGTTTTTCTGTTTGCCCTCCGTTTTAATGTTTTAACTGTTGTTCCTGATGCACCACAGTACTTTGCTGTTCTTTCATCTGCATATAAAAATGTACATAGACTTACGTCTGCTGCCGCTTGTTTACATACAAGGCGTGATCAGTAAGTTCCGAGAATGGTCCAGTAAAAAAATAATCTTTATTGCTTATAGATACACTTAATTCCCTTTAAAATAGGCTTCTTCTGAAGCTATGCACGTATGCCAGCGGTTCTGCCGTTGTTGGAAACATTTTTTAAATAAGTCGGAGTACTACACAGGTGCTTCATCGTATTCTTTGATGGTGTCAATGTCTTCGAATCTTTTCTTTTAGTGCCATTTTAAGTTCGGAAAACAGCCAGAAGTTAAAGGGAGCCATGTCGGTAGTAGGGTGGTTGTTGAATTACAGGCATGCCATGATTTGCTTAAAAAACATGAACCAAATGAGCTGTGTGCGCGGGTGCATTGTCGTGATGCAGAGCCCACGCGCGAGATACCCATTTCTTTGGCCTCATGCGACAAACGGCGAGTCTCATCCGCTTCAGAATCTAAACTTAGTAATGTTGATTCACTGTTTGACCTTCGGGGATGTATTCATAGTGAACGATCCCATGTCAAAAAACGATCAGCATGACTTCCACTTTGGAACGCACCTGACGTGCTTTCTTCGACGACTTCCACTGCGAAGACCGAGGTTTCGTTTCGGATCATATCCGTAACCCATGCCTCGTCACCTGTGATAATGCCTTCAATGAAGTTCTGATCCGTTTTCTGTCTGTTGAGGGAGATCAGTGGCGACAGAAGCGGCGTTCCTTCTGTTCGTTGGTGAGGCCACGAGGAACGAATTTCGCAGAAACGTGTCTCATGTTCAGATCCTGTGTTAAAATGGCTTGGCACGTACCGTAAGATAATCCAACCCCTGCAGAAATTTCAGGCACTCTCAATGGCTTATTTGCACGAATTCTCGCACGCGTGTGATAGAATCATTATTTTTTCTTGTTGACGGTCGCCCGAAGCTCGCCTTTCTTTAAAACTCTTAAACCATTCAAACGTGCGAGCACGGCTGAAACAATCATCACCAAAAGCAGTTTTAACATTTCAAAAGCCTTCGCGCCGTTGACCCAAGTTTAACGCAAAACTTGATGCACACACGCTGTTCCTTCCGACATTTTGAGCGCGTTCCGAAATGCGACGAGGGACAGGTACACGTGCTGGTTCGACCAGAGGTGGAGAGGCACTGTCTAGCGGTTTCGGGCCGTCCTTTAGTGCCTAGGAGAGAGGAGACTCAAGGCCACATTCCGGCAAATAGGCACGACCCACTCCCCCTAGCGGAGTTACAAAACCAGTTTCGGCAGTTTACGTGGATTATTATTTCATAGCTGAAATAAAAATGGTTTTACTCATCTTTCCACTGATCGCCATTAGGTGTTCATTTTATAACAAGCCTAAAAATCTGTGCACAGCTCTAATCAAATAGAACAACAAAAAATTATAGTGTTAATTCCCAAGCGCAGCCCACAACTGCCCTTGAGGCCTGGAATACATTGGTTGCTGGTCAAAAATATTTGTCTAACTTAACCCCACCGATAACCGCTGCCAAATACAAATACAATACGCTTTGCTCACTGCGCTACTTCACCCTTATGATGAACAGCTGATGCAATGCCTGGATGCTGACTGCATCATTCTCTTCACGTTAAGAGTTGCCAGATCGTTGCTCTAAGCCCCTCAACGCCAAAATCAGTGTAAAGTGTAGAAATTGGGACCCATCCGAGATCTTTGAAAGTAGAGCCAATTAACAATTTTAATTGTCATATTCGTGCTCAGCGCCCCAAAGTGAGTAAAGATTTGCTAATTTCACCTCCGAAGCATTTTCACTGTTGTTCGGTGTAATCAGTGTGGTAATAAACCCTTGAGTCTGCTTGTTGTGTAACATCAGCTACCAAGCAAGTAGTGACTAGCAATTGTTGACGTTTAAAGTAACAGCAGTCGATGCAGTACTTTTTTGTGTATGTATGTATGTAAACTTACACAATCTTCCCTTCTCAATCGTTATTGAATGATCGTAAACAATGTTTGTGGTGCAGAAACTATGCTGTGCCGTGGTGATAAGTAACAGAATGTTGGTCATCTAGGAATGTAAATTCACAAGTAGTTCAATTATTCCGGTAGCATTTAAAAAGAACCCAAGGTGAAGAACGATCACTTCAGATACAACGTGGTTAATATTCCTAAGATTTCACAAGTAAGGAGTTCCATTGTTTCAGATTATTTTGAGAAATAAGTTTGTACACACACACACACACACACATACACACACACACACACACACACACACACATTAACGCACTAGCGCGCGGGAGTGCAATCTGAAATTGGGACTTCGTAAGAAGATGTTGTACACCCTGTTGATAACTTCATCCTTGTGACTGTCTAAATAGACCGATCTACGTAACACTTAATGGGAGCATGCATGGAACTCTTATATCAGGTTACACATAGTTTCCTTCTTGTATTCTCGGCGATTTCCTTCCTAATATTAGAGATTCTTCTGTTAAGTGGTAAACTCAAAAACTCGCATTTTTGCCATTGCTCTGCACGGGCTACTTTTAACATTTCGAAAGTGACCGTAGCCCTTTTTCCCTCGTTCAAAGCAAAATTTGATACACGTTTTTTCAAATCTCGCTTTCAATGTACGCCAAAATTGCAAAGGGAGCAGCCAACACAGACTTAATGCGTGACAAGATATTAACAGTCGTACGTGTTTGAGCCTTTTTTCAAGCTGGAAATGATGGCGGATTGTACTGTAGATTGCCTGCAGCTAAAGGTTGAAGTTCGTGGTAAGCAGAAGTGGTGTTATCTCGCGGTCATCAGCCAGGTGCTATTTGATCGCACCACGCAGTGCAAGATAACGTCTGATACATAGGCGTCAGATATCTATGTACTGTTGCTGAAGCACCAACATTTCAGTTGTTTTTAGAGCGCCATTAAATAAGGCATCAGTGATTATGAACGTTTATTAAATGTGTATTAATCAAATGGTAGAGCGGATTGTAAAATGTCATTCAGGCTAGAATGAAAGGAAGTTGGGCATAGGTCGGGTTCGGGTTGACAATTTAAATATACTTCGGGTTCGCGCCCAAATATGCTGGGGGTTGTGACGGTTTAAATCTTAAAATTTCGGTCCGTTTAGGCCTGTAGCTTAAACCCTAAAACGAAGAGTGTCGCGTCGGCAACACGAACATATCTGCGAGATTTGAGGTTCTCGCGATGGTGTTGAATATTTAAGTCTTCTCGGATGTCACACCGTGTCGACACGTAAATTGATACCGGCGTTTTTTGGTCAGCCCAGAATACCTGAATCCTTATTAATGTACCTCTGTGCAGAGAATTTGTTGTAAATCATCAGTTTCATCTGTTTCATCAGAATATGTGGTGTTCATGAAATAGTCGTGTCACGTTTTGCTGTTTGTATTGGGCGAGGGTTGTGAGCCCTGTGCCTGTATTACAGTATGCTTTGTTGAACGCAAATACCGAACAGCCATTCATAAATTGCTGAATTTATTTGATTGTGCTGATCTCCGCTGATTGGCTACGTCTCTGTATTAGCGGAACATATTTCCCTCCACCACGTATGTAAATATTCACGTTGCTCGGTGCAATCCCAGATACGTTTTCACTCACGTTCCATAATACATAAGGCTGTTCAACTTTGGAAACTACCCTTTTGTTACAGAAGCCCCCCCGCCCAAGGAAAAAATGATACGGGTTCAAAATGACGTTTCAGTTAATTGAAGGAAAATGTAGAGGAAAGAAAACTTGGGAGTATTTGTTCCGTCGTAATTGGAGCCAGCTTTCTGAAAATGTGCCTTTTCGCTTTGCACGTGACGGATGACTCGTAAACGGGGCAGCATTGCTGCGTGCATTATTAACTGGATGCAAATCGTGCGCGTTTCTGCATGATTGTCGTTGCTGCTGTGATGCAGAAAGTCTGCGTACCGTCGTGTGGTGGTGTTTCTTTTTGAGGGTATGCTTCAGACGTTCGTTGTGATACGTTTTAATGCGGCCATGTGATTTAATTGGTTTGAAGTCCTGCAGGAATAGGAAGTCTGTTATATTTAGTAGAACGTGGTCATCCTGGGCACCAGCGAAGATCCATTTGGTAGTCGTGTTTACATTTCTTATACGTGTATTTCATTACGCCCTCCCATTCATGGATGTTACGAACACGACGTAAAACAAAAAGTTTCAGTTACGTTCGTGTTAGTCAGTTTCCGCTTGTCGATGAAATCCACTGTCTTACCAAGTGTTTTCCCATTGGAGTAAGTTTTTGCGGCCTTTTGCCTCATGAATTTTATTTTCGAAATGTTTCGTTACACATCATACGTCGAATTGATTGTATACATTTTAAAATCTCTTCTGATTTTTTTTACCTTCGACAAGCGGACACGAAGACAGTAATCGAATCCAAGACTTTTTCAACGACTTCTTTTTCCACTGTGTTTTCAACCACTCCTTTCGTAGAACGTTGGCATCGTGTTCTGGTATTTTTCGAGTTTATTTCTGTACGTGACGAATGTACAACTAAATCCCAACTGGTAATATTGCCCGTCTCCCGAAGCACACAGCTGACAAACTATTCACTCGAAAAACTTCACTTTATATTCACCGTGCATCTTTGCCTCCTTGCCTCCTGTCTGTGTGGTTACTGGTTGACCAGTAACCACGCAGACAGGAGGCAAGGAGGTCCTACCAACACATAACACACAGATAACTGGAATACACGCTGAAAATAGGACCACGCTGCCATTAATTAATAATTATACTATAGAGGGTAGTATAATATAATACTTGATTTTATTGTAATTTTTAAACTTTGAATAACTTTTAGCAGCTTAACAATACCACTAATTTTACAAAAAATTTTATACGATGTGGTAACAAATACTGACTCAGTGTTATGACGTAACCAAAGAATTGGTCTATGTAAAAACTCACTTAAAATACCCCCTGATGATGGCAGAATAACTGCCGAAATGCGTATTGGGGCATCCTTATAATAAAGAAAACAGTGAAAAAACTGTCTTATTGCATTTGTTGGTACAAATAATTCAATTATTCACTCGAAGTTTTGTGTTGCTGGTGAATGTATCTGACAGCAGGCTGAACAAACTTACTAAATCACAATAGAAATCTTTGCAAAAGACATTGAAAGCCTCGAAACATATGCGAAATAAATTGTAGACGAAGGGGCGGCTGTTTCTAGCCGTGTTCGCCCATGACTTGCTTGTAATTCCCACACGGTGTAGAAACTTTTAAAGAAATTCCGAAAATACTTGTAGCGACATTCACCACATTGCAAAAAGGATATACTAGTTTCATACATTACCTAAGAACAAGAACCAGGGATGTTATGTTTTCTTGTATCTTGGTCATTTACATCATCATCATCGGTACTTTTCTTCATCAGAATTGCGGTCATCTGCAGGGTGTAATTTTATCGTGGCCATGAGCATGGTAGCTGTTACGTAAGCATTGCATACAAAGTTTCCATCCGCCTTTTCTTCTGGAGTTCAATGTACATTACTTCTTAGAAGCCGACCTTCACTTCTAAGTAGGCCTCGCAGTTTCTGAAGATATTTCTCGATGCGCGACGAAGCTTGTCGTGAAATGTATACAGTTTATGTTTGAAAATTTCCCTTCAGTTCATGAAGTTTTCGGTTAGTGCCCCAAATATTGGAATTTGATTAACTTAATGTCATGGTCGGAATTCTTTCCGCGAAAAACACAGGACTCTGTGACTTTGCACACACAGCACACCGGACACCCGAGTTTTAGGCCATGTAAAGGAAGTTCATGGGCATGGAGATTTCGTAACGCCAGCGGTTGTTATTTTAGGTGTTCACATCCTTGCTTCGTGTGAACCACGATTCATCGGATAAGAATACATTTTGTCTATTTTGTTTGTTACATTACTACCCGTAAATGAATATTAACTATTCCGTATATTGTTCTTTTGCACGGTACCTTTGCCCTTTACAAGGTAACGTTGAGGGGGAATATCTTTTACAGAATTTTCGGCTACGTTTTTCCCTGTGTGACACGTACGTTGGAGAATTATTGCAAATGAAGAACCATTGTCCAGCTGAATGTATTTCACATGCACACAGGCCATTTGTAAAATGACGTAATTAGAAAACATAGGCGTGCGTACGCGGTGTTTGCCCAGGTGCACCCAAGTATCTCTTTGGTATTTTGTATCTTATTTTTCAAGTTTGTATTTTTAAGTAGAGTTTAGTTAATTTTGTGGGCCGGGATAGCTCAGTCGGTATAGCGACTCGCTACGGGCTGGACGGTCCGGGGATCGAATCCCGGTGGGGGCGAGATTTTTCGCAGCCGTCCCGACCGGCCCTGGGGCCCACCCAGTCTCCTATACAATGGGTACCGGGTCTCTTTCCCGGGGTTAAAGCGGCCGGGGCGTGGAGTTGACCACCCATCCCCATCTCAGTGCCAGGGTTAAAGAAAGAGTAGAGCTATACCTCTACTCCCCCTCTGGGCCTTCATGGCCTGCTCTAGGGAGAACTTTACCTTTTTACCTTTAGTTAATTTTAAATGGATCTGATTATGGTTTAGCTTCTTAAGTTTGTCTGGCAAATAAAAATGTCATTTATGCTGGAGTATTCAATAAACTTTCGCCTCTTTAAAAAAATGGAAGGATAAAATTCCCTGGGTGCGCACCCTAATGAAATGACCTGCGCACGCTTATGCTAACAAGTGCGCGTTCCAGTGGCCAAGCTATCGCTTGCAGTAACGGCCACATTTTAAACTAATGGGCCCACGCACTCGGGAGTTCATATTTTTCATCGCTCGGTGATGCGATGACTTCTGTATACTTCTTTCAGTACCTGAGGTCCAGTTGTACACTGAATTCCTTTCAGTTATCAAACGAAGTGAGAACTCATTCAATAACGGTGCGACATGTACGTGGGTCGTTCAAATTTAAACGAGAATTTAGTTCCCTTTCGAGCACATATCAACTTGTATGAACGTGCTTGCACTGACAAGTTATGACATGTTTAAACTTGCAACCCATACTAGTCGGGTCCCTCTTTCCTCAACCATCAGGTGCAATCAAGATGGCAGTGCAAGCAGTACCCAGCAGTGTTGCGCAGCGTATAATTATCAAATTTCTCACGAAGGAAAGTGTCAAGCACAGTTTGGGGATGAATGTTTGTCACAGCCAAGGACGAGACCATGTTGAAAATGAACCTCACGCTCGGCGACCACGAAGTTCTGTCAATCCAGACAACGTTTTGAAAATTGGTGAACTTATTCGGGCTAATTGTCGCATAACTATTCTTGAACTGTCACAGGAAGTAGGAATTAGTGTAGGGAGTGTTGAAGAAATTCTGCACAACGAGTTGGAAGTCAGTGAAGTGAGCGCAAGGTGGTTCCCACGGCTTCTGTCACCGGAGCACAGGGAAAGACGTTTAGTGGCCGTTACTCAACTTTTGCAACGATATGAAAGAAAAGGAGCCGAATTTTTGGACTCAGTTGTGACCTGTGATGAGACCTGGGTCCACTACGTCACTTCTGAATCAAAAAGATCAAGTAAGCAGTGGAAACACACCCATTCTCCAACCCCCCAAAAAAAGCGAAAGCAATTTTTTCAGCGGGGAAGATCATGACTACTGTGTTCTGGGATTCCAAGGGTATCATTCACCTGGACTTTCTCACTAGTCAAAAAACCATCAGTGCGCAGTACTATTCAACTCTCCTGAATTAAAAATTGAAGCCGGCAATCCGCTCAAAGCGAAGAAAAAGGCAGGATTCAGTTTGCTTCCCACAAGACAACGCCCGTCCTCACACTGCGGCTTTAACGATGGCAACTCTACTGAAACTGAAGTGGGATGTCCTGCGTCATCCACCGTACATTCCAGACTTAGCTCCATCTTATTATCATTTGTTTGGACCAATGAAGGGTGTTTTAGGAGGCCAGAGATTCCGGAATAATGATGTAATTGCAGCTGTGCAAAGTTGGATACACAAGCAACCGAAAACCTTCTTTGAAACTGGAATTAAGAAGCTTCCAGAACGTTGTCACAAGTGTATTGCAGTCAACGGGGACTACATTAAAAAGTAGTGTCTTTCCATTTTGTTGTAAATAAATTTTTTAGAAACGAATTCTCGTTTAAATTTGAACAACCTATGTACTATCTGGCCTCAGCCTCGTTAATACCTCTGCGCGCATAAACGGTTTATTTCTTGTTTCCACTTTATACAATGAAGAATTGTGGGGGCTTTCTAATATATTGGTGAGTTATGACGGTTCGGAAATGTGGGACTAAATTCTCGAGGATTTACATCGGAACGGACAATCCTGATTCGGGAAGTTCGAAAACCATGAGCAACTACTGCAGTTTCAGTCCCGCTCGTTACGCCACCACTCAGAGCTTGTATCTTGCGAATTGTCACCGGAACGTGATTTTGAAAAATATAGGGTCATTATTTATCTACAACTGGATTGCCGCATCATTTCCGCTCGCTATTTTATTAACGTGAACCACTGGACCGACCGCCGACTTGCGCGACGGATTAGCGGCTGGAAGGGACACGATAGTTGTCATTTAATATTTTTCACTGACTGTTAGCTATTTTCAACCTGAACTGCCCTTTTAAGGCAAACAATTTGGCTTCCGAGATAACCATGCTTACTGTGTTATCCCGCCTTTTACGCACAGTCATCATACCACATTTCATAAATTGAAAAGTATGGTACGAATGTTATGCCGTTGGAGGCCACCCCAGCACTACGTTTTAATTTTCTTCAGTCGGTAATAACATTGCAGGCGAGAATTAATGAGGTCGGAGCGATGTTAGCGCCACTTAATGCAAGGCATTGGGCCCACTAATACATAACTTTCCAGTGTTCTGGGTTGGACCGCAGCTTACAGATGTTCATTGAAGAATGCAACACAAATTACAAAACCAAATATTAATGAAACTCCAGTTGTACATCGTTCATATGTTTCATAAAATATTTCACTGCAAAACCCCTTTCTAAAAGAGAGTATTTATAGTCTTAAAGAGAGGTAGCGCCATATCACATAAAATGAAATGTACTTGTATGTTCTGACTTTTTTCTTCTCAAAATACTGTCTGCTGGTTGGTTTGAAACATGAATTTTATTATCCAACTGCATAGGCCTGTGTGCGGTGTGAGTTTTGTCTTGTGTTTGTGTTACATGTTGTGTCCTGGTTGTTGAAAGTTACCAAGAGTGCCCCCCCCCCCCCGCTTATGATTAACCCTGTTCTGCAGTTTGAAATAATACACAATTCCTAATAACGAGTTTACGTAGTTGACAGAACTTTGTAAATTTCTTTCTTGTAGAGGTTCTTTTTTGCTATGTACGTGGTTGGCGTTATGCTATCATCAGGCTAGTACTTAAATTAGTATACAGCAAAATTCCTTTAATCCGACTTACACGTGACAGGACAGGTACCGACTTACGGAATATTCCAGATTATCAGACTGACCAACGTTCTTCCAGGTAATTATTTTATTCTTGCTCCTATACATGGGCTGTTCAACTAATCAGAGGAGTGCTTCATTTCGATATCTTTCATATGCTGCTTCCGGGTCATCATTGTCCTCTTGTGTATTTTCTGGAGTCTTCATAGCTGAAGAAGTTTATGGAGTAGGAGACAGTGCGTTAGGAGATACCACAATAGTTGAGGTGCAGACACTCGTGGATGTCTTTCTGAACATGTCCGTGACATTTGCGCGTTTCATTGTTGAAGCTTTTTCCTGCTAAAAAGCAAAACTTCCTGTCTTGGGACTACTTTTCTCAAGTGTCGGATTATCAGGATTTCGGAATTATCGGACGTCGGGTCAAAGGAATGTTGTTGTACTAGACTGATGACACAACGCCAAAACATGTAGCTAACTGTAAGAAACATCTACAATAACTGTACGAAGTTGTATTGACTTTGCAAGCTGTATTAATTGTGTATTAATTCCTCAAGAGGTTTGTTGGTCAAAAAAGTGAATTTCATTATCCAGAGCAACACTTACTTTCTAATCAATGTTATCCCTTTCGGACATGGTACAGTGAACCCAGCGCTGGCGCTACTGCGTGGAGCATTTCGTGAAATGCATTGTCTGCAACTTAGCAAGTGCATCCCGCTGTTTTGCTTGATTCATGTTGGCCGTAAAACCTTATCTGTATCTTCACCTTGAGTTTTTGGAAGAGGAAGAAGTTATACGGCGCTAAATCTGGTGAATAGGGAATGTATGGAACGACGGTCACAGTCCTGACAACGTGTCGACACGATTCTCCTGCTGCTGTCTACTCAGCGGCTGGGGGACGAATTCGGCGCCAATCCGACGCACGTTCAAATTGTGTTTCAGAATGCTCTGAACCGACACAAGTTCATTTCCCAACACGTTAGCACCTTCACGGATAGTGATACATCTGTTTTCATGGACAAGGTCCCGAGCGGTGGCATCTTCAGCACAAACTGCGCCGCTTTTGAACTTCGAAAACCACTCAGAAACTTGTCTTCTTCCCATTGTGTGCTCTCCAAAAGCCACTTTCAACGTCCCCAAGTTTTTGTTGTCCCCTATGTAAAGCACAATGTGTTGCAGAACACTTTGTCTGTAGTGGTGCCATTATCTAGGTACGGCAAAAGCGCGAATGTACAAAGAACTCCTGTGCCTAAGAAGACATTATCGAACAATCACACATGCTACAGCCGTAATACAATCAGGAATGACTCAGCAGACCACTGCAGCTAGAGGTAGAGAAGTTCGTGGTAGCGGCAGTAGTGTTGCCTTGCGGTCGTCCGGAAAATATGTGATAGCACCACATAGTGCCGTATCCTGTTACGCACAAGATTTTACTGAACTGAATTTCGGTGTTTATGTCGATGTTTGCAAAAAAGCAATAGGCGGTTCAGAATCGAATGTATGGTAGTTTGGTATTTTAAAATATACAAATTTCTCGTAATTTTTTTTAGCAGTTCTTGTATGTTAAAGGGACTGTTCTTCTGTTCGTCCGTTGCGTTCGTTAATAGGTAGTTACAGATAGGAATACAAGATGAAAGTGGAATCTCTTTGAGTAAGGATTACAGTATCCGTCTTTGTTGAGAAAAGTGTTAGTAGATGGCAGACCATTTATTGCGTTATTTTATGAAGCCGTCATATAATTGTCGAAGTGGTCTTCGTGGAACTGTTGAAGTTGAGGGTAGTTCTGTTTGGCGAAATTTAACATTTTCGTGTTAAAATTTGAGTCGGATAGTGTTCAGTTTCGAATTTATGGGCAGTGACTAATAATCCAATGGATCTGGTTTTTTGAAATTCGGCTGCTATAGATCTTGAACATACGTAGACATACATTAAATGTTTGGAAGACAACAGGTACAAATGTAGAGGCCGCGTAACTATGCATTTTTAGCCAATAAATTTTATATGGACTGAATATACACTTAAGTGATTAATTTTTCACAAAAGTAAAATAATAACAACAATAATAGTAATGGGTGTGGGATTTCATATCACTTCTGTTGGAAGGTGCTTTATGACTTCTGCTTGTTTAATGTGTGGCACGTTAACAAAGTAATATTTCAGGACACACACTACAAGACAGTTTGAATTATCTGTATGCGAATAAATGACGACTTCAGTTAACAGTATTGGTGACAGGCTGTGTTACAAGGAATTAGTTGCAAGGAATTTACCTCCATAAATTAAACTGCAGTCTGTATTAGAAAACAGTATTGGGGTTTTTAGTGAGCTACATGTTTCAGCCCTAATTGGTCATCAGGCTTTATATAACAGTAAATAAATAAATAAATAAATAAATATTCACTCATTCAACCAACTTTTTTCACTATACCCTACATATGTTTCGGCCTTAATTTGATCATCATCAGGGATAACTTGCTATGTACACTTCACTTATCCCCGTCCATTTGGCACTGTTATTCAACTGTTATTTTGTCAGTGTTACTACTTTACACTGGAAGTCACAAGCACTGCACTTTTTGTAGGGTGTTGTCGTTATTATCTATTATATGTAGGATATATAGTAAAAAAAATTATTTATAATAGTGCATTCGTTGGTTGAATGAGTGAATATTAATACTAAGATGCACGGTGAACACAAAGTAAAATTAAATAAATATATGTTTATTATATAGTATTACAACTTCATTTCTTGTGAGACGTCACACAGAACATTTTTACAATACTTTAATTGTATTAAAAGTTCATTTCCTGTAGCTTATTAACGAATGTGTTCCAAGTTTGTGTTTACGCAGATTGTAATTGCTCGGTTTCCATTTTCAGGCACATTCGCATAGTCGCGAAAAGCCTATTAAACTTCATGTCCGTCCGTCTGTCCATCTGTCTGCATGTATCAGCGCGGCTGTCAGTGGGCGGATATCCGTGAACTTTTATATTGGGGATTTCATGGAAAACTGTCGTGAAAATCCAAGTTTGGTTAAAGTCTCACTAAAATATCAGGTACTTTACATGAAGAACTAAATGTTCCATATTGTTGGCAGCGTCATATATACGTTAGCTGTACAAAGGGAACACGTTTCCGTGGCAACAATGGTTACCCGAACGCGCCACAATGTAACGTTATACATGCATTTGCATGTCTTGTTTAATATAAAATTTTATATTAAGGTATAGGGTTAAGGTAGAGGAAAGTTCACTCTGTAACATGCCATGAAAGCACAGAGGAGGGGAGGGGATAGAGGTATGTATTACAGCTCCAGCCTTCCTGTAACCTCCGCGCTAGACGGGGGTGGGTTGTCAAGGCCACGCCACAGCCGCTTGACATCCGGCAGAGACCCGATATCCATTGTCCAGGAGGCTGGGTGGGCTTCGGGGACGGTCCGGACAGGTACGGAAAATCTCGCCCCCACCGGGGTTCGGACCTAAGGTATAGGGTTAGAATTCCGAAATTTTTAAAGTGTGTAAAAAGGTAGGACAATTCGTTCTGAGATCCATAAACTTATTAATTCTATTTGGAATACAGAGGAATTGCGTGAGCAGTGGAAGGAGTCAATCATTGTACCTCTTTATAAGAAGAGTGATAAAACAGATTGCAGTAATTATCGAGGCATATCACTTTTGTCAACCGCATACAAAATTCTATCCAACATCCTTCTGTCAAGGTTAACTCCATATGCAGAGGAAATTATTGGGGATCATCAGTGTGGATTTAGACGTAACAGGTCGACTACTGATCATATATTCTGCATTCGTCAAATACTTGAGAAAAAGTGGGAATACAATGAGGCAGTGCATCAGCTATTTATAGACTTCAAGAAAGCCTATGATTCAGTTAGGAGGGAGGTCCTGTATAATATTCTCATTGAATTTGGTATCCCTATGAAACTAGTAAGGCTCGTAAAAATGTGTCTAAATGAAACCTATAGCAGAGTCCGGGTAGGCAAACATTTATCTGACACATATCCTATTAAGAATGGCTTGAAACAAGGAGATGCTTTATCGCCATTGCTTTTCAACTTTGCTTTGGAATATGCCATTAGGAGGGTTCAGGCAAACCAGGAGGGCTTAAAATTGAATGGTACACATCAGCTTCTAGTTTATGCTGATGATGTTAATGTGTTGGGTGGAAGCGTACATGCTATAAAGAAAAACACAGAAGCTTTGGTAGTTGCTAGTAAGGATATTGGTCTAGAAGTAAATGCTGAGAAAACTAAGTACATGGTCATGTCTCACAATCAGAATGCAGGACAAAATCACAACATAAAGGTAGATAATAAATCCTTTGAAAGGGTGGAACAGTTCAAATATTTGGGAACAACCCTAACAAATCAAATTTCCATTCAGGAAGAAATTAAGAGCAGATTGAAGTCGGGGAGTGCTTGTTATCATTCGGTACAGGATCTTCTGTGTTCCAGTTTGCTATCCAAAAGTACAAAGATTAAGATATACAGAACTATAATTTTGCCTGTTGTTTTGTATGGGTGTGAGACTTGGTCTCACACAGTGAGGGAGGAACACAGGCTGAGGGTGTTCGAGAATAGGGTGCTGAGGAGGATATTTGGGCCTAAGAGGGACGAGTAATAGGGGAGTGGAGAAGACTACATAACGAAGAACTTAATGATCTGTACTCATCACCAAAATTTAATTTGGGTGATCAAATCGAGAAGAATGAGGTGGGCGGGGCATGTAGCACTTATGGGTGAGGGGAGAGGTGCATACAGGGTTTTGGTGGGGAGACCTGAGGGAAGGAGACCACATGGAAGACCCAGGCGTAGATGGGAGGATAATATTAAAATGGATCTTCAAGAAGTGGGATGGGGGGTATGGACTGGATTGATATGACTCAGGGTTGGGAAAGGTGGCTGGCTCTTGTGAGTGCGGTAATGAACCTTCGGGTTCCATAAAACGCGGGGAATTTCTTGACTAGCTGATGACCTGTTAGCTTCTCAAGAAGGACTCTGCTTCATGTAGTTAGTTAGTTAGTTATAAAACTAAACTTTTTAAGCCCTTGTTTTATCCAGCTTTCGTATTATGCAGAGGTTTCGTAGGTTGATATTTTTCTTGTCTATTTTCATAGTATACTAGCCCCGAGTCATTTTAGACATCGAAAGTCCCAATGTGTTGACCGTGTGTCAGTTGTATTTTTTTAATTTTCTTCTTTTGTTTTCTCCAGCTTTTCTGGTACACAGATTGGGCACTATTATGACTGTTTTATGTTTTGCGATTTAGAGGTTCTTTTTAAGTTCTTCATTTCTTTATCCACTGCAATTCCTTGCTGTTTTTGCAAGGGTAAACATGTCCTGTAGTGCTTGATGATGGCCCATTACCTTTGAAACATGTAGCTTATTGAAAAAATATTGTTCTTGTAATAACTTTAGTTGTGTTAGACTGTACTATTTAATTTACTGATACCTTCCATAACCCAATGGGATATCACGTTTCAAGAATTTACTTTCATTTTCATTTGTATATGATATCCTGTGGATAAACTACATAAGTTGAATGAACAGTAATGCTGCCATGGTGCCAGGTCTGAACTGTATGGAGGATGTGGTTGGATGGTGGGATTCAGCCTTTCAGTAGCTTCCATAATGGCACTCTGTGTGGCCTAGCATTGTCATGTTGCAGCAAAACATTCTCCTTGTTCCTTCGAATTCTTGTTAATCGTTTCAACGTTTTGAGTGCTGGAATGTATTGCTGTGGATTGATCGTTATCCCAGGTTCAAGGAAATCCATGTGGATTGCTTCCACCAAAAATGCTGTTGCCAAATGTTCTCACACCGAAGCCTATGTGCTGCTTTTTTTTTTTCAAAGGTGAATATTTGTGGTTGTACTCCATAGACTGGCGCTTGGTTTCGGGTTCGTAATGGTGCCCCCACGTTTTGTCTGCTGCCATGATGCTGTGAAGAAACACCTCACCTTCTCATTGCGCGACAAAAGTTGCTGTCAAATTTCTAGTCTTTCAGCTTTCCTTTGTGAAATGAGCATGCGAGGAACCTGTTGTGTACAAATCTTTTGATAACCAAAAATATCAATAATGTGAGCCACACGTTCTTGTGAAATGCAAATTTTGACAGCAGTTCCTTTCAGAGTGATTCACCAGTATTCTTTAATTAGTTCATCAATTCATTGTCTGTGAAATTTATTGGTTGCTGTTGCACGTCGTCGTCGTCTGTCACACAAATAAGACTTCCCAGCATTGACATTTTCTTTACATCTGTGGACCAACTGCGCACAGTGCTCACGTCAACACAGTCATCACCATAAACAACTTGCCTGAGTCGGTGAATTTTGCTTGGAACAACGCCTTCTGCGGTTACCCAAGACATGTTATGTTGCCTAAATCACACCGAGTGTTTAGCGCAATTTCACACAAAACAGCAAAAAGAAAAATCCCCTGGTCGACACAGCGACTTGTCCCCAACTGAGGTGCTAGGGGAGAAGGTACAGAACGTGCCAGACGTTTAGCGTGTCTGTGCTGCCATGTTTTAACGAGTTATAAAAGTGGAGGCATTACTTTTCATTCAACCATCATACATATAGGCAAACTTTCCCAGTTTAGATTTTCCTTAATTTTATTTAGCAGGTTTAGTATTCATATGGATGCAGCTCATCAGCAGAGAGAAATAGTGCCACTGGTTTGTGGTGAATAAATCGTCATTGTCTTATATCAGTTAACTCTTGAATTCTTATTTGGTGTTCTTGTTTTTTTTTTCAGTCAGCCATCAAAGGCCTTCAGATGGGTGGTTTGGACATAATATCGGTGACAGATAAGACACCAGTGTCTTGGAATCCACCACGACCAAAAAAACGGAGGAAATTGTGAGCATGGAACCAGCAAGGAGGTGTTAATGTTATAATTGTCATTAAGTTTGGATTATTTTACGGTGAGAAGTAGCTGTGCACATTCATGTATGGTATGCATAGTAGAACTAAACTTAATGAGGTACTGGAGATGGAATTTGTGTTTACTTTAAGAAATGATAGCTCTTTGTAAGTCCGTTAATTTATGCAACCATATTGAGGATCTTGGAGACATAAAATAATTATGTTCACTCGTAAATCCATGAAGGGATGACAGTAGCTGTTTAAAATATTTTTAAAAATGTAATTTTGTATGATACTGTCCAAGTTGTATCTTGTTACATGACTTGGGACTGTAGCAAGCTTAAAATATTTTTAAAAATGTAATTTTTATGATACTGTCCAAGTTGTATCTTGTTACATGACTTGGGACTGTAGCAAGCTCATTGGCTTTCAGGTGACTTGAACTGACATGTTATTTATTAAATTTGTTGTATTTCAATCAAGGCCATCTAGGTAACTTGTTTGTTTATTATTATAATGACGTGCCCTTGAGAGTGGTGCTTTTAAAACTTTTCTCTGGGATGCTAAGCCTGAATCTTAAGATATTATTTCAGCTCATTTGGGTTGTTAGTGGAGTAATTTGCACCTGTTACTGTAGATGTTGGTAGATTCTCTTTGCTGCAGATTTGTAGAATGGGTGTAAGGTTCACCAATAAAAATAATGTGCTGGTGTAGAACAGTTACGCATTCCACTGCAGAGGAACCCTTTTGTGCCATGTAATATTTATTTATATTTTTTTAGTGAGAATTTAATTTGGTGATTGGTTTTGTCTGAACCATTCATGCCTCATATTAATTAGTTCAGTAGTACCCCCTTTATAGTCATGGTTATGTTGGTATTTTGGAGTCTTCCATACCAGACATTTTGCAGGATGTGACATCATTGCCAGCCTTATTTTGTATACTTCATTGATTTGTCAGATATGCGCAAAAACATTATATTGCTGATTTTCATTGAATTGTGGCTCTAACTTTATTTAGACTGAATGCAAAAGCATATGCATAGTAAATGATCAGAGCTTATAAAATGGCTACTTAATTAAACATCATGACTTTGGTGCAAGAAAGTCAGTTTCTAAACAGATAGTATGTAGTCAGTGGCATTGAACATTGCAGGTGTTGTAATGGCTAACATTTGTTAGGTATAAAGAAAATTAATTTTGATCATTAGATCATACCAGACAGTGAAAGCAAGTGATAGGGAAGTTTCCTTGTAATTTCTTGTGGCAGTGATTGTAATAAAATAGGGATCAGAGAGCGACTGGGAATGAAGTTTTTCATAAAGAGAATTCCTAGAGTACTGCAGACACATGTGTAGGAGATTTTCAGTTTAGTGTGTTGTGCTGGCTTATATTGAATCTTGAATATAATGTTTGCCTTACATAATTAACTGTGGATTAGCTGATACATGCTCAGTTGGGTAAGAAATCATCTGCTTTGCTGGACCCTGGGGGTTCACAAAAATCTAGCTCTGAACTGTTTGGAGGCATATCTTTGTTAAACATATTTGCTTTTTTGCATAGAAAATTGTGGATGACTTCAAGGTTCAGTCAATTTAAAGACATTCTTACACGTGTTCATTTGTGTTCAGTTATGAACATGTATCAAGACTTGGTACATGGTTCAGATTGTTTCTATCTTGACATGAAGTCTTATTTTCTTTGAGAAATATGGGGAAGTTGGACATATGTCTGAATTGGAATTTAATTTAAGAGTTTGTTAAATGGCTGTCATGCACATGAGCAGTGTGGATCTATGTATTCTGTACTGTATGCAAGAAATTTATGTTTCCCAATCTGAAAGATGTAATCTGTCACTAGCGTAATTTGTGTTATCCATTGGGGAACATTGAATTCTGGTTATGTATGATCAGTTGTGATCTTGCATAGTGTAACTGGACCTCTTTTCATTTACAGTTTACCAAAATGGCCTTGGTGGTAGTTCTCAGTTGTGCTGTCATCTACAAAAGCCGTGCATTAGTGTTAAAAAATATGGATCTCCAGAGTGTGTCTTTAATCTTTTGCCTCAGCACAGCAGCTGTTTTGGGACCTTTAATGCATATGAAGTCCTGCATCTGCAGGAATTTTAGAGTCCATTTTTTCCTGTGCAGTTCAGCATACATTATTTCACAGAAGTCTCAGAAGTGCCAATTTCCAGCTTCTAACCTGGCCTCGCAGCTTAGCATATTTTTCTGCACATATTAGGTGTTTTGTCTTGAAGTATTTACAAATTCTCCTCAAGAAATGCCCAGTTCTTACAAATAAAGTGGATTGTTCTATATTTTCCTGAATAATGTTGGGATTAATGCTGTGAATTTGTTCCTTTATAGAACATGGGCTCTGTGATTTTGTGTGCACTGATTGCACACCAGACTTTGAGATCATGTAATGGAACTTCATGATCTCTATGAGGATTTTCATAAAAACAGTATTTGTTACTATGTTGTGTGGGCTGTTTTGTGTCTTCTTCTTCTTCTTCTTCTTCTTCTTCTTCTTCTTCGGCACTACAGTCCAATGCGGACCTTCAACCCCTTAATGGATTTCTCCCAGTCAGCTCTGTTTTTTGACCTCCCGTTCCAGTTTTTAATTTTGCATCTATTAATATCTGTTTGTACACACTTCCACCATCTGTTTTTTGGTTGTCTTAGTGGACTTCCGTGGGGATTATTATCAAATACTTTTCTTTTACTATCCATTCTATTAATATGACTAATTCAATTCTGACCTAAAAAGTGCAATTAAATCTCCAGCTGTTTGTGTCTACCTAACATAAACTGTATTTCCTTTTTGTACAACAGTGAATGTGTGATTTGGTATTTTTTCACTATTCTGTGTGTTCTTTTACATGGTACTGTTGCCACAAGATTTTTTTTACAGAACTTTGAGCCGCATTTCATCTTCCATGAAAGAAATTTGCAAAAAAAGAAAAAAGTATGTATATAAGCACTCTTCAGTCAACAAAATCTGACATCACATGCACTGGTGGTGTATGTGAGGCACAATGTACAATTGGGTGAGGAGTTTGCCTTTCAGTGCAGGTGTTTCATCTCTCTTTTCACTCACCTTGTGTGAGGAAGCTCATATATCCACATGATTGGGGAACTGATTAAAGAAAGAATCACTTTGTAGAATCTTTTCTTCCTCAGTCTGCATTTGTCTTCATCTTGATGCTGTAATTAACCCTTTGGTGCCAGAATTCAGTACCCAGTACACTCTCCAAAAGACTGGAGTTTAAATGGCCTGTCCATTACTTTGCGTGTAATTGCCTGACAACTATAGTGGGCATTTGGCTTTCTCAGCATTCCACTGCACAGTCACTATAGTTCTTTAGTGCCAAAGAGTTAATGTACCTGGGACAGTGCAGTTGCAGATGGGGAAGTACTATCAGGCATATTTTTGTCAGAGTCTTCTGCATCATATTTTCGTGTGTGTGGTAGTTTTGGTTCAAACCAGTCAACTTAGTGTGGCTTAATATTCTGGTTTAAGAACAGCTGCTTTTGTTCTCCTGTGAAATACTTCTTTAAAGTATATGCTAAATTTGCTGCAGTAGTAATATCTGTGAACAGAATCAAATTATAAACCTGCTATAATTAACCCTGGACTGCTCCGCTTATCACCCACAAAGAGTAAATATAGCTCAGCATTACATGGTTGAAAAAGTGGTGAAATGTATGTACAAACCACTATTTATAAATTTTATGTTAAAGTATCAAAATTTTGAAGTTTTTTTTTACAAATGTTATGATGAATGCAATTTATACTTCTTAAAAAGGAAGACCAAATGGAGAAAGATGACTTGGAAGACCTTTGGAGGGACTATTAGACGAGGGCGAAACAGGTCATTTAAGTCCTGACTCGTGATGGATGATGATGATCATGAAAAAGGAAGAAATTTTACATATGTTGGTTTATTATATTGTTTAATGTAGGAAAAAGTTTTGCTTCTGGCAGGAAGCACAAATGATTTCGCTGTGTTCATGGAAGACAGTTTGCACAGTTGCTGCAAAACAGTATTTCTTGTTCTGGTTTGCCTGGCACAACTTACATCCATGATTTGTTTTTCTGAACATCGGCTTTGTTGAAGAATGTGTTTGGGAGTTGTTAGGGTCAATTTTTAAATAATTTTGTTTGCTCTTTATTACAGCCAAGGGGTGAACAGTCTGTTTCATGAGAAAGTCAAAGTGACATTTTTTTCTATCCCTTAGATGATTCATTTACTGGCCATATAATGTAGGCACTGATACATGCTGCATGGCGTGTGCTGTAAAATGCACATAACAGCCACTGCAGGGGATTCCGATAGCAAGTGAAACTCTTGACATACTCATCAGAAGCTGCCAACCTCTCCCCCAGTTGAGTTGTACAATTCAACAACTCATGTTTTAGTCCATCATAGTTCTGGTGGTGATATATTGCATTCCGTGTTCAAAATGCTTCCGATGTCCCTTGTTTTTATGCATTGTTGATAGTGTGAGAACAGTATTCCTACCTAGGGATGAAAAATGTTGGTGAATTTTATCATGAAAGTTAACAATGTGTTGGAAGTGTTCACATTTCTTCTTTTTTTTTTTTGTCTAAGTCATGCCTGCAGAAGTTTCACACTCATTGTTTTGCATTGTCCGTATTGTAATTAATTTTTTAAGCGTTTTATAAGTGGTGATACGGAGGTGAATCTGGTTTTGTAACACTGCAATTTGTGCCTTCAGTTGATTTCTGTCAACTCCATTACGAAGTCTGCTGCCTGCTGTTCATAACTTGCCATTAGTGTTTATTGTTTATTGGATAGAGAGTGTATGCTTTGAGTAAGATCTGCATCTTGCATCAGTGTGATGTGGATCCCATAGTTATTGGGTTTATTTGAGGTGGCATTCCAGCTCTTTGCACTTATGATACTTTTGCTGGATTCGAGCGTCTGTAGGATTTTTTTTTAGCAACCTCGATATGTGATTTATAAGAGGTGCTGTTATTTCTGACACTAAGGTGGTTTTAATGCTGAGAGGTGTTGCTAGAATAATGCACTTTGTGGTGGTCTATTTCCACATTATTGTATTTCCATATATTAGAACTCAGATTTCAGGTTACATTTCAGAGGAGGTGGTACTTGCTTTTCCTGTTTCAACAGGGATTGTGTGAATACTTTGCTGTTGCTCCTGTGTTATGTTCTTAGAGCTGTTATTGGGCCATTTATTATCATACCTTTACATTTCTAACTTTTTCTTTGGAATAATGATTGAAGCACCCATTTTGGTTTTTGTTTATGCAGTTCATCATAGGCTGATCAGTTTTATGTTAGTCTCTAAATGCGAAGGATGTGAATTATTTGTAGGCTGGCAATGTAATCCCCATTGCTGTCACAGTCCTGTTCATCACTTTTTCAACCTTGGTATGTCTACAGCTGTCTCCTTGTATGATATTTCACTATTGCAGTTCCAGCTTTACTCATCCATTTCTGATAAAGTAGCTACAACTGTGGTTTCACTACACACATTTCTTCAGTAGTGATAGGTTCTGCCATCTTAGCACAGCTAAAATTTATTAAAAATACTAATCATGATTTTTATTATCAGTGAAATCTCTACTTGGAGTATGTGTAAATATTTTGAACTCTGACCACTTATGCTGGGTAAAAAGTAGCATTGAGTGGCACAGACGCGGAGAATTTACAGACCTGCAACTGTCAACACTGATGCTACTTACTGACTCTGTTTGCAAATATGTATGGGTGAAAATTCACCTGTAGCAGTCCAGTGTTTAAAGAAATCATCATGATGAATTTTAACATCCTGGCTGTTAATCTTTTTATTGGTGAATGTAAAGGAATGAACATTCCACCCAGTAGATGACTTATCCATTTCATGGGTGGACACTAGAAAACTTTTGGGCCTGCTAGCTGTCATTTAACTGTGATATTGAAGTCCCTCAGTACACATATACAGAATAAATTGATTATAACATTAAACGTTTGATGAATAATAATTTTAAAGCATTTTTTTGAAAGTAGGTGCTGACAGGCATGGTGCAATTGTTAGACGACATTCGGGGGTGTAGGCAAGTGTTACATCTAAATTTTGTGGCGGTATTTTTGGTTGATTTAATACACTCTTCCAACAACTTCGAATGGCAAATAACTGAGCATGAGCGTATTTTCGGTTAAACGCGATATTCAAGTCTGGCACGTAATCCGCGCAAAGCATTCTGGGTACAAGTAGGGAGGAAGAAGGCAATATGGCTGGCTGTAGTGTTGCGCGTTGGCTACTGAAGACGCAAACAATGTATGATTTTGTACTAGTTAATTTTTGGTGATGTTGACTATTTGAATTGTGAAATGAAAAGTAATTGTTTTGAGTGAAATTCAAGCATTTGTAGTAGTTACAAAAGTAAGATTATATAATTTACGTTTACGAAACCGAACAGGACCTGTGGAAACTGCAAAATGGCAGACCACTTGCCGTGACGAGTAGGGGTCGAATGCATCAGTGACTGAATTGTGGATTAATATAAAAACAGATACTTCTCTGGTGGGAAAATGTGTAAAATTGACAATAATAGTTCTGATTAAATTATTCGCAATTGTACAAGAAAACTGGCAAGTGAAAAGAGATTTTTGTCCTTTTAACTAGGAAGATGCGACAGGTAAGCGTTTATTTATGTTTTAAAAATAATTTCGCCCCTTTCTTGTGATAATTATGTTGCATTTTTCCACCCCTGCCGAAGACAACTTGTAAATTGCAGTGACCCTTGTAGGCTTCCGAAAATGTAAAAGGATTTGGTTGCGTGTGTGGGAATGAGGTTTTCGTCTCGGTTTTTCGGGTATGAGATATTAAAATTAATATTCGTTATAATTTTTATGATACCTGTACCTTACTGTGCGTTTCTGTGGTCATGTGGTTTGAGCTTGTACCCGTAACTTCGAAAATTCATAAGGGTTGTTACGTGTAAGGAAGTATTGACACATTACCATGCTGGTTTGTTTACAATGGAAAATCGTAAATATGCCAACGTAATAATAAGTGTTCCAAAGAAGTGGTAATGGATTTGTGTTTTTGAGTTGTGGTAGTATGTGTAGGGCCCAAAACTTTGGATTTCTAAGACAGACCCATTTTTGCAAATGAAGCTTAAAGTTGGACTTCTTGTCCATTCCATGACAGCCATTTGTGTATGTATTTGTTCCACCTTCAGTTCTTTGGAACAGTTTTATGTAAATCTTTTTTACTGTTCTGCAAAAGGTAACTGTTTATTTGCAGAGTTTTTGTATTTAAGGAAGAAATCCATCAGTTTATTTTATTTAATTTATCCACTAACCATGTGTTGTTTGCCTTTTGAAATGATATCTGTAGTGGAGGTGGGGCAAGGTTATTGTGATTGTAGCGTTTAAATTCATGTAATATGTAGAAAGTTGTCGTGTGTTACAATAATTTATTTCTGACCAAGTTACTTGTGAATCACAAGGAAATTTGCTTGAAAATCTTCAGATTTGAATGGAAGTGTGAGATCTCCAGTCCATGTTATTTTTTTTTGCAGAATGAGTGTTGTAATGGCTAGGATTGAAGGAAAGAGTTTGTGTGTGTTTACTCAGTAACATAATTCTGTAAGGTACTGAGATGATTTTGCCACTGTTGGGTGTGTTATTACATAATAAAGTTTACTTTGTATATTTCAGTTGTCATTCTTTATGGCATTGAAGTGAGGTATATTTATGGTAAAAGAGAGGGAGGCATGTGTGTGAGACTACAAAGTACCATTGTCTTTGTTAGAGTGCTTGTGTATATCGTGAGCAAAGTATGTGAAAAGTCCTTAACACATCCTTCCAAAACCAAAGTGTGTTTGTTGTAACAGTTGTATTGTTGTAACATTGGCATGTAAGGTCAAGATCACCCTGTAACATGCCATGAAAGCACAGAAAAGTAGAGGTATATCTGTACCCATACACACCTGGGCACTAAAAGGGGTGGGTAGTCAACACCACGCACTATCTGCTTTATCCCTGGGATTGAGACCCCATACCCATTGCCCAGGAAGCTAACATAGGCAGGTAATTTGGTAAGCCCCTAGGAATTTTAAGGTGTAATTATGAATAAGGGAAATGAACGATATGAAATACGTCATGATGGTTCCAGTTTGCAGTGCAGTATGTTTGGTAGTTAAATATGATGCTTGGATTTGTGTTGTGAAGGGCAAAGTTAATTTCAAGAACTCGTCAAGGATTTGGAATGTGTTGTACTACAGTTCAGATGTTAAGATGTGTAAGGCTGTTTGTTGAATATTATTGCTTATTTTAAAGCATTTTCGTTGGTTATGGGTACAAATGTATGTAATGTTCAGAGGAGGTCACATACCAGAGAATAACTGAAATGAATACCTTGGCATTAATGAATTTGTGTGGAGATGTTCAATGCCTGAGGAGGTGGGAGCACAACTTGGGATCCTACATGACAGGGTAGGGTTTCAGACCTACCTTGGTGATGGTAATAATGATTCTTTCCTTATGCTTCTGCTTTGACCACAATAATGTATAGGACTAGTACTTTGTTTCAGAAACAAACTTCATCCCTTTCTTGCCTTTACCTCTTTATCCATAGAATCATACTGAGAAATGGAAAGAATAATAGAGTTCTTTAAAATAAGTAAATATCAACTGGCTATATATATATATATATTGCCAGCTGATATGGGAGGTGGGTGAAGTCACTTCAGCATGAATAGTTGATGGATGAGTTACTTGATAGGCATTTTTAATAGCCATTGTAAGCTGTCTGGTGTGTTCGGTGATGCTATTCTTTGCATTTGTACGAGTTAACTTACAGTTGCTGAATGTAAATTTCATTTTGCCGTAATTATATACATATTGGCCAGTGTATAATGTGGATCTAAAGCAGTTGAAGCATGTACATCAGAGATCAACAGAGCTGAGGGTGACAGATTTGTGGTTATTTTATGGTTATGTGATGTGCTTGTCTCACATAGTCTCAATAGAAATGTCTGTAGATTTAACATGTGACTTTGACTTTATTAAGGCTCGAAAATGTTTTGGTAACATATTCTTTTGTTGGCACTTGATTTACTTATTACAAAATAGCAAACTTTTTCTGAGAGTGTGGGTGTTGTGTGGTGTACCATTTCTGAATTTCAGTGTGTAGTTTGTCGTGCATTGGATGACTGAATGTGAAGGCTGTGTTCTTTCCCATGGTTGAATGTAAAATGTGGTATGACAGCTTGGCCTTTAAGAAAATGATTTCAAAGTCTACACCCGAGTCTCGGAATGTGGGTGTCCTAGAAGTCTGTCCTTATATTTGGTAAGGTGTAATTATCACATAAGACTTGTGTGTGTGTGGAGAATATCTCGGTACATAGTTTTCTTGGTATTGACACCATGTAGTCTGATAGGTGGGAACCAGGTTTTGAAAGGAACGTAACTGCCACCATCTTCATGTGTGCAGAAAATGGGGACAGTATATTCCTCTGAATGTTGGTACCTCAGAAAACCATGTGGAAAGCACATCTGATATTTGTCACTTCTAGTCGGTATATTTTCTGCAGTTCACGTTTAGTAATTTGTATACCAGTTCAGATTTTGTCTGGGTCAGTTTTGCATAGTAAAAATTGCTTATTTTTTGGTTATAACAATTTTGTCCAAATTATGCAGTCGATTAGTTTTGGACTTTACACTCCGTAATTTTTGTACCGTGTGAAGGTCATTCTGGGTAAACTGTGCATAACTTTTTTAAGTTTTGTTTTACTATCATTTTTATGTCTGAATTTATTTCAGGCTTGGTTTCTTTACCTATATGATACAATTTAGTGCAGAAATGTCAGATCTGAAAGAAATGGTAGGATGGTTGTAAAAATTTGGGAATGAACATTACAGTGTGGATTTTCCTTCAGTTGTGGGATTATGACCATAGTACAGTAGTCACAATAAAATTTCTTCCCTTTACAAACTTCCTTACTCTGGTGACAACTGGCTATGTGTGTAAGGGTTACCTAATGGTATTTCACTAGGAAACAATAATAATAATAATTTTAATACAGCATTGGATTCTGGTTAGGCCTAGAAGCATATACTTAGTTTGGAAATGTAAGATGCCTGGATTTTAATGTGTAGGTACATGTACAACAGTTTGGGAACCTGCTTTATTGGTTATTGTTTGCAACTGTAGACCACCGCTAAGCCTGAAGTAGTGATTGACACCTCCCCCTTAACCCCTTGGATGAAAGGAAGCTATTACATTTAGTTGCATTTTATCCCTCGGACCTCTGATCACCCAGTTTAGGTATAGATACATGTATGGTAAGTGAATGATATTAGCCATGGTAAGGAGTTCGGTTAGTGTAGTTGGCTATAGTGATTGAGGTTACGGGATGTACGGTCCGTGGTTCGAATACGAATAGAGAGGAGATGCCTTTTTTTTTTCCCAACGTCCACACCGGTTGTGGGGTCCACACAGCCTACTTTTCAGTGGGTAGCGGGGTTCTTATCAAGGGGTAAATCGGCCGGGGCGTGAAGTTGACCACTTCATCTAGTGCCGAGGTTAAGAATAAGTGGAGCTATTACCTTTATTTCCCGATTTGCCTTATGGCGTGGAGACAGACACCATTACCTCTCTTTGTCTTTAGAAATTATTGTAAATATCTAGTAAAGTTTACAAAAGTGACAGCTGCACTGGTAGATCCAGAGGTTCAGGTGATTAGTAAATCGTAATTTGTGTTAAGATCAAGTCACAACTCTGCTGGCGTGACGAAGTACTTAGAAGGCCAGGGCTCATTGTGTATATGTGATACTCCTGAAAGTTACTACACGCGTAATTGGTGAATGGGACCTGTGTAGTAGGGCAGGTTGAGAGCTGGTTATTAGGAGAAACGCTGTTACAGTATGTGTGTAGTAATGTAAATCAAGTTATTACATGCTTTTCTTTTACAGTCTGGTTAAAAACTACAAAGACCATGAACTTAATTGTGTTAAATATGCAAACCACCGAGGTTGGATGGCATTATTCAGTCAAAGTGGTATAAGAAGTGGCTGGCAGTGTAGTGGGTTATATTTCAGGCATTGCCAGGAAATAAAACCTTGCTGGTAGCATTTGAACAGGTGCATTGCACACGCATTCTTATGTAATTTGTACAAAGTTATGTGGGACTTATATTTCTTTGGGAGCCACGTTTAATGGCAAGATAGTGTATATTTCTGTGGGAGCCACGTTTAATGCCAAGATAGTGTTAATTTAATGCCTAGATAGTGTTAAACAGATCGGACGGCAACGTAGCAGGCTGGAGTGTATGAAATACGTGTAATTGGATCTGCTGTGCGTGTGGGCGAGATGCAATGAAATCACGAGGCGTGTCGCCTATTTCACATGTCGCAAAGGCGAAGGGAGAGATGACCTTGGTTAGTCGCCATCTTAATCGTAGGTAAATGAAGAGTTCAGCTTTCGGTAGCTGCATGTATGGGATTAAATCGCGTCACAGACCACACCGTTACGGGATTATTAGGTGACATGCCGGGTTTGAGCAATTTGGTGATGAATACCAGATTCAATTAGAATGATGAAAGGTCACAGTTGAGAGACATTGACCTAGCAACCTTGATTGAGGAGCGGGAAAGCTTTGTTGGTGAGGTTGCACAGTATGCCCGTAAAGCACGCGACAGGGGTGCCTCAGCCGATCTTTAGGACGTACGGAATTTGTTTGGTAAAGTGACGGAGGTGATGGATTAATGCGTTGGCGGGGGAGGAGGGATGAGATGAGCTGCTGTGTGTAACTTGTATATGTAGCAGAACTTGCATTATTTCATGCCTGTTCTAAAATTTCATGACTGGTGACATGCACGTCACGAAGATTTGACGGAATGGTGTAAATGTGGTCTCTTTTGAAGTGCATAAATTTGTAAGTTTTGTAAAGTGTACCTAAATGGATTGTAGTACTCTACAAATTTTTACAGACTAAGAAGATTGAGTTTTCTTTAGTACAAAGCATATAAGCATAGTCGCTGTAGTGACTAGGCTAGGGCTTGGACAATGTTCTCCAGTGTCCAGACCACCTATGGGTCCAACTCAGCCTCCTGTGCAGTGGGTACCAGAGGTTCTTGCCCAGGGTGTGTGTGTGTGGACCTGATAATGATGGTTTGTAAGACTGTGGAACAGAGTCATTGAGAAGCTAGTAGTTCCTAAGCTAGTGAAGAAATACCCTGCATTTTATGGACCTGAAGGTTTTAAGCATGTGCATAAGAGCCTCCTGCTTGCCTCTATTCACAGCCACATCAATCCATTGCACTCCCCATCATATTTTTTGAATATCCATTTTAACTTGATCTTTCCATCTATGCCTAGGTTTTCCAAGTAGGCTCTTTCTTTCAGGCTTCCCCCCTAGAATCCTGTGTGCATCTCATCCCTGTGCATAACACATGATTCAGCCATCTCATTCTTCGATCGCCTGAAAAATATTTGGTGAAGGAGTAGAGATCATGAAGTTCCTCCTTGTGTAGTCTTCTCCACTCCGGTTACTTCGTCCCATATAAACCCAAATATCATCCTCGGCACCCTATTCTCTAACACCCTCACCCTATGTTCCTCCCTCAGTGTGAGAGACCAAGCTTCACACCCATACAAAACAACAGGCAAAACTACACTTCTTTATGTTTTAATGTTTATATTACTGGATAGCAAATGGGAAGACTGTAGGTTCTGGGCCAAATGGTGGCATGCATTCCCTGAATTTAGTCTGCTCTTATTGTCATCATGAATGCCGTTTCTAAAATATTTGGATTTTGCCACACTTTCAGAGGATTTATTACCTGTCTTTATTGTGTGATGTAATTTACAACAAGACATGAACAGAAGCTTCATTTTCTCAACATTTACTTAAAGACCAACCTCATTAGTAATGACTAATAATGCTGGTGTGTTTTGCTTTATAGTAGGTATGTGTTTGCACAGTAAGTTAACGCATTAGCATGAAGCAGAAGCTGATGTGTTCCATTCAGTATCAGTATCTCCTGGTTTTCTTGACTTTTTCTGATGGCATATTCTAAAGACAAGTTTAATAGCAACAGTAATAAATAATCTACTTGTTTCTGAGTATTCTCAGTAGGAAATAGACACATTTTGCCTATCCATACTATTAAAAAAAAAAGTAAAAGGTAAATTTGTGACTGTACATTCCATGAAGACGTAGGGGGAATGGTGGTGGATGGTCAGAGTCATACCCAGGCCCATGTACCCCATGGGAAAGTCCCCAGTACCCATGAAATAGGATGCTGGGTGGGGCAAAGACCCAGTCTGGATGTTTACGAGAATAGAAAGATCTCTTACTCCTGCTGGGACTAGAACCCCAGATCATCCAGCCCATAGCCCAGTCACTGTACTGAGTTCTAACTACCTGAATCATGTGCTGTCTTTAAGTCTATACATAGGTGATGTACTGCCCCACCATATGCCAGTTTTTTCCTCCACTGTGAAGATCATACTGAAAGGTATGATCGTTGTGGAATTATGAACCATTGCCAGGGAATATTGCAGTGCAAAGTATGTGATGACTAACTCCAGCTGTCATCTCACACCAGAATAGAAATCAAATTGCCTGCCCCTGTTATGTGGTCATACTTTAGTGCAAGAAAGTGGCTGGCAAGTAGGTGTCATTTCAACAATATTCAGTGATTTAATTTCTCATTAAGGTGGAAATCCCTGTGTCAGATAATCACACACGGCTTCATTGTGGATATGGAGATGTCTGCATGGACACTAGCAGTGTCAGATAAGGGGTAAAGCATCGGTCAACCTCATTAGTGGTTGCCAGTTAACCGTCTCTACCAAGAGGAACAAAGTCAATTTATTTTGCCCAGCAGAGAGAATCGACATGTGACAATCAGGGTAATGGCAGCAGAGAAAACAAAACCAAAAACTTGCTCTCAACCTTTAAGACCATGACAACTGTTGTTTTTTGGGATGTTGAAGGATGCATATTTGTTGAGCGTTTGCCACAAGGGGTACAATCAATACTGCTCATTATTTTGAGGTGCTCCAGAAACTTTGTCAAGCACTGTGTGACATACATCCAGGGAAGAAGAATCCTGCAGCATGACGAGGCATGGGCCCACATTGCTCATCTGTGTGTGTGGAGAGGATTTAGAAGAATGGCTGGGAACTTCTCCCCCATTCACCCTACAGTCTGGGCCTAGGCCCGTTAAACTACCATCTGTTCAGGTTCATAAAGGGTCAGATGCGAGGCCAGGTTATATGACCAATGAGACACCGCAAGAAGCTGTCCACTGTCATTTGCAAACTGCTGAAATGGAGTTTGACCACCACAGTGGGATTTGCAGAGTTCTAGTACAGTGGCAAAATTGTCTGTCAGGACAAGATTTTGTTGAGAAGTGAAGCAGTGCACAGACTTGACTGATGTGTTGTTTTCCTATTCATACTTTTACTTGATTGAAAAATTAATTTGCTCATGGCTTTTGGTATGGTCCACATATTTGTTGAATTCATAACATACAGTCGAACCCAGTTATAACAACATCGGTTTATGTGACACCTCATCTATAGCATCAGACATGCTGTGATACCAATTAAGTCCTCGCTGTTAAACGTAACATTATATTCCTCAGTTAGAACAACACTCGTTTATAATGTCCCAAAATATTCAGTCTGCTTCATGATGTTCTGAGTTTAACTGTATAGTCAGAACTTGATCTGTTACATCAAAATCCACACTGACGGTCCTAGTAATTTTGTCTACATATGGAATTAACCTTGCAAGAAGGGTGTTTTGTAAAATTTTTGTATGTAGTTGATAACGGTGATATGTCTGTTTTATCACCTTGCTTATAAATAGGTATAGTGACTTGTGCCACTGCTGAAGGAATTCTTCCTTATTCCACATAAATTAATAAGTTCATGTATCTCCAAATGTACTGTCCTACCTCCTGCTTGAATCCTCTTGCAATTCTGCCATATCTGGTGATTTTTACCTTTGCAGCTTTTTCAGTAGCCACTTCAATCTCAAAGGCTCTGGATTTGGGCACTAGTGACTTGGCTGCATTTCATTCTGCCTAGTGTCGTTAAGTCCACATACATTCAATAACCGACAGGCAGGTTACCCTTCTCATCCTCCAATAAGTTAACTGTTGGCTGATAGCCCTTCTTAAATTCTTTTGTGCCACTATATAAGTGTGATATTCTTGTTCTTACAGTTTGTTTCAAGCACATGAATTTTTCTGTTTAGATATTTCCACATTTAGATCATGAAATATGTACTAATTTAACATCTTACATTGTTCAGATGATTGCATTAATTTGGCTTGAATCCCATGTCCATTACTATTTAATGCACTTCCATTCACGTACAAATTTTGAACATTTTTCATCAAACCATTGTTTGTGCTGCTTGCAGTCGTGCTGACCCAGACTCTTTAGCTGAAATTTTTATCTTTCGTGTAATATTTCCCAAGCCCAGTGCATGTCCCCACTATCTTAAGTCATAGTGGGGACATCAGCTATTCTGAGTGGGTCACAAAATAGTGATTTGCTTGCTAATTTTAAACATGTGTATGTGCATTTCATTAAATCATTAAAATGTCACATTTGTTATGTATGTCACTTAATGTGCTACTTGTTTACTTACTGGTAGTCTCTTCATAACTTTCGTAGCTACCAGTCAGCTCCTCTAAAATGTCAGACATGTATTATACTTGAATACCTTCTCCTCCTATCTTATCAAGATGTGAGCAGCCTGATTGTGAGTTTTGTCATCAGGAGAGGTCCAGGTGTATTATGAATGTTTTGATGTGTGAACATTTGCTTGTCAGAACTAGATTTTTGGATGTGGCAACATTTTACTACTACTTTTAACACCTTTATGTTACTATTTGTATATAAAATCTTGCATTGTTTGTAAACATCTTTTTCTCCTTAATTTTGTACTGAAGTCTCCAAACTAAATTTTCATGTAGTACTTGGGGAACTAAACCTTTTGGAGCCCAGCATTGACTGTAGTTGACGTGCAGTCTGCTGCTGAAAATGCTGAAGTTAGACTAAAGTCAGTGCCAAAATGTGCCAGGTATTGGACGTCTTTGTAGAGCCCTATGGGATTTATATACTCCTGCAGCTGGTGTCCTATGTCAACCCAAGTGCAAAGGGAGATTTTCTCAGTCATTTTTTTGGGGGGGGGGAGAAAGACTGGTACCAAGGGGTTAACTGAATACCTGCTCCAGTTCCTCATAGAAATTGTCCTTTGAGTCATCACTTTTATCCTCAGTTGATGCATGAGCAATCAGAACAGTATCACACCAGTGACCTTTTAGCACTATATATGCCATCCTATCTCTTAAGAAATTCTACTGTTTTAACTGCTTATGAGATTCTCTTATGTACAAAAAATGCTGTCCGTAATTGATGATTGACTTGTAAGATAGTTATATTAATTCTTAAAATAAATATTTAAATATCTGTTCTTGTATGTAAGAGAAGTAATGTACATGAGGGGTGACTGGGGATGTATCTTTACAGAGGCGCATAAGTCACTATGCTTAAGAGGAAAATGCTAAAATCAACAGTAAGGATAATATTTAAACTGGAGTAACACTATTTATTGAATAATAAACACTTCTTGTAACTTTGCCAGAATGACCACTTTCAGCATGCAGTGTGAGATTAAATGTTTCATTTACTTTGTCCATAACTGTTTTATGAAGTTCTGTGTCTCCATCAATGTGATCTGCTTAGCGTACTTCTAGATGTGATTCGGTCATGTGCTTTGTCACATTATTCTTTATTCTTATTTTACCCCATGTGATAAATGTGTTGACACCAGATCCAAAGATTGTGATGACCATTCTTTGGAACCCCCCTCCTTCCATCCATTTTACCAGAAATGTGCTTACTGAAAAAGAATTGATAGCGTTTGCAAAATGTGCAGGTGCTCAAGCATGTATTAAGTAAAGTCTTTCAAGTTGTCAGCTTGTAACTGTGAGTCAGGTACTTTATACTCTTGTGCAGTATTTCTAAGCAGGTCTCATCAGTCAGTGACCTTAGAAAAAAGCAGGGAACTAAATATACCAGGTGATACAGCACCCTATTTGGAAACTTCATGTTGTCAGGTGATTCTGTAATGTTAGGTTTAATGACATTTCTGTAGACACAGTTTTGTCTGTTAATTTGATAGGCATTTTCAGATTTGTGAGATTTGAGGTTCTCACATTGGTGTTGATGAAGGTTCTTGTCTGGGATATGATATTGTGTAGACTGCCATGTATTTACCAGTGTTCCAGAGGAGTTTGCTGCCTCCATCTTCACTATAGACCACGAAGAATGGATCCTTCATTTTGAAGTTTGTCACATTGATTTATTTTCATGACAGTATCGATAGATTACTGACACATATTCAGGGAAAATTATATTCCAGCCCCCTGTCTGTATCGTCATACACTACATAATCAGTCTTGAAATGTAACCTTTGAATCCAAATTGGTGTAGTGTGTGTTGTATGAATCTTCAATGGAAGCAGTGATGGTGCTTAGTCATATTATGTGGCTAAGTAAACTCAGTGTTTGATCATTTGATGTGTGTTGTTATACTGCTCATGAATAAGGAAGTGTACATTGCCCTGCTGCAGCAGCCTTTACTTAATATAACCTATATCACCCACATCTAGTGCTGAGGTTAAGAGTGAGTGGAGCTGTACCTCCATTGTGCTGTGTGCCTTTGTGTTATGTACAGGGCCAACTTTATGTTTCTTTTTATCCATTAAAGTAACTCATTGTAATTGGCCTGGTGAAGCGACCTTTTGAGATCTCATAGCTACACAGATTTTAGCGTTGTTGCATTAACAGATGGTATGCGGTTATTTGTAAAAATCACCACTTTGCACGTGCTGAAGATCCCTTATGGATTAAGATAAATGAGATGTTTGTATACAAAGAAAAAATTACAGCATAGCAACGTACAACTTTTTAACCATATTTAATGAAAACACCATAAGAAATATTACCGTTTATTGTTTGAATATATCATACTTTTAAAAATGCTATTTTAATCAGAGTTTGTGAAACCACATGGTTAACATTAGCTGCAAGAATACTGTAATGTGAAATACTTTTGTAATCAGTTGTAGTTTAGTAGGTTTTAAATCTTCATGTAGAGCTCCGTGAGGATGGCATAACTGATGCCGAAACACATAGGAGCCATATAAAACTGTATTTGTATGTATCAAAGGTGGATTTGTTGGTGTAATGAACGAACAATTCAAAATAAGAGTTGTATTTTTTTAAACTCCATTGTAGCATAATTTCAGACTACATTAAGTGGTACGGTGTCATTCCCTCTACCTAATTTTGTATGTTTACTGTGTTGTTAATACCCGTTGTAAGAAATTAACAGATATTTTGGATAACTGCTGATGTCACAACATCTGTACTAAATTTTGTTACAGTTGACCAATTAGTCATAGGTGCAAGAGGGAGTTAAGCATACTTGTTTTGCTTTAGGAGGAGAGTACATAGAAAATTCAGTGACCAATTTATTATCATGTGTGAGATAGAAAACTGAGATTAAGAATTTGTGGCATGTTCTCTGATTTTATACTTCGACTTGAATATTGAGTTTTTACATATCTGTGTGAAACATATTGTGTGAATGGGTGAGTGGATTTTCTTAAGCTTCCATTACATCTCATTTATATTTCTGGAGCCCTGAGCTGTCACATTAGTGTTAAATTTTGAAAGCAGAAACTATGTCCCATATACATGTCATGAATGCGTTTTGCTATATTACTTCAGATATTGTGCCCTTGATATTACTGTATAAGAGTTTGATGGTAATGTTTACCTAGACCAACATTGATATATAAAATGTTCACTATACCCTATTCAGATTGACTGGACTGGTTTTAAACTCTGGCAAGGAAGCAGCTTTCACAGATTGAAGCCATAGTTTGTGATGCACCAGATCTAATCCTGACCTGGATGATTGTACACATTATTAACAACAGCAATAACATTGTCATTTGTATTGCATTGCTAAACCAAAACACAGTACCTTTGTTATAATGGCAGTTTTAACAGTCTCATGAGTGTCATTTGTAATTGTGTTTTCATTCGTAATATTTTTACAGGGCTTTTCATTTGTAATATTTTTACAGGGCTTTTCAAACTCCAATGAATTTGTGTTTGTTTAATGCATTATTCATGGTATTGTATAACGCTCCAAGCATATACAACTTTTTACCTGTATGAACACTTTACTTGGGAATGTTGCTTCATGACTGAAGTTTGAAACACCTGGCTTGATATTCATCTATGATGTAGTGTACCAGTTTCCACAAATAATCCACAGTCACTCTTCTGAATGATTAATATACTTAATCTGTACAATTTTTCATGTTGTTCTGTGTGTTCAATTACTAGACTTTTTTTGCCATAGGAAATAGACATTGCATCAAACGCCCTTTAGGGGAGGCCCTTTCTGATTTACTTGCTTGGCTTGTGTTTGTCTAATACATTGTTATTCCATATAAAGTATGGTCTCCTACATCTTATTTTGCAGGAGATATATTAATGTGGAACATGTTGCAGTGATTCAAGTTTGTGTCATATTGCAGTTCAGACTGTCATCTTGAATGTACTGCTTGACGGCTTATGTAGATGCTGAGTATTCTGTTCTTTTGTCTTCATGTTTGTTGTGTGTGGTTATGTTTTTTGTGTTGGGAAGTAGTGTCTTGGTGAAAGGATCTTGATAGATGCTTGTCTCTGCACTTCAGTATCTTATACACATGCTCTGAACTTCCTAAAATTATTCTAAAACTGTAGGTTGAATCTGGAGAAGAATCAGGCCAGGAATCTGGATCTGAATCGGACAAGAACTCTGGTTCACATTCTGATAATGAATCTAAGAGCAGTGCCTCATCAAATTCGGCCTCCAGATCGGGTTCAGGTTCAGCATCAGGTTCTGATAGGTAAGTGAATAAACAAACCATGCTTCTTTCACAGTACTTGTTTTGCCAATGTGGAAAGGATATTTAAGGTAAAAGTAATGGTTATCAATCTGTACCTACCACCCAGTATTAAAGCAAGAAGACATTGCCTGTAACATTTATCATGCATATGCAACACAACAAATGTATGCAGAAGTTCTGTTTGAGAAGCTCACATGAGTAGCATATGGCGTACCTAGGTAGGTCTGAGGGCAATGTTAAATGGATGTTAGAGAAATGGGATTGGAGATGTGAAATGAGTTGAACTGTCTCAGGAGTTCAGTGGCAGGCCGTCCTTCAGGTTTCACACACACACGTACATATGCACATACATGCAAACGTAGAGGATTGTTGATGAAGGCCCGAGTTTTGAGATGTAATAACTTTTGTGAGAAGAGAGCTATAGAGATGGGATTTGCTGTACCATGTTCACCAACTCGTGAAGCTTTCATGCATACCTTAAAAGATCTCAGTTTGAGCACCATTTGTAGCCCTGCAAACATCTAGATGGTATATGTGATTTCAGGCTTCTGCCACAGTGTAAATGAAATCTTCACTCTTCTGGGATGTTATACAGCCTTTATTGGTAGTTACTTAACCGACGTTTTGGGACAGCCTATCAGTCCCGTCCTCAAGGATCAAGCAGTCCAAGAAGACTGGACTGCTTGACCCTTAAAAATGGGACCGATAGGTTGTCCCAAAACATTGGTAACTAACTACCAATCAACTCTGCATAACATCCCAGAAGCTAAGGTCTCATCTAGATTGTACTCAAGTTCTTTCCTTGTTCATTGAAGTTACTGCCACTGCACTTGTGTTCTTTGTCGCAGATGACAAAAATGTTGGATTTTTTCGGCATAAACAAGGTCTTTTATAAATCCCCACAGAAAAAATTCCAGTGGTGAGAGGTCTGGACTTCGTGGGGGCTACAGTATTGGTCCGCCTCTTGCAATCCACTAATTAGGAAATGTGATGTTCAGGGCACTTCGTACCTCATGACTAAGTACGGTGGAGCACCATCTTGTTGGCACGAAATTTCACCTTCTTGTTCAATGCCATCAGTTCGTGGAAAAACAGACAATTGTAACATATCCAGGTAAATGTTTGTCGTCCTAGTGTCTTTAGTACCATGTGTTATGCCACAGCACACTTTAACTTTCAGGGAGTCTCGCACATGCTTGTAAATTTTGTGTGGCCATTTCTGTCCCCAAATGCAAGGGTTGTGCCTGTTTACTTGACCACTGATATGGGTGGTTGCCTCATCTGTGAACATCACTCACCATAAAAATAGTCATTGTCATCAGTTGCATTCAGCTTCTTTTTTGTGCATGGTGAATGCATATAAGTTTATGAGTTGATGAACATGTTGCAGATAACCCCATACCTGTATTTCTCTTCATATACATGTTATTACGTCTTGAAGCAAGGTCCATCATTGTCAGTGGCCTTGTATATGTAAGTGTAAGTTTCTGTTTCACTGATATAAGAAGTGTATTACTTTGTGTGTGTGTGTGTGTGTGTGTGAGAGTGAGTGAGTGATTGGTTTCTTCAATGCAACTGTAAGCTACTCTTTGTAGTACAGTAAAACCATGTTAAACTGGATTAATTGGGAGGAAAGGTCATTCAGATTAAGTGATAATCTGAATTAGCGAAGCAAAAAATAGCCCTAAAAGACCAAAAACTTAGAACACCTATAAATGGAAAATTTAGTGATATAGCTAGTGCTGATCTTGTAATTAAATACCTTTGTATTAATTTACAAAATGTCAAAAACAAATTAAAGATATCGCTGTAGAGCCTTTGTGTAAAAAAAAGACACAGTACATACATTTATTCATTGATAGAAGGCTCAGAAGTTGTACTTGTTTTTGAATGTAATAATGCAGATTTGAAGAAACTGGAGTTTTTTCTGAACAGACCTCTGCTGCCGTCCTTTAATTAGGAGCTCCCTCACAGGTCTTAGGTGTTCATAATATGCCTGCAGTTCTTGATTTGTTGAAGAGCCTACATAATTGATTACTGCATCAGTGCAATCTTTTGCGGAGCTAAGATGTTTCTTCTTAATTGTATATTAATTGTGGTTCATCTAGTTTATTATCTTACCTTCTTCCATAGCATAAGCCTAAGCAACATTTGCAGCAATTTCTTCCTCTGTCAGATGCGTAAATAAAGCATTATAAGCAATAGCGTCTGCCCATCTCAGAGTCAGCAATGATACTGAACAACAAGCAAGACTTGGCAGCAATGTAATGTATGTTCCGATTCTCTGTGTGCTGTCTCAGCGCAGAGTGACTTGCCTTCCTAAATCCCGTGTGTCTTTTTAAGCATGTACTCAACTGTGAATAGAATTTTTCGTATTTGTCGATACAAATTATCTGACTTCCAGATTAACTATGACCGGATTAGCGAGGGCTTACTGTACTGTGGTTCAATTTTTTTTTGGGGGGTAATTGGCTACTTGTAGCTGAATTCTTAAGAAGCTGATATTACCTCATCTGGTCAACAAGTTTTCTATGTTTTGTTAAACATGAAGTTTCATTACCATATTCACAAGGTTTACCTCTGTACCCTTTCATTAACCTGTTGAATCCAATCCACATCCTCAGTACCTATTTCTCTGAGACTGGTTGTAATATTATGCACATTGTTTATATATGCTGTGTGGTTCAAAAAATTTAAGTGGAGGAGATAATATTAAATTTGACTTTTAAAGAAGTAAGGTGTCAAGGTGTGATGTGGGTTAAACTGGCTCACAGTAGTGCCCAGTTTCAGGTGTCTGAACAAAGATATGAAATTTCAGGTTCCATGACTGGTTCAATACCAGTGAACTGCCCAATTTATTTATAGTGTATTTAATTACACTGACAGTCATGCAGTTACGGCCGCTCCTTTAAGAGTTTGTTTCATTTACTTACCTTTACATCAGCCCTCAGCTGTGTAACTGTTTACCTAGCACTGCACCTGCCATTCGTGTGAAATTGTTTTGTGCCATAGCTGAGTTGTCAGACTTATGTCCCCAGATGAAACACTTTTACGTGTATAGGCTGGATGAAGCACATACATAATAAGTATATCCACATCTTAACATTTTTACAAGAACAGCCGTAAATTTATTTACCACTGTCCATCTTGTAAGTCTTCTTTGATAATAACATGGCGTAATATAGTGCACAGTCTGCTGATTCCTGATAGCAGTTACTACCTTACGCCCACAACATCAGTAATGGGAGCTATTAGAGAGAGTCGTGCTCTTTCAAGTCTTCCTGTGGAAAAAGCACCTGTGGAAAAAGCACTTGCTAGGTAAGATATAAAATGTGGTTACTGGAAGATAACATTAACGGTTACATTTTACACATTTTCAAGGGGATTTACCTCATAGGTCATATTCAGTTGCTTTTGAGGTTGAAAAGTTATACCACACATGTAAATAAAATAACTAAAATGAGGTACTCCCATCCACCTACATAATCCATAGAAATCTGTTAAAGGCTCCTCAATTGAATTGACTTAGGATACAATTGAATACTGTACTTAATTTTCAGTTGTCCTGCCTAACACACAACTGTGTGTTCTGAACATCAATAAAAAGTATATCATAAGGAATATTCTTTAAACAATTGAACAGTACAGCAACACTTGCTAGTTGCAGTCGGGAAAGAAAACTCTCATACCGTGTTCACCTTAGAGCATACTGTAACAACTGACTTCTCATCATGTTTCCTATCTTTTATTACTATTTAAGATTATCATATTTCAGTAATTACATACAGGCTTCTATCCAGTACATTTCTGATAGTAAGGTTTTAAACCAAATTGGAAATCATACATCCATAAGTATTGGACCTCACCATCGCTGTTCATCTCTGGTCATACGATCTGGTTGCTTCTGTTTCTAATGGGGCTTAAACTTGCCGATCCAGCTCACCTTTCAAGGATGTCCTGTATTCTGCTGACACATCCAGAACTAAGTCTCCAGTTCTGATTTATTTGGACCAGGCACACTGTGTTGTCTGTTCTCTACATCATGTATACTCATAAAGGAGTTAACATCTATGTGCTACAAATTTTGTTTTTCTCCATTAAGGGTTTGTTCAAGTTGCATGTGCTAACTTGGCCTTATTGGGTTTCTTGCAACCTAGGACACCTCAGACTTACAGGATTATTGTATGGGTTTTGGTACTAACTAACACTCCATGGAGCAGAGTCCTCCTTGAGAAGCTAACAGGTCATCAGCTAGTCAAGAAATTCCCCGCGTTTTATGGAACCCGAAGGTTCATTACCGCACTCACAAGAGCCCGCCACCTGTCCCTACCCTGAGTCATATCAATCTAGTCTATGCCCCCCCATCCCACTTCTTGAAGATCCATTTTAATATTATCCTCCCATCTATGCCTGGGTCTTCCAAGTGGTCTCCTTCCCTCAGGTCTCCCCACCAAAACCCTGTATGCACCTCTCCCCTCACCCATAAGTGCTACATGCCCCGCCCACCTCATTCTTCTCGATTTGATCACCCAAATTAAATTTTGGTGATGAGTACAGATCATTAAGTTCCTCATTATGTAGTCTTCTCCACTCCCCTGTTACCCCGTCCCTCTTAGGCCCAAATATCCTCCTCAGCACCCTATTCTCAAACATCCTCGGCCTATGTTCCTCCCTCAGTGTGAGAGACTAAGTCACACACCCATGCAAAACAACAGGCAAAATTATAGTTCTGTATATTTTAATCTTTGTATTTTTGGATAGCAAACTGGAACACAGATGATCCTGTACCGAATGATAACAAGCATTCCCCGACTTCAATCTGCTCTTAATTTCTTCCTGAATGGAATTTTGATTTGTTAGGGTTGTTCCCAACTAGTATTTGAACTGTTCCACCCTTTCATAGGATTTATTATCTAACTTTATGTTGTGATTTTGTCCTGCATTCTGATTGTGAGACATGACCATGTACTTAGTTTTCTCAGCATTTACTTCTAGACCAATCTCCTTACTAGTGACTGCCAAAGCTTCTGTGTTTTTCTTTATAGCATGTATGCTTCCACCCAACATATTAACATCATCAGCATAAACTAGAAGCTGATGTGTACCATTCAATTTTAAGCCCTCCTGGTTTGCTTGAACCCTCCTAATGGCATATTCCAAAACAAAGTTGAAAAGCAATGGCGATAAAGCATCTCCTTCTTTCAAACCATTCTTAATAGGAAATGTGTCAGACAAATGTTTGCCTACCCAGGCTCTGCTATAGGTTTCATTTAGACACATTTTTACGAGCCTTACTAGTTTCATAGGGATACCAAATTCGATGAGAATATTATACAAGACCTCCCTCCTAACTGAATCATAGGCTTTCTTGAAGTCTATAAATAGCTGATGCACTGCCTCATTGTATTCCCACTTTTTCTCAAGTATTTGACAAATGCAGAATATATGATCAGTAGTCGACCTGTTATGTCTAAATCCACACTGATGCTCCCTAATAATTTCCTCTGCATATGGAGTTAACCTTGACAGAAGGATGTTGGATAGAATTTTGTATGCGGTTGACAAAAGTGATATGCCTCGATAATTACTGCAATCTGTTTTATCACCCTTATAAATAGGTACAATGATTCACTCCTTCCACTGCTCAGGCAATTCCTCTTTATTCAAAATAGAATTAATAAGTTTATGGATCTCAGAGCGAATTGTCCTACCTCCTGCTTCAATCAGCTCTGCTGGAATTTGATCAATACCTGGTGATTTGTGCCTTTTTAACTTTTCAATAGCCATCTCAACCTCAGAGTCACTGGGCTCAGGCAGCAGTGGCTCTGCTGTGTGTATTTCAGCCTGCCTAACATCATTAACCCTATGTACATTCAGTAGCTGAAAGAAATTATTCCTCCACCTATCCAAGATACTGTGGGTGTCTGCAACCAGATTACCTTTCTCATCCTTTACTACATTATTTCTAGTCTGGTACCCCTTCCTAAAGTCATTGATGCCCCTATACAAGTCTCTGATATTCTTGTTCTTGCTGTTTGTTTCAAGTTAATTAATTTTAGCTTTGAGATGTTCCTTTTTGTTTTTGAAATGTCTACTAGCTTCACGTCTCACATTGTTTAGATTATTTACATTACTTTGGTTTGGATTCTGTAACCACTGCATTTTAGCCTGCTTTCCTTTGATCTAAAAATTTTGAACATTCTTCGTCAAACCATGGTCTATGCTGCTTCCTTTCATACAGCCCTAGACTCTCTTTAGCTGAGATTTCGATACTCTCTTTAATGTTTTTCCAAGCCCTATTTATGTCCTCGCTAACATTTAAGTTTTCCAAAGCTGCAAACCTGTTTGAGATCTTTATTGATACTGTTTCCTAACCTCTAGTTCACTTAGCTTCTTGAGATTAAATCTCTCCGCATCAAACTTCTGTGGTGCTTGTTTAATTACCGCCAGTCTTCCCCTAACTTTTGCAACCACCAGATAGTGATCAGTATCACAGTCAGCTCCCCTGAAAGATCACACATCGAGTATACTTGAATGCCATCTCCTATCTATTAATACGTAATCAATCTGAGTTTGAGTCTTCCCATCAGGAGAGGTCCAGGTGTATTTATGAATATTTTGGCGTGGGAACATCGTGCTCTTAACAACTAGATTTTTTGATGTGGCAAAGTTTACAACTCTAACACCATTATCATTACTATCCTCATGTAAACTCTCATTCCCGATCGTTGGTTTGAAAGTATCCTCCCTCCCCAATTTTGCATTAAAATCTCCTAACAGAATTGTGATATGGTACTTAGGAAAATGATAAAAAACCTGTTCTAATTCCTTATAGAAACTGTCCTTTGAGCCATTACTTTTCTTCTCAGTTGGTGCATGCACATTCAGAACATTGATATTACACCAGCAACCTCTCAGCACCATATATGACATCCTATCACTAACAAACTCTACTCTCTTAATTGCTGGTACTATTCTGTGATGTCCAAAAAAACCTGTTCCCAGTTGATAACTTTGATTTCCTTTTCCATAGAAAAAAAGTATAATCCCCTGCTCTTAAAGAGTGCCTCCTTTGTCCCACCTAACCTGTACACCCACTAAATCTAATTTGTATCTAGCTAATTCAGCATATTACTGTATCAAGTTTTAGGAGTAAATACAGTACTAACGTAATTCTAGCACAAAACAGTGAAGTCTATGCCCACTTTGCTCTAGTACTGCTAAATGTAAAGAAACTCTTCCACAGTGATGCTAACTTATTTAACCCTACAGTGCATTGTGCATGACCAAAATGCATTAAGATTCATGACATTTATAATTAACATGCAACTTAAATGAAGAAGAGCACACTTCTAACATAAATGAAGACAGAAGCATGCAACTTGATCCACAATTATCCTAGATTTTTTTTAGATTTTATTAAATTATGCCAGACCATGGGAGGTCCTGGATCATGGAATACCAGATTAGGGAGGTGTTACCTGCATTACTTTTTCTTTCAGATTCTGACTTTCCTCAGCTACCAGCTCCTTCATCCTACTGAACTCTTGTTTAACAGTCCCAATGTATCCCTTGATTTGCACAAAGAAATTTGTTCATTTTATAGTTTACTCCCATTTGTACTAACCTCTTCACACAGTTATCTTAAACATAATTGCAGGGATCTAGATTCCTTGAAGGTTACCTCCTTGAATTGCTGTGGAAAGCTTGGTTGTCTCTGTCCTTACTAGTTAGCGTGTACTTCTCTTTTCCTACTAGACCCAGGCCTGACAGTCTCTGTGCTGTCCTTTGTTTGCTCCTTGATGCTTTCTTATTTCTTTAACCTACTCTTGACTAGCTTTAACCTTTGTCAGTATAGCAGCAGCTATTACATTCCCAGATTCAGGAACCTCTGACATTTTTAGTACATTCATACCTGTTTTTGTACCAGCATTTGTGCTACTTCTTGGCACTTCCTCCCATGCCTGATTTATTGGAATTTCTGCTTAACATCCTACCTCATTGCCACCTGGATATCATCTTGAAGCTGTTTCACACTTTCATTATTGTCCAAAAACAGTTCCCTCTGCACATGTTGCAAAAATTCCTTACTTGACGTTACTTGTTGTAACATATCTACTGTTCTGCCTCTCACTTTCTTGTGCTAGACATCATGTCTATCTGCAGCAACAAATACTGTGCACAGTCAAGTGTGTTCTGTGAGTTTTCACATCACTGATATGAAATTCATTGCTTAGTAGAAAGATCATTTAGCAGGCTTAAGAAGATAAAAATGAATATCACACAACCATTCTTCAAATTAAGCTCTCTTCCCTGTGCATCTTGTACAAGGATAGTGACAAGCTCAGAATCTTATTGTTTGAAGATGTATTGGACTTCATGATAATTAAATCTTCAAAATGAATGTTTTAAATAGTTGTAATTAATAATTTTTGTGGGATCAGAAAAATTGTTTACTAATAATAATAATAATAATTATAATAATATAATAATAATTATTATTACATAAAAAGCAAAAACTTGTTTTTAGTGTTTTAACAAAAAATAATAAAGTAATTCCTAAATTTTTGTTATTAGTTTAATTATTATTATTATTATTATTATTATTATTACAAAAACTAAAGAATATCTGTCACTGCTTTTGTGTTCTTATTAGTGCTATTTAACAGTAGTTAATAAAAATGTGTCTATGTAATGTAGCATTTTGTATGTACCCTTCCACATGCAGGAACAAGAGACACAATGCATGTATAACATACATAACCAGTGTTGCCATGGAAAAGCAATACACATTACATATTCTGAGTGTTTGCCTGTAGCCTTAGTTATCCAGCATGCAGTGTGCTTGCACAGTATTATATTGCCATCTGTGGCCTGTCTGGGTGTACCAATTTGTCCACATTATGTCATAAATGGCTCAATTTTTGGAAAAGAGTTATTGACCATAAAATATATGTCTGATTTTCTCTACAACTGTTGTCAGAAACATTTCTCATTTTATGAAGAATTCAGTGAGATGTTATCATAAACGTACATAGATCTTCATGTAATACTCGTATAATTAGGCTACTCGTTATTCACATCTGATTTTAATGAAACTTGAATTTTGTAGACGGATTTTTGAAAAATACTCAAATTTCATGAGACCTGTCCAGTGGGAACTGAGTTGTTACATGTGGACAGTCAGACAGACAGACAGACAGACAGACATGACGAAGCTGATAGTCACTTCTGGCAATTTTGCGAATGTGCCTAAAAACTGTTAAACCTAAAATTTAGTAGAGGGGCCACAACACGCTTAAGTCCGGCCCGGCATATCCCTTTCCGTAGTGTACAGTTGTCACTTCACTTTTTGCACATGCAGAGATATGTGTTAGGGAAACAAAGTTTTGTGATGCAGATTGAATTGAGAAATTGCTGGAGAGTTGTCTGGCATGTTTTAGGGGTGCCATAACTATGGGCTTTATTATTACAAAATCAATTTATGTAGATTAAAGTCATCTGTGATGTTATTTCCTGTTGACTGGTAAATAGTTACTGATGTTTTGAAGGATCGTAGTTCTGCTCATCTTCAGGGTCAAGCAGTTGACACAGAATTACATCCCAGAAGATTTGGATCTTTAGCCACACTGTCTTTCTTCAGCCTCTCAGTCTTTAAAGGCTTAGTATTAATTGCTAATTTACTGTAAACTATTGTAACTCTTCCTGTGTCATATATCAATCTACAACATTCTGCAAATGAGGTTTTCTTTAGCTTCTCATTTCTGACATATTCCACAATGTGCCATCATTTACAAATCTCTTGTTTTACTTTCTGAAGGAAGGGGTACTTTTATTCTATTTGTTCAGTGTGCTGGAAAAGAAATGCAACAAAACTTGAAATTTTGGCTGAAAGGATTGACAGACTCTGGACTTTCGGTAAATGTTTGCAACGCAAGAACTGTCAAGATGCCATTATTTTTTTTTCAATTACCTGATATTCTCTTCTAATACATGAATACTCGTACATATTGTTGTGAAATTGTAATAAATGTGAAATTCAAATAATTCTTGTTTGTGTTACAACATTCAAATACACTGGTGAGTTTGATTCCAGTTCTTCAGGGTCATCCAAATCTGGATCTGGTAGTGGTAGTGCATCAGACTCGGAGAAATCTTCTCCAGAGAAGAGCAGTGAACCTACTCCCACTAAACATAATCGTGGCAAGTCTCGGCAGTCTGCTTCTGATCTTAAGCAGGTAAAGAAGAGTGCCTCTTCAGCAACCAAACAGAAAACAGAGGTAGGAGGCAACATTAAAATGATATGTGATGCTCTGTGCTACTTTCAGTTCTGCTGGCCTTGGGTTTTGTTCCCAAAATCAGATGTGAATAATTTTCTTTCATACATTCAGCACATAAAAGTTAGATGTGATGTGAGGATAATTGCTGTAACAGTAGTTTGAGAGCATTAGTTTAATATTTAAATTTTTTTGGTCAGAAAATATGAGAAAATTGAGCAGGCAAGCTGGCATAAGAAAAGAATCACATGGACTATTTACAGAAAGCATATCAATGACTCAAGTCTGTTGTATCCAAAATTGTGGTTTTCAATTTTATATTTCAAAGCATTGTAATTTATCTCTGTAACCTTTTAGTTGTGCCTTGTATAGGTCTTCTGGGTGAGGGTAAGCAACTAATTCCACTGCTGTCTCCTGACAAGCATAATATGTGTACTTGGGCAGCACACGCATAATATCCCAGTTCAGTTGCCAGTGCTGGAAGACTACAGTTGCTTTTCATAATCATTGGGCATGTCTCCGTTAGGGTTGTTGTGTCTAGATGATGATAATGATTTTAAGTGAAGTGAAGGGTAATGACGTAACCTTACCCTGTTTTTGATCATTGAAGAATGCTGTCATGCTTTTCATTTGATTTTTTGTGTGTGACACTCGTGACTTGAAACTTGGTAGAACGTGAACAGCTTATGGCTTCCTTACAGATTTCTGGCACCCAATTTCTATTATTTTTACATAGCATACCCAGTTATTATGAATTTTTATAGACTTAAGGTGATTTTATGTTGTGTCTTAGTAACACAACTGAAAGAGATGACTGTTTTAAAGGCAGCATTTAAATAAATGTATATTATGCCCTCTCTGTGATACTATTGATTTTTTTGGCAGTACATAATGTAAAAAATAGTCTTTGATTTTTTTTGTAACCAAACAGCCTCTAACTCTTATTGTGACAGTTGTTTACTCTTTATTTGAAAGCGAAGTGCACAGTGGTATTATGAAAATGTCATTGATATTCACTAATCTTCCTCCATTGATAAAACAGTAAATTGCATCCATTTGTTTGAAAGGAAAGTGTAACTTCAAGAAAAGAACTTAAACTGAATGCTTTCTAATTAAAATAATTTGGCATAATTTTTTCTAACACTTGTGTTACTGGACTGTTTTGTCATATTAATGATTCCATAAAAGAAATGGCGTTTGAAGTGGATTAACTCAATATGAAACTTCATTCTGTATCTTGGCTTCCCCTTTGATGTTACGATTGTGTGTATAGTGGTGATAATACCGTATATTCTCGAATCTAATCCGCACTTTTTTTACAGTTTTAGAGGGCTAAAAAATCAGATGCGGATTAGATTCGCGGTCTAGAGCTGGATTTTGGAAAAATGATTGAGCTGCTGTACAATATAACAATAACGTAATTAATAAACAACGTAAGAACAATACAATAATCTATTATTTTATTATTTATTATTATGATTTATTATTCATCAGACTCGCCGTCATCACTCACAATTCGAGGAATATTCAAAGATCTGGCCTTCTTTATCGCCTCCTCGCGAGTAGATCATAACTCACAAACAGTCCAGTCTTGCGTCTCTCTTGAAAAAACGTGAAGACTGCATCATCAATTTCAGGAAATCGTCCTTTCTTGGGTCCAGTGAATTTCCTTCGTCCCGCTGATCGCTGCCTTGTGTTTCCGCCATAGTCGAACGTTGCTTTCATCAACTCCAAAAATTGCAGCGGCTTTGCGGTTTCCATTCTCCTCTGCGCACCGAATAACTTCACGTTTGAACTTTGCCGTATATGAGAGTCGTTTAGATTTCAGGTGTCCCTCTTCCATAACTATGGTACACGACAAATTGGAACAAACACCTCCCACGTTTCAACAACTAAAGCTCAGCTGGCTTCAGACGAGATTGCGCATGTCTGTTGAGAAAGGCCCCGCCTCTATCGGTATGACTCATCGGCCACAGGCGTAGCGTCGGATTTTAACACATTGGTAACATCCAATATTATTCAATCAGTCGCCCCGTGGGCAAGGGGTGGTTGAAGGAAAGGTGCGGATTAGAATCGCGAACTAACTGTTTTTCGTTTAAGAAGTCGCCAAAAACTGGGTGCGGATTAGATTCGGGTGCGGTTTAGATTCGAGAATATACGGTACATTAGTATTATATGGTATATCCTCATTTTGAAGTAATCAGCATGTCTTGTTGCTAGAAAATATTTCATGTTATTAAAACATGGGGAGCCGGTATAGTGTAGTCGGTATAGCAACTGGGCTATGGGCTGGACAGTCAGGGGTTCGAATCCCAGTAGGATCAAGAGATTTTTCTCTTCTCTGAAACATTCAGCCTGGCTCTGGGGCTCACCAAGCCTTCTATTTAATGGGTACCATGGTTTTTCGTGGGGATAGAGCGGCTGGGGTTTGAAGTTAACCATTAACCGCCTTGTAGTGCTGAGGTTAAGAATGAATGTAGCTGTACCTCTGCCCCCCCTGTATGCCCTCATGGCGTGTACAGGGAAAACTTTTACCTTCTATTGCATGTCTTTCTGTGTGATGTGTAAGTTGGTTACTGTCTGAGTGGTACATTTGGAAAATTAACTTCATGATGGAATTTTTTGCAATTTGTCTATTTTACTATAATTATATTAGGTGATGTTATTTTGTGTATGGAACTTGTAATAACAGCCCAGTGAACATGTGTATTGGATATGTGCCTAACTGGACATTCAGCCTTGGCAGTAATTTGTCTGATACATACTGATGTTTATCAATTCATTCTCCTGTGCACATAAAACATCTCACCCTAGATGGACAGAATTCTATGACATGTAACCTTTTATTGACCATGTTTTAAATTATTGTATTTTGCAAGTGTGCATGATCCAGATGATCATGTGTTGCATTTTCTCAATACTAACACTGTTACTCCTGACTTAAAACCAGGCTGCCAGCCCCTTAAATTTCTTGTTTTTGATTGATGAAGTTTAATGTTAGTGGTTTTATTATTTTCATTTATTAACCCCTTGTGTGAGCATTTAATTAGCCTGCTGCTATGTTTGCCTTTTTTTTTGCCCACGATTTTCTTGTGTATCAAAGGATAGAAACGCAAAGAAATGATATATCAGTAGCAAACAGCTGTCTCTAGCTAATTACATAATTGAGAAAGGCTGCCCCCTGTCAACTGTGAAGAAGAAACCAAGTATAACGCCAAAGATAATTGAAAATATGTGGGCCAATATTCCCAATTGTGGACCACTTGAACAACTGCTGTACCACTTTACATGGAGGCTCATATACAATTTGGAACATGTATCACCATAGAAAAAGTACTTTCTGACAGTGCTGGTGGGTACTGTAAAAGTTAATGTATTGAGTAATGTAGCTTCCACATCCTGTATGAATTACGCAGCATGTTAGGAAATGTATACCAGTAAAATTCCACTCTGTTCAGGCACTTTGCATAGTTTTTTACTGTTTTATTACATGTGTGCTACTGCTACTTACTGAATATTTATTCCAGCATAGGGCATCATTCTAGTCTGACATCTAATTCATCCTCCTACTTCTGTTAATTATTCATTCATACCTTATGGTTTGATGTTACAACATTTATAAGTAATATGTTATTGATAATCTCAAGTGTTGGGAGGACAATCCAGATGTTTATGGGATTCGACGGTCAGGCCGCTCGAGAAAAGAACCTGACAGACTAAAGGCGGCTGAGAGTGACTCAAGTGAAAGAGGAAGACGGAAAATTGTCACAAAAAAGTCTTCAAAAAGGCAAGTAATTTTTATTAAGTGAAATTGTATTCAGGAGGGTGTAGCAGGTCTCACAGGGGTGAGGACAATGTGTTCAGATCTGTAGGCCCGTTATGTCATCTCTGTTTATGGCGGAAATTAATAGAGACAGAGATTATAAAGCTGAATGTATGTAGTAATAATAAATTAGTAATGACCATTGTACAGTTCTTACAGCTGTGGAAAATGGATTAAGTATTAACAAAACTGTTAGAGAGTGTTTTATTTTGAGAGCCATTAGAGAGGTCTGGGTTGTGTATAAAAAGTTTTCTCCATCGAATGTATTTTCTAGAATTATTTACAATTCATTGCCTGTGATTTTTGTCAGTCAGTGTTCTGTCAGCAATGTAAAGATTGGAAATCACATTGTAAGCAATAGTCTTGTCTCTGTTCCTTTGGCTCAATGCTTCAGACAGACTTGATTTTAGTTCTCAGACTTTAATGAGGAAAGTAGCATTCACCCTTCTATGAAAGCCTAGAATGTCTTCAGAAAACGTGTGCGCGGCGCATGTGTAATAATGCATCTCTGTATTAAAATTACTGTTGGTGATAAGTTTTATTTTTATCAGTAAAACAGGAGTATGAGCCTGTATCACTGTTACTGTCATGTTGTTTGTGAATAATGATGTTTATATTTTTTATTATTGCATTTGAGTATTTACTATGTCCATGTTTGTGTGCAATAGAGGATGAGTTAGGTTGACATGTAGACAAATGCTTTTACTGATCCACATGGTTTGCATTATAATGTAAAAGCAATTTGGAAGTCCATGTGCCATATTTGTACGTAATATCATCCTGATACCTTTTTCTATAACTTACTACACAGCCATCTCATTATATTTATCATATGTCAGGCACTTAACTCAGATCTTCCACTTTTTAGTGCTCACTGCTGTTATTTTCTCAGAACATGTGAACTCACTGGGGATGTTCTCAGAGGCTTATGGACATACAGCATATGTGGAAGTTTAAGCAGTCACAGGCCTGTCACCATGGAAGGCTTGGTTTGATCCCAGGCCAGTGCATGTGGGATTTGAGGTGGGCAAGGGGCGATGGGACAGATTTGTCTGAGTACTTTGGTTTTCCCATGTCATCATTTCATCAGTTCTGCATACTCATATTTTATTCATCTTTCACCAATGCAATAGAACCTTAGCATTTGATAGGATCATTAAATGAAACACTTCTCTGTGTCTGCAGTTCAGTCATCTCTTACTGTCTTGTTTGAACAAGAATAATAAACCATGTATTATTGTTTCCTGATCACTTCCACTTCTCTCAAGATATATTCCCATCTTCATGTGTTCTCCACTTGAAAAAACATTATTTCTTTATACTTACATTGGCAGAGGGCCATACAAAATGTTCCTTCACTTCAGAATGATAGACTGAACAAACTTACTGTTTGACTTGGAGTGTGTCCTTTATGGCCTATACCTAAATGAGACCGGGTTTAGGTTCTAAAATTGCCCCATCAAAACAAAATTTTATGTAACTTTGTGCATTTGATAAACGACTAACCTCTATTCTCATCTCTCAAAATCACCATCTCATTAGATACCTTCTCAGTTGCTTAAATGCATAGCAGGCATGGCATTCAGTACATAAGCTGTGCAGTTAGTAGAACATTGTTTAGTAGCTGAATACACATACTGTAGATCATTGATATATATTAAAGTAATACTGTCCAGTATTTTTACACAAAATATTGACTTAGTTAAATGATAGTAATATCAATTATGAATGCCTCAGATTCTCATTGTCTGTTTAAAATATCAGTAATTAGAGAAAGAATGATGGTTGATTCAGTTATGGTAGTTTTCTGGGACAGGCTGAATAATGTTTGTTTTTGAATTTATTAATTTACACATGTACAAGAAGAGTGTGGATCAGGATATGTGTATTAAACCATGGGACATGGTTTCTCCAACCGTGGGGCGCAATCTACTCCACGTTCTCAAGAAATATTTAAAATATAGCAGGTGTATCCACCTGTAATTATTGCTGACCAACAAATTAGTAAGGTCTAATAAAGATGAAAAGCATTTTACAATTTTGTGTGTGCGCTTGCATATGTGTGTGTGTGTGTGTGTGTGTGTGTGAGAGAGAGAGAGAGAGAGAGAGAGAGAGAGAGAGAGAGAATTGTTCAGATAAAAGAAAAAGAGGATCGATTACAACCTCCTTTTATCTGTAGTGTACATTGCAACTGGATGTTTCTACCAAAGTTCAGGAATAGTTTAGTTTACTGAAGGTACAGTGCAGTTTTAGGTGTGTGCTGTCACTATATGGAACTCCTGCAATATACACACCTGCACTTTTGCTAACCAGCAGAGAGAAGATATTCAGGAATTCTTGGAAGAGACGTAGAAAAATAAGGGAATGCACAACTTGTATTTTCCCGGCCAATTGCTGGTAAATCAGTCGTTGGTGAATGAGGTCTTTCCAGCATCTTCTTTCCTCCACCATCTCAAATCCAATCATCTGCAACATTGAAATACACATGGAAATGACAATGAGAAATCATACATTGGAAGTGAACAGATGACTGCTGCAGCTAGTGCTGTTTGAAGTGTTTGTTCCTTTTTAACTTTGCTGCGAAGTGTTTCATACAAGTGTATGTGTGCAAATTATGGTATGTTGTAGGGTGTGTATTTTTGACAAACGTTTTAGTCCTGCTTGCAGATCAATTACTTGGAATTCAGAATCATCAAATTCAGACTCTGAAGAAGAAGTTGAAAGGCCACCACCAAGTAAACCAGTAGCAAGGAAGGGTATACCATCCAAGTTGAAGCACAAAGTTGAAACTAAGAAAGTATCACGTCGGAAATACAGTGAATCATCAGATGAATCAAGCTTCAATAGTGATGATGATAATGAAAGTCGCAGGTATGCAAGTATACACCACAAATTACAGTAATTTTATGATGAAATGATTAGGCTTTGTACTTGAAAGTCATGGAATTTGAATAGTGTTATATTGTTCTCTTCATTTATTTTAAGTGTATTGTTATATGAGTATAAGCTTAGATGGATATAAAGTGAAAGTGGTTAGTGTCTGTGAATCCTTTCTATGTTCACATAATTATTTTAAATGGGATAATTAGGATTTAACTTTTGTACTTTTATGCTGTGACTGTATTGGAGTGAAATTTATTTGTATAGGCATGCAAATCGTCGAACAACAGCTGCAGTGAGTTACAAAGAAGACAGTGATGAAGACAAAACAGGCTCAGAAGATATTGTGGAAGTGGAATGGAATGAGGCAGAGACCCCAGCTGAAGCAGATAATGCAGAAACCATTGAAAAAGTAATTGCATATCGACGTGGGAAGAAAGAAGGTAACTGAATTTTGTTTATTCCTAGTGAAAACCAGTAAATTGCCACTGAAAATATTTAAGGCTTTTACAGTGCCTTATTCAGTCTTATACAGTCACATTTAGGGTCATGGACTGTTGTGTTAGGAGGTTTGTCATTGTCTTGGAAACAGTTTACTCACAATCTTAACAGTGAGGTGACTCTTGTCAGACCTAGTCATCATATTCATAGTCTTCTCCAGTGGCGATGTAGAAAACTGTTTGTGATTAGTGGATCTTGTATATTACCAGAGTAGTGGGGGAACCAGAATGTAGAAGAGCTGGACCCTTCCAGGTTCACTGTTTCAGAGAGAGGTTTGTTTGATGGGATTACTGTGGATTCATTATAATTCCTGTATCTTTGTGGGAAGACTGCATGTTTTACATCAGAAGAGTCAGTAATCAGATCATTAATGTTTACTGAATATGGATCCCTTGTGGTTTGTTTAGTGACAGGCAATACTACAACAATTTATGCTGTGGAGGAAAATGGTGACCCAAACAAGGACTGTGATCCAGAAGATCTTGAAAATACAGAAATGCAGTACCTCATAAAGTGGAAAGGATGGTCCCACATACATAACACATGGGAATCAGAACGGTCTCTTAAAGATCAAAAGGTGAAGGGGCTCAAAAAGCTTGAAAACTTTATAAAGCGCGAGGAGGAGCTAGCAGCATGGAAGCAGCATGCATCTCCTGAAGACATTGAATATTTTGAATGCCAGCTGGAGTTGCAAAATGAATTGCTCAAGAGTTATAATCATGTAGAAAGGATTATAGGTATGGTTTCCTAAGTTATAATTTGGCAAACTTTGAATTTTATTGTACCATTTTTGAGGTCCACTGAAATTCGTTTTAATAATGTTTAATTGCATGCTCATTTAAAAAGTGAAAATAATTTGTTATATTTAAAGTTAGAAAGTAATGCCTTACTTTTGTGACTCGAGGTAGATAAAACAGACTATCAGAGAAGGAGGCTAACATATTTAAGGTTAACAATCCTCCCCCACCCTCTTTTTTTTGTATGACAAATCATTTGTTTGGACAATAGTGTGTAATATAGGTCACAGTTTATTTACTAGCAATAATATTCATTTCTTTACCCGCTTTTTTAAAATAAACTGCACTGAAATTGTTTGGTATATTTAGTTTAACAGTATTATAAACAGGCATGCAAGCTATGTGTGTTCCCTTACCATATAAACACATGTGCTTATATGGAATACATAAGAATAATGTATGTTTTTTTTATACAGGTAGGACTCGGTTTACGCTGGGGTTAGGTTCCTGAGATTTCCGGCGTAAAATGAAGCGGCGTAAATTGAAGCAAAAATATAATGGGAACATATGTAAATGCATTAGGTTCCGTTCCAAGATTTTTAGTAATCAACACAAAATATTGAAAAATGTTTTATTTTATGAAATTTACGTATTGAAAATTGTATATTGTTTAAGAAAAAGAAAGAAGATTTACTACTTTAAAAATGATAGAATAGATGCCTGTTTGGTTTTCTTCTTTTCTGATAATAAGTTGTAGTATGGCTGTAGAACTGTCTCAATTCCTCTCTTAACGGTTGAGCTCTGCTCCCAGTTGGGGCCGTTGCTACAGAAGATTTCACATCCCTTACTAATAAGAGCAGTAGCCTCTTGTATCGATTTTGCTGTTAGTGTCCTAACCAGCATTGCAGAGTCAGCTTCACTTTCCTCTGTGTCCTCTTTGGACAGTTGTTCAGCTAGCTGTTCTAAATCTTCCTTTGCAAGCTCTTCATCATGACTCATGGAGCTCATTTATGTCACCAAATTCTGCATCATCTAGTCCTATTTCCTTTGCTATCTCTGTCACATTCTCTGTTATTGACACAAGGGTAGTGTTATGCTCTTGCGAATCAGGAATGCAGTCAGGCCAAAGCTTACGCCAGATGCCATTCATACATGATTTTGACACTTCACTCCATGCTGCTGAAATGTTGGAGATCCCTTTCATGATGTCGTGTGACTTCCAGTAGTCTCTCAACGTGACATTATGGACACTTGAATAGCCTCAGAAATTCCCTTGAGAGCAACTAGGAGGGAAAAAGAAGGCACTTGTTAAAGGGACTGGAGAGTAGGAGTGGCTGTCCAGGGTGGGAGTAGGACCAATCATATATAACCTTTTGGCATCCTGTTCTCTAGACACCAGTGCATGTTTGTCAGTTTACTTGCAGTTCTTAGTCCTTGGTTAATGTAATTTGCTTTTTCTCATCACATTTTATATTCCGTTTTTTGTTTAATTATTTAAATTTTAGGCCATAGTTTACCATTAAATATTATAGTTTTATTACAATGTAAGTTTTATTACAATGTCAGGACCATCTGTGTCTAGGAAGTCTGGCAGAGTCATGCCTCATCACCCCCTCCAGTCGTGATCTATGAGAGGAGCAAAAGTGAAGTGGGTGTAAATTGAAGTGGCATAAACCGAGTCCTACCTGTAATTGTATATGGTTTGTGACATATTCAGTAAGTGCATTTTATTTTGCATCTTCCTACAGCTCAGTTTGTTAAACCAGAGGGTACACATCCTGATTATTATATCAAGTGGGAGAGTTTGCCCTATGCAGAAGCCACATGGGAAGATGGTTCCATTATTGAAAAGAAGTGGCCTAAGAAGATAAAAGAATTTCAGGATAGGGAAGAATCTAAGCGGACACCTTCAAAACACTGCCGTGTTTTGAAGCATAGGCCAAAGTTTGTTCAAGTGAAAAGCCAGCCAGTATACATGGGTGGAGATCAGGTAGGCTGTTACATTTACATTGTAGCAGCATTCATCTGCATTATAACATTTTCTGTTATTCAGTTCTGTTATCCGTGCAATATCAAAGTGTCTTGTTATTCCTGTTCTTGCAGATTTTAGTACTACGAGACTACCAGTTGGATGGTCTGAACTGGCTTATACATTCTTGGTGTAAGGAAAATTCAGTAATTCTTGCTGATGAAATGGGTCTGGGAAAGACTATACAGGTATGGTAGGCTCTTAATACAAAAACTCCCCATGTAGAAAACCAAGAGAACTGTTACAGCAGTGAAGGATTTTCATGTGCCATGATGCCTGTTTATGTGTGGGAGGTTAAGACCTCCCACACGTAAACAGACAACTTCTGATACACAGTGGATTGAGGGCTGATTAGAGAGAGAGCCTACAGCTCTAACCTTTGTACATTTTGTATTTTTAATATGTACCTATATTGTTAGTTTGTAATGTGTAATTTATGATTTTTAAAAAGTCCCTGATGATGGTTCCAACAAGGGATTGAAATATGTCAGACAGGTTCACAGCGATTGTATTGTAAATACAAAAATGTGTAATAAGAGTGCATCTGTTGGTCAAGTGTTGTGTGTACAGGTGCTTATTTAGCACATGTGGTTTGTATATTACTATATGAATACAGGGTGTTTCTTAAATAGGTGGCCATATTCTAGGTTAATGTTCTATGGACCAAAACAAAGAAGAAATTTCAAACAAACGTGTGAGAAGGGCAGCATCATGTTCAACAGTACGAGGCGGACGTTTTGAACACCTGTTGCGAAGGGTTTGCATGTGTACTGTATGAATTTGAAAGTGACAATAACAATCCAGTCACCCTAGGCCCATTGGTACTGGTGTCTGAAATGTAGATTGTTTTTCATGTGTATTAATGTCTAAGGTGGTCATAATGGAGAAACCAAGCATCCTAGGACACATGTTTGTATGAAGTTTTATTTATGTTTTGGTGCGTAGACCACATACCTAAAATATGGCTACCTATTTCAGAAATACCCCGTTTATTATGTAATTATTTCAAAATCAGGTCTGTGGTACTAATATTTTACAGTTTCTTTGTTTGATATAACAAGGTTTTATGTATATGTGATTGCAACATTGTGGCTTTTTTTTTCTCTGTTTAATACTAGTTATGCTTTCTTCTAGACAATATGTTTACTGTACTACTTATTCCATCACCATCAATTGTATGGTCCATTCCTTGTTGTGGTACCCCTTTCCACAATGACTTCTTGGCAACGGGAGTTTTCTCAGTGGGCACCAGAAATGAACATAGTCACATATCTTGGAGATATTAATTCACGGAACATTGTGAGTTCATACAATTTGTAAACTTGGTTTTGAAATGTATTATGTTTTCTTTATGTTGAATTTGACATTCATTGTTTGGAAGAATTAAGAACTGAGTTCCCAGTTAGCCTTTTAAAGACCTGTGTTTGCATATGTGAAGACACTTAGGAAAAAACCCATAGAAATTTAATTTATATATTTAGGCAACAAGGAAATTTACTGCATTTTTAAGACATTCTGCATAATCACTGTTTTATTTTCCACAAAATGCCATTTATGTTGTAATGTTTCTTTTTCTGTTCAGTCAATGTGTTTTTCATAAACTATGCACTCAAATACCCCTTCCAGTAGGATGAAGGTTAATATACCATAGAAGTGCAATTGATTTATTGTTCTTATTTATATAAAAAAAATTAAATGAAATTGTACAACTAATGCTGTCTATTGGCATTTTCCTATATTGTGCATAAATATGTCAAATCGCTTAAACAAGAAGCTCTGGGAAGAACTTATTATATTTACTTCCTTCAGATATTTCCACTTTGTAGAGAGGACAGTGACATATTTTAAATGAACAATTATGCATTTCTATTAACTGCCTTTATTTGGGATTATAAACAGTGGCGGTCCAACACAACCATTTTAATAAAACAGACTGCTTTGTTTTGCAGATGTAGCTATATGTTTTGGCTTTTAGGATAAGCCATCAGTAGGGTGTAGTAGAAAGTATGTAGAGGAATCTACATGACAATTATAAAATTTATTAAAAGGGATTGAGATCTAAATGCTACGTTGGTATTATTTAAGAAAATTCTGTTCTTTAAATATGCAAAAAAAATTGTTTAATGTTAATTATATTATATTTATTATTGTATGTGATGGTTCAGGCTGTAACTGCTGTTTATAAGTAAGACTTCACAAACTATAATACCATTCTTCTTAGCGGATGTTCAAATTCTTAATTAAAGCCATTTGGGGGGGGGGGAGGGGGGTGTTATCTGCTGATAAACCTGTGGGATAATTTTGCAGGCTAAACAGCCTTGCCTTTTCCTGAGATTTTGGGTGAACTTTGGAATGCAGAGTACATTGACTTTACTTGACCGGAATTTATTTTCTGGAGAGCTATCTGCAAATGTTTGTTTTATTTACATGGTTGGGTTGACTTTTTCCTGTTTACAGGTTGGAAGTCAGCTAGCTAACTTTATCCCACATCACATTCTTTATTCAGCATTTTATGTTTAGCTAAGTTTATAAACTTACTGGCTGCATGGTAGATAACCACTGTTTCATTTCTTGTTTGGGCATTTGAAATTTTTCTTTTTGTAACCATGCCTAAGGTAATGCCGGGCCTTTCCAAGCTTCATATCCAGTGGTTCCTTGGGTTTTTCATACCGGGTTCAAAGAACTAGACCATGAAGATGATCATTTACTTTTACTTGAACCAAAGTTGAGTATGCATGTGGCTAGCCACATTCTTTGAACACCTTGAGACAAAGACATCAGAATCCCACTATATAATTTTGTATTTACATCAGTGAGATGTTACTAACAGGGTAATTCAAAAAGTAAGGTTACATGGTATATAATTTTGTAACGAAAGAACGCTGGAACATCTTGCATAGAGCCATGCTCTGGCACTGAGCTATCATCATCCATTTCCTGCTGTGTAGCAAAATTTTAGTGACTAAAAATTTAATGATGATTGCATGTAACACAGTACATGGACTCCTGTAAAGAATAGAATAGAACACCTTGTCCCTTTATATGATACGTGCTTCAGATTTGAGACTGTGTGGAAAAGTAGTGGGATAGCATTACAATTTATAATAAACTGGTATTGCTGGAGCTAAAAATAAAGAGCCCAGAACATATGCATTTTACATTTATTTACTGACCAGTCCTCATATAAGTGCATAATTATATCGTGTGTTTCTTGCAGAACACATTGTGTAGTATACTGAGCTGCAACTGCATAAGAAATCATAGTTATATTAGACCAGTTTTCACAGGCTCTGTTCATTTGGTAATTCAATTTCTCCCGGTGATCATATTTAACCCTTTGGTGCCAGAATTAAATGCCCATAGTGATCTGCAGAAGACAGTAATTTAAATAGGGGCTGCATAAGAGCAGATGTAATTACATTATGTTTGTTGTTTTGAGCATAACACCTGCTTATAAAGCAGTCGGGTATCGTTTTATGCACCATCATTTTGCAAGATTTCACTTTAATGAGACTTGAAAATTTACACCACTTTTTTGAATGTAAGCAGTGATTTTGGTTTAACGTGGTTCGGCATAGATGATCCGTGGCTGCACTTATCTTCTGTAGAAGACTAGTAGAAAATTAAGTCACTGTCACACCATCAGTCACATGTCTGGATTGAGTACGTTGGTGATAATGACGCGGCTTATTTAGTTTCCTCTTCAACAGCATTGGCTTTTCTTATCAACATGAGAGAAATATAAATCTACATCACCTAGTGCAATCCAAGTGAAAAATCAGCAAAAGTCGATATTGAAGAGAAATTAGATGTAATAGGCCAATCTGAAAAAGACGAATGAATTGCTGAAACATGCCGTAATGTTCGACTCACTGATAGAATAGAATAGAATAGTAGTTGGGCGGGCACCAGAGTGTCCCATTCACATCGACCAATTTTGATGCTTTGTGCAGCCCGTTTATTCTTTTGTTTAGCAGCCCTGCACTTTGAACAAAGTGCAGTAACCTGCTTACAGAGATATCCTTAAAGTCCCCTGGTTTCATAAAGTGATGCCCCAGGTGCCTGAATCTTATTGCAGCCAAGGCCTCACAGTCACCGAGAACATGCCTGTTTGCATCTATCACACTCGGGACTGTCTACTAGCCCCAGTTTAAACAAGTGTCCCTTTAAATGACAGTGTCCTGTAAACAGCCCTGTCAGTATCCTTAGCTGGTTTCTGCTCAAATTAAGTAGTTCTCTAGCTCTTCTGGCTGAGGGTCTTTCGAGAAAGTCTCTTGCCTGTCTTTGTCCATAAATGGACTGCCAATATTCTGTATGTTTCCTATTCGTCCATCCCCTGATCACCTCCCTGGCAATCTTAGCAGATATGCCCAGTGCAGGCTCAGGTCCTATAAATGGACGTGAGGAGCCCTGTCTAGCTAGTTGATCAGCCATTTCATTCCCGTCAGTTCCCATATGTCCCGGCACCCATATCAGTTGAACTCTGTTATGTTCTGCCAGTTTCATCAGGGATTGGTGGCAATCCCAGACTAGTTTGGAATTAATCTGGAAGTTATTAAGCCCCTTAATGGCTGCTTGACTGTCTGAGAGAATATAGATGTTCCTACCTTTGTAGCCCTTTTCTATATTCTCCATTATACATGCCTTAATGGCATATATTTCCGCCTGGAATACCGTTGTGTGGTGCCCGAGGTTGAAGCTATGCCCCCTCCCCGATCCCCATCTATACACCCCAGCACCAGTGCCCTCATTGGTCTTAGACCCATCTGTATACCAGACCAGGCCTTCTTTATTGTCTGGATTAAATCCATTCTTCCATTCAGGCCTGCTAGTAAGGTGAACCTTGAATGGCTTATGAAATTCATATCTTTGTATCATTCTATCAGTCCCCATTAAAAGGATGGGTTCTTGCTCCATGTCCCGAGCCTTTTGTGCCTGACCATAGTTAGTAGATCTAGGTCTCCACTGTTGATTGCATATGAGTTTGTAGATTCCTGCCTGTGCCTCAGCCTCGATTACCACATGCAGAGGTAGGAGTCCCAGGAGAACTTCCATTGCTGCTGTTGGGGTAGTCTTCATCGCCCCCGTTATAGCCAGGCAGGCTAGTCTCTTTAGCTTATTTAACTCCCTCCTGCTGACATTGTAGTTGACCCTTGTCCACTATACTGTTGCGCCGTAGGTTAGAATGGGTCTAATTATCATAATATAAATCCAGTGTAGTACCTTGGGCTTCAAACCCCAAGTTTTACCAAATGTACCTTTGCAGGTCCAGAAAGCTCTATAGGCCTTGTTTATCACATTACCTAGCTGCGTCTTCCATGTCAATCCCTTGTCCAAACTGAGTCCGAGGTATTTGACTTCTGCAGCCAGTTGCAATTTATGTCCAGAGAGGGTTGGTTTTTTAGGCCCCTTAAATCGCTCTTCCTTGTGAATGGAACTACCACCATCTTATGTGGGTTTATGGACAACTGAGTCCTTTCACACCACTGCTGCACCATGTTCAAGGCTTCCTGTAGGAGCTCTGAAACTGTTCGGAAATTTTCCGTTGACTAGGATAGCAATATCATCAGCATACCCCAGCGTGTTGTAACCATTCTCATTGAGTCCTTCTATGAGTTTATCCACAACCAGACCCCACAGCAGGGGCGACAAGATGCACCCCTGCGGACATCCCCTGGCCACAGGCCCCTCCAGAGTTTCTCCTGCGAGTGTAGCTTTGATTTTCCTTTTTCCCAGCATGAAGTTGATCCACCAACAAATCGTGTCCTCAAGCCCATGCCTTTTAACTGCTTCTATTATGATGCTATGTGAGGTGCTATCAAATGCTCCCTCAATATCCAAGAAGGCTCCAAGTGTGACCTCTCTGTTTTTCACTGCTTCTTCAATGCATGTGACCACATGGTGCAGTGCATTTTCAGTGGACTTCCCTGGTTGGTATCGATGCATGGGTCGCAGCCTCATAATCTCGTGCCAAATATGCCTGTCCACTAATTTTTCCATTGTTTTCAACATGAAAGACGATAGACTAATGGGACGATATGCCTTAGCCTCGGTATAGTTAGCCTTCCCGGGCTTAGGTATAAACGCCACTTTAACTTGCCTCCAGACTATAGATATGTATCCCCTTGCCAGGCATGCTCTAAAGATTCTGCATAAGTGAGTCGTTAGGTATTCGACCCCCTGTTGCAATAATGCAGGTAGAATCTCATCTATTCCTGCCGATTTGAATGGTTTGAATGTATTTATCGCCCATTTAATTTTGGATTGGTCAGTAATCCTTTTAGACAGTTCCCAGTCCTCCCTGTGGGCAATAAATGTCCCCAGGTTTGGCTGTCCCTGTCTTAGCTCTATTGTTTCTCCTGCAGTAGCTCCCGGGAAGTGAACTCTATACAGTTCCCTCAGGGTCTCTATTCCTGCTTGTGTATGGCAGCCATTAGGTAGTTTGATGGAACCCACCTTGGCCATGATCCTCATTAGACGGGCTCTGTCAGGTACATTTTCAATCCCCCGACAGTTTTCCCTCCACGAGGATCGTTTGGCTTTTCTTATTGCTTTGTGATAACTGGTGAGGGCCATTTTATAAGGTTCCCAGTCACCAGTCTTCTTAGCTTTGTTAAAAAGCCGTCTTGTAGACGCTTTAAGGCGGTTCAACTCTTTATTCCACCAAGGAACCTTCCTTGGTGAGAGACCCATCCTAGCTGGACAATTTTTGTGATAGGAGGAGAGAATGGCTTGTTGCACCAGGTCAACAGCCAACTCCATGTCCCTCACCGGGTGCACAACTCTTGGTACAGCCCCTAGATTTGCCTTAAGGTCTTCCCGATAGGACTCCCAATTGGTTCTCTTAGGATTGCGATATGTGATCTTAGAAATTTCTATGTCACTTACCTGAAACTGTATATATCTGTGTACATGTACATGCCAATTGGACACTAGGTCTACTACATTATCAGTCCCTAATGTCAAATCAATAACCTCCTGCCTATTGCTAACCACAAAGGTAGGTTCATTACCTTTATTGAGAATATTAAGGTTGTAATCTGTGGTCTTCTGGGTAATTACACGGCGTCGTGTGGTAATTATTTACCGACGTTTCGGGACAACGTGTCGGTCCCATCTTCACGGGTCAAGATTCCTTCTTGGAATCTTGACCCGTGAAGATGGGACCGACACGTCCCGAAACGTCGGTAAATAATTACCACACGATGCCGTGTAATTACCCAGAAGACCACAGATTACAACAACATCACGGCGGAAGCCTGAAATCAAAATATTAAGGTTGTCACTCACCAAATATTGCAGTAAACTGCTCCCTCTTGGATTGATGCCAGTGCTCCCCCATACGATGTGGTGTGCATTAGCATCACATCCAGCGATGAGCTGTAGGTTGTTCCTACAGCAATAGTTGAGGACGTCCCATAGTTCCCCTGATGGGGATGGTTCGTCCGAGTCGTAGGGGAGGTATGCAGAGGTAATAATATGATCCCTAATGCTCCCTCCTCCATTAAATGATAGCCTAACTGCCACTGCATCTCTGGAGCAGAGCTTCAGCAGTGGAAAGGCCTGAATAGTATTTCTTACTAAAATACAAGCTCTTGAAACAATACCGGGTCCAGCAGAAAACAGCATACCCCATCTATTGCTTAATCCCCTTATTTGGTCCCCATAAACCCAGGGTTCCTGAATAAGTGCTACATCCATCTCCCCTATAGCAAGTTTGCGGCAAAGAAGTGCCATTGCAGCCTTGCTATGGTGCAGATTAATTTGTATAATTTTACATTTTAAGGCCAAAGTGACCTTTTTACATGAAAAACTTCATGAGGGTTAACCCCTCTAACTATCCCTCTCAGTGGCGGGTTCAGGTTCTGCAGGAGTCCCCTCAACCACCACCTGCGAGGTATTTGTGTCCCCGGTCACGGCCTCCATGGGGTCGCCCCCCAGCTGCTTTTCCCGGTTCCCGGTGGAGGTGCTGTCTCCAGCCTCTCCCCCGTCCCGGTGTCCACAGCCTGGGGTCTTTCCCTAGATGCCCGACCCCTTATTTCCCTTTCTGGATCGCTGAGTACTTTAAAAGTGCCTTCAGACAGTCCCATGTAGATTTTGTAGCCGGTTCCATTTATTATTTTAGCCGAGTCCCGGTCTACTAATAGGATAAGCCTTCTACCAAGAGGCTCATCTCTAGAATCAAGAACCCTCCAGTTCTCCGTATGGAGCTCTTGATCCATTCAAGAAGCTCTTCAGGACCTTTAGCCACCTTTTCCTTTGTCCTGAGAGCCATCTTAATTGGTTTTGGGAGGTGCTTGGCGTCAAATGCTTTCAGCCTCGCTTCCTCCCTAGTTTGGAACCTGTGAAGGGCTGTAACAAGCCACTCTACAGACCTTTGATCAGCACATGCATAGAAGATTATGCCTCTCTCCAGTCTGTAGGATCGGAGAAGTGGGCGTCCCCCATCTGGGGTCTCGCGAAACACTTTCCCAACCTTGGCCAATACCAGGTTTACATCCTCCGCGGACAGCTGCTCCTCAGGGTGGTCTAAGAGGACATCCGCCCTGAAGTTGAGGAGTGCTTCCTTATATGACCCAGGCTCCAAAGGAGTCTTGGGTTTTTTTGGAGGTTTCTCTGTGGGAGTATGACCCACAGATCTGGGTTGTTTGTGACCCATTCAGGGCTGAGGTGAGGTTTTGTGCCCCAGTTGCGTTAAGCTCCCAGTACCACTCTGCCCATCCTTAGCCTTCCTGAGTTTCCTCCTAACGGCCCCAGAAAGTCTGGGTTTCACTGTAGGAAGCTGTTGGACTTTAATGTCCTCCTCAGCTAGTTTGCCTATAGAGGTTCCCTGCTCTGTCAGGTCAGATGGTCCGGCCTCAGATTTAGTCAAATGTTCAGTGTCCCTGGGTTTGCTGGAAGACCCAGCTCCCTGGGATGGTTCGCCAAAACTGGCCCCCTTTTGAACATATTTTTGCAGGTGTGTCTGCACAACAGAGTCCCCGCGTTTAGAGGATTTCCTCTCTTTAATCTTTGCAGTCTCTATTTAGGGTCCCACGAGTATTGGGGAAATAATGGTCACCACCCGCAGAGCCCCATATGGGTGGAAGGCATAAATACAACGGGGTGCTGCCTGGTGCCCCAAGGGGATCGTTTGCGACACTGCCTTTGCCACCCCAGTGCCATGCAGCCCTCGGCACGATGCCTCACACCTTGGCTTGGGTAGACCATTGCCCCTGTTAGCCGCCTACAGACGTTACTGCCCTCCGTGACGGGGTCGCCAGGGGTTGGATTTTGGAGGGGTTCGACTCACTGATAGTAGCATACATACAATTCCTAATAATGCTGACAGATTTAAAAAAAGTGCTAAGTGAGGAACTAATGTGTTTGTTTGTGTAGCAAGACTACCACAGTCCTATCGGAATGATCTGCACCAAAAACCATTGATGTGAGTCTCACATTTTTATTGCATTAGAAATAAATAAATATCTTGTATAGAAGTGTATGTATACTGTATAGAAATGTATAGATATGGTGTATACAGTACATACATACGCTACAGGTCGGTATGTCCCCTAGTGGTATAGTCATACACTATACAGGATGAGGTTCTCAATCCCCTTACCCCCAGGAAATACACTGTTTGAAATGGGAATTTTGTGTTCGATTCGCGCAATGTTTTTCAGGAACGTAACCTTGGCATAAAACGTAGTCCTGCTTGCATATATATATATATATATATATATATATATATATATAACATTTGGTGCCAGACGGTTAACTAAGTTGTAAGGAGTGTATAAAGCAAAGCATTGGAGTGGGCTTCATACCACAGTGCATGGAAACAAGAAGTTAAGTAAAAAATAATTGATAGGGGAGATACAGGTGGACATCATAAACCTTTCCTTCCTCCATACTATAGATGCCAAGGATGCTTTTCCTTCAGTAATGTTTGTTAATACTCAGGCTGTGAAGAGACTTTTACAGAGTTAAGTGTTGTGTTTAAGAAGCATGTTTACCAACTTAGTTTCTTGGATTGTAGGAAGACATTTCCAGGAAACAGATGAACCGAAATTCATGAAGTAGTGGGTAAGGTTTTTTTAAAGATGTAATTGGAATGACGTGTACTGTTACGGAGTGTAAGGGAGCTGTGCAAATAATACAAACCCCGTTCATAGTCTTCGACTTCAGATGATGAATTAGGGGGAAATAATTCTCATCTTGTATTTGGGTAAATGTGGTATTCAGTTTTGTTTGGTGTGAACATATCAGTTTCAGTTACTGCGAAGGCTTTTTTTTTTTTTTTAAACTTTGAAAGAGATGCTGTTGTGGGTTATTAACCTTATCTTTTATTTGCACACAGATTCGACAGTTTGAGTGGTGCTACAGTGGTTCAAAAAGACTGAAGTTTAATGCAATTCTCACTACTTACGAAATTGTATTAAAAGACAAAGCACTTCTGGGTAGTCTGAGTTGGGCTGCACTACTAGTGGACGAGGCTCATCGCCTGAAGAATGATGACTCTCTCTTATACAAGGCATTAATGGAGTTTGATACAAACCATCGCTTGCTTATCACTGGCACACCTTTGCAAAACAGCCTGAAGGAATTGTGGAGTCTGCTACACTTCATTATGCCTAACAAGTATGTGTTTTTCTTGCTTTGGTGTAGAAGGGGTGCTGAGAGATGCGTGATAGATTGATCAGTAATGTTTTGCTAGAATACTGCTCTTCTCACTGTGTCATGATTTTTGTTTTTTCTTCTTTTTGTTAGATTTGCTTCATGGGAAGAATTTGAGAAAGAACATGATAATGCTGCACAAAAAGGGTATTCTAAGCTGCACAGGCAGCTTGAGCCATTTATCATACGCAGAGTTAAGAAAGATGTGGAGAAGTCATTACCTGCCAAGGTAAACCTCTTTCAGTATTCTCTACAAGATGACATAAAACTCTTAGTGCTGATGTATTAAACCCATTTTGTTTTTTGTAGTTCATCAATGCATTATTTCATTTCATTTCATTCATTTTCCGTAAATCCTGCTGGGAGTACAAACTCATGTGGATGTGGAAATCGTCCTAGTTTACAATATAACAAACGTGCCAGCACAACATACAGCAACACAAAATAGAATATAGAATACAATTCCAGTGTGCAAGAACATAGTAATTGTCATAAAATTATCATCATCTGTATGAGTCAAAGGCAAACTTTATTTGCCTCGTTTAAGTAGCCTACCATCTTAAACTCTTCAGCACAGAGTCATAAATTACACTTCATGACTTTTTCATTGGCGGTCATGAATGTCTGAAGTTAGACATGCTTTACATGTCTTACTAATATTTTTCATTTCTCTTTTCATGTATAAATTCTGCTTGCTTTTAGTGTATCCTGTTGGGTCTGGCTGCATGTCTCACCTTATAGTTTGTATTTTATGCATTGTTTGTCTCACCTCTGAATAGGTCTGTTCTGCCATAAAAATGGCTGATGTTTGCCCTTAATTGTTGCTCCAAAAGCTTACTGTATTTCTTGACCTCACCTGTTATGACTTTTGACCTTTGATTTTCTGTGCGAGATGTGATGTACTGACAGCAGTGTTGACAAATTTTCCAGTCTGCTGAGGTAGGATGCCATTAGATTGGTATATATGTACTTACTAATGTTCGAAAGAGTTTACTTTTTCCATCTCCAGGGTTGTGAAGGGGTTTTGTAATAACTTTCCACTGAAGTATTAAGGAGTTGTTCTTTATTTTTGATTTACAAGGCAGCACACTCCTTTGAAGAGTCAACAGCTGTTTACCAGTCTTATGTGATGTTATGTTCCAGAAGACTGGAATCTTTGTATTTTCTGTTTGTAATAATTTTAAAACCTGTCACTCCACATTTACCTGTTATGTGTTATATTGCTCTCCTGACTGTTTAATGGTGAGTTTTTAAATTCACACATTAGTGCTTCACTGCACTGCACTACACTGCATTACACTACATTACACTACACTGCACTGCACTACATCATGCTTTGCTACATTAAACTAAATCTTATTTTAGGTCTTACCCCTTCAATCTTCTGACTGAAACTCCTGAACATCTGTATTTAAGTTTTTTAATGTATTTATTGCTTCAGTGTTTTGTTTTCTCACCATCTTTCAGCAAGTAATCTTATGTAGTGAAATAGTGGAGGCTTGAAATCAACATTGTAAGGTAGCTGTAAGATATTTATGCAACAACACTACTTTAAGCCTGAAATTATATGAACATTTCATTAGTTTTTCAAAGAGTGCCACATGTGTAATAACTGCTATATTAATGTGATTATCAGGTTGAACAGATACTGCGTGTAGAAATGACATCACTTCAGAAGCAGTACTACAAGTGGATCCTTACAAAAAATTACAGTGCATTGAGGAAAGGTGTTAAGGGTTCATCAACAACTTTCCTTAATATTGTGATTGAACTGAAGAAGTGCTGCAATCATGCTTTTTTGACAAAACCTGTGGATTATGAGCAAAGACCATCTCCTGAAGAATACATTCAACAATTGATAAGAGGGTCTGGAAAATTGGTATTGCTTGATAAACTGCTAGTGCGGTTGCGTGAGACAGGCCATCGAGTGCTTATCTTCTCTCAGATGGTTAGAATGTTGGACATTCTAGGTGAATATTTACAGCTACGTCACTTTCCCTTTCAACGATTAGATGGTAGTATTAAAGGTGAACTCCGAAAGCAGGCATTGGACCATTTCAATGCCGAGGGTTCTCAAGATTTCTGTTTCTTATTATCAACAAGAGCTGGAGGTTTGGGTATCAACTTGGCTACTGCAGACACTGTAATCATCTTTGATTCTGACTGGAACCCACAGAATGATTTGCAAGCTCAGGCTCGGGCACATAGAATTGGACAAAAGAATCAGGTGTGTTTATATAATTTTTTGTACAACATGTACTTTAATTTCTCAAAGTTAATAGTGGCCTGCTACACTAAAAGTTGCATGTAATTATTAAGCAGAAAGGAAAGAACAAAACAGTGCTTTTTTGTTATTAAATGTTGATTATTATGAAGTTCAGACATTTAGGGCTTGCTTGATATATCTTTCAATGTTGCAAAATATTTTTGTGTAAAAAATGTTGAAATAAAAAATTTAAGAAAGTAAATTATTATGTTGGAAGACAGTTTGTTGTCTACTTAGTGTGAAGGCAAATTATTGTTTCTTTGATTTGTAGGTTAACATTTATCGGCTAGTAACACGCAGTTCAGTGGAAGAAGAAATTGTGGAACGCGCAAAGCAAAAGATGGTATTGGATCATTTAGTGATCCAGCGTATGGATACAACAGGCAGAACTGTATTAGATAAAAAGGCTTCTAACAGTACAACACCATTTAATAAAGAAGACTTGAATGCTATCCTGAAGTTTGGAGCTGAAGAGCTGTTCAAAGATGAAGAGGATGGAGATGAAGAACCAACGGTTAGTAAAACTTTGGTACAGAATTAGTCTCTTGTGGTTTATTAACATGTAGTGAATGTTCACATGCATTTAGAAGTACTCAAAGGTGAGGATGTAGTGCGTGTCCATAAATTTGTCATAGTGTAATAGGCATACTGTGCTGACCCATATTGCAAAATCATGTTTGCATTGCCATCTGCAATGTTTCTTGGATTCAGTGTATAGGTTATTTTTAATTGTAGAGGGTGGTCAACTGTAACCCCATCCTTCAAGTACTTTATCAGCTGTCCACAGTTACCAGTTTTACCAGATCGGTTGCAATCCTGATTGAGATTCCAAGAAACTTTGTGCATCAAATCATTAACCTTTATTGACCCTGTGTTACATTATTACAGCACTGCATGCTCACAGTCCAGTTGGCTGGGCATTGAATTTTTAAATATGGAGCACAATACCCCCAAATGAAAATATGTAGCACTTGGAGATTTGAAGCCTCATATTCCAAGATGATTTACTGTACAGTTTTTCAGTGAGTAAAAAAATTTGTTTTGCTTTCATGTGCACACATGCTTTTAAGGTGAAGATTATATTCTTGTATATAAAACAGAACATATCAGCATGTTTGATTGCAGGTAGTTTTCCATGATGTGTACATCAGTACAGTAGTCCCTCATTCATCCAGACTGTATGCAGGGAGGACTGGTCCGGATTACCCGGATTCCAGATTACCCAGGAATCCGGACCACTGAGGAGAAACTCTGTGGTATAAGTAACATACAAAAAATCATCACTCAATACTAAAATAAAACTCCTTCAAGCAGGAAAACTACCTAACAGTATATGATTATTATTATGATGATGATGGTGATGATGTAATAATTTAAATGGGAAATACTGGGCTATAGTTGGCCCAGAATTGTCCAGACTAACCAGGGATCCAGATTACAGGTAGTTCTTGTTTTATCCTAGGGTTACGTTCCTGAAAAACATCGCGCAAATCAAACACAAAATTTCCATTTAAAACGGTGTATTTCCTGGGGGTTAGGGGACTGACAGCCTCGTCCTTTATAGTGTATGACTATACCACTAGTGGACATACAGAACTGTAGAGTATATATATGTACTGTATATGCAGTATATATACATTTCTATACAGTATACATACATTTCTATACAATATATTTATTTCTTTCTAATGCAATAAAAATGTAAGACACATCCATAGTTTTTGGTACGGTTCATTCGGATAGGACTGTGGTAGTCTTGCTACACAAACAAACACTTTAATTCCTGACTTAGCACTTTCTTTAATTCTGTCAGCATTATCACGAATTGTACATATACTACTGTGAGCAAGTTTAACATTATGGCATATATCAACAATTCGTTCACCTTTTTCAAGTCAGCTTATTACATATAATTTCTCTTCATTGCCGATTGTCTTTCGCTGATTTTTCATTTAGATTGCACTAGGAGATGCAGATTTATGTTTCTCACTCATATTGGTAAGAAAAGCCAATGCTGTTGAAGAGGAAAGTAATTGAACCATGTGGTTATATCACCAACGTAATCAATCTATACACATGACTGATGACGTGACAGTGAGTCACTTCCTGCTAGCCTCCTACAGAAGATAAGCGCAACCACAGAGCGTCTATGCCAAATTGCGTTAAACCGAAAACTATCACGTAACTTCGAAAAGTGGTGTAAATTTTCAAGTTGCCTTAAATGGAAATCACGCAAAACGAAATTGCGTAATAGGAGAACTACCTGTACTGGGGTCTGGATAACTGAGGGACCACTATTCGTTCAAGTTCCACCAGTTAATAATTTATTATTGCATTTTCTGGCATAATCCCTCATACTTGGTAAAAATATGTAATCAAAATCCTTGCATAATTTCCACATCTGTATTTTGAGGTTCAGAATTTTGAATGATAGTTTGATGTCACTCTTAAATTTCTGCTGTGTTTTAACAAGAAAAGGGCTTCAGTGACACATTAGGACTTTTTTGGAATGTAGTAGGCTAAATGGGAATTTCACTGTGCAATAACAGATACAGTGAAACCTCTATCCATCGTTTTTCAGGGGACCGGAAAATTTGAACGATACATACGGGAAATGATAGTACCGGGAAACCATTAAAAATTATAGATAAGAACAATTTAATGATAATTATTAATTCTTGCTGAGAAAATCTTTCATTGATGTTTGTTTTGAGCAAATTTTACTCCTCCTCAATTCAAAGTACGATTTTTCAAGGCCTAGAACACTTTCACGATCACTGTCACTCGTGCTGTGCACATAAAAGAAAGATCTTACTTTCATCAGCGCTTCATGCGTCTCAGCAAAGCTCGGCACAACTTCGGGTTCGCCAGCTTCTTCTTCTCCTTCTTCCCGCTCCACACTCCCGGACGCCACGAGGCTCACGCACAGCTCCTGCATTGTTTCTACACCACAGGTTGCCACGTGACTGTCCACAGAGACGTAGTCCTCGAATTTATCTTTGTTCATGCCACTGAACTTTTCCCAGTCTTGGCGGAAATCGTCGTCATCGTTCGTCAATACGACGTCACTATCGCCTGAAGATTGTCCCTGCACGTAACCAGCTTTCCGAAAACAATTTTCGATTGTCTGCCGGGTTACTTCTTGCAAGGCTGCCACAGTGTAGTGCAAAGCTTCCAACACGTTTATCTTCTTTTTCGTATCTTTGCCTGCATCCATTAAGCAAACAGCTGTTTGCAGGAGGCGTTTTCTATAAAGCTGCTTATAACACTTTATTACCCCTAAATCAAGGGGCTGGAGCACACTTGTACAATTTGCCGGATACCGTATGACTTTTACATTTCTTAGAAACGATGTATCCTTTGGATGTGCGACACAATTGTCCACAAAGAGGAGAATGTTCCTGTTTTATGCACCCATACTTGCGTCTAATGAACGCAGAAATGAAGAAAAAATGTCTGTGGTCATCCACGCTTTATTGTTCGCGTGGTACTTGGTGGGTAATTTTTTTACATTCTTGAAACATCGCGGTTTCGGAGATTTTCCGATAACAATCGGCACTTGTTTGTCACTTCCATCACTGTTAACACAAAGTAAAACAGTAAGTCTGTCTTTACAGTTTTTCCCTCCATGACAAGACTCTCCTTTGAGAGCCAAGGTTCTATCAGGAAGCACGTTGTAGAAGAGCCCCGTCTCATCCGCGTTGTAAATATCACGTTCGTAGCCCTCCAACAAAGATGGCAGTCTTTCCAGCCACGCTTCCGTGCTTTCGCTGTCCACTGCCGCACTTTCTCCGACTAACATCTTGTATACTAGGCCATGCCGGTCCTTAAACCTCGCTAAACCATCGCTTCAAATTAAAATAAAACTATCAGTGCGGGAAAATGTTGCGTCAGGACCGTGATTTTTAACTATTGGTGCGGGAAAACGACAGTTCGAGGAACAATGGAGGCGGGAAAAAATAGTGTTATTTATATGGGGCTAATTTCGGGACCAAATAAGGCAGACGATACATGCGGGCGAACGACGGTAACGGGAACGATGGATAGAGGTTTCACTGTATTGGTTTTCATTATTGCAGTGTGATGTTGATGAGATTTTGCGACGAGCAGAGACTCGTGATGAAGCTCCTGCCACAGTTGGTGAAGAACTTCTTTCAGCATTTAAAGTGGCAAGTTTTGCGGCTTTTGAAGAAGACAAAGAAGTTCCTAGCACAGAACAGGAACCAGATGATGAAAGTAAAGACTGGGTAAGTTACAGTGTTTGGGGACTAATTTGAATGTGTTGCACTTTTTATTTTTTTGGACATTACAATGTTTTCTGTATATGCAGGATGAAATCATTCCAGAGAACTTTCGTAAGAAGGTTGAAGAAGAAGAACGTCAAAAAGAAATGGATGACTTGTACTTGCCACCTCGGAGCCGTAAAACATTACAACAAATAAACCAGTCTGACAGTGATGGTAGGCTTCATGCACTACTATAATTAAATAAGTTGTAAAAATATACAGTGTACACTTTAACAGGGACATTCATTTGGAGATGATCCATAGAAGAAAAGCTGTTCACTAGACTGAATAATTAAGACAGATTAAGTGTCCCAATGTGTGAACAGACATAAAACTAGCATGGTACTGTTCACGCGTAGTTGATTCTTATGCATATTGGTGAGAAGTCAAAACTATTGAATGAATAAATCCTGAGTATTAAGGACTCATTGTCTGTTGTAATTACACACATTTAGTAGGAATTAAAAAGTTGTACCCCTTTTGTAACGTGTGCTTCAAAGGTAAAGGTAAAGTAAAGTTCACCCTAGAACAGGCCATGAAGGCCCAGAGGGTGAGTAGAGGTATAGCTCTACTCTTTAACCTCGGCGCTAGATTGGGGTGGGTGGTCAACACCACGCTCTGGCCGCTTTACGCCCGGGAAAGGGACCCGGTACCCATTGTACAGGAGGCTGGATGGGCCCCAGGGCCGGTCTGGACGGCTGCTGAAAATCTCACCTCCACCGGGATTCGATCCCCGGACCGTCCAGCTCGTAGTGAGTCTCTATACCGACTACGCTATACCGGCTTCAGAGTCATATTATAATAAGAGTACTACAATCACAGAAATCATCAGACTTCAGCACAGTCTAAATGCAGTTAAAACTTTCTTTTGTTTGCCACTTTGAAAGGTGGTATGTTTGAAAGAGCACTGTTGATTTATCAGTTTGTAATTTCAGAAATGTGTGCTTAATGTCCCCATTGTTTAATTATCTTGATATCTCTAACTTATGGAAAAAATATATTGGATATAAAATGTTTGATTCTTCCCTCCAACTTTTACTCAGGATGTTTTCAAGGTGTATGCAGAAGTACATGTATTTCTTCATGTAAAGGGACCATTAAAATTGTCTGACATAAACTAAAAGTGAAATAGCATGACAGTTTTTTCCGTCCATTATAAAGTTTCATGAAAATCCATTCGGTTGGTCTTAACCTTTAGGAGACAGGTTTAATGCCTAGTGTATCTTATCCTGGTCAGAGTTTTGCTTGCGTAGCATGGGCATTTAAATTTCTGAAAACCAGCGATTTAGAAATAAATTGTATAAATTAGAGTTTTAACATTAGAGGGTCCACACAAAAACGGTTTTTTTAAAGAATGTATTTGCATGCATGCAAATGTGTGATATTCAGTTTATAGCAGTCTTTATTACACAGCATCTTCACACATGTTCTTCTGTCCCTGCCTCCCCCCCCCCCCCCCCCCCCCCCCCCTCCCTACTTTTTTCTCTCCTCTGCCTTCATTCTGTATAAGAAATTATTTTGGTTTTGTTCGAAATGTGTCAGACAATTTTGGCAAGGTCTGTACATTCCTCATACAATTATGGGTCAGATTTTACAACATTCTTCTGGTTGCATTGTACATCAAGGAAACAACAATTTGTCCCTTCACAGATTCTTTTGAAGGCTAGTTTCTTAGTGAAAAGAAAACCATTTCTCTTTCTGCTTTTACTTTAGCAGGTACCTATTTGTGTTAGTCACATTACAAGTTTCCACAGACATTTCAGAAGAAGCAGCTTCCAGTTCAAAATGACAGACTAATTAGGGACAGTATTATTGAATTGATACTTGACTCAGGTTCTGATGGGTACGTTTCTGACTGTGACCAATCTGACAGTGATGTATCAAATAACTGACATATGAGGAGAGAAAACAGCCAGTTAACATCCCATCAGAGGGTTTGCAAGCAGGATCAAAGATGAAGCAGGCGGAGAGGGGTGCCAAAGACTGCAAGAAAGACAAAAATTCTGAGAGTGATGACTCTACTTCCACATATATCTCCAGGCAGTTTGGTTTGGAGAAAACAGATGAGTGCAGCACCTGGACTTATCAGTTCACTGGTGATAAAACTGCTGATAGACAAAACGTCTTCACTTCTTGGACATGACAGTTCTGAATAGCTTCCTCCTCGGGAAAGCATGTGGGACCAAAGTGACTCACCTCACAGAGACTTCCAACTTTCCCTTGTGCAGAACTTTATTTAAATTGAAGCTGTGATGCATGGGGGGGGGGGGGGTTTAAGAATGACAAAACATCTCAATAAACACGTATGTGACAAGAAATATTTGCTTTGCTGAGTTTCTACAATGCATTACAAAGTAAACACACAGAGGCCAGCATATGTTCGCATAGGACAATATGTATATTTTTCATTTTGAGTTCCAAATCAGCTGCCTTTCTCTCACGAGCTGGTCCTCTACATTGTTACTGAGACTTTCCTGCCATGATTATGGGCACATAGGGTCAAAATAACAAAACAGCATACTAATGCAGGTAGTAAAACAAGCATCCTATCAGTAACAACTACAACACAATGCAGTGTGCTCTCACCCAGCAGCTTGCCTCCTTCACTTCTGCCTCTCAGTGCTTTCATTCCTGTAAGGAAGAGTTTAGCACACTTTTCAAAGATTTTGCTATTTTAGTATTTCTTTATTTTCAGGGGATGACGGGTGTGTAATTCTGAAATTGCATAACTTGACATTGCATAATTAAGGGTGTTTCTGTACTGTGAGTAATTGAGGGTTAGCTGTAATTTACCTAACATTCAGGTGAAGGAGGTGGTCGAGGAACTAAACGACGGAAGAAAACTGAAGAATCTGAGTCCAGTGAGGAAGGGAGTGATGAAGAGAGACCAAGAAAGAGGGGACGACCCCGTGTAACTCCTCGTGAGAATATTAAGGGATTCACTGATCAGGAAGTAAGTTGTGTTAAAACAGTAAGTTGTATATAAAGAATCAGTGTTGCATATTCATTAAGTAGCTGCTTTTTAGGAGAACACATTCTTGAATCAAGAGATGTTTCTATGAAACTTTTGGACCTTTAAGTTGCTACTGTTCATGACAGTTACTCTGATCATGAACAGTAGCATGTAACCACTTACACACAAATTTTGTTGATGATGCAGTTGCCTAATCAGTCAAAACCTACATTGTTCACTTCAGTTTCAACTACTTCATGTGTCATTTCCTTTATTAGTTATTTATTAAGTTATATTTTATTTTATTTAGATCCGGCGGTTTGTTAAAAGTTTTAAGAAATTCCCTGCTCCATTAAAGCGTCTGGAAGCTGTAGCATGTGATGCAGAACTGCAAGAGAAACCACTAGCAGAACTACGCCGATTGGGTGAACTGGTGCGAGAGCGATGCACAGCTTCTATGACAGAACTGCAAGCACAAAAGGAAAATGAGTCAACACATAATGAGGACAGTAATCTCTCAGGCCCTGCACAGAAACGGCGTGGACGTGGACCATCCTTCAAGCTAGGTGGAGTATCAGTGAATGCAAAGAGTGTGATGGCAGCTGAAAAAGAGTTGGAAGTACTTGATGAGGCCTTACCAAGTGATCCTATCGAGAGACGGAAGTGGGTTCTTGATGCAAGGTACAAGTTACTTTTCAGGATGACTCACCAGAGCAGTGTTTCCCAACATCTTTTTGCTGACCCAGAATTTAATATCAGCAGAATCTCCCAACCCCCCTTGATCTCTTTTTAGCATTACAGGAGAAAGGTCTATTGTGACATTACACTGAACATCATAGTTGAATGGGTAGCACTCCTGCTTAATACTTTGGACATTGCAGGTTCTGATCTCAGCGTGGAGACCAGCTGTCCTGACTGAGGTTATTCTTGCTTTTCCAAAATCATGCCAGGCAATTCGTTGAATAGTACCTTAAATTATGCTGTGACTGTATTCTGCCACATCCTTACAATTTGTTGCTCACTAATCATCCTATTATTTGTTGCTATATATTCTTACCTTCTGACACTATCATTAAATAAACCATACGGCAGCCCCTCATCGCATAAGGTGGAGAACCACTGACTTTGCAGGTCTGTTCACACTTTTTAACTTCTGTGGCCATTATCTGCATAGGATTGTAGGGCGGGTGACAGATATCCATGTGCCCTGGAAGGAATGTTATGGTGAAATTCCTATTTAATGTATCTCTGGGGAAATGTGTTTTCTTATACTACATTCAGATTTTCACTAAATGAGGGTTACGCAAGACTACATCAAGAAACTGTTGTGTTATAAGTTTACACTGTATATAAGTATGATATAATAATTTCTTTACACATAAGTAATTATGGCAGCTCTTCCTGCAAAAGTGAATGGAGTTACATAATGGTATCAAAATGACATGCAGTAAACACTGAGAGGACCTCAGTCAAGAATCCAAGCAACTATAATGCTGCAAGTGTGGCTTCAGTATGTTTTACATGTATATATGTATGTGTTGTCACCAAAGATTATAGTTGTGTATATAGTGTTTTCTGGCAGAGAGAACATGTGAATATCAGTTGTTGTTTTGACCACAGTTGCACTAAATTGAGATACAAATTGTGGCAGGTCAGAAATTTCATACACTGAATGCAGGATATTTACTAAATCAAAATTTGCTAATTACTGGAAAATACATTTTTCACATTGAGCTTTGGCTGGAACTAGAAGAAATATTTACTAAATTGGGATTTCACTGTGGTTGCTTGTGGGGGTCAGCTGTGTTTACATGAGCTTTATTGCACTTCGAAATTTGTGATACAAACTGGGTATTTGGCACATGTATCCTTATTAGAGATCTGCCTATCACAAAAAATGTACAAACCAAATTAATGCCACATTTAAAACACATGGAATATGTTGTTAATGTTACAACTCATGTTAATTTGAATGAAGAACATATTCTGGTTGCCAGAGAAGGTTGAAGGCTCTTGCTTATGATTGTCTTGAAGGCCATAAACATGTATAGTTTCAATGTCGCAAATAAAGACCATAATAGTGCACATACATTAATGTTAATGGCAACCTTTTAATATTCTGGCATGTTTCAGTCCCTCTGGAACATCATCAGGGATTGCACATATACAAGTTGTAGTGGAATTAACAAAGTTTGCAATAATACAGTAGAACCCGGATACGATGTCCCCGCATAAGAAGTTTTCCCCTGTAAGAAGTTTGATTTTTAAAGTCATGAAATCCTATTGCTTTTAATAAGCTTCCCTCTTAATAAGTCTTCCACTTAAGGAGTCCCTAATCCTCTGGTCCCTTGAAAGACTTCTTAACAGGGTTCTACTGTATATTGAACAACAGTTTGTGTTTTTTGAACGTGTGTTAAAATCTATTAAATTAATGATTACTTAGCATACATATCCCCCTTTTGTTTTACTTCTATTATTACTGCAGATCTATACTTGTAGCCAGATTTCAAGTGCACATGGGATTAAAAGAATTCACTTTGGTTAAAATCTCATTATAGTGTATTAAGCTTTAAACAGTTTGTTTTAATTTGCAATATTTAATCCGTGCAGTCAGGTTTTCTCGTTAGGGTATTTAAATTTTTGCACTTGCTTTACACATAACATGGACATCATGTGAGCCAAAAAGATGAAATTGTGAAATAAAAGGCATTTTGTGGGAAATAAAATAGATTGTGCACTGTGTCTTAACAAATATCTCTATTGTCAAAATGCATATAACAGAGTTCTAGAAGTGTCTCAGTTTCCAGTTTCTTTTACTTACATTTTGGTTGGAGGCTTTGACTTTGCACAGGGATGTCTTGTTTTATTCTGTTGCTATAGAAAGGTGTGTAAAACTTACCCTGTTCCTCCTCATCTTCAGAAGCTCTGGGTAAACTGGGGCTGTATGCTGCTTGAACACTGGAACACCTGTATAACTGTGCGAGGGTGAATGCACATGTTGTGAATATGACTCAGATTTAATTTTTTCACAACCTCCTTTCCCCCCCTCCTCTGCAGTTGCAGTGTCACTCCCTGACTCATCACTGTCGATGTCCATAATGAGTTCAGATATCTGACTTGGTTTCAGCAACCTGACTTTCCCTTTCGCTGGTTCACTCAGCTTGCTTTTTATCCATGGCTATGAAATACTGATAACATAAAACTGTCCTTCAGTCTACCCTAGGTTAACGTATAGTTGTCCCTGTACATGACATGAAGGCATACTGGGGTAGTGTAGGTATAGTTGCACTCATTCTTAACTGCGGCACTAGTTGGAGTAGAGCGGTGAGCCTCTTACCTCAACCACTTATCCCCAACAGACAGAGACTCGAGAGTGAGTGGGCCTCAGAGCTGGTCTGGACATTTTTGAGAAGAGGAAAATCTCTTGCACCTGCCAGAATCCAAATCCCAGTTTGTCCAGTCAGTATACAGACTACACTATCCTGGCTCCTTAGCCGGTTCTAGTGTGTTTGTAAACTTCAAAAGTGATCAGGAGAAGAAATGTGATGTTTATAAGCTGCGAGTAGGTCTCTGGGTTTGAAGTGGAACCCAATTCAGATCAAGGACATTGCTGCTTTCAGCGTGTGTGTGTGTGTGCGTGTGCGCACACGTACTTGTGCCCTGTGGTAATCCTAACTGCCTTTGTCAACATACTGCACACTACGTGATGAGTGATATGCATGCCAACATGCACATACTGAGTTAAAAAAAGACTTCTTTATTCTGTATGTGTGGTATAAAGGTCTTGTGTGTTCCTGACCCTAGAAATTGTGGCCAGATTTATGGGATGCATGTATGAGAGAGGCTAAATCTTAAGTAGTTAATAAATATTGTATCATGTAGCCTGAATGACATATACAGGCTCAGCTTCAAATATTACACTCATCAGTATTTTTATGTACGTATATCCGTATATCTGCATCTTTAATGTAGCTTAGCTTACTACGTATGTGTTCACCTTGTTATGTGACATGGTTTTCTGATGCATACTGTTATGTTTGCTGCATGTGGTTTCAAGATGTCTTTGACTTTTGTTCAGGTGAGCTGTTATGTACATTGTTCTGCTGTGGATGGATGTGTGTACAATCTGGCTGCCTTAATGACCATAATGAGATTTTAACCAAAGCATATTATTTTAATCTTTGTAGAAGATTATACTTGTTACTTGACTCAGTAATACAGTAATTCAAACAGGCAACACAACTATCTTTATTATAAAAACATTGTCCTTGTTTCTGTAAAATATCTACATTTTTGTTGGCCTGAGGATGACACATAATGAGTCCCAACATGTGGCCATTTTATAGAAACAAGGCTAATGTTTTTATAATAGATAAACTTGTGTTGACTGTTTTAATTAACATCATACTGTTTGGATTCTTTTAAAATAAGGTGCACTTGATATTGGCTATAGATATAGATCTACAGTAGTAATGGAAATAAAATTAAAATAGAATATATATGCTAAGTAAATACTGCTATAGAAGATTTGAACACAGTACATGTTGTAGAAAGCATAAATCATTGTTCAGTATGTTACTGTAAGCTATGAATTCTGCTTCTGTAAGTGTAATCCCTGGTGCTGCAATGGTAATATAAGGGAGTACTATTAACAACAATATGTGTGTACTAGGGTGGTCTTTATTCAGGACATTTTTATTGAGGTACATGGTAAATTATGAATCAACTTAACATGTATGTCTTCTTCAGGGGTTTAAGAGATGTTGAGTCATTGGTCAGTGTTACACACACATGCAGTTGTGACATGTCTGACATCTCTTTTCACAGTACCTTGCTACAGATTTTCATACCCTCAAATTCTTCTTTTTCAAAATTATTTATATTTCAATTGCTGTAATTTAAAGTGGTCATTTTATTAGAAGAGGTTTCAGATTATGAACAAGATTTTTGAGTTCACGGTCTCTTTTGTTAGGGTCATTTTAACTGTGTTGTTTATTCTGTTGTACTACTGAAGTGTGTGTCATACTAGGGTGAAGCCAGCCAATTTTGATGTGCCTTGGGACATTGAAGATGATTCCAAAATATTACAAGGCATATATCAGTATGGAATAGGTTCATGGGAAGCAATGAAAATGGATCCATCACTGGGCATTAATGACAAAATTCTTGCCAATGAAGATAAAAAGCCTCAAGCAAAACATCTGCAGACAAGGGCCGAGTACCTGCTCAAAGTAATACGTAAACATTTGGATCAGAAGAGTGGTGTGGTAAGTAAATGAACATCTAATGATTTACTGTGAATAACTGATTTCCCTGTTCTTTATGCCCCCTCTCCATTCTGTGCGACTTGTGTCAGTTTGTCCACTTGTCTGTTAGAAATTCCTCCAAGTGTGTTTTTGTAGTACAGGGTGAATGACCTTTCTTTCCTTCGGCAGTTATGAAGGGATAGCATTGGAAATGCATGAATAGTTTAAAATTCAAAGTGTTTGGAAACCATGAGCAAGCTTCATTCAAATTTCTTCAAGTTGATTCACAAAACACTAAATATACTGCTAAAATAATTTGTTGTGCAAAGCTGCAAAATCAAGTTACATGTGCCTGTTTTCCATTATTTTAGCAACTGCTATATCTTTGGTGTACTTGTAGCAACAGGGCACAAAAGTTGCTTCTTAGCTTTGTCACGTCTGTCAGCTTTTGTGTTTGTTCACATGTAACATATACATAACTGCTGAACATGTTTTCACCACAGTTGTTATCAGAGAGATTTACAAAAATCGGGCATCTGTGGAGGTGAATCATTTCTGTCCAGAAGAATCTCCACAATTGCCTGAAGAAGTTTGTAGAACCTGAATAAAACTTCCCCTCTACTCAGCCAGTGGACTTCAGTATGTAATATCAAGTCTCTATAATACACATCAGTTTCATGTAATAAATGTTTGCAGGGTCTTTGTTGAAGGGGCCTAGCACAGTGCTAATCACATCTTAAAAGTCGATCACTTTTATAAAAGTACATAGAGCTTCCTGATGAATGACAGTGCTTAATAAAAATGCCTGGGAAAGCAGGATCTTCTTTGCAAACCCTAATTAATTGAATGTTTTCATTAATGCTTGCTGGAGTGCCATCTCTGGTGAATGACTTGAGTTATGAATTGAAACATTCGTTTCCAGAAGGCTGAGATAAAATCTTTGAAATTTGTCTTCACTTCTAGTCTACCCTTATAACAGTCTTGCTTTTAACAGCTCCTCCTTAATATTGCCATTGTTGAAGGTCATCTCAATAAGAATAAGTAATTGGGAAACATTACTCACAGGCATCAGCTAACTCATCCAGCAGAAGACTAAAAAATTCACAAATTGCAAGATCCTACCTCAGTTGCTGCTCATTCTGACTGGATATACATTCCGCTATTTTAGTGTCAGCAGTTTGAGATAACTGGACCTCCGTTATTGCATTGCGTATTTCAGTTTCATCTCTAAATTGAAAAAATATTTTATCATCTGTGACAACAAAACATACTTACATCACATTACCATCTCCAAAGGGCTTTTTCTTAGCCAAGATTTCGTGATTTTACAAGTAGTATATGAAGCAGTGGTGGTCACTTTGGCTTAGAAAAAAATTACATTTGAGAAACTCAACTTTGTTTTGCATAGTTTACTTTTGTCAGGATGGTCATGAAATGTCACTCTGCATTACATTTCTTGCCTCCATCTTCACGGTGACTGATTTTGGTTCAGGTGAATGCTTAAGTGTTTGAGAGGAAGAAGGGAAGAATGGGTAGCACTTACACTGAGCCATTGGGAGTTGAGGGTCCTAAGTTAATTGCCCTTTCCAGGGCCTTAGATGGTGGGTGTTGTGAAAGTTAAATGTATGTATGGTGAGAGTTGGATGGTGGCATGTGTAATAGACTTTATTCATATATTAACCTTTTGCATATGGTCTTTTAAATGCCAGTTTTCTGTTGTGGCTGGAGCACTATTTAAATGCCTACTGCTGGGTGGTGTTTTCCCTTTTGAATGAAAACTGTTCACATTTAATGGGACAATGTTATCCTGTTCGTAAAAGTTAATGTAATACAATGCTTCCTCAGGAGGGCCTTCTGCAAATGGATGAGAGGATTCCATGATCTGTTCAGGGAGAATCCAGCCTGTCATTGTATGTTGTTGGGGTTCAGCACAATCTATTACTTCCCTTCAGACCCAGTTCATGTGCCTGGATTTTCTTGTCATGATGCTGGTGTTGTTGAGCAGGATCCTATGGCCAGGGTCAGTGTTGTGTTATGCCAAGGAGCTATATTTTGATGTGTAAATGTTGATGTCAAGGACAGGGTGGTCGTCTGTCTCAGTCTCCATGGTGAACCTTATATCATGGTGTCTGCTGTTTAAGTAGTCCAAGAAGTCCCTCAGCCTTCTGTTTAATGAGACCAATCTACAAATGTCATTCATTTAATGGAACCAGCAGTTGGCCTTGTAGTCAGCCCCATGGAGGGCTTCCTCCTTGAAGCCCTCCATGATGTGGTTGGGTGCCATGGGGGAAAGTGGTGAAACCCTTGGTGATCATGTCCATTTGTTCATAAAACTGACCATTGAAGCAAAAATGTCAAGAAGTCGGGACATTGTGGAAAAGTCTGATATTGCCTTCATCAAATTGCCAACTCAGAAGTTACATTGTATCCCCAGTTATCACTTTGGTGATGAGGAAAGTGGTGTTGAAGCTGATGAGTAGGCTTAGGATTATATGCATTTTGCATATTGCATATGTAAAATAGAACTACATTTAAAACTTTCATTTAGGGCCATTCTTATAAATAATGAAGTGCATGTTTCATTATTGGACCTAAGTGACATTTTAAATGTATAGGTTTATTTTACATATGCAAGATGCATGTGATCCTAAGCCTACTGATGAAAATGTCTTCAGATGTGACTCAGAGAGTGTCATGTGTTGGGACATATTCTGTGGAGTTTTTGACATGGTGTGGGGAGTGACCCAGCTACAGTCCCAGTAGGCCTGTCCTTTGGTCAGAGATTCAGTTGTGTTTATGATGGGACCGTATAGCATGGGTGGAACTAAAGCTTGTGTCCTTAGCTATTCGACATCATCTTCTGGCAGGAAGGACTTGCAAGGAGAAGCATGCTCCTGCGCTGCACAGACTATGTAAGTCTTTTGCTGGTGCTGTATAGATTGGGATCCTTCAGTAGAGCAAGGATCTTCTGTCAGTAGTTACTGATGTTGAGGACCACTATAGCATTGCATTTGTCCACTGATGGGATAGTGAGATGAGCACTGTCCCACATTGTGTGGAATGCATTCCCTCTCTGCTCATTTACATTGTCCATGTGGTCCTAAATTTGGTCAGGATTCTGTTTATTTTTTGGACTGCCTCAGCAGTTTCTTTGGTTAGCGTGTCATGCTGTCCTTATGTGGCAGCAGATGGAGGCAGCACACTCCGCTGAAATGTCGGAGCAAACAGGTTACAGTATGTAGTATAAAAGCCCAAAATACCACCTGCCATGAAAACATGAAATGTAACAGTGTGTTGTGGGCAACAGTGTTAAAATGTTATTTATTTTTTACAAACTTATGAATTTACTTTCTGCCATAAAATGTATGTGCAGCCAGTATATGTCTGTGTGTATAGAGTGATACGCAGTTGATTAACTGTTTTGTATGCTGTGGTAGTAATCATTTTCTTTTCTTGTAACCAGGCAAAACCAAAGCGTCAGCGTAAGACACGAGAGGCAAAAGCAGTTTTGACGAAAGAGATAATTGAAGATGACTTATCATCAGGAGATGAGAACACTAGCATTACCACACCTTCAAGCAGCACTCTGGCTCCTCCAAAGCGACCGACCAAACCAAAACCTGAAAAGTTCAAAGTCAAGGCTGAAGGAGATGCAGAAGAACCAAAGAGTGATACTCCAGAAGACAAGGATAAGGATGAGACTCCAACCAAAGAAGAACATCGCAAAGAAAAGAAAAAGGTAAAGAAAGAGAAAAAGGAATCGAAAAAGAAGAAGAAACCAACGGGACCAATGCATTTCACAGCCAACAGTGAGCCTCGAGCACTTGAAATCATTGGAGATTTGGAACCTTCTGTTTTTAATGAGGTATGTGTGTTGTGTTGCATTGTCATCCCTATTACAGAACAGGAACATGGAGTTTGTTTTGTGTTGTTTAGCAGATCACTTTCCTCTCATTATCAAAATAATAGGTACTGTTATGATTCTGCCGGCATTTTTGCATTCCCATGCTAACTACGAGGGCTATTCAGAAAGTAACTTCTGTTTATTTTTAGCAACTAACTGAATAAAGCGGCGGAGGTTGCGCTTGCGCAGTAACTTCATGTAACTCAGTAGCTAGTCAACCATCACTTAAACAGCCACCAGTTGTTCGTTCTAGTCATGTATTGTTTATGATGTGTGCTGCAATCAGTGATCCCGCCAGCTGCGAAGTTTGTGCTGTTATTGGGTATCTTCACGCTAAACAGATGAGTGCTGCTGATATCCATTGCGAATTATGCGTGGTTTATGGACCAAACATAATGAGTGGACGATCTGTAAGACAGTGGTGTAGAATGTTCAGATATGGGGGGACAAATGTTCACAATGATGAGCGGAGTGGTCGGCCTTCTGTAGTGAATGACAATCTTGTGCAAAGTGTGAACAAAAAAATTAGAGAAAACTGGCGCTTCACAATTTCAGAGCTTTCATTTGAATTTCCACACATTTGTTTTTAATTATTTATTGAAGATTACAATTTACAGTATTTACAGTATACAAGGGAAAAAATACAAAAATTGTTCTGATAACCAATTTAACTAAAATGAGTATATGGACCAAAAGTTATAAATAGGGAAAGATAAAAATAATATTAGTGAAAAAGACTTAAAAGAACACTATGCCAGATGGTGAGCTGGTTTACAGTAGTATATGTTTCGGCCATTTATGTTTGTAGATTTTGTATAAAGAGTTTAGATCGGCTAGTGTATAATTACCTATTTGTTGGACCAGAGGGTTTGGATGAGATGGCCATTTAGTAAAATATTTGACCGTCAGATGCTGAATGAAGTCTCGAAGAGATTCAATATTAAGGGAGCAAATGGGAGATGGGAGTTCTCCTGGGATAGGCTCCGATGATGCGCAAGCTCTTGTTTTGAACGACTTGGAGTTTGAGGTAATTTGAATTACATGTGGTATTCCAGACAGGGGCGGCATATGTAAGAAGGGATCGAATTAGTAATTTATGTAGTGTTAATTTGGAGGTTTGTGAGAGTGTGGAGTCTCGATTAAGGACAGGGAAGATGTTACAAAGAGTACCTGTGCCTTTGTTGGAAACGGTACGTAGGTGCTTGGTGTAGAGCAGTTTTGGGTCTAGAAGAAGGCCTAAATATGTTATGTCCGGGGCCCAGCGCACAGATGCATTATCAAGTTTTATGTGGTCCGGAAGACATGGGTGACACTTCGAAAATAGAATTGATTCTGTCTTGTGTGCGTTTAAATGGAGTTTCCATTTGGTGAAGTATTTATGTAATGTGGCGACAGCTTGACTTAGTCGATAGGAGATGGTGTCAGGACGCCAGGATTGGGATAAAAGAGCTGTGTTGTCTGCGTACAGCGCTAGATGAGTTTCCACACATTTCACGCACCGTTCTCTACGAGATTGTCACACATAAGCTAGGCTATCACAAGTTTTGCGCAAGATGGGTTCCGAAAATGCTTACAGACGCGCACAAAATGCAGAGAATAGCCTCAGCTTTGACCTTTTTGGAGCGATATTGCAAAGATGGAAATGAATTGCTCAATCATATCGTAACCGGAGATGAAACCTGGGTTTACTGTGTGAATGTCGAACCCAAAGAGCAGTCTAAGCAGTGGGTGCACACACATTCACCAAACAAGCCAAGAAGGTTCAAACAGACTTTGTCTGCCAGAAAGCTGATGGTGACTGTTTTCTGGGACACGAAAGGAGTGTTGCTGGTTGATTTTATGCCATAAGGGACCACAATAACGTCAGAAGTGTATTGTGAAACGTTAAAAAAACTGCGAAGGGCCAATCAGAACAAAAGGCGCGGAATGTTGACCTCCGGTTTGGTGCTTCTGCATGACAACGTGCGACCGCATACAGCAGCTTGCACTTGAACATTGCTCGAGCAATTAAACTGGGAATTGTTTGACCACCCTCCTTATAGCCCTGATCTGGCTCCTAGTGATTACCACCTATTCATGCACATGAAGAATTGGTTGCGATCACAGTGCTTCAACAACAACAACGAGGAGTTGAAAGCAGACGTTGAAATGTGGTTGAGCTCACTGGCGGCAGACTCCGTTGAACAGGGCATACTACAGCTCGTTCCCCGGTACGACAAATGCCTCAATTCCGGCGGTGACTATATTGAAAAATAGGTTAAGCACTTAGATATTTATTGTATATAATAACATATTTTTATCTAATTGCGTGTTTTTTTAACAGCTAAACAGAGGTTACTTTCCGAACAGCCCTCGTATATGTCACAAACATAACGCGTGGGCACATATGAAATGGGAGTTAGCAGTAATGCTTCTGTGACTTACCTTTTCTTCTCTGCACATATTCCCACATGTAACTTAACTCAGTGGCTAGACAAGTGCCCAGTCTCCCCTCAGACTAGAATCATAAAAACTGTTGTAATTATAATGGCACCTTAAACATTTGAATTATACCCTGATCCATAGGTTGGAAAAGGCAGCTTATATTTTGTGGTATATAACAAGTATAATTATTTCCACAGTCAGATAACAAGATTCAGATGGGTGTGCTCTACAATTGTCTAACAGAATGCACTTAGAATTTGGGGTCTTGCTTAAATTTTGAAGATTCTGCTTAACTAAGTAAAATTTATTGATCGATGCAAGAGCTTTTCTGAGCCTTATAATGAACAGGCAAATGAGATACCCTTTGAATGCTATAAGTTGATTGTATATCCCAGTAACTAACAGCTTAAGGTTTTGTGTGCCAGCAACATTTGTACATGTAAGAACAGCAGATTTATCCTTATTTTTCTGAATGCCATTTACTGAAGTCTCATCTCCACCAGCCAGTGTCAAGGTTGGAAGACATCTCTGAAACCATCCTGTTTCATGTGCGATATTAATTTTGTCAGTAGCCAGATCATTATTCTTAACCAGTTTTTCAGATGTTTTACAATATTTACTAGCAGCATCCTGATCAGCAGATTTTTTTTCTCCAGAAACATCCAGCTTACAAATCCCATGCTTAAGCTTAAATGAAGCATTAATGGAAGCCATCAAAAAAAAGCACACATTCCATTATTCCCACTTATTCTTTAAAGTCCTTTGCTTCTGTAATGAACATGGGCCCTGATATTGCAAGTCTTTCACTGAATTTCAACAAAAATCAGTCATGTAAAACTTTGTACTTTAGGCTATCAGAGGGTTTTACATTCACTTGTAGCTGTAATTCTGCTGTCAGAACCAGCAGTAAGATTCAACAGGTCATCATTTGGAGCCTTTAGATTATAAATGGTTGATGAACCAACATTACATTCATGCATCAGCACATTGCTGTTTATGCCTCTCTGTTTTTGCTGAGCAGTAATTAACACATTTCTTCTTACATCTTTTTAGAGACCATGGTGCAAAGATACAGTACAGGCAGGTCTCGTTTTATGCCAGGGCTACGTTCCTGAAATATGTTGCGCAAATTGAACACAAAATTCCCATTTAAAACAGTGTATTTCCTGCGGTTAGTGGATTGAGAATCTCGTCCTGTATAGTGTATGACTACACTACCAGTGGACATACAGACCTGTAGAGTATATATGTACAGTGTATACAGTATATATACATTTCTATACAGTATCGCTACGAGCTGGGCGGTTCGGGGATCGAATCCTGGTGGGGGTGAGATTTTCTGCACCCGTCCAGACCGGCCTTGGGGCCTACCCATCCTCCTGTACAATGGGTACCGGGTCATTCCCAGGGGCAAAGCTGCCGTGGCGTGGCGTTGACCACCCACCCCCATCTAGCACCGAGGTTAAAGAAATAGTAGAGCAATACCTCTACTCCCCCTCTGGGCCTTCATGTTCTGGGGTAAACTTTACCTTTATACATACATTTCTATACAATATACAGTGGAACCTCGTTCCCGTTACCATCGTTTTCCCGCATGTATCGTCTGCCTTATTTGGTCCCGAAATTAGCCCCATATAAATAACACTATTTTTTCACGGTCCTGACGCAACATTTTCCGGCATTCATAGTTTTTTTAAAATTTGAAGCGATGGTTTAGTGTGCTGCGCGTGCGCGTGTATTGCTTTCTTAGTGCCACCTGGATTGGCTCCATCAAAAAGTATGAAAGTGCATTCTGTACTCTTTGCTCTCCATCCTTTTCTTTGGACTAGATGAAGACTTGGCAACACTGTTGTCGAGCTTTACTTCATTGCAAGTGGTTCTGTGCGTTCTGGTGTGCTTCATAGTTTCATACGTTACCCTGGGTTAACCATTTCCATCGTTTATTTTCCTTTTGCTATAATATTTTATTTTTGTTATTAATTCATTCCTGTTTTTATTACTTCATTATATTTTATTCCTGTTATTTATTTTAAAATCCATGGACCATGTCCCAACCTAAAAATTAAGTGAGATCTCTGCACGAGCGATTGAAAATAGTAGAAGAGGTGGAGAAGAATCCTGGAGAGAAACGTGTCGACATTGCCAAATGCCTTGGGTTGGCTCCAAGCACACTAAACTCCATATTCGCAAAGAAGGACGAAATCCGAGAGCAGACAGAAAAATGTGGTAACGCCAGTAAGAAGAGGAAAATAGGTAGGGAGTCGACATTCGCCGAGTTGGAAAGTGTGCTCTTCACGTGGTACCAGCAGGCAAGGGCGTTGAATATTTCAATTGATGGAACCATTCTTCGTGGAAAGGCGAAGATGATTGCAGCGCAGCTGAATATAGAAAATTTCACTGCATCCAACAGCTGGATAGTGAGGTTTAAGGACCGGCATGGCCTAGTATACAAGAAGTTAGCCGGAGAAAGTGCGGCAGTGGACAGCGAAAGCACGGAAGCGTGGCTGGAAAGACTGCCATCTTTGTTGGAGGGCTACGAACAACATGATATTTACAACGCGGTGAGACGGGGCTCGTCTGCAACATGCTTCCTGATAGAACCTTGGCTCTCAAAGGAGAGTCTTGTCATAGCGGGAAAAACTGTAAAGGCAGACATACTGTTTTACTTTGTGTTAACAGTGATGGAAGTGACAAACAAGTGCCGATTGTTATCGGAAAATCTCCGAAACCGCGATGTTTCAAGAATGTAAAAAAATTACCCACCACATACTACGCGAACAATAAAGCGTGGATGACCACAGACATTTTTTCTTCATATCTGCGTTCATTAGACGCAAGTATGGGTGCATAAAACAGGAACATTCTCCTCTTTGTGGACAATTGTGCCGCACATCCAAAGGATACATCGTTTCTAGGAAATGTAAAAGTCATACGGTACCCGGCAAATTGTACAAGTGTGCTCCAGCCCCTTGATTTAGGGGTAATAAAGTGTTATAAGCAGCTTTATAGAAAACACCTCGTGCAAACAGCTGTTTGCTTAATGGATGCAGGCAAAGATACGAAAAAGAAGATAAACGTGTTGGAAACTTTGCACTACACTGTGGCAGCCTTGCAACAAGTAACCCAGCAGACAGTCGTAAATTGTTTTCAGAAAGCTGGTTACATGCAGGGACAATCTTCAGGCGATTGTGACGTCGTATTGACCAACGATGACGATGATTTCTGCCAAGACTGGGAAAAGTTCAGTGGCATGAACAAAGATAAATTCGAGGACTACGTCTCTGTGGACAGTCACGTGGCAACCTGTGGTGTAAAAACAGTGCAGGGGCTGTGCGTGAGGCTTGTGGCGTTCGGGAGTGTGGAGGGGGAAGAAGGAGGAGAAGAAGAAAATGGCGAACCCGAAGTTGTGCCGAGCTTTGCTGAGACGCATGAAGCGCTGATGAAAGTAAAATCTTTCTTTTATGCGCACAGCACGAGTGACAGTGATCGTGAAAGTGTTCTAGGCCTTGAAAAATCGTACTTTGAATTGAGGAGTAAAGTTTGCACAAAACAAACGTCAATGAAAGATTTTCTCAGCAAGAAGTAATAATAATCATTAAATTGTTCTTATCTATAATTTTTAATGGTTTCCCGGTACTATCGTTATCCCGTATGTATCGTTTTTGTTTTCCATCCCCCTGAAAAACGATGGATAGAGGTTTTACTGTATTTGTTTATTTCTGATGTAATAAAAATGTAAGAGACTCACATCGATAGTTTTTGGTATGGTTCATTCGGATAGGACTGTGGTAGTCTTGCTACACAAACAAACACATTAGTTCCTGACTTAGCACTTACTTTAATTCTGTCAGCATTATCACAAATTGTACATACACTACTATGAGCCTGACGAACATTACGGCATGTTTCAGCGATTCGTTCACCTTTTTCAAGTTGGCTTATTGCATCTAATGGCTCTTCAATAATGATTGTCTTTCACTGATTTTTCACTTGGATTGCACTCTGTGGTGTAGATTTAGGTTCCTCACTCATGTTCATAAGAAAAGCCAATGCTGTTAAAGAGGAAACTAAATGAGCTGCGTGATTATATCACGAACATAATCAATCCGTACACGTGACTGATGGCGTGACAGTGACGTCACTTTCTACTAGCCTTCTACAGAAGATAAGTGCAGCCACGGATTGTCTGTGCCAAATCGCGTTAGAGCGAAAATCATTGCTTAAATTCGAAAAGTGGTGTAAAGTTTCAGTTGCATTAAAGCGAAATTGTGCAGAAAGAAATCCCGTACAACGAGGCCTGCCTGTAGTTAGTAGTAGGCACAAACAATTAAGACTGCTGTACTGACACATCACAATGGCTGCCAACTGAAAACTAAGTATGGCTGGTGAGTACAGCTAATCTGCAAGTGCACCACTGCCAATTGAATACTCCAGAGCAATCCAGAATGTTCTTCACCTGGTGGTGCTGCACTCACTAATAAGCTGTTCATATCTGTTAATAACCTGTGGACCTTTGAATTATGGCCTCTAAAAGTGTAACACTATGCACTGAAAAGAAAATAAAAGAAACGTGTAAACTGTTGCTCAGGAAAATGATATAATGGGGAAAATCAGAGAGAGGTATAACTTGCAATGCCATTAGAGTGAACTTGCTGCTAAACAAAGTGCTAGATAAACAATCTTTTACTGTGTATGGAGATATGTCCTGATCCTCTGGACAGATTTTGATTATATTTGGCATGTCACATCTCATAATCATCCTAAAACTACTACCAAAATTTCAAGCTCCTATCTCAATTTTCATATGAGTTATGGCTGCTCCTGCCAGACATACAGACAACTCATTTTGTTATATAGGTAATGACAAGAGAAAATTCTTTTGTCTGTACTCGAAATAGGTATAAATAAATACTTTCAAGTAATGTGTTGAATTTTTGTGACAACAGTGTGAAATTATTGATCCACTCAGGTGGGACATGGTGCGCAATCCTCCCATCAGGTTGGGTCTCCTTACATTCAGGCCACAAGCAGAACTGATATACCTGCAGTCTAAACACATTACAAACAGAATTTACCAAGATGTGATCCATTTCAACATTTTGGAAATGCTGGCCATTGTTCCATATGCATTCCTGACACCTCAGTAAAAAGCTTTAATTCATGCAATGAAGGTGTTGCGAAATAAAGAAAATTTTCCATTGATTATTTTCCTTCAGTTCTTCAATTTTGTGAGGATTTTCCCATATATAGAAGTCACATAGCTTATGGTTGGGGGAGTGGTAACAGAAACTATTATGTCCCAAATCACTTCTTCAAAGTGTCCATGGTTGTTGTCCTTGCTGTATGAGCAGTAGTGTGGTCTTGCTGGAAGAATGCATGCTTGCATTCTTTATCTAATAGCTGCTTTATAAATGGACAGATTATTTGCTCCACGTACCTTTTAGAATGAATTGTGCCTTCAGAGAAAATTGCTATGAATTTGTCTTTGTGAATGAATGAAACCAAGCCTCACTGGAAAAGACTCGTATGAGGGCAATTTGAATATCAAGAAAAGACTGAAAAAATCCTGGTAGAAAAATATGTTTTGTTAGTAGCATCATATTGCTACCTAGCATGCACTACCATTGTTCTTAGTGGCTCCAGTTTTACAGGCTTTTTCGCAATGCTTCTGATTTTGAATTCGTGGTCTCCTGCAAGGTTTTAAGGAATTATGAGGCGTACATTCATATTTTGCACTGATTTCATTCATTTTCCACTTCAAGAGCACTCAATGTTACAACTCAAGTTTGTGTCCTGTAATGCCTCTGTTAGTCTTAATTTATTTGCAATTCTGTGAATAATTGATATTGTAATTGTGATATTCCAAAATTTTTCAGGATTTGTCTTTGCAGAATGGGTTTTCTCATAAGTATAGTGCATGAAAACTCATTCTAATGTGGCATTTTGACACAAGAAAGTACATATTTGAGTTACTGACTGCTTTTTGCACAGTCTAATACAGTAGTGGAAGTTAAAGCAACATGGGTCCCAGAATACATGAGTGGGTCAACTCGTGTGAGCTCACTTCTTGGCTGCACGGTCCAGAAAATTCACTTTGTAACAATAATGTGGTTACATAAATTAAACCTGGACTACGTGAGGGAACTCGAAGGGAAAAGTTTATTCTATTCCGTCTCTTAACCTTTTGGATACGGAGTTTATTTCTTAGGTTTGCCCTTTAAATCTTGTTGAGGGGTCTACTTTACGGTACGTTCCCCGTGTGGGCCCTTTAAATTTTTGCGCATTTGGTACAAAAAAATTTAATATAATTTGATCTGGAGGAGATAAAATGATGGAATTACTTCCAGTTTGTAGAAAATGAAACAGGCTTTTAGCAGAGCACTTTATAAAGTCGGCATGTATCCTTACTGCCTAAATACACATAATTAAGATCCATATTCTTGTGTATTTGGAGTTTATGTCGTCATATTTGGGGCTGTTTGAGACATTTCTGTTATGGGATTCCTTTTTCACGTGTTCATGAATCACAGCCGTGCCTATCATTCAAGCTGTAACAGTTCTTTCCTTTTCTTCCGCGGTGATCCAAGCTCAGTGTAGACAAGAGTTCAAATAAAATTGTATCCTGTTTGCGAAAGTAAAGCAGACAGGAAGAAAGCACACAGAAGTGCTCAGAATAAAGGAATGGAGAAAAATGTATTTCTTATTAAGAAATATAAGACAAGAAACTTTTAAAAATGATGTAACATGATTTCATTGAAGTTTTTATCCACACAAATGCAGTCTGGCTGTTAGATTATTTTTTCTTTGAACTCCCATCTGTGTCGGGGCATCAGGGAATTATATTGCACGCTATGTAATTCACAGAACAGATAAATATTGCCTATTAGTAACACTAGAGTTTGCGCTTAGTCTAAACACTGCAAGGTTTGTTTGGCGTCACTGCATCCAGCCGACACCGCTTATAGCAAAACAGAACTATATCCCGACACAGTTTCCAACCTGACAGACATAGTAAACTTGTTTTTGAACATAAAATGAAGCTTTAGAAGACAAAGAGAAATTCTTGCATTCAAGAAATAATTGAAGAATGTTTTAAATTTCAGACAAATAGCATTTAAAAATAATATAAAAGTATTTGTTTGATGTTTTATTAGCAAAAAGACAGAGTTTTAGTACATTTTTGCACACGAAAGTCTTGTAGCGGGAAAAGAGGTATGAGTGGTGACCTCATTTTTCTTTGAAAGGAAATTCAATGCTGATAGTGATAATAAACACAGGACTCATTTATGAGCTGTTAAGATTGCTTTTTTTATATTTCACTGGAGCTTACTACAGAGTAGAAAACTCTTGTAATTCAGTGCCTACATCTAGCTGTGCCATATGAAATAAAAGTCTCGTACAAGTGAATCGTGCTTTCACTGAGCAGTGGTTTACAATGTCAACTGCCAAGCAAAATGAACTCGAGTGCAGTGGTAAACAAGTTACGTAACATCGTTGTTCTTTAAGACCAGATTGATAAAGGCTATTGAATACGTAGTACCTGGGTTCTTTCCTGGGGTAAAGTGGTTGGAGCATGAAGCAGACGAAAAATTTCATCTAATGCGGAGGAGATTGGAGCTATACATTTTCCGTACATGTTTTCATGGTGTAGACAGCGCAAGCGACCACAAATTGCAATGCCCCCACGTACGACGTATAGTACTCGCATATCCTAGAGATTAATGTAATTATTACATTATGATTGTGGTGCAGTATTACTACTTTTCCAAATTTGCGTACAGTGTGGACCCTGCCAGTTGCAGAACCAAGGCATATTTTGTTTGCAGGAGTACTGCACCTGTGTAGAGAAGAAATGTTGTAGAACAACTTAAGTTGATATTGTACTTAAATATAATGAAAGCTGCTGTCTTTTTTACAGTGCAAGGAGAAGATGCGTCCAGTGAAGAAAGCTTTGAAAGCTTTGGATAATCCTGATCAATCTCTCACAGAGCAAGAACAAGTAAATCATACACGGCAATGTTTATTGCAAATTGGTGACCAGATTAACAGATGTCTGTCTGAATACAAGGATCCTGACAAAGTGAAGGAATGGAGAAGGTAATGCTTACTGATGGTTTGTTTAATGTTTCCTAATAATTTGTTTATGTGTGCACTAACTTTTGAGGTCTGTTCACTTTTTGTGATGGCACTTCTGAATGAATGCTGTATTCATATTCAAAAGAGAGGTGCTAACCATATGATTTTCAGCAGTTGTGGACTGTATTTGTTTGGTTGAACTTGAAATTTGATTGTACACTATACTCAGTGACTATGGAAAAATTTCAAATACACATCAATGATGTTTCGCTTGAAATTTGTACGTATTGAAATATTGATTGTTTGGGCTAAATGACTGCCTGAAAGTTATACGACAAAATCTGAGGTCCATAGTGGACAGCCTAGATGCAGAATGTCTTAATGATTTTCTCTGGTGTTAGTAATATTTTGATTATGGTTAGCAGTGACACTACTTGTTACTAATTTGATTGGTAACAGTAAGCAAGGATGATGATCATACTGTTCTTGGAAGCATACAATGTAAAGTTGTGTTTGAAGAACTGCCATGGTGTTCGCCAGTGAACTGATACTTGTAGTCCTGTAGATGTTGGCATTCAGAGAAACTAAATTTTGGAGAATACCTGTCACAGTGTCATGTCCATCTACTTCCCTCCACCCAGCTGCTGCTGTTACTGTTTATAAATGTACAAAACGGGGTTGGTAGTATCATAGACAATTCCTCTGACCTCTTCTGTTCTTGGTTATACTCTCTTAGCATGCTGAATGAAGTGCTTATTAGGTGACTGCATTGTTCGAGCTTGTTGGAAATTGGATCAAAGTATTTAGGGCAAATTGCATATTGTTTCTGATACAGAAAGAAGCGGAAATGAAAGGCACTATTTTATATCTCCAGCAAAGCTGCTTTCAGTAGTTGTGTATGTCTTAGGAGACCAATGGTACCCCTTTTTCAATCTCCTAACAGTATATCCAGTGTACCAAAAATATTTGATAATTGTGTGTAAATTTACATGGACTGGTGTAACAGTTGTTCTCATGACACTTGTGTCTTTGGCATTATGTGTTATAGATGAAGTTATAGATTTTCTCATCCTTCCATAAGCTCTTGTACTCACTTATGGACTGGGCGATCTGGGGTTTGATCCCTGGCAGGGGCAAGAGATGTTTCTCTTCTCCAAAATGTCCAGACCAGCCCTGGGGCCAACCCAACCTTCTGTTCAGTGGGTACCCAGAGCTCTTTCCCTAAGGATGAAGCAGCTAGAGCACGAAGCTGACCGCTCACCCCCATCTATTGCTAAGGTTAAGAATTAGTGGAGCTATACTCCTACTCCCCCAGTATGGCTTTGTGGCATGCACAGGGACAACTTTGCCCGCTTTTATCTTTTTCAGGCAAAAATTCCACTCACTATGAAACTTGGGATATGTTAGCAGCTTTTATGAATAATAACCGTGGTTTTGAAATTTACCATTTAATTCCCAGCAGTTTGCCCAGGAAATTACTGGTGAACAGAAATTATTGTTCATTTCAGTGATACCAGACATATTTATATAAAATTATTTCCTGCCACAGAAATCAAAGTTTAACTTCTTGTGATCAATGCTGGAAGTCAAGTACATCTATATGTACATGAGGGCTAAATTATTTTAATTGTTCTGCAGAGTTAACATAATAAAATGATGGTTTTGTTCTTTATTTTTGCAGCATGTGTGTAATTACTTTACTCATGTTGAGTTGCTTCTGTTTCAGTAATTTGTGGTATTTTGTATCTAAATTCACCGAGTTTGATGCAAAAAAATTGTTCAAGTTATACAAACATGCTGTAAAGAAGGATCAAGATAAAAAAGGACTGGAGAAGAAGGTAAAATTAGAAAAGGGAGATAAAGAAGAAGTGAAAACAAGTGAGTCAAAAGAGGGCAGCCACAACCGAACACTAAGCAAGCGGCACATTGATGATGAAAAGGAGTCTGAAAAGGATGTATATGGTACACCTGTTAAAAGGCCATATGTACAAACAGATATGAGGTTAGTTTATAATATATGTGTATTTATGGCTAACTGAGAATAACTGCGTGGAGCAGAGCCCTTCTTAAGAAGCTAATAGTTGTTCAGCTAGACAACAAAATTCACTGCATATTATGGAATCTGTAGCATCATCACCATGTTCACAAGAGCTTGCTGCTGGTCCCTATTCTGCTCCAGATGAATGTAATCCCCACCCTCCTGCCCTATTAAAGAATCATTTTAATATTTTTCCACCCAATTCTATGTCTTCTAACTCATCTATTTCCTGCAGGTTTTCTTACCAAAATGTTTATTTCTCTTCTCTCCTGTATGTACCACATGCCTCATGCCTGTCATCCTCCTTGAATTTATCATCCTAATATTATTTGATAAGGAGTGCAAATCATGCAGCTCCTTATTGTGCAGTTTTTCCTGAGCATCCTGTGTCCAGATCTTTGTTATGCCCTTAATGTGAGAGACTGCAGTTACAAAAGTAAGTGTCTTGTGTGAATACATAGATTCTCAACAGAATGGTAACACGTTCCTCTAATTTAATTTGTTTGTGAATGCAGGTTTTGTTAGTGTCATTCACAAATAGTTGCACTATGGTATATTTTCAAGGGATGTATTAATTATTGTTATACTTGTCCCTACATTCTGATGTCAGAAGACATGTACTTCTTGTCTGAATAGTTACTTCTAGATCAGTTCCCATGTAAGCCATTGATGAAGCTGAACAGGTAATTATAAAACTAGAGTAATTCATATGCTGTTTTACAAAATTATTTAAATATCTTAAAGTATGCAACAAAGCTTATTACTGTTTGAACACAGTGTCTTCAGGTTCACCTCCACCCTTGTGCAAACACTCCTGTAACCTGGAGCACATATTTCCCATTACATGGTGCAACATGTGCGCTAGGGCTCTGGCAATTTCTTCACTTATTCTCAGATTCATTTTGGCAGTATTTAGTGCGTAATGAGCATAAACTTAGCCCCTCGAAGAAAAGTTCCAAGCTCATAAATCAGGCAGTCTTGTTGGCCAAGAAGTGGCCCCTTTCCTGGGTGGATGTGATTAAGAGACAAGTGGTTTATGGCATTAATTAAATTTCTGTCCATTTGCTAAGTTGTCCCATCTTGTTGAAACTGTGTGTTCTCATTGACTTGTGGAAATTAAATTAACTCTTGTGTGCAAACAATCTGATCATGTGAACATAGCGGGCCGATTTTACCATTATCACAATTTAAATATCACCGTAAAAGAAATACAGGTCCGTAACCCAGAAATACAATATTGCTCACCGCAGTGTAACCTCACATTGTGTAATAGTTTTGATCCAGTTGGTGGGGGTTATTGTTTGCTGAGTAGTGTAAATCTGCTTGTTTATAAATCTGGCAAGATGAAAATTATCTTCATCACTCATAAACAGACTGAACTTCATCCTCATCCACACAAGCCAGGAATTCATGACAGAAATGTTTGCAGGTAATTAAATCACATTCATGCAACTCCTGCACTTGTTGAATCTTGTATTGGTGAAAATTCAAGTCCTTGTGTAGAATATGTCCTTACCTTCTGTTTGAGATGTTTAATGAAACTGCATGACATTGCACAGAACATTGTAGGCCTGTTCCAGAGCAGCCTAAACAGTCCGGATATTTTCTGTGTACAAATGATTTTTCTCCCAGAGGTTTTCTAGAGCCATGCCTCTTTCCTCAAATGTTTTGATCTGTGTTTTGATAGCATGAGCTGATGGCATAGGATTATTGCCATTTATTTGTAAATGCCAATGAAATAGCCATTGAGCAGCAGTGTAATTGTTGTCGTTCTTGTAAAATTCTTTAATAGCAAACACACTATGTGATTATGTAGAAGTATTCTTCTACTGTTGTAGTTGACTTGTATATTTGTGATTGTGATGTTTTTGTATATAGTGTATTTGTGTTTTACTTTAAGATGACTTGTTTCATATCCAGCTGTCCTGTGACAGATTTGGGATCTAAGAATTGTATATGTATGTATGTACACATGCACTGGTCCACAGCATCATAGTCACTAAATGCTATGGCGCTGACATCCTAATGAAGATAGCAGCATGTTCCCTGTCCTAGCTATTCTGGAAAAGATCAATTCCAACAGTTACCCATTTCTCCACCACATCCTATACAAAACCTCCCTCCTTAGCAAATCATGGGCTTTCTTGAAGTGTGTAAATAGCGTATATATTGCCACATTGTATTCCAGTTGAATCAGGATATCTGATTAGTAGTTGATCTGTTATGTTAAAATCGACATTGACTTATGTACCTCAGAACATAATGGTCCATGTCCAGCTTGGATGATTTCTGCTGTACTTTTATCAGTGCTTGTTAATTTATGCTATTTCAACTTCTGAACAGCAATATAAAACTTACAAGCATGCAACTGAGGTACTAATGACTCGGCTGTATGTATTTCAGTTTGCATTATTTCGTTAATGCTCTGTATACTTAGTGGCTGTCAGAAGTATTTCTAACACCTATTTGAAGCACTGTGGGAATCTGCAAGCAGATCACCCATTTCGTCCTTTAATAAGTTGGTTGTAGGTTGGTAACCCTTCTTCAATTCATTTATGCCTCTGTTACAGGTTTCTGATGTTCCTGTTTGTTGCAAGTACATTAATTTTTTCTCATGCTCCCTCTTTTTGTTCATAAATGTTCACTAGCTTCACATCATACATTATTCAGATTCCCCCCCCCCCAATAACTGGACAGCCCCTTGGGGGCCTAGGCTGCCTCATTTTTTGAGGCTTCGCGATCACACACTTTTTAAACACACCACACTTGGTAGGACTCCTCTGGACAAGGGACCAGCCCGTTGCAGAGACCTCTACCTGACAACACACAACACTCACAAGAGACAGACATCCATGCCCTAGGCAGGATTCGAACCCACAATCCCAGTAAGCGAGCGGCCGTAGACCCACACCATGAACCGCGCGGCCACTGGGATCGGCACATTATTAGGATTATTTCCTTTAATTTGGCTCTGATCCTGGCACCATTACACTGTAATTTTCTTCCTTTGGTCTAAAATTTTGAACATTTTTCATCAAACTTTGGTTTGTGCACCTTCATTTATGGATAACCTAGAGTCCCTTACTTAATGTTCATATTCTTTCTCATTACTTTTTAAAGCCCTATTGTTTGCCCATTATCTTATATCTTATCTGAATCTACAGACCTCTTTGAAATTTCAACCTGATGTTACAACATCTAGCATCTTATGATTGAAGTGCTCCATGTCAAATTTCTGTGTTGCTCATTTACAGTGGAACCTCACTGCATCGTTCCTGTTACCTTCGTTTTCCCACATATATTGTCTGCCTTATTTGGTCCCGGAACTAGCCCCATATAAATAACACTAATTTTCCCGCCTCCATCGGTCTTTGAACTGTCATTTTATCGCGTCAATCGTTGAAAAATCAGGGTCCTGACGCAACATTTTCCCACATGGAGCGTGTATTGCTTTCTTAGTGCCGCCTGGATTGCCTGCTGTGTGTTGAACCAAATACCAGAATGAGAAAATTGCCTTAATTTCTATCATTTTGGTTTTCCGTGATATTCAGATGCATGTATATTCTTATACAAGATCTTCGAAAGACTTGGGAAAAGTTGGGAACTTCTTCAAATCAATACTTTGTGTTAACAGTGATGGAAGTGACAAACAAGTGCCGATTGTTATCAGAAAATCTCCGAATCCACGATGTTTCAAGGATATAAAATAATTACCCGCCAAACACCACGTGAAGAATAAAGCGTGGATGACCACAGACATTTCTTCATTTCTGCGTTCATTAGACGCAAGTATGGGTGTGCAAAACAGGAGCATTCTCCTCTTTGTGGACAATTGTGCCGCACATCCAAAGGATACATCGTTTCTAAGAAATGTAAAAGTACCTGGCAAATTATAAAAGTGTGCTCCAGCCCCTTGATTTAGGGATAATAAAGTGTTATAAGCAGCTTTATAGAGAACGCCTCGTGCAAAGAGCTGTTTTCTTGATGGATGCAGGCAAAAGTACGAAAAAGAAGATAAACGTGTTGGAAGCTTTGCACTACACTGTGGCAGCCTTGCAACAAGTAACCCAGCAGACAATCGAAAATTGTTTTCGGAAAGCTGGTTACGTGCAGGGACAATCTTCACGCGATAGTGACGTCGTATTGACCAACGCTGATGATTTCCACCAAGACTGGGAAACGTTCAGTGGCATGAACAAAGATAAATTCGAGGACTACATCTCTGTGGACAGTCACGTGGCAACCTATGGTGTAGAAACAATGCAGGAGCTGTGTGTGAGCCTCATGGCATCCGGGAGTGTGGAGGGGGAAGGAGGAGGAGAAGAAGATGGCGAACCCGAAGTTGTGCCAAGATTTGCTGAGACGCATGAAGCGCTGATGAAAGTAAATCTTTCTTTAATGCATACAGCACGAGTGACAGTGATCGTGAAAATGTTCTAGGCCTTGAAAAATCATAGTTTGAATTGGGGCGTAAAGTTTGCACAAAACAAATGTCAATCAAAGATTTTTTTTAGCAAGAAGTAATAATAATTATTAAATTGTTCTTATCTATAATTTTTAATGGTTTCCTGGTACTATTGTTTTCCCCTATATATCGGTTTTGTTTTCCATCCCCCTAAAAAATGATGCATCGAGGCTTTTACTGTACTTACTGAAGGTGTCCCTGTCTCTTTCCAGATAGTGAACAGTGTCACAGTCAGCATCTTTGAAACAGTGGACATTGAGTATTACAGCTAATCTAATTTCATTGTGTGCAAATTGTGGTATGTTAATTTTTTTAAATACAATGCCTTGTTTTTGACTGGTACTTAACAAAGTCTTTTCTCTCTCTCTCTGAAGTCGAAGTCGTGATAAGGAAGAACATGGGCGTGACAAGGAGCGAAGTAAAAAATCAAGTAATGATCCTAGAAGTGATCGCTCATCACGAGAACATGATCATAATAAGGCTAGTGGACGTATTCACAAAGATAGTGGAGGAAGCTTGCCCCTAACACCAACACATCAGCGAATGAGAGATGGTAATGGACCATCAACTCCCTTACGTAGTGTTGGGCAAACTACTGCTGGTTCCTACATTGCAAGGCATGAGTTTCTTGCAGGAGATGGAAGGACCACAGCTAGTGCACATGGAAGACACAGTGGACCACAAAACCTAAATGATGGCGGTGGTGACCGTTGGTCCAGTGGACAACCCAGAGAAAGGTACATTTAAGGAAAACTGAAAAGATGCATGAGTAGAATTTTATTTTTATCCCCCCCCCTCAACATGCAAGGCAGCCTAATCTAATGTTAAGTTCTCTGTCATGGTTTTTTGTTATCTAGTATGAACTGTTAGGGTGCAAATCATTGTAAGTATGAAATGTAATAGTATCCAGACTTTGTGATTGGTTGAGGCAAAGTTTATGATATTGGTTTATTAGGGACATTGTTATCTGGCAACCAAGGCTGGTCACCTTCTATTGGATCTGATTTGTTATGCTTACTAGCCCACATGCCAGTTAAGTTTTTGAGCAACAGGTTCAATTCTAGATAGTAAAAAGTTACAGAAGACAAGTGCATACTGCATCCATTTTTGATAGCCGTGGTTCACATACTTGAAGCAGGGCTTACTTTTGTGAATTGGTGTCTTTTTGGTGTGCATGATGGAGAAGTAAACCCCACAGTTATTCTGTTCAGCAGTAAAAATTGATTTCAACTTAGTGTGTATGTATGTATTCATCTGCAGGAAATCTCATCGTAATCCATGAAGTGCCACTACATGACATTATAGTTTTTGTGTGGTGTGCTATAACTAGGATTGTTGGGCCCATTTTGTTATGAGACTGTAAACAGATATCAATATGTTACATGCATTCTAACACCATTTTTTGAACACCTGTCCACTTACAAGAGAACCTATGCCTTTTTTTCAGCAATACCACAAACAGTGCTGTGCATTGTTTAAAGAGTGTTTTTTGGTGACAGAATCTGGGGATTGTAGCCCCCTCTTTCACCAGATCTGAATCTGTGTGATTGGTTTTTACTTGTGGGACATGTGATAGTCCTCACACTGAAGACAACCTGAAAGAAAGCATTCAGAGTGTAGTGTTCTCAGTTCCATTAGCACAACTTTGACATGCAGTGAACATGATTTCATGGGTGACATGTCTGTGAGGCAAAGGAAACCATTTCTAGTAGCTTCCCTTAACCTTTAAATGATGGGGTTGGTATTTAAATAATTTTATCGCATAGTTTATGAAAAATGTATTATTTGAACAGAAAAAGATAAAATTATGATATAAATGGCATTTTGTGGAAATAAAACAGAGATTTTGCAGCATGCCTTAAAAATGCAGTACAGTTCTTTTTTTCCTAAATATATAAAATTAATTTCTAGGCGTGTTTTTCACCGTGTGTTCCCATATGCAAACATAGGTAATTTAAAAGTTAAATGTGGTGAGTAAGAACCAAACACAAAGGTTGGTGTGGAAGTAATGCCTCCAATTTTTTGTCTTTTAAATGTGGCTTGATGCACTGATTCGGAGGGAGGTGCTACAATCAATTCAGAGTGATATATGCAGACATTAAAGAAGTTAAAACAACAAATTTGAAGGGTTTGGCCAAACAGGAAGAGGAATCAAGTCTCCTCCTGCATAACAACGCCAGGCTACACACCAGCCTGTGCACAAGGGAGGCAACTGAAACAGTGGGGTGGACTATTCTCCCATGTCCTCCCTACAGTCCCAATTTAGTACCCTCTGACTTCCATCTTTTTTGGCCCACTGAAGGATGCTCTCCAAGGACGCCATTTTGTAGACGACGAGCTGAAACACAGCGTGTGTGAAGAGCTCTGATGCTTTGGCAAGGGGGTTTACATGACCACCATACAGCATCTCATGCGAAGGTGGAAAAAGATTGTCGATAATGAAGGACACATGGTGGAAAAATAATCTCAACTTTGTAAAAGATGTACCCATGTTATATGCAAATTTCATTATAATTGTAATTAACAGTTTCTGAAAAAAAATATAGGAGGCATTACTTTTGTACCACCCCTCGTATTAACGAACACACAGCAAATTGAAATAGTGACAAGTGCTGCACCACTGTTATCACTTGAAAGATCCAAGTGAAGTGTGATGTGAGTTGCAAGATAATATTTGTCCCTGTATCATTTCACTGCTAGTACATTGTGCTCACACATCCTTGTATGATGTGGGGAGCAAAGAGACGTAAGTCATGGTGGACTGACAGAAAAGATTTATTGTTACAGCATCTTTGAAAACACACTTCTCTGAGTCGTGGTATTGCTGTGCAGTAGTGCTTATTACAGGAGCTTAGATCAGTGGAGGAGAAAATGGAGTGTGGGTACATGTTGAGACATGGTAATGGTTTGTCCTGCTTGAGCTGGTGAGAATCTAGATTTTGGAGTTGGTTTGAGATTGAAAAATATTCTGAGAAAGAGATCCATGTATTTGGATTCGGCTGCTGCTGAATTTCTGCATTTGATGGCACTGATTTTCTGAGGCTGGTTGAACATGTTCCCCAAGATGTTACTGTTTACTGGCCTATCAAGGTCTTTGTTGTATGGACAGCATAGTCTGATGCAAGTGATTATAAGGCACATTATAATTGTTATAAATTTTTTCACATTTATGGTATCAGCTTCTTATTTAACATGATTTTGAATATCTAATTTGGAAGGTGTAGCTTTGCATATTTAAGTTTTCTGGGTGTGATACTGTGTTGGGCAAGTAGTCCCCAACTTTCAAGGAATCATAGTGCTTGCATCTTCAGGATCAAGCAGTCCAAGATAAAAGCACTACAGTCCTTCAAAACATCAGGAACTACATACCCAATGACACAGCATCATTTCCCAGAAGACTTGAATCTTCATCAACACCACTGTGGGAACCTCAAATGCCACAGGTGTTGATGTCCTTCTAAGGTTTTGGGTGCTATTTCTAAAGCTGCTTTTCAAAGCCTGGGCTAAAACTGAAACAAAAAGTACACATGGCTAAGGACTTGGAATGAGGAATTTAAGAACCTTGTTACAGAAAAGAAAACAACATTATGAAGAAAAGCAGAGCTGCAGTCAGGCAACAATCTAGGAAAATAAGAAGAGATGACTGGGATAAATTTGTAAAATCATTAGAACGGGATATTACAGGCCCACAAAGAAGAAGATTGAAAATATTTAAAAAATTACAACTAGTAGAAAATGAAAAACTGAACATAAATGATATTTCAGACTATGATTGGGTAACACATTACACAAAATTGTGGAATGGAGAAAAGACCCCAGAAAACCTTGAAGTATCACATTATGAACATTCTGGAAACAACCTACTAGATGAAATTATAACAGTGGAGGAATTAAATTTGGCCTTAATTAGAACAAAGAATAGCAAAAGCCCAGGAATGGACAATTTAAACATGGCACTGTTTAAATATGGAGGAAACCCTGTACAGGAAACACTGTTGGCATTATTTAATGGCATATGGAAAATGCTCCACATCCCAGAAGACTGGGAAACAGGACTGGTGATAGATATTAAAAAAAAAAAAGATCAAAAACCAAATGTAAAAACAACAGAGGTATTACTTTCCTGCCAACAACATAAAAAAAATTGCAAACATAATTACAATTAAATTAGAAGAGTACATTGAAAACATTTTAGAAGAAGAAAAATGTGGTTTTTGTAAAGGATGGAGCAGCACAGATGCCATCCTTACAACAGATTATTGCTACACAAAGAGAATACAGTTTGCCCACCTACATTTTATTTATTGACTATGAAAAAGCATACACCAATGTAAACTGGGAAATGTTATGGAAACTCGTAACAGACAATGGAGTATCAATTAATATAACTGCAGCAACTCAGAGCTTATATAAAAACACAAAAATATGTACTAAACTTCCAAATCATAAACTTTCTAAAATTTTAAACATTAATAAAGGAGTAAGACAGGGTTGTGGACTGTCTCCAACACTATTTAACACATACAGAAATCAGCTAGTACAAGATTAGAAATCCACTACCACAACTGGATTTAAAATATGTAACAATAAAATACTTACAACAATGCTATATGCTGATGACAAAATGATAATAGCAAAGACAGAAGATGAACTGCAAATTGCAGCAAACACGCTAAACAAAACTGCTAGAAAATACAACATGAAGATATCAACTACCAAAACAAAGTCTGTGGTGGCTATATGTGGCAAGAACATACAAAGAGTGAAAACTATCATTGATGATACAATTATTGAACAGGTTACAGACTATGTATCTAGGAAACCGGATTTCTGAATTTCAAACATATTACAATAAAAGTACACCGGTACAGGAAAATAAATGGCACTATTAAAAGACATTTTGGTAAAAATATGCTCCCAAGCACAAAACTATGGCCTTATAACATTACATCTAAAGCAGCACTGAAGTTTGGGTTCTGAATAAAAAGGAATGTCAACAATTACAAACAGCCGCAATGAAATTTCTGAGATCACTTTTAGGACTTACGAGGTTAGACCATCAAAGGAATACAACAATCCGAGAAAAACTAAAAGTAGAACACATAGCAGATGAAATTCAGAGTTATCAAAAGAATTGGCTACATCATATTAAAAGGATGAAACACTCACAAATACCCAGGATGGCAGTGGAATACAAACCAAAAGGCAAACACGACATAGGTCGCCCTAAAACAAGGTGGAGAGATCAACAGAATCTTCAAAATTGAGTTTTCACAGGACAGGACCCACTTGTCCTATATCTGTATAAGTTCATGATTATGATGATGATGGTGATTCTAAAGGGGGAAATGTCTTAACTACAAATGATTTGAAACCCTGATTTAAGGTTCCTGCACTTTATGTTGTCTCTTATTTGAGGAGCTTCATATACCTAAGGTATTATTTTTCTCAATTTAGCATTTTTTAAAATTATGTTTTATTTAACGATCGGCTGGCATCTTACATATGTGACTTTAATTCTTGCACAGGTTTAGGATCTCAATTTAGCACGGAAGTTTTTTTTTTGGGTGGGGGGGAGGATGACGCATATTCCAATTTGTGTATAGCCATCCTTGTTCTGTTGAAGGTCAGGCCTAGCTGTCTCTGACTCTTCTTTGTTCATCCTTGGTAAGAAATGGATACTGTGGATTATGTTAGTGCTGAATGCAGGTATAATTTTGTAGAAATGATGTTAAAATAATGAATTGCCATGGCATTGAAAAGAAAGAAGCTTACAATAAGTGAGAAAGCTAAATTAGTGTGGAAGTGGAAAGAAATCCACCTGTGGCATCAATTGAAAGTGTGAAACATGTTGGGCTGCTTCCATCATCGAAAAAATGTGAAGAATTCACCAAATGAAGAACTTGAAATTTCATTAGTTCACTGATTCCAGCACTTTAAATTGAAAAATGTTCATATCAGCTGACCTGTGTTACTGATGAAAGCCACTGAGGTTGCCCTGAGGCTGAAAATACACAATTTTAAAGCCTTAGATGGGTGCTGACAAATTATGAACACCATTGCATATCTTGCAAGTGTATGTGTAATGAATGTGGCAGTGTGTATGAAGATCTTTTGGAACACTGGCAGAAGTCCCTGCCTGGTCTGCTTTTCACGGTTACAAACAGATAATCACTACCATTCAAATGGGACTCTTCTACAGTCTGTTGTCCAACAAAACCTACAGCATGAAGGGAGCAGCATGTCACGGGGAACAAAAATAAAGAAAGTCCTGCTTTGTTGAAATTCTGATGGCAGCATGAACCTGAAACTTTTCATTATTTGAAAACATGCTAAACCAAAATACTGTATTTGAAAAACATATCCTTGCTGCCATGCAAGGATGTACATACAATACAGTAGTAAGACATGTTACAATGAAGATATTTATAAACTTCATAAAAGGATTTGATGTAAGAATAGTGTCTGCTGTTATGCTGATGATGTTAATGTGGTAGGTAGACGCATACATACTACAGTAGATTCCGGTTAATTGGGACACATCGGGACCAGAACACTTTGGCCCAATTAAGCGGCTGCCCCAATTATGCGCAATTTCATGTAAATGGTTAAAAAGATATAAAAAAGACAAACTAACATTTCACTGAGCAACAAATCATTTATTCAAATGAATTACAGAACAAACAATAGGGAAATATGTATTTAATATTTAAATATTATTCATGTTGAACTGTTTCCATTTTCCCACATCGTCAATATCAACATAGTTAATGACCTGTCCGAGGATATGTCTGTTGTCCTTGTCCCCCAATCTAATCCTATTAAAACAAAATACACAACAAATTAGAGAAAATATTTGATATTTAAATGTTATATAACATTTAATTTATATAACAAACATGCGCATACTTACTTTTCAACTTTTAGTTCCTAATAGTCATTGCCCGGAAGAATTTATCCAGTGTACCCTGTCTTGTTCTTTTGATTGATTGTGAGTGAACAAACTCAGCACAGACATCTAGTGCAGACAATGAACTGCCTTCATTGCCTTCCTGCATGAAGTATCGTCGTAACCGATCAATATATTTCCTGGCATCCTGTGATCACTCGTTCAAGTTCAGATGTGTCATCTTCATCACTTTCCTCGCCTTCTAATTCCTCGTCTTGGTGTTTTAATAGAATGCTTTCAACCATTTCATCCTCACAATCTTCATTTTCATTGTAACATTCAACATTATTGTCGATACCTTCAAATTCTTCATAGTTCCTAACTTTTTGCACTTCTGCAATGGCTTCATATTCAGTTTTGGCTGTTTCAGGCATCTCCAAGCCAGAATGCTTCAAACCACAGTGAGAAATACAGTTTTGAATTGTCTTACTGCCTATTTCTCGCCAACTATCAGCAACAAACTGTACTGCCTGCGGTACAACATCTTAAAATTTTTTTAATTCCCATATCCATTGCCTGCACCAAGGATGTAGTGTTGACAGGCAGAAATTCCAGCTGGATGTTTTTCAAACACTGTGAACACTGAGGGTGTGCCATACAATTGTCAAGAATCAGAAGAACTTTTCTTGATTTCTGCTGTAACTCCACATCCTACCTCATTAACCATTTCTTATAAATTCTGTAACTCATCCATGCATTCTTATTAGCATAGTATTCGACCGGTAAACTGTCCATTTTTAACTCCTTAAAGCATCGAGGCTTAGCACTTTTCCCAATAACCAACAGCTTCTTTTTATCAGTTCCTGACAAGTTTGAACAGCATAACACAGTTTTGCGATCCATTTCTTTCTTATAACCCAACAATTGTACATGCTTTTAGCATAGAGAACCATTCAGCGTGGCACGATAAAACAGGCCTGTTTCATCAGCACTGTAGATATCATCTGCACAAAATTTCTGAAGTAATTCAGGTACTTTCTTGGATTTCCATTCTTCTGCACCTACAACATCAGCACTATCTTTTTTGCTATGTGCTTTCTTGAATTTATTATCATGCCTACATTTCCATTGAGACAACCAACCATCTGTTGCTTTAAAATCATCATGGCCCAGGTTCTTAGCTAGCTCCTCTGAGTTCTTTTTTAACATTGGACCACTGACGTGCACTCCTCGTCCGGTTATAATGGAGAACCACTGATGTAGGGCGTCCTCAACGTCAGGATCCTTTACCTTCACACTTCCATTTTTGGGATGTTCCCTGTTTTCCATCGTGTGTCCATTCTTCTTGCAGTTTATCTTGCTGGTGTATCAAGCGTGCAATCACAGATTTTGGTACTCCAGTTATCTCTGCCAGATGACTGGTATTGGGTGAATGGCCTTCGATTTGATCCAGTAAGGCAATTCTTTCGGCTAGTGACAAATCTTTACGTGGCATCTTGGTAAGGGTCCCAAATTGTATAAGATTAAAATTAAAAACAAAATTATCAAAAATCAGAGCACTGAAAAATCTCTGCATCTTCCTTTTTCGGCGCTGGCTCACCATGAAAGATGACAGAAGTGCAAGCAACTGACGCTAGTTAGAAATGTTCGCTCTGAGAAGGCAAATGGGCTGTAGGACCTGAGTCGATGAGACGAGTGATGAGTCATTCACATGCGTCATCTACAAGAACTCGGGGAACAAAGTCATAGGAGAAGGAAGAGGCAGAATATGCAAAACCAAGCTTCCTGATGAGTTGATGAGTCGTTTACAAACGTCCACTAGAAGAATGGGGAAGATTCAGAGGGAAAATAGAAAGAAGAGGGAGAGTACCAAAACCAGGCTTCCTGCCTGCCATGGATTTCCCGTCCCAATTTAGCGGCATGCTGTCCCAAATAAGCGAAGAAAACCCTGGCAATTTTCTCGATTAGGTTTTGTTCTTTAAGATTTGTCCCATATAAATGGCTGCCCCGATTAACCGATGGCCCAATTAACCGGAATCTACTGTACAAAAAAACCACAGAAGCTTTAGTAGTTGCTAGTAAGGAGACTGGTCTAGAAGTAAATGCTAAGAAAACTAAGCATATGGTTATGTCTTGAGACCAGCATGTAGGACAAAATCACAACATAAAAATAGGTAATAAATCCTTTGAAAGGCTGGAACAGTTCAGATATTTGGGAACAACCCTAACAAATCAAAATCCCATTCATGAAGAAATTAAGAGCAGATGGAAGTCGGGGAATTCTTGCCATCATTCAGTGCAGAACTTTTTGTCTTCCCGTTTGCTATCCAAAAATATAAAGATTAAGATATATAGAACTATAATTTTGCCTGTTGTTTTTTTTATGGGTGTGAAGCTTGGTTTTTCACATTGAGGGAGGAACATAGCCTGAGGGTGTTTGACAATGTGGTGCTGAAGAAGATATTTGGACCTAAGAAGGATGAAGTAACAGGGGAGTAGTTAAGACTACATAAAGAGGAGCTTTGTGATCTCTACTCCTCACCAAATATTCTTTGGGTGATCAAATCAAGAAGAATTAAGATGGGTGGGGCATATGGCACATATGGGAGACAGCAGAAGTGCATACAGAGTTTTGGTGGGGACACCTGAGGGAAAGATACCACTTGGAGGACCTAGGTATAGATGGGAGGATAATATTAAAATGGATCTTCAAGAAGTGGGATGGAGAGGCATGGACTGGATTGATGTGGCTCAGGATGGTGGGCTTTTGTGAATGTGATTATGAACCTTTGGGTTCCATAAAATGTGGACTCCGCTCCACGTAGTTGGTTGGTTGCTTAGTTAGTTTGTGTGTCTGCTGCAAGGAAGACCTCACTGTTTGTGGATAAATATGCAATTCATCCACCAAATACATTGTTTTTAAGGAATGTTAACATTGCCTTCCTTCCTGCTAATTGTGCCAGCATGCTGCAACCTCTAGATTTGGGCATCATTAGCTGTGTGAAGGCCAAGTGCAGAAAAACATTGGTGCAGAAGAACTGAAGCTAGATGCTCTATACACAGTAGCAAAGTTAAGTTGAGTTTGGTGTTACCAGTTCTAATAAGACTGACTGATGAACAAACAGATGATGAAGACTGGGAGAAAGTCTCAGAAAATAAGTCATTCACAGACTTCCTTAACTGTAACAGCACTGTTATAACATTGTCTGTCCTGAATGCATATGCAGTGCAGCAAATGCAGATATGGTCATGGAGGAAAGGGAGATAAAAATGTACAAAAGAAGCAGCCTGTTCCAGCACTTGTTGGAAGCACTTACTTTCAGGTGATGACTTTCAAGCAAAGTTTAATGATAAAAAACTGTTCTGTGTTTCTTTTCACCATCAGAGCAACATATCCATTGTAAGATATTTAATTTAGTTGGCAAGACTGTTTTAGCAGAAGAGTGTTAATCCATTGCCAACATAATTTTTTTCTCTTCAAAATAATTTCATTTCAATTTTGTTTACAAACTCTATACATTTTTCACGAAGCATTTATTTATTACTTCCTAAATGTAAGAATCTATGGCTCAAGACTGTACAACACGGTGGGCAAAATAATTGCATTTTTTCTGTCATCTTTAATGTTGTGAATGTAGGTCAGATGATAGTAGTCTGTGAACAGAATAATAAGAAACATGCTTAGTGAAATAGTGGTAATTTGTTGGTGTTGCATCAAATATATGACTATGGTGCATATGATAACAGAAAATTCACTAGGAAATAGACTTCTGTTCTTTGACTACACATCATGCATGTCGTTAATTTGTACTTCATTTCAGGTTTAATGTTGACCATAAGAGAGACAGGTTTGATAATTATCAGCGCCAACCAGGCTCTAGTTCAGGGGCTGGATATCATCGAGAAAGGGACAGAAATCATCGCATACTGAACAAAAGAAGGTGAGAGCTCAAAGTAATGCTTATAGTTTACTGATTTGTTCAGATAATATTTTTACCATAGTGAAACAATATAATATAAGTATAGTAAACCAAAATACTTTGGTGGAAACAACAGCGTTCTATTTCTGTTGCCCTTGGATTTTCTTGCAGTAGTTGCTGTGTTCTTGCTTGCTGGAAAGCATGTGCCTAACACTGATGTTACAAACGACTTCTTAGCGTCTTAGAATGGAAATAATTTGGGAAGTGTATTAGTATAATGAGCCATAGAAACACTGCAGAAAAATGTATATTTTTTCCACATTATGATGTCTGTTAGTGCACATTCATGTAGGCTGAAAGAAGTGTGGAAAATAACTTCTCCTTTAACTCATAATTATGTATATAAAGTAGCCATTTTCCTTCAGCATGTGTATTCATCACAGTTATGATCCTTATCAAATAATTTCAATTTAATCAGACATTCACAAACTTTTATTAGTAATGTTCCAGCATTTAATGAACACAACGGGGTATCGCCTCTAAAAATTCCAGCATTTCGTTCATACCACTGTGGCCACAATTAGTAATTATGCTTTAATGGATGGACAACTGTGTTTTATTTTGTAATCGGAGAATCCAAGAAATGTAACAAAAAACAGCCGCCTATGTCTTGTATTAAAATAAAGCAAATGTAAATGTATAAGCATAGTAGCTTAAGGTTAGAGAATGCAGTAAAATTTTCATGGGATACCAGCCACTTCAGGTGCTTGACAGGTGAATAAACCAATGTTTTGAGAACTGCCTCTGTCCTGGTCATCAGGGAAATGAAGGTGGTTCTCAAAACATTGGTTTATTCATTCATTCATTCATTCATTTATTAGTCCACCATAGATCCTATGAGAATTACCTTCCAGTGTATGTGGTTACTGTCAATATTATGTTTAATCAATTGTGCCGCACAGCATTTGTCCAACATCATATTCATAAATATATTAATTATAATACATTATAAACATTAAAAGGTATACTATAAACAAATTAAGAAAATCGAGGAAAATTATAAAAATATACACTATTCAATGTCTATGTTCTAACATATATTCAAATAGGATTACATTTTATGATTAAAATACTCTTCCATTGAGTAAAAGGAATTTACATACAAAAATCTCTTTAAGGCAGACCCAAAAGATTTTTGGTCATTAGATAATTCTTTAAGTTTCACCGGTAAGTAATTATAGATCTTTATGCCTGAATAATAAGCTCCCTTTTGAACTTTAGTTAAAGAAATGATTGGGGGGAATAGGTTATTGTTTTGTCTGGTACCAATATTGTGAATCTCAGAATTCCTTGTAAACAAGTGTCTGTTATTTACTACATATTGCATCAGGGAATAGGTATGTTTTGAGAACACAGAGGCAGTATTTTCATTTCCTTAAATGAGTCCCTACATGAATCTCTTTTCTTCAGACCCATCATAATTCTTACTACCTTTTTATGGATTCTGAAAAGTTTTATACTATATGGTGAATTACCCCAAAAGATAATTCCATAAGTCATGATGGAGTGTATGTAAGCAAAATAAATTATCCTCAGGCTACTTCAAGACATTATGGGTTTGATAACTCTCATTATGAAACATGATGAACTTAATTTTGTAATAAGGTAATCAATATGGTTTTTCCAAGATAACTTATTGTCAATATTTAAACCCAAAAATTTAGTACAGTTGGAGTTTACTATTTGTTTATGACTAAGACCGATATACATATCTAATTCATCATGGTTCATTGTTGTAAACTGTAAGTGATGAGTTTTTTTTAAGTTTAGTGTTAGCAAGTTAGTTTTGAACCATTTATTAACCTCATGGAATGTTTTATTCATATATTCGGGATTAGTCACAATTATGCTTGTATCATCAGCATATAAGAAAATTTTTGCCCCCTTAATTGGTACTTTAGTTATATCATTTATGTACAGAAGGAAAAAAAAGCGGACCAAGGATGGATCCTTGGGGCACTCCGGATTTTATCTCTGCCCACCTGGACGAAAAACTGTCTACGGAGTCATTTTTGTCAAGAATTACTCCTTGATATCTTCCCTTAAAGTAAGACTTGATTAAAGCACCAAATTTTCCAGTAATTCCATAGAATTCCAATTTTTTTATGAGTATATCATGACTGACACAGTCAAATGCTTTTTGTAAATCACAAAATATCCCTCCAACTAAATGTTTGTTATTCATTGATTTTAATATTTTATCTATTAATTTAAAAGATGCTTTTTTTCTGTAGATGAGTTTGGCCGAAAGCCATACTGATTATCATCCAATATATTATTTATGTTTATATGTTCATATAATCTATTATACGAGGTCTGTCCAAAAAGTATTCGACCTTGGGCCGGGAAAAAAAAGTTCTGTATCTGGGTGGTTACAATACCTAATCCCCTTCAAAGTAGGCCCCTTGTGACTCCACACACTTAGCCCAGCGGTCCTTCCATCGCTGGAAGCAATTCTGGAAGGCTTGTTTTGGAATGGTGTGCAGCTGCGCCGTCGCGTTCTGTATGATGTCCTCGCGGCTGTCAAAACGGGAGCCTTTTAGCGGTGTCTTCAATCTCGGGAACAGCCAGAAATCACAAGGAGCCATGTCAGGAGAGTAGGGAGCCTGGCGAACCTACGGAATGCCGTGCTTAGCCAGGAAACCCTGGATCAGGTGTGATGAATGAGCTGGGGCATTGTCATGATGCAGCTGTCAGTTGCGTGCGTCCCACAGCTCCGGTCTCTTGCGCCGAACTGCATGACGAAGATGACGGAGGACTTCTTGGTAGTACTCCTTATTAACAGTTTGGCCTAGTGGTGCGTACTCATGATGCACAACACCCCGGTAATCGAAGAAAACAGTCAGTATCACCTTCACATTGCTCCGAACGTGTCGTGCTTCTTTGGGCCTCGGGGATGTTGGATGCTTCCATTGTGACGACTGGACCTTGGTTTCCGGGTCATATCCGTACACCCACGACTCGTCACCAGTGATCACAGTCTTCAGGAACTCAGGATCCCTGTTGGCACACTCCAGCATGTCCTGTGCGACCTCAAGGCGGAGTTGTTGCTGCTCCGGCGAAAGCAGCTTGGGCACAAATTTTGCCGCCACTCTTCGCATGCCCACATCCTCAGTTAAAATCTTGTTTGCGGAACCTCTGCTGATCCCAACCTCATCAGCAATTTCCCGGACGGTCAAACGACGGTCCTCCATGATCAATGTCCGCACTTTGTCAATGACATCAGCATTTCGGCTCGTTGACGGTCTCCCGGAACGCTGGTCACTGTCCGCCGACATGCGGCCATCTTTAAAGCGGTTGAACAACTCTTTAATTTGAGTGACCCCCATTGCATCATCACCGAAATCCTGCTGAATTTTGTGGATTGTTTCCACTTGGGTATCCCCAAGTTTCTGACAAAACTTGATGCAGTATCGCTGCTCCAAACATTCTGTCATCTTGAGCGAAACGAGAATGCGACGAACACGTGTTACACCACCTCGCTATCTGGCAGCGACAGACGCATCCGGCGGTGTTGCGAGGCAGCAAAAAATCACGCATGCGCATGAAAGTCCCTTCTACCACTGCGCTCAGTTTCCCCACCCTTTCGCCATTACTTACCGCGGGAAAAAATATAGTCGGATACTTTTTGGGACAGCCCTCTTATATAAGCCTTTCAAATACTTTAGAAAATGATGATGATAATGATATAGGGCTGTAGTTAGATGGTTCATACTTATCACCGTTTTTGAATATTGGGTTGACCACAGCAAACTTCAATCTATCTGGAAAAATTCCCTGGGCTAAGGATTCATTACAAATATAAGTAAGTGGCGAAATGATGTATGGCATACTTATTTTTAATATTTTTGTAGAAATTTCATCATATCCATAAGAGGATTTGGTCTTTAAAGATTTAATTATTTTCCTAATCTCTGCAGTTGAGGTGTAGTGCCACGTAATATTTTCAAAAGAAAAATTATAACTATTATCTAGATAGTATAATGGGTTAATGTTGGTCAAAGATTCATTATAATCCTTATTAATATCTTCTATAATTGTTTGTGCAACTGAGGAAAAATATTTGTTAAATGCATTTGTAATGTGCCCCTTATCTTTTATTATAGTATTATTAATTTTTAATGATTGGTGTTCATTTTTGTTATTTTTGTATCCAGTTTCTTTTTTAATAATTGACCATGTGGTTTTTATTTTGTTTTTTGATTTTAAGATAACGTTATCTTAATATAATTTCTTTGCTTCTTTGGTAACTTTAGCAAGTATTTTGCAATATCTCCTATAATACAACTTAAGATTCAGGTCATTATCCTGTCTAAGTTTGCAAGAGGTTCATTCTTATTCCACAAGTTATCCATGGGTTATGATTAAATTTGGGGGTAACTTTTTTCTTAATAAAACAAGAATGGAAAATTTACATCATCACTTACGAAAACACCATCCCATCGTTCATAACTTAACAGCTCTTGGAATTTAAATATATTATAATTGCTATAATTCCTAATATACTGAGGACTACATACTTGTCTGGGCGACATTATATCGCTAATTGACATCTGGACATCATGATCTGATAGCCCATTAATTACCGGGTTAATAGTATAATTTCTTGTCTTATGGATGTATATATTATCAATTGCGGGTCTCGAACCCTTTACAATTCGTGTAGGGAAATTAACCATTCCTATGAAATTATATGTACTTAAAAGAGCATCAAGCTGCTGCCTTCTGTCACAATTTTCTAAATAATTTATATTCACATCGCCACAAAAGATAAGTTCTGATTTATTGTTATGGAATATACTCAAGATATTATCCAATTTCTGCAAGAATTTATGAAAATTCCCTGAAGGTGACCTATAAACAGCTAGCACAATAATCTTGATGTTAGTTAAAATTAATTTAATTGCACAGGCTTCAATGTCCTTCTCTACGCAATAGTTTACTATTGATACATTACTAAATTTAATCGAGCTATGAATAAAATATACATTCACCTTTCAACCACCTGATCTGGCTGATAGCCTGAGAGAATCCTGTTCCTTTCTTTGCCATGAAAGCTTCAGATTATATAAGTTAGAAAATGTACATATACATTTATAATTATCTAGTAGTTAAACTTCTGAGTTCCACTGACGTCTGCTGAATATTACAGTGAAGTAGCAAAATGTCATTAGTATAAATTGATGTTAACAGTTTGTAGAAAAAAGTGATGACTCAGTGCTTTATTCCATTCAGAATATTGCAGAATATTTACTATCTATACTGCTTTTTTCATGCTCCAGATTTCATCCAGGTCCAACAAATTATGGTCATTATGGACCACCATTTGGGTCGCCTCCTGTTTATCCTCCAGGAGAAATACAGCCTCACTTTCAACGAGAAAGGTTTCCAGGGGCACCATTGGGTGTTGGCGGTCCTGTTGGGCCAGGAAGTGGATTTCCAGATTGGCGTGGGAGCAAAGAGAGAGACTATCGAAGAGATTATGATAGGAGACCACCTCCCACAAATTCATAGTATTGCTTCAGATTGTGTGAATGCAGCTGAGTGTTGTGATTGGTGAATTGTTTCCATTGTACATAATATTGATCATGTACATACTCGTGTGTACAGTGCCTGGTAGCTGACATACTGTAAGATATCATGTGAGGCGGACTTTTCCAGAAATGTTTTCAGTGGACATTCTATAAAGACGTTGTGTAAAGGTGCTGGTTTATGAACTACGCATTTTGTCTGTGACAAAATTTGGGAGAAATTTGTGAGGTTTGCGTGATATTCAGAAAAGGCTGTATGTGTATAGTATGTATGTCATGCTATATAAATCTGTACAGTTATAATACTTGTTAAAATTGCAGACATATTATTAGAAATTATGTTTTAGAAAGCGTATCTGAATCACTGGACAGTTTTATATTTCTGTTCTCAGGCAGTACTTAACACTTGAATTCAGTGTTATGATTTCGATGAAAGGAATTCATCACAGTAATTAATATTTGCTTATTTTCTTTCAATCAGTGGTAAAAACTATATTTTGGCTTGTGATGATTTTATATTCAAGAATGCCAAAGGGTTTTTCAGTCGCACGTTCAAATTATTTCATACTTTGAACTCGTTGTTTAGCAAACTTTTGCCATCTGTAAATCATATTTATAATATGTAAATTACTTTATACATAATTTTTGTACTGCATTTCATTCTTTTCACAAGGCTGTGGTCAAGATTTTGATATTTAATATTCCTCTCCTCCACCCCTTCTCAAAATATAAATTTACTGTTTATTTTTAACAAACAAGTGGATAGTTATGTCTGAACAAGGTGGTGAATTCTTGCTTATCATTATTCATTCATTAGTTAATTTGTCACCTGTCAACTAGCAAAGAAGGCAAGGCAAGTTTTAAACATTACTAAGATGTATAAATACATAAAGTATAATATATTTATTTTCAATAACGTGTAAAAATCATGTGACAAGCAATGAATATGATGTACACTACCAAGAATTGGGGTCTCTAATTTCTAGTCAGTTCAAGTTGAAACATAAAATATTACATTTAAAATAAAGTACATTTTTATTACTTATTTTAAAGTCAGGAAATTTCAGATAAATAATGTACATCTTAGAATTCATTTTAGATATCTTATTTTGACAGTAAGACTCCAATAAAGGAACAGTACAGGAGACAGATACCTGCCATATTTGAAAATTAGCACATTGATGTATTTTATTTGGGACATTGTATTCAAAACGTCTCAACAAATTGGATATTGGAAATTTGAAAATAAAATCTTCAGACATTTGTTTTCCGTCAGATTATTCCTCTGCTTTGGAAATGTACATAATATAATGGCATTTATAAATATAGATGATAATACTTTTGGTGCATTCCTCATGTATTTACCCCTTCTATCGTTCTTACAGCAATAAACAGCAATGTATCACGACCCTATTTTTAGGTTTTTGCACTGTGGGGAATATTCAGACATTTTGTAGGATCATACTGCCTCCATCTTCAAGCTCTAAATGTGTGAATGAATTAGCTAACTACAGGTGGAGACTTGCACTACAGTTCTGGGATAAAAGCACATATTAGAAATTGGGAAACAGTGCCTTATATACTATTACACAGTGTCTGATTGTGCTTGTAGGGTGTGTCATGTTGGTAGAAGGCCTTTATGTGTTCATACACAGGACTGTTGCTACTGGTTGCTCAGATGGATGTTGGGAATTTTGAACCAAGAAAGGTTGTGATCACAATGGCTAAAGGCCTCTGTAATTGAGGAGGAATTACTTTGGCTGAAGGCTTCTGTGATTGTAGAAGCAACCCTTCGTTGGCAGAAGTGCCATCTAAGTTGCCAAACGAAGGGGTTGCCTATATCAGCATACTTTAAGTAAAGTTTCTCGGTGTCCTGATAGGGTTGGCAAAATCAGGCACCTCAAAATCCACGTAAATTTGCCTGTAACTATTTTATCTTAGTTGCAATGTGAAGACACTTGGATTGTAGCACTTGCAGCATTTTTACATGACTGTAAGCAGTGAAGCTACTTATAAAGCAGTATTCCATTTCTCATGGACAGGCCATTTCTGTTTTTGAGAGTGTGCGCAGTCTCTTAAGGAGCCTTGAATCTAACCTCGATGTTAGGATGTATGAAATTGTGTTCATATAGGAGGCGGCTGTGACCCTCCAAGCCTCGCAGGAGGTTGGGAAGGGACACTAGTGCTTTGTCTTGACCAATAGGACCCACGCATGTGAAGGGATAGAAGTGGCCCTTTGTAGGGCTCCATCCAGTTAATTTTTTAGATGTGTAACGAGTGGCACTGATTGTGCCATTAAGTCCTTGTGCGTTAAAGGGTTGGAGAGTGTGGGAGTGAGAGGGATTAAGAAGGGAGTAGTAGTGAGTTTTTAGTAACAATGGAGGATCTCAAAACCTACAGACTTGGCAACACTGTTACTGCTCCCTTGGTGAGTAGTCCATTGTTTGAGTGGGACTCTTAGTGTCCTCCCTTTCCCTAAAGTGTTCGCATGATGTTTGTCAATGCCAGGCTTATGTGGAAGTCCTGTACTTTATAGAAAGATCTCTGTGAGTTCTTCTCAGGAACTTTGTAAATGATTCTGCTGGTGTAGTGACAGCGTTTGCTCAAGCCACTTGCAGAAATGCATCTGGTGATCTTGGTTGATTGAGTGTTCAGGCACTGCCAAGCATCATGGATGATGGAGCTGGAGATCTCTGAATGCTTGTTTGTGCATTCTATTATATAACCCATATCATCGATGTAGACAGGTCGCACAATATGAGAATGGTAAAGGACAACATGGGTCTGGAAACTCCTATGATCACATGAAAGTACATCAGTGAGACAGGCTGCACAATGAAAGAACTCGTGAAGAAGCATCAGGGAGACTTGGCTGTATCATCTGGAATGTTCAGTTGCGGCTGAACACTCGGTCAACTAGATCCACCAGATACAGTTTGACAACAGGATTGTTGTAGCAGATGTGAATCTGTATATCACAGTCATCTGTAAAACCACTTGCATCAAATTTTACACAGAAGTTTCAATAGAGAAAGGGACTACAAGAAATTCCTGGCCTAGTAGAAGATCAGTAAAGGCCCTATCTCTTCTTTCACCATTTCTTCTGGACCTTACTTTCTCTTTGACTCACTGTTACTCCCTTTCTAACATAAATTACCCTTCACCACAGAGGGTCTCACAGCCACATTTCATGCTGCTTGTTCTGCATCTAAAAAATTAACTGGATGGAGCCCCGAAAAGGGCAGTTTTTTATCGATTAACATGCACCAAGCACTAGCTCCCCTCTCTTCCTTGAGTCTGGGATGACCACACTTGCCTATATATTACATCACATTTTTATCCTACACGCTACCACCCAGACAGGTTTTTTTTATGATTTTCTTGTAATGTATAAAAAGGGGTTTGGCCCTCTTGACCCAGTAAAAGAGGCTTTCAAATTGATGTGATTACAACATCTATGAGTTTAAGTCCCAGATATCAATCCAGCCAAAGATTTTTTCCTCCCCCACCCAGATAAGATTGGTTGTCAGTGTAAGCCTCATATGGCCACTAGCAACCCTTTTAAATATGAACACATCAAGGCATTTAGCCAAGGTGAGCAAACCTGTTCATGTAAGCACACCCCTGTTACAGTTTATAAGGCAAAGTTTTCATGTTCCTGGTATACATTACTTATACAGGAATGGTTTAATTTAACAAGGGATGACCACTTGCACTTTCCACAAGTTTCCACATTTACGTAGCTTTTGTTTGCTGGATCTCCTACACACTTCAACCCAGAAGATGGGGGCAGCACATTCCTCTGAAACTTCAGCAACACAACCCACATTCACAGAATGAGAAAACTCAAAACCAGGATTAACAATAACAATGAATCATCATGAAAGCTGAATATGAGTCAATATACTTTGTCTAAAACATCTTTTAGGGTATGTCATACCTTCAGTAGTGACCTTATAAAAGAAAAGTATTGTGTGTTCAACAAGCTCACTAGTATGGCAATTTTGGTTTATGTTTCTAAGTTTGTGAATTACTCAACCTTCCTGAAATGAGTAACATATTTACATATGTAAATAATGTCCTACAATGTCTTACAACACCCATAAAAGTGATTTCTGTTGTAAGCAGTCATGGACAAAGTGTGTGTATGTTATATTAATTTGTCTCAAATATAACACATGCAAAACTTTTATTTCCTCTATTATTATTATTATTGAAGTAAACATGGCCAACCATGGCTAGCTAATTGTGGGCTTAATGTAGGGGAAATGTGTTCAGCAGACATCAGAGCTGTATTCAGAAAGCATAGAACATTTCTGTTGATATGCAAAACAACAGTTCAACTTTGACGCAATTTCACATATGCTCTCTTAACAAGCATTTCAATCATTTTCTAGTGTTTATGTGTACTGTTTTTTATGTACAGTTTACAATGTACAAACAACAAAAGCCCATATAATTTTAGGCTTCCACCGCAATGTTCATGAGGTCTGCGCTCTTCTGGGGTATTACTCAGTGTTGAATGGTAATCCTTTACCGACATTTCAGGACAACATATCACTCCTATCTTCAAGGGTCAAGAAGTCCGAGAACTTTTTGACCCTTGAAGCCCATACACTTTATAACATCCATACTCCCACCTGTGATGTAGTGACAGAAGTATTAATCCATTATATGTGATTCTTCCACCAGCACAACCACCCGCTGCTGAGGTTTAGAGTGTATGGGCCTTTATCTGTACGTATTCCATGACGCTTTATACACCTTTCTGACATGGCTATAAGTCTAAAACAACACCCCACCTCCTCTGTTGATTGCATCAAACTATGTCAGTATTATAGTGTGACTCCTGGAAAGTGTTCATTGTCTCTCATGAAATGGTATGATTTTGTGAAAAGACTGTTTACTTGGAAAATATAAAGTTACAAATTATGGAAACCAACATGCTTTGCCAAGTACTGTACCATAATGACGATGAATCCAGCATGTAGCATATTCAGCATATTATAAACAGAATGGGGTATAAACAAGTACGATTAACGTGGATGTTAATTTTTCTGGTCTTAGAAGGCCATCATTATCTCACACTACAGCATGTCATATTATAGCATCATTCATGAATGATGGAGTTTGAAAGGGGTCGTGGCCTAATCAAGGTAGCCTTGGTATTTGCCTCGAGGGTCCGAGGTAAAGCATGAAAACTTACATGATGGTTGGTGGCTCGCCCGAGATTCGAATCGCCGACCCCTTCCCCAAGCACAACGCCTCAGCGCTACACCATTACACTTCGTGAGTAGAGATTAATAAATAATTGATATAGATCATGTGGGTTGGCATGAGGAGGCTCTGCTGATTCTGGCAAGTCAGTACTACCTTTGAATATTGAAACAAAAAAAAAAACCGTCCACAAATACTACTACAAAATCTATTTCAATTCAGGTAATGATGCCAATTCAAGCCCTTCGCCGAAAAAATAAAAGAAAACACTCTCAAGGTAGCCAACTTATGATGTTAAATATCTGAAGGTGGCAGGAAAATTTATCTTACTCGAGTAGAGAATGATAGGTCCGCTTCAAGTGTTTCATTTGTTGGATGTTTCTCTGTGCTTTTTTCATTCAGAAATTCACGCTGAGATGTGTCGAATGAAATGGAATTATGTGAAAACAGGTATGACAAAATTAAGTTCACAAACTCCTAACTACAGATACTGAGTAATAGGTACGAAGCTACAGAAAGCACTTCCTGTTCGTTCTGTCATGACGTAGTGTTCACTTCCGGCTAAGTGGTCTCGCTGTTAGAATGGTCGTAGTAAGTTTCGTGATTTTTTGTGTGTAATTGGTGTAAATGACGACGGGAAAGGATATCATGGGGTGAGTAAATATATCTGTACACCAGGTATAGTGACTTATTTGAATGCAGAGCGTAGTTGGTGTCTTTAGGAAGGTAGAATTAGAATCATAAACGTCTCATTTGACAGCAGAGTAGTGGTGTGTGAACCTCACCCTCTGTACGAAAAAAAAAACAAAAACAAAAAAGGTACATGTAACATGAATGAAAATGAAGAATGATTGGAATATAAGAGCGTTCGGTAGTTGTGGATGCGTTCAAGGACACTGTATTGACCTCCTTTATATCGTTAATGGTATCTAAACTTTATAGATAGTGGGTACCGAGATCTCATTGCTTAGTTTTATTTACATAAACTTACATCTGAGGTTAGGTAAAGCGAGATTTTTTGAGGCTGAGTTAAACATTGGTATCCGAAGTAAACATTGATCAGCTTCTTGAGACTGAGTTAAACATTGGTATCTGAAGTAAACATTGATCAGCTTCTTGGGGGAGTACAGACCATTGTTCTTTTGTGTTGTGTGAGTTGTGAGACGTGATTGATCAATACGTCATCTAGCCAGGTTTAGCTTACAACATAAAGTATAATTCTGTTTGAAGAGTTTAACCACATTACATGTGATTACTCAGTCTCTTTTTTTTTTTTTTTTTTTTAGCAGGGCTGTAGGTAATGTTAATACAGGGGAACTGAGTGGTAAACTAGGTACTGTTGCTTTCCTGATAGAAGAATATTTGGTACACATTTGAATGAAAAGTATTTCTGCTCACTTGACTGAACATTTATCACATAGTATATACACTGGACTGTACATTTACCAACTTCAGCCATTAATCACGTTTGTCATACAGCTACGGCATATAGATTTCAGGTCTGCGGAATCATCATCAGTATCATTGTCCAATATTTACATGAATGACTTCCAGTATTAGCCATTTGTTATTAAATGTAAGAAGATGTAATTAATATAAGAAACATTTAAAAATAATTATATGCAATTATATCCAATTAGTTGCGTTGTTTATCCTATTATGCCTTTACTTCTTATTTGTATTTGATTTTCACTTTTAAGTCCTTGTGCCTTTAAATTGAAAAAAAAATTCTATCATCAGCTATGCACAAACCAAGGCGCCAGGTTGCCATGGTGACTATATTTTGTATGGTGGCATCTAATGTTTGTGAGTCCTTAGTATGGAACTTGCTTCATGTCACCCTTCTAGCACCTAGAATTTTGAGGTGGCTTCTAGATTTTTGGAAAATTTGTGCACCCTTTCCTCTAATTTATTATTAAAACTTTTTTTTACCTTGTCTGGTTATCTAAACATTATGTATGAGTGTAGTATACTGCAAAGCTAATTTATTGCAACATTCACTCACCATCGAGAATTATTGCACATTTAGTCTATCCCTGAAGTTTGGCTGGTGTCACTGTTATGTGCACTAGCCGTGGTGATGTTTGACTGATACTACAGTTACACCACCCAAACTTCAGGGAAAGAGTAAACATGTGATACTTCCAGATAGCAAGTGAGAATTTTATTTAATATTGATGGTTCCATGGGACCAAACCAGGTTTGTTGTTGGTGTGTGATGAATGTGATAAAGGGCTTAAGTTGGTAAATGTACCATTTTTTATGTTTGATATGGTAGCCACACAGAATGTTGAGTTATGAGATTATCATTTAGGATTGCCTGTGAGCCCTAGGACTCAGGGCTGTAGGTGAAATTTATTTGCTATCACTATTGTTTTATTATATGTGACAATTATTATCTTTAGTGTGTTCATTCTGAATGTTGATAATTATATTCCCTGGGGAGACAAAGACAAAGTGACACATTCCATAATTCAAATGTATCTCCAGGGACTTTTCAAAGTGTTGTTTTATGGCTGTGGTTTATATCTGTGTAAAGAGTGTAGTACTGTATTCTCTGCTCTTGGGATTGTTACTTGCTAATTGCAAAGTGGGCCCTTAGGCCTGCAGTTATACATTATGTATGTCTTATCTTCCAGAAAATGATAGTGATGACACCTTTGGTATCTCATGCTGCTTATTTGAGAAGCCATGTTTCAGTACACTATACATTAACTTAAGTTGGACTGTAAGTTTTTATCATGTGTGACAGTAGTGTTCATTATTCCACTGATGAAAACAGCAACCATTTCTTGAAAATTCAGATACATCTTAAAATGCTGTATTTGTTGGAGTGGTGCGTTTGAAAAATCCACCAAGGGAACTACATTTTATTACATAAGTTCATTTATGGTGTTAGAATGAAGGGGTAAAACTGTAGAATTGTTTTATTAACCCCTACTGTAGTGTGCAACACATGGACACTGCTCCCAGCACACTCAAACCTTCACCAATATTCCACTTTTGCAGAGTTGTCTGTAGATGTGAATGGGGTTAAACTGTTTGTTGTAAGTGTGTGGAAAGTAGTGCTTCCATGTAAAGAGCTAAATAAATCTCTAATACATGCAGTATTATATTATGCAGTCAGTAGGGAGTATGATTAGAAATAATTGCAAAGAGAAGGTAGTATATGTTTATGTCTCCCCAGAATGCAAGACAAAATTATAATGTGCATAAAGACAGGTGATTCAGATATGTATCAAATTTCAAGTATTTGTGAATTTCAGTAACAAAGTAAACTGAAAAAATTAAGAGCAGATTAAATTCAGGGAATGTGTGATACCATTTGGTTAAGAATCTCTTATCTCTCTGTCCCATTCCCAAAAGCCAGAAGTTCAAAATGTATATAATATATCCATTGTTTATGCAAGGGTGAAACTTTATCTCTTATTTTGAGAGGAGAAAACACAGAGGATGTATGGGAGCAGGGAACTGAATATTTTGACCTAACAAAGTGTAAGTTACCCTGCATAACAGAATCCTCATTGAAAAGCTAGTAGTCACCCAACTTGTTAATTCTCCAGATTTAGGTAATCCAAAAGTTAAAGACGTGTTCACGAGAGCCTGCCAATGTCCCTGTTATGAGCCTAATTAATCCAGTATGCCCTCTCCAAACCTGTATTGTTAATATACATTTTAATATTATCCCGCCTTCTGCACCTAGATCTTACAAGTGGTCTCTTCCCTCCAGGTTTTCTGACCAAAACTTTGTCTGCTGTTATATAGTCTTGGATGTGTCCTATAGTCCCTGCCCATCTCATCCCCTTTGATTTTATCATCAAAATAATATTTAGTGAAGGATGTGAATTGTGACACTCCTGATTATTCACTTTTATCAAGCCCAGGTATTCTTTTCAGCATTCTCTTCTCAAATACCCTAAATCTGTGTTCTTCCGTAATGTATGAAACCCAGCTTTATGCCCGTACAAAATAACGTTCAGAATTTTAGTTTGTATTTAATCTTCATGTTTTTAAAAAGAAGATGGGGAAATTTGGCGTTGATATTTCCAACAATTTCTAAAGATTTATTAACTGACTCTTATGTCATTTCATCTCAGGTTTTGTCAAAAAGACATCCTTTTATAGAAAAAAAAATTCTCCATAGTTTTAAAGTTGCAGATCTAATTTGTTTTGAGACATAATCATGGTGTTTGTTTTGTGAAATGTTCAAGAGCACACAAAGGTTTTATTCCCTGACTGCTGCATGTGCACCTGATGTGCACTTGGTTCCCACTGGCAGTAAAATTTTGTGCCTAATGTAATAAATATGTGTCTTGTTCTGGAGAAAACCCAGCACACTGCTGTATATGGTTTATGGAATTTAAGCCCATTATAACTGTGCAGTGCAATTTTCAGTGTATGTACAAAATAGAACCTCCCAGAGTAAAATTTGTCATTGTTTAGGGATATTCAGTTTATGGGAACAGGTAAAGTTTTCTGTGTCCATGCCATGAAATAATGTAGGGGAAGTAGAGGTATAGCTCTGCTCCCATCTTAACCTTGGCACTAAGTGGAGTTAAGTTTTGAAGTGTGTTGAAGCAAAGATTACCAGAAAGACCAGAGTAGGATGTTGCATGCATAAGGGTGTTGTTTGTATGCAGTCTAAATACTCTGTTGTTCATTGTGTTTGCAACTTGATATGCCCATAAACATAATACAGAATGTGTTGCACAAGTGCCTGCAATTACATGCTAACAGAATCTTAGCGGAAATATGAGATTATAGGCAGTGGTCCTCCACAATGAGGCAAATATGCAAATTCCCTGTTAAATGAAGTTGATGGAGATTTTCTAAAGTGAGTAATTTTTACACATGAGATTTTGTTTCACATTAATGGCAGTGCCTATCATTACTACTGTCAACTTTGATGAGCAGAGGAGCCACATGAACCTTTTTTAGTATTTGTATGACAAACTAAAGTGAACAGTATACTGTCAGTGAGAGAGTCAAGTGTGCATGCACATGCACATGTTTTTCAAAGTTGAGAGTTTGCACATATGCCTAACCTTAGTAGTAATGCACAGTATTAACTGCTGGAAATTTTCAACTTATAAGTAGTTCACACGATTCTGCAAATGGTGTAGAGAGAGCTAACTTACTACACATTTTCGTCTAACTAAGGAAAAAGCAAAACCAATTTGTATATCCAAGTGATGGACCAAGTTTAGTGCATTTGTAATGGAACAAGTTGTGTGGAACTACATCAAAGGTGGCGCTGTGATCAAAGTAAATTTACCCAGAGAACCAAAACAAGGTGGAAAGGTTGTGATGAAAAGGAACTGAATTAGAGTAGATTTAGCATTCACAGACATCCCTCTTGACAAGAATAATTGAAGACCTGAGTGCAAAAGAGAATAGTGACCAAAAGTGAGGTATTGAGATAAATGAGATGAACATTTTATAGCACTCCACTGTTGTGCTGCTTTGCATCTTGGAATGTTTTGTCAAACTATAGCTAAATGTCCATTCTTTACTACATTTATAAGATGCTAGCTCAAAAGTAATGCATAATATATGTAGGCTTGTCTAGTTCTTCCACTCAACATATTTTCAGTGTTTTTGGAGTAGGAAGTAGTCAGTTTGTAGGGTTATCTATTTTAGTAGCAACAAGAGAGCTAAAACCAGGCAACACATAATTAGGATCATTTATATATTCTATATGAGAAAGCATTTGAAACAGTATATAGAATCATTAATCAAGGTTTGTTTTATTGTTCTATTTACTTCCAGTCGCCTTTCCAGGATTAGACGTAGAGCTAAAATTGCTTCCCTGGTTCCTTTTCCTTCTCTAAAACCAAATTGGTCATCTTCCAGATTTTCTTCAATCTTCTTTTTAATTCTCTTCTTTATAATATTAAGCAGAACTTTTGAAGCATGAGACAGGAGCGATATCGTTCGATAATTTGAACACTCCATAGCATTACCTTTCTTGGGTAATGTGATCGTTTTACTCTGTACAAATTCTTGAGGAATTCTTCCTTTTTCATAACAATCTGAGATAATAGTAAATAGTGTCTTTTTCATACCCTCCCCCATGTACTTTAATAGTTCTGCAGGAATATTATCTGGCCCTGTAGCCTTGTTGTCTTGTAGGCATCGTATTGAAGTTTCAAATTCCCTCCAAGAAATGGGTGGGCCTTTCCTGTCTTCGTCCATCATATTTTCCTTTTCAATATATTCTTCCTCATCCTCAACCTCATCCCCTTCATACAACTCTTCTATGTATTCCTTCCAACGTTTACTGACCGATTTTTCATCGAAGAGAATTCTAACTTCCTTGTCTTTCACTATATTACTTTTGGTTCTCGGTTTGTATTGCAATGCTCTTATCTTAGCATATGCCTTGTCTGTTTTTCCACTATCTATGTCTTGTTCAATATCTTCACTCATTTCTTTCATCCATTTGTCCTTTTCTTGTCGACATTTAAGTGTAATTAAATTCTTAATCTCTTTATACTTTCCAAAATTTCCTTTCTTCTTCACTTTATTTATTTCTTTTATAAGTTCAAGGATTTCTAGTGTCATCAACGGTTTCCTTGGTTCTAGTTTTCCTTTACCCAATACTTCGTTTGCCATGGCTCTTATACCAATCTTCATTTCTTCTCACTCTGTTTTATCCGTATTAAGTTTGTCTGTTTTCTTTTTAAATTCATCTAAAATGATTTCGTCCTTTAGTTTTTCTAAACACCATTTAGGCTGAAATATCTTCCTTAATTTCCTAAAATTAATATTGCACTTTGCAATGACTAGATTGTGGTCACTGTCTACATCAGGTCCTGGAAGTAAATAGAACAACATATGTCACCTTTATAGATTTAGAGAAAGCGTTTGACAAGGTAAACTGGAAGCTCCTTTTTAAAACAATGAAGGAAGTGGGTTTAGACTGGAAGGATAGACGATTGATTTTGGCCCTATATAGGTCCCAAAACACGATAATTGAGATAAATGGAAATAAGGAAGTAGCAGCAATCAAGAGAGGTGTAAGACAAGGATGCTCTCTCTCACCTTATTTATTCAACATGTTTATAGAAGAAGCAATTACTATGATGAAACAGAAGACAAAAGGTATCCACATAAATGGGAAGCAGATACATAGTATACGATTTGCAGATGACATTGCGATCCTTGCGGATTCAGAGAAAGATATGAATAATATGTTACAGATACTAGAAAAAGTTTTAAGCAAGTACAAACTTAGGATAAACAAAGCAAAGACTAAGGTTATGAAAATATGTAAAAAGAGTCAGGGAAGAACTGCGCAAGTAAGAATAGGGATTGACAAAGTAAAAGAAGTACAATCATTTTGCTACCTTGGAAGTTTAGTTACCAATGGAAATAGATGTATAAACGAGGTAAAGAAAAGGATAACCATTGCAAAGTTGGCATTCCAAAATAAGAAAAGTCTCATCATGAATCATTATTTTTATTTTTTCAAAGATACCAGGAATGTGATAAACATTGTGTAATTGCAGCAGATGGTGAAAATGTCCCCACCCTCTTTAAGACAAGCATTCACCCTATCCACAGTGTTTTTTTTTAACTTTTCGAAGGGTTTGTGGGTCAGTGCTGGCGACAGCCTGTTTGGTGTTATGTTGAAGGTCCTCAGTCTTCCTGGAGTATTGCTGTTTACGCTTTCCGTAAGAAATTCTTACAGAAAGAAGACAGGTGGAGTAAGATGTGGGGATCGTGGTGGTCAAAGGCCACGCCCGGCAATGCGATCACCGGAGAAGTCGTGCAAGAAAGCTGTTGTTTTCGCAGTATGGGCAGTCGCCCCATCTTGCTGAAACCAGCAATCCCGTCATTCTCTTCCAGCAGAGCAATGAATCGGGTGAACGGTTTGGATAATTTTCCTCAGTAATTGTCTGTTAAAAGAACAATGGTCCCACAATTCGTTTTCGAGACACTGCGCACCAAACACCAATCTTTGACGAACGCAGAGGATTTTCATGCAGTACATGTGGATTTTCGTCATTCCATATTCTACTGTTTTTACTGTTAATGTGTCCACTAAGATGGACCATGCTTCGTCCGTAAAAAAAAAAAATCGTCCAACACGTAAACCCCTTCTTGTAAAAAAAAACTATGTTGTTGATTACAGAATTACCTCGCAGTCGGTAGCCAAGAGAACTGAATTAAGTCAAGGAACTTGTGTTGAATGAGTCAGCAAAGATTGGAAGTGTCAATTGCAGCGGGAGTGCAGCTTCTTATGTGCTTGTTTCAGTACTTATGCATGTCTGATCTTTGGGTTGCGTCTTATAAGTACAGCCTATACAAACCATGTGAAAAACAATTCAGAACATTTTAATTTGGCGCGAGATTTGAGCCAGCTGTGCATTCTGTTCGCTAGGCATAGTTATGTTCGTCAGGACGGTAAAGTGGCGTCCGGGTCGGAAAAGGCGTTCTGCCTGTTAGCGCCTCTGGCCTCTGAGATCGCCTGATTTAACACCGATGGATGTTTTTTGTGGAGTTTTGGGAAGGACAATGTCGACGTTCCTCCGTTGTCAACGACACTACATGAGCTCCAGACACGGATCAGATAGGAACGTGCAAAAACTGATAACGAACTTCTCCATAACATGTAGCAGGAGGTTGAATATCGGTTTGATGTTGCTCGAGCCACTTTTGGCGCTCACATTGAAATTTACTAATGAACAGCTACAGCTTATAAAACTTTTTAATTGGCATGTGTTTTAAAAGTGTAACTTAAAGCATCTCTGGGTAATAGCATATCACAATTGGAAAACCCATTGACGGACGCTATTTGTGTATGTATATATGTGTATATGTGTATGTTCTCAGTTTCTTTACGTCATTTATTATCACAGAGTAAATATGGATGTCTACGCTCAGAGAGGCAAATGATATATAAAAACACTCTGTCTGATGCAGGATGTGTGGTAAGGAACTGGAACATGACCGGATATTTATTTTGTCCTGCAGAGTGTCACTGAAAAGATGCAGGATTTTAACCTCATGTTTCAAACGAGTTACAGATTCGTTTGAACCCCCCCCCCTGTCCGATATAGTCTTATCATACATGAACATTGTTACGTGCAGTTTTACGTAAAGGAAAATACAAATTGTAAACTCAAATTTGCCTCTAGTAAAACAGTTGGCCCGCTATTAACACAGGGTCTGTAAGCTTCTTTTAATAATCAACGCACAAAAGTTTGGATAGTTGGTCTTGTTGCGCAGTTCCAGTTAGATTCTTCGGTGAGAATTGACATGCACTTTGATAATGGATTTATAAATAATTTATGCAGCACACTCTTTTTAAATGAACCTTCCATTGTTAAATGATATAAAAAGACTTTACCCCTACATTCCAATGCGGATCAGTCTTAGAAGAATACAGTCCTGTGGGATAGGTGCTATGTAGTGTGGTAGAAACTTATTGACTAACTATACAAACTCCATGGACCAGAGTCCTTCTTGAGAAGCTAGCAGATCGTCAGCTAGTCAAGAAATTCCCCGCGTTTTATGGAACCTGAAGGTTCATTACCGCACTCACAAGAGCCCACCACCTGTCCCTATCCTGAGCCATATCAATCCAGTCCGTGCCCCCCCATCCCACTTCTTGAAGATCCATTTAAATATTATCCTCCCATCTACGCCTGGGTCTTCCAAGTGGTCTCCTTCCCTCAGATCTCCCCACCAAACTCCTGTATGCACCACTCCCCTCACCCATACGTGCTACATTCCCCGCCCACCTCATTCTTCTTGATTTGATCACCTGAATAATATTTAGTGATGAGTACAGATCATTACGTTCCTTGTTATATAGTCTTCTCCACTCCCCTGTTACCCCGTCCCTCCTAGGCCCAAATATCCTCCTCAGCACCCTATTATCGAACACCCTCAGCCTGTGTTCCTTCCTCAGTGTGATACAAAACAACAGGCAAAATTATAGTCTGAATATCTTAATCTTTGTATTTTTGCATAGCAAACTGGAAGACCCCTTTGTTGGTATCTCCACCTTGCCGTGGTCGAGGGGCTTGTGAGTTCCAGTGACCCTGGGAGCTAAGCCGGCGGTAGCATTGCTACCAGTAGGGTCTCCCAAGCCGGACAGATCAAGAGGGTAGGAACCAGACGAAGAGAGATGCCTAGGAGATGGGAAATCCAACAAAAACTCCGCTAATGCCGGAAACAGCGACACCAGTAGCGACTTGAAGCACAGAGCAAATGATGCTCGAGATGGTTCATGATCGTGTAGCAACAGGCGTGACCAGAGTGGTCTGAACGGCTGCTGTACTGCGATGTGGAAAGCAAATGGAAAAAACTGCCACATTATTACTTATTCTTCCAGAAACAGAGACATATGCGAGATGCTTCCTCTGGAGACAAAACATTCCGGAGGTAAACTACTCCCCCATTCGGATCTCCGGGGGAGAGTGTTTCTAGGGGAGACACCACGCGGTTATAAGGACTACAGACAAAAGCAGAAGAAGCAGAAGGAACAGCACAACTACAAGATAGGCACTTGGAACATAAGGACCTTGAATCAAGGAGGAAAACTCGAAAATTTGAAGAAAGAGATGCAGAAGAACGCAGTGTCTATGCTAGGTGTTAGTGAAGTGCGGTGGAAGGGTCAAGGTGAAATAAGTAGTGGTGATTATACAGTATATTATTCCGGGGGTGACGGCTGAAAGAGGCGTAGCAATAGTAGTGCATAAAAGCGTAGTGAAAAGTGTTGTTTAGAAGAATGTGTATATTGACAGATTCATTGTTGTTAAGTTGAAGGCAGAACCAGTAAGTATTTTGATAGTGCAAGTGTACATGCCAACATCGGACTATGAAGATGACGAAGTGGAAGAGTTATATGATATAATTCAATAAATTCTTGAAGAGGATGGAAATGGCGCGACAAATACGATTATAATGGGAGATTGGAACAGTGTGGTTGGAGATAAAGCACATCACAACACTGTTGGACCATATGGACTGGGAATGAAGAATCAGAGAGATCAAATGCTTATTGACTTCTGTGAAAGAAATGGACTTGTTATAATAAACACATGGTTCAAAAAACCTAAAAGAAGATTGTACACGTGTAAATCACCAGGGGATAGGATTCGATATCAATTGGACTATGTACTAGTGAAACAGCGATTCAGGAACAGTGTGAAGTATGTGCAGACACTGCCTGGAGCAGATATTGATTCTGACCACAATTTACTGGTTGCAACGATCTGCACCAGATTGAAGAAGATCATAAGGTTCCACAAGCGAAAACCAAGATAGGATTTGGAGAAGGTATATGCTCAACGACAGGAAGTACACGATAGTCTAGAAGAGAAACTTGGTGCAATCAAATGTGACAGTGGGAATGTGGAAGTGCAGTGGAACAATATCAAGAAATGTGTGTTAGATACTATGAGTGATTTAGTGGGAAAAGTCGAGAGGAAAGCAAGAAAGCCATGGATTACACAGGAGATGATCAGTAAAATGGATGAACGAAGGAAATGGAAGAATGTCAACAACGAAGAAGGAAGGAAGAACTACAGAAGACTGAGGAACGAATTGAATAGATCCACGGACAACGCCAAGAAGGAACATCTGGAGAGCATATGCGACGAATCATAGAATTTCAAAGAACAGGACGTTATGATCTAATGTACATGAAGACAAAGGAACTAAGTTGGAAAGAAAACCATGGGATTCAAAACATTGGCATCGAAGACTCTCAAGGGAATATAATAATAGATGAGAGAGGAGTATTGCAAATTTGGGAGAAGTATATCACAGAGCTCTACGATCGAGCTAATCGACCAGAATACCTGGAAGCTGAAGCTGAAGTAGATGAAGACCAGAAAGGCCCTTATATTTTGCGAAGTGAATTGGAAAAAGCTATCAAGGAGATAAGGGATAAAAAGGCTACAGGAGATGATGATATATCTGGAGATGTACTCAAATTGTTGGGAGAAGATGGTCTCAGACTAATGACACAGCTGATCAACAGCATGTATGTAACTGGAGAATGGCCAGAGATTTCATTGAAGTTACAATGTATGCCTTAAAGAAGAAGCCCAAAGCTACAAAATGCAGCGACCATCGCACAATCAGCATCATCGCTTACGCAGCAAAGATAGTAACGAGGAGACTTAGAAGAAGGATTGAAAGGAAGACAGAGGATGCACTTGGAGAAGATCAGTTTGGATTTAGGAGAGGAAAAGGAACTAGGGATGCAATTGGGATGCTGAGAATAATATCAGAACGAACCTTGATCATAGATGAGGAATTGTGTGCTTACTTCATAAACTGGATGAAGGCATTTGACCTTGTCAACTGGACCAAATTAATGCAGATCCTGAAGGGAATTGGAATAGACTGGCGCGACAGATGATTGATCAGCAAATTGTACATGGAACAGAGTGTCAAAATACGACTGGACCAAGGGGAGACGAGAAGTGTGAAGATTGGAAGAGGAGTTAGACAAGGTTGCTGCTTGTCACCGATTCTGTTTAACTTATACAGCGAGTACCTTACCAAGGAAGCTCTTGAATGGTTTGGAGACTTCAAAATACGAGGACAAGTAATTTGCACTGTGAAATATGCAGATGACCTTGTGCTACTGGCTAGGGAAGAAAACATGGTCGATAGACTAATTCAAATTGGAAGACGCTGTGGAATGGAAATGAATGTGGAAAAAAGTAAGGTAATGAGAATCTCAAGGCAACCATCCCCAGTGAAAATTATGATAGATAAAAAACAATTGATGAATGTGGAATATTTCAATTATTTAGGCAGCATGATAAAAAATGATGAAAGGTGTACACGTGAAAAATTAAATCCAGAATTGCCATGGCATAAGCAGCATTCAACAAGGCGAAGAATCTTTTCACCAGCAAACTGGACTTAAATTTAAGGAAGAAACTAGTAAAGTGCTACATTTGGAGCGTAGCTTTGTATGGTGTTGAAACGTGGACACTTCGGAAAACAGATTAGAAGTATCTGGAATGTTTTGAAATGTGGTGCTGGAGAAGAATGGAGATCAGTTGGAACGATCGCGTGAGAAATGAAGACGTATTACATAGAGTAAAAGAGGAGAGGAATATCCTACATACAATAAAAAGACGAAAGGCTAACTGGATTGGTCACATCTTGCTTAGAAACTGCTTTCTGAAACACGTGATTGAAAGAACGTTAGAAGGAAGGTTATAAATGACGGGAAGACGAGGGAGAAGACGTATGCAGCTACTGGATGACCTTAAGGAAAAGAGAAGATACTGGAAATTGAAAGACTAGATCGCACTCAATGGAGAACTCGCTTTGGAAGACGCTACGGACCTGTCGTAAGACACTACGGAATGAATGAATGAAACTGGAAGACAGAAGATCCTGCACCGAATGATAACAAGCATTCCCCGACTTCAATCTGCTCTTAATTTATTCCTGAATGGAATTTCGATATGTTAAGGTTGTTCCCAATATTGGAACTGTTCCACCCTTTCAAAGGATTTATTATCTATCTTTATGTTGTGATTTTGTCCTTCATTCTGATTGCGAGACATAATGTACTTAGTTTTCTCAGCATTTACTTCTAGACCAATCTCCTTACTCGCGACTACTAAAGATTCTGTGTTTTTCTTTATAGCATGTACGCTATCGCCCAATATACTAACATCATCAGCATAAACTAGAAGCTGATGTGTACCATTTAATTTCAAGCCCTCCTGGATTGCCTGAACCCTCCTAATGGTATATTCCAAAGCATAGTTGAAAAGCAATGGCGATAAAGCATCTCCTTGTTTCAAACCATTCTTAATAGGAAATGTGTCAGACAAATGTTTGCCTACCCGGACTCTGCTATAGGTTTCATTTACGAGCTTTACTAGTTTCATAGGGATACCAAATTCAATGAGAATATTATACAAGACCTCCCTCCTGACTGAATCATAGGCTTTCTTGAAGTCTATAAATAGCTGATGCACTGCCTCATTGTATTCTTATTTTTTCTTAAGTATTTGACGAATGCAGAATATATGATCAGTAGTCGACCTGTTACGTCTAAATCCACACTGATGCTCCCCAATAATTTCCTCTGCATATGGAGTTAACTTTGACAGAAGGATGTTGGATAGAATTTTGTATGTGGTTGACAAAAATGATATGCCTCGATAATAACTGCAATGTGTTTTATCACCCTTCTTATAAATAGGTACAATGATTGACTCCTTCCACTGCTCATGCAATTCCTTTTTATTCCAAATAGAATTAATAAGTTTATGGATCTCAGAACGAATTGTCCTACCTCCTGCTTTAATCAGTTCTGCAGGAATTTGATCCTTATGCCTTTTTAACTTTTCAATAGCCATCTCAAGCTGAGAGTCACTGAGCTCAGGCACCAGTGTGCCTCTGCTGTGTGTATTTCAGCCTGCCTAACATAATTAACCCCATGTACATTCAACAGCTGAAAGAAATGATTCCTCCTCCTATCTAAAATACTGTGGGAGTCTGCAACGAGATTACCCTTCTCATCTTTTACTTCATTATTTCTAGGTTGGTAACCCTTCTTAAAGTCATTGATTCCCCTGTACAAGTCTCTGATATTCTTGTTCTTACTGTTTGTTTCAAGTTCATTAATTTTAGCTTTGAGATATTCCTTCTTTTTGTTCCTGAAATGTATACTAGCTTCACGTCGTACATTGTTCAGATTATCTACATTACTTTGGTTTGGATTCTGTAACCACTGCATTTGAGGCTGCTTCCTTTGATCTAAAAATTTTGAACATTCTTCGTTGAACCATGGTTTATGCTGCTTCCTTTCATACAGCCCTAGACTCTCTTAGCTGAGATTTTGATACTCTCTTTATTGCTTTCTGAAGCCCTATTTATGTCCTCACTAACATTTAAGTTCTCCAAAGCTGCAAACATGTTTGAGATCTTTATCTGATACTGTTTCCTAACCTCTAGTTCACTTAGCTTCTTGAGATTAAATCTCTCCGCATCAAACTTCTGTGGTGCTTGTTTAATTACCGCCAGTCTTTCCCTAACTTTTGCAACCACCAGATAGTGATCAGTATCACAGTCAGCTCCCCTGAAAGATCACACATCGAGTATACTTGAATGTCATCTCCTATCTGTCAATACGTGATCAATCTGATTATGAGTCTTCCCATCCGGAGAGGTTCAGGTGTATTTATGAATATTTCGTTGCGCGAACATTGTGGTCTTAACAACTAGATTTTTTGATGTGGCAAAGTTTACAACTCTAACACCATTATCATTACTATCCTCATGTAAACTCTTATTCCCGATCGTCGGTTTGAAAGTATCCTCCCTCCCCAATTTTGCATTAAAATCTCCTAACAGAATTTTCGTATGGTACTTAGGAAAATGATAAAAAAACCTGTACTAATTCCTCATAGAAACTGTCCTTTGAGTCGTCACTTTTCTCCTCAGTTGGTGCATGCATATTCAGAACAATGATATTACACCAGCGACCTCCCAGCACCATATATGACATCCTATCCCTAACAAGTTCTACTCTCTTAATTGCTGATACTATTATCTGATGTACAATAAAACCTGTTCCCAATTGATGTCTTTCAATTCCATTTGTATAGAAAAAAGTATAATCCCCTGCTCTTACAGTGCCTCCTTTATCCCACCTAACCTCCTGTACACCCATTAAATCTAATTTGTACCTCGCTAATTCCCTGGCCACTGTCATAAGTGACCCTGACCTGTACAAGCTCCTCACTTTCCATGTCCCAAATCTCATATTTCTTTTCCGTTGCTTAAGTTGTACCAAAGAATCCTGTTGTATCCTGGAGAAGTTCCAGTTCCCCGGAAAGTAGTCAATGCCAGAGCAGCGGGCCGTGTGAGAGACGTAGGTAGGAGTCCACAATTATTTAAAGAAAACCCAGTTACGATGAGGATATGATATTGATGCTCAGATATATTGCTTATGAAAAATACAAGTGCGTGCTAGTCGCTATGGTGCCTGTAAGTTCCAGGAGAGGAGATGACTCGAGACCTGTGCGAGGAATGGTGATGACCACGTCTCCGTAGATAATTCCCCCTGTAATATCCAAAACTAGGCTTATATGTAATCTCAATTATATACGTCACAACTCCCTCCTCCCAAACACAACTGAGTGGGGCCCTGGTGTCGAAGCTGCCAGAACACCACCGTGTGCCTGCTACTTATGACTTGCTCCGTCAGCCTCATCCTGACGTGGTCTCGGGTAATCATCACCCTCTCTCGAAATGTTTACAAATACAAAGAGTATACTCACAAACCATAGTTCAAGCACAATAAACATTTCTACCTAACTTACAACCTCTCATGTGAAAGCATAACCCTTCTTACATTTCAATTAATATTAAATATTAAATTGATATTAAATATTAAATATACTGACCCATACTCAACATAGACAACACCTCCCCCAAAAAAGGAAGAAAATTGCATGATTACAAAGTATTCGTTCAATTTTCTGCTTGTGTGCCGTCTAGCGCCTGTCTGTCGCAGTGACCGTGTTAGGGCCCCTTCGAAACTTGGAAGTATCGGGGGACACAATAGTAACAATTTCGGTCTCATCGGCTGTTCCTGACACTTGGCGAAGAGTTGCATGACTTGATGGCATGGGTAAATTTTCATTTGAATTATGGATTTTCGTAATTATTTTAGGCTTAAACAAAATAGTGTGACATGACCGTTGCCTTCCCCACCAGCTCTTAAAATAAGGCCAACACTTACAACATTTACAACAGCACAAACATAATAAAATACATATAAGTAAAATAGTTGTACATAAACCAATAATGGAGAAATAGGATAAGGTTTCTGTCCTTCTAGAATGTTCCAACTTCCATTGCTGCTCGTTAATCATAGTTTCTACTTCTGATACCTTGTAGCTGGATAACCTCAATTCATTTTCAGAGGATATTACGCTCCTAAGTGGAGTATTCAGGTGTAAATCATTCAGCGCCTGCCGGCTACCTATGGTTTCACAACAATCGTACGCTAAGTGTATAGGGGGAATAATGTCCTTGTCCGTGTTATTTACCTTTGTAATGCCATGGGCTTGGATAACCACAGAATTCCCATATCCCGAACATAGTTTTAAAAAAAATAACCTTACCCAATCCGTTTGTAATTAAGTCGGTGGGTTCCTGCCCTGGACAAAGGATAGTAAAATGCTCTGGCTGGGGTGCTACATACAGCCATGTGTTTCCTTGCAGCTGTGTCCGCAATGTGCTTGTCAATTCAGTTATTCGTTGTGAACAAGTGGGAGGTATGCGTGTACTGTACTGCAACAGTCTCGCCTCACATTCAGTACAGGAGAGTGCTGATTGCATACATATAGTGCAGGGGTTGGTACCTTCTGGATAGACCTTCCTGTGTAGTTTGAGTGTGGGCTGTGTTCTTTGTATGCGGTTAGTTCCAATGTGTCCGGTTCCGTGACTTTGGTTTACGTTACATTAGGTTTTTTTTATAAAGCAGGTTTAGTACCATCTAACACAGTTCATTTAATTCGATATAATAACATGCAATTAAAAATATAAACCCCTGCCATATTTTAACACAACTGTGTCATCTTCAGGGCTGAATCCTGATTCAAACCGGACTACCGAGAGTTTAGCATTACGTTATTGAATGCAGTTAATATCATTTGTGACTAATTATAGTTATCTCTGTTTCCTTTTACATATATATCCGTGTTTCAGCCACACATTTGAAGATATAAGACTGATATTTAAGAAGTCTTTTCCTGTGTGAAGCTGAAAATTACAATATCCTTGTTTTTCATAGAAGTGAAGAAAATTTCTTTATGTTTATTCCTTGTTAAATTCTATAAATATAGCACACTAGAGTAAGGTCCGTTACGTTTCAACGGTTAATATTGGTGCGTAAGAAGTTTTTACACCAATTTTATTTGTACGTCTTCCATGCAACAAGTTATAGACAATGTTGAAAAATTGTTAAAGGTGTACGTCACCTCAAGCAGCAAATATGCCTCTGTAAATTCATATATATGTTGCATATAGAATCTCCTGCACCGAATTCTGATTTTTATTGTGTCAAGTATTATTGTGTTATATGTATTCAAATTTTGCATCAAGAAACGAATAAATATCCTTCCTGCTCTATTGGACACATTTGTGTTAGCGAGTTTTCGGGGCATTAAATTATGTGCATTTTTAACTCATTGTGGTTGAACTATTCAGGGAATTGAAGTCAGAGTTGCACTGAAACACTGATATTTTTCCTAAAGTGAATATTCTCCAAGTTCTTTTGTCGTCTCATTTGCAGTAGAAGCACATGATGATTAAACTGTACACAGCTACAAGTTTGTTCTTGCTTTTTTGTGGGCATGAAACATGTTCTGTCACATTGAGGGAAGAACATAGGCTGAGTGTGTTCGAGAATAGGATGCTGTGGTATATGTTTGGGATTAAGCCAGAGGAAGTAATGGAAGGTTGGAGAAAATTGCATAGTAAAAAGCATAATGATTTGTATTACCCATCTAATATCATTCGTATGATCGATTCAAGGAGGATGAGATGGGCGCAGCATGTGGCAGGTATGGGAAAGAAGTTAAATGCGTACAGGGTTTTGGTGTGGAAATCTGAAGGAAACAGACTGCTTGGAAGACCTAGGCGTGGATGGGGGAATAATATTAAATGGATCTTAAGTAGAATTGGTGGAGGGTTGGACTGAATTCGTCTGGATGACGATAGGGACAAGTGGTGGGCTACTGTGAACGCGATAATGAGCCTTCTGGTTCCATAAAATGCGGAGAATTTCTTGTCTAGTTGGGGAACTGTTGGCTTCTGAAGAAGGTTTCTGCTCCACTCAGTGAGTGAGTGAGTTTGACCCGAAATAAAGCTACATACAGAAAATATAATGAGACTTTTGTCGTTATTTTAGTAGGGAATCCCATCATACAGCCTGTGACATGCGTGCTTGTTCGTGAAAATGGAGAAACTCGTTGAATAACGACGAATAAAGCATTATAACATGTTGTATGGAATAAGATTAAAATTATTTTACGTCTATTGTGATCACTTACGAGATGGCAAAATGCAGATGACATCCACCTAAATCTAAGTTGCAACAAACCTGGAGCCCTATATTCGCTACAAGTTTTGCCACCAAGTAATGTTCCAGTCAAATACCCGATGCAACACAGATGCAGACACAAGCAGTATCATGGGATCAACATTGAATGAATATTATACTTTCACTTGTCTATGTTTATAAAAGGAAAGTTTGGATACGGTGTATGGATGTGTGTATGTCTTTAATTGGCATTTCATGTAGAATATAACATCGACGACGATGTTAGTACATTTCGATATTTTGGATAGGTTGTTTTGAACAGCAGGTAATTCCTGAAGGTCCGCAGGATATAACGGAGTTTTTAAACTATCTATAAATGAGACTCCAGGCTCTTAAAAAGTAATGTAATGTTTTCTTATAATGACCAAATCGTGGAAGTTAGTTAGACCTATTATTATCTTCCTTCTTTGCTTGTCCCAAAGAATTTGCAGCATATTAGTTTTATGGAAATATTATGCTTTTAGACCTCAACCTGACTTCAATCCCCTGGATAGTTCAAGCACAACGATAGTAGAAAAATCCGTCCACAAAATACCAGCAACAGCAATAATGGCAGGTTTAATTCTATTAGCATTTGAAACAGAAGTCAACAAATGAAGAAAGAAGTATGGCTCATAAATTTTTGAGCTAGCACCTAGATTCAGGGAAAATCTCACACTTTGCACTGTGATGTCATTATTGTCATCGTCACATCACATGCCCGTCGAAGCAGACTTCGAATTCGGCCTATATTTAGGCGTCGACGTCGATTTTTGTTCTGTTGGTTCCAGACTCTCCACTTCATATTGGCACATATTCGAAAAAGCGTTCCTTGATTCGTAGCGTTGTTTCAAAATGGCGTAATTAGTTGACTAAATACACATTTCTTTTCTCCTGACTTGAACTGTAGCGGAGAAGTCTGCGACGTGTCAGAATCGTTGTCGGCCACCAACTTGCAATAAGGAACCAAAGGTTATGACTGCGGATTTAGTAGACTACTCTTAAAAGCTTGTGTTAGTGGGTGGAAAGGGCCTGCGGGCGTGGGGCTAATCTGAACTGAAGAATGCTCGCAGATTTCTTATGTATGTGGATTGTGTTTTCGCGTGTTTCTTGGGCCATATCGTGCATTAACAATGTCATGAATGAATACATCCAAACGTTATGTCCAGTTCTGTTGAAAGCTGGTACGTAATCTTGCGTTTTTATTGGGAGATATGCAGGAGAAACGGAGATTATTTTAACAGTTTAGGAAAGTTGTTAATAGCATAACAATTGTGGATCGTTTGCTGTCTGATGGCTCCTATTGTACTGACTTTAGATTCTCAGTTATGTAGACTGTGAAACATACTGGACTGACGAGCAACGAATATTTTGAATGACGAGTCGCGGGCAGTCAACAGCAGATGGTCTCCCAACTTGGAAATCGGTCTGACAATTCCTAACCGTAAAATAAAACCCTCATGTTACGAACTGGTTACACAGGGCCTGTTGTGAACCTTCGGGATTTGCAGAAAAGGAAGAGAATTTCTTGGCCATCACAGCGACTATTAGCTTATCAAGGACTATGTTCCCTTGAATTACACTGTCATATTGTGTAATTGTATAACCTACGACATTGTCCTTCGTGGTGTGCTTTGTATTAATGTAAATGATACGTACGTATTTGTATCATCGCTTAAGTGCAGCATGCAATACCAGTACGTCACATTTCACAGCTTATTTTCAGCCCCATAATTAGAAGGTGGTTCGTGTGTAAACTTTCAAGTTGAAGATAAGAAACGTGTTTAATCAATATTGGATTTCGTTTGTTTGAAATAAAGCTGTCAGTTGAATGGTTATCATCTGAAAACGGCAGTAGAATATGCATCTCTTACTTGTCGCTTATGCTTCGGGTAGCGGAAAGTGTCCAGCACAGTAGGCCCTATGTGAACCATTATAGATCTTCAGACAATCGTGAGTTGTCCTTCAATTAAGCATTTTGTGTGAGTTGTGACCTTGCTTCTTTTCCCTGTCAACCTGCATAATATCTTCCTGATATGTTCCTGAAAGTAGATGATGTTTTGAACCTAATTGTTTTTATTGAATCATAAGAAAACTTTTATACCGTGAAACACAACTTTATTAATAAACAGTCCTTTTTACACTTAATCTAGCAACATATTTCGCCTTTGTAAACAAACCATAATCCGGCTAACCGTTATAAAGATGTAAAATATAAACATGACCTTATTTTATGTGAATCAAAATGGACATGAAACCTCACCTTTTATAAGTTTATCATTTACGTTATTTTTAGCCTTATAGTTTTGTTGAGTTATTTCGCTTCATAAAAATTATATCAAATTTAGTCTTTAAAATTTAGAAAAACAAGTTATCTTGTTCAATTATAGTTTCTCATCATTTTCAACAACAATGCGTTTTCTTTTAAACGATGATGTGTGTGATATACATTCTTATATTCTTGGTAGCTGGTAACGTAAATCGGTATTCCGTCTGGTAGGAATTATTTGCCGTTGCGTATTGCATATGATGTTTTCTTCGTTATTTTGTGCTTGATGCCAAATACAGTGTTTCGTAACATGTTTAGCTCTTCTTACGAGGGTTTTTGTTCTTTGTCTACACACTTTAGCAGTCTGGAAAATACTACAGTGCGTAGACAAATAGAAAAACATCGAAAGAACAGTATTAGAAAATGTTATTCATCGCTTGTTTACAAGGCCGAAACATGTTACTAGATTACGTGTAAACAAGGTTATTTACTAATAAAGTTGTGTTCGACAGTATAACAGTTTTCTTTTGATTTGATACAGGAAGCACAGCGGGATGTCATATACCAAGACTGATTATTTTTATTCTTTATGAACACCGCTAATGATTTTAGGCGTGACGTTTTGATCTCAGTACTTAATATTTGGAGTTCAAAAGTGTCGTTTTTTCCCGTAATGTTTATGTAGAAGAAACATTCTTGTTCTCGATTATTTTTACTTAATGATTTCAGATATCAGAAGTTAGGAACTGAAATACGTCTGTGTCTGTTTCGAGACTATTTATGGAGAGTTGTGTGTGTGTGTGTGTTGTGTGTGTGTGGGGGGGGGGGGGTGTATATTTTCCGGCCACTATGTCGCTCAGAGAATGCTAAAGGTTGCCAGATTTGCGAATTAATTTATGAAAGGCTTAATGCGGACATTCGAGGCGCATGTTCGTGGAAACTGGACGGGAACTGTAAATTTCTATAGAATAATTACGTGCAGTCATCTATTTCCTGCCTGACTTAAATCGAAACCGCGTTTGGTCACAGATATGGAGGTTCGGAATTGGTAGCGATATCTCTGGCATCGCTCATTTTTCTTGCATTGACTGGCCCAAAATATTTATAAATGCAGATTTTATGTCATTTTCACGTCGATGGGAAACAATTGCTACTGTATTGTGGTGTGTTATTACTTTGTTGTCGTTTGGGTGAAGAGACAGCGTGTGTTAGTGACGAATGCAACTGGTGTCAGGCAGTTACGAGTATTGTGTGCGCTGCAGTTCATACATTTGGTATGTCACTGACTGTTTTCTTTATACGCGGGTGTGAGCCGTCCCCGCGTAGGCATGAACCGTTCCCACGTGCTGGAAATTGGTACCATCATTGATCATTTATTTTTGTAGGAATGTGCGCCAGCGCGAGGGCTGAGCTGTAAACTGCACAGTAGAGTTCACTTGTGCACACGAAAACCCACCCATCTGTCTCGTTGCAGTGCATTTTCAGAAAGGGAGTTATGAAACTGTAAAATCATCAATCGGTTTGTCGAGTAAATGTAGGTAAACGCTGAAATAAATACTTAATACGGCTTTATTGGATCTAGACCCTAAAGTCTTCAGTCTTCTGTGTACAGCCCGTACGTGAACTCATGTATAGATCCCAGCCTTCGCTGGTGGATTGATTGATTAGTTTGATGAAAGTATGCTTACTTTCACTAGAAAATGCAGCTGTGCAAAAGCAGAGTTAGATGTTAGGCACCCCCCAGCACCACCAACTACAGACTGAGTTCTTGAACGAATCCTTGAGAAGCTAATAGTCGCTCATCTGCTCACAAATTCACCACCTATTATGTAGCTCGAAGGTTCATTGACGTGTTTCCAAGAACCAGTTACTGAACCCTGTCCTCAGCTCGATGAATCCAGTGCATTATGATATATTTCTCTAAGATCTTTTTTAATGTTATCTTCCATCTACGCCTCGTCTCCTAACGGTCTCTTCCCTTCAGGTTTTCCGGCAAAACTTTTGTGCCCATTTTGTTTATCGTAATTTTTGATAGTGACATTTACTTCACATCAGCCTTAATGGTTATACCGCAGTAACTCCATGTTACTACCGCCGTAATTCAAGGAGTATGCAAACATTTGTTACAGTGAATTGTTCAGCAGCATGCATCAGTACCATCCATTGTTATGAAATACAGTTCCGTTACGGCTGTGGACGAAATGTAGGCTGTTAGACGATTTTAAAGGGGGGCCAAAGTGGACTAGATTACAAACACCGGACAGATACGACATTTGGACGTACCATGGATCTTTCGGATGGGACCAAATATAGGTCTTACTGTGTTTTTTCCATCTGCGATGTCACTGATCTTAATGGCCTTGATGTAACTTTAGTTTGTATAAAAAGTCATGCTAGTTGTTTTGGAGCTAGTTACACTGCAGATGATGCGTGTGCCTGCATAGTCACATAACAGTTTCTTTGCAGTTTATTGAGCACTGAACTTACATAAAATTGCTTATATTAAAGTTTAAGATGTTAATGGTGACCGTGTTTGAGAAATTTGAGAAAAGTACGGTTTGAGTTTCATGTAAAATAGTTCTTGTTTTGGGCCGTTCTTCTTCTTCTTCTCTTGCACTACAGCCCTTGGTGGGCTTTGGCATCCCGAACAATACGTCCCCATCTCTTCCTATCTTGAGCTACATTCTTCCAGTCGCGCACTTTCATCTTTCTCATATCTTCCACTATCGCATCAATCCACCTTCCCCTTTGTCTTCCTTTGGGTCATGTTCCCCACAATTTCTGGTTTAATATCAAATGTGGCAATCTATCCTCTCCCATTCTGACCACATGTCCCGCCCATCTTAATCGTTGTGATTTCATATATCTCACAACATGTTCATGATGGATCAATTATTCTAACTCCGCATTATATCTAATTCTATACGATCCATCATTGTTCTTTAGGGGGCCAAAAATTTTTCGTAGAATCTACACTTAATTCCAAGAAAAGGATTGGAGAAAATCATGTACGGTACAGTGTAATTCAAATAAGCTGTACAGAAATAGACATAATATCATTGTCATCATGATGTTTTGCGAAGATCCTCTCTTACCAGATTTTTAGCAACACAGAACTTGCTGTCTTTAGGAGGCTGGAAAACCCATTACAGCTACACAGCTAGTTCGTCCTGTTTTTTCTTCGATACCATGGTTGTTGTGATCGCGCATGACAGGACATACGTGCCAGAAGAGCGGGTACTTCTCGGTGCATGCAGCACCGCTAGAATTAATGTTACGTGGCACACATCCTCTGTATGAGGTGTTTTAATGGACTTGTTAGTATAGATGGTATGCAGTTACCAGTAACCACCAATTGTTCAGGAGTCATTTGCAGAAATTGGCTGACGACAGGGAACCTGAATAATTTCGGCTGTTCCACTTGCAGGTCGCGGATCCAAATTGAGACAGTGGTTTCGTAACTTAAATTAGTAAATAGTGAAGCGGTCTTTATTTTACTTATACAGGATGTCACGTCAAACATGTAACTGTAATTGAAATTTGTTAAAAGAAATGAAAGAAAGAAAGAAAGAGGGATTGATGAAAGAAAGGACTATGAGGAAAGAGTGAGGAGAAAGAAGAAATGACAAGCCAGGCAATGTACGTATAACGTAACACTGAGGCGCGTTCGTGCAACCATTGTTGCTGTGGAAAAGGAATAAGTATTACATATTCTGAGTGTGTGTTTGTAGCCTTAGTTATCCAGCATGCAGTGCGACGTATTGTCATCTGTGGCGTGTCCGGCTGTACCATATTTTTCCACAACTCGATTTTCGGAAAAAAGAACTTTTGAACATAAAATGTGTGTTTTGATTTTCTCAACAACTTTTGTCTTACAGTTCTCATTCTAAGAACTGACGGAGATATAAATGTACACAAGTCTTCATGTAAAGTACCCTGTATTCTTGTCAGATTTTAATGAAACTTGAATTTTCTGGACAGATTTTCGAAAAATACTCAAATATCAAATTTTACGAAAATCTGTCCAGTGGGAGCCGAGTTGTTTCATGCGGACGGACAGACAGGACAGACAGACATGACGAAGCTAATAGTCGCTTTTCGCAATTTTGCCAACGCGCCTAATGAATGTAAAACCTTGCAATTTACCTTAAATCTAGGAGAATTTCTAGTGAACATATAGCGCGTTATTTTAATTATTACGCGTATAATAAGATTTATTGATTATTATTACTTATAAGGGCGCGTTATTTCAAAATCGCGCAAAGTAAGGCCACGTAGTTCCCGCACTGTATTTGTGATCGTGATGACACATACCAGTACCTCAAAGAAGAAGTTCAAGGCATGGGCAGAATGTTGAAGAGATCTTCACTTGAGAAACTGATATTATGGCCAAGATATTCCCCACCTTTTCTGGAGCTCGAAGGTCATTACCATGTTCACAAGCGACCTTACAAGTCCAGGGTCCTGTACAGCGTTCCTTACCATGCTAGTCTTTTACGCTTAGAAGTTGATAACTCCCCGCTGACTGGCAAGAGAAGATGGAAGTAGGAGAACCGCTGTTTCATTGTCACACCATCACATATCCTACGAAACTATGGCATGATTTAATTCGTTTTCAGTGGTGAATGCTAGATGAATTGTGGCGGTGAGGGTTCGGCCTGAAGTGCGTTGGATTACGTTGACGAGGGATATGCAGATCAAGCATCCTTGCTTAGGCAGCTACACAGGCACATAGTGGGCTGGCCCGGTTTGACTGCCAGTCCTTGCGCGGCTGGGCGGGGAAGCGGTTGGGTGTGGGAAGTCTTGTGCGTCGCGTACGTGTGTAAATCAGTTATTGCTGGGACAGCTTTTATAATGTGAATTGAGATGCAGTGTGTTGGTGTTGTTTCGTAATATATTTTGTATATAATTATTGTGGTGATTAATATCTTTGGCTTCCTTATGCGAGATCAGGTGTAGACACACGGAGATAGGCTGGTACACTGTTGTGTGATACTTACTGATCGCATTCCTTTCTGTGTTAGTATTGCGCACACGTGACTAATAAAATCACGCATTTTTCGTCGTCTCAAATAAGACTGATTCTTGGATTATTTAAAAGATGTTTTAACTGCACACGTCGAGTGAGACGATAATGACATGTTGAGGATTTGGAAGAAAATCGTCGTCATTCAAGGCACTGTTCCTGTGGAAATTGACACCGCTCAACATGATAGATTCGAACCGGCGCCTTCAGAATAAAAGTCTAAAGCGTTACCGGTACGTCATCCTGTTTGGTTCCGATATCGTACCCAACGGAAAAATCGAAGGTAGTGGATAGTGGTTTTCTGAACCCTACTGCAGACAAGAACTTACGTTTGAAGATTTATACGAAGTGTATTTTTGAATGAGTAACGCCGAAAAATGCGATAGAGAGCTTTGAAAAGTAGTTACACGGACACACCCAGAATCGTCTTAAAAATGTAAGGAAGACAAAAGGAATGCTTCTGCAGTTTCACTTGCCGTAATTGAATATGACTGCCCGTATGCTTTCTCCTTGCATGATAATAACTGTGAACTTACTGGACGGAGTGTAGAACAGGTTGATGACCCACTGTATTTCCTGGGTGAATTTGAAACTGCCTGGAGGCCTGCAGTACTACTGCGCTGACAACGCACAACACGTTGCGTGTATATAGGCTACTTCAGGAAACATCCTTCGTTTTACTTGACCGCGATGGAAGAAACAGAAGTGCAGTTTCGTATCACAAATAGGAACTGTGCCTTCGTTTCCTTACAAGACGAGCAGGAGAATACAACCGTATCACAAGTAATGGATCCGTGTCTTCTGTGTACTAGAATTCCATGATTACTGTCTTATGGGATGTGGCGCCGTGTAGTTTGGTGGATAGGTACTAACGTTACGCTGCTTCCATCTATTTCCCTGAATATGAAGGCAGCATATTGAATTGAATTGAATTTATTTGCGTTCTACAAATCCGAATACAGGTTATTACCTTTGGATGTAGAACGGTAAAAAACTCCAACATAGAGCTGATACTGTACAATATAATTATCTGGAAACTGAACTGACTCAAGTTTAGCATTCCCTACTTACATGAAAGTATTCATATATAGTGTAGAAGAAGTGAGCATGTAAATAATTCTTTAGCGCTGACTTAAATTTTTTAGTGCCATTACTTAAATTTTTGATGCTCTGCGGGAGATTGTTGAACACTTTTATGCCAAATGGGTAAACTCCTTTTTGATATAGTGATGAATTTGATGAAGGATGGTGGAAGTTATATTTTTGTCTAGTATTTATGTTATGGACATCAGAATTTAATTTGAATTTATCTCTGTTAACTACAAGTAGAAGAAGTGATAGTATATATTGCGATGGAAGAGGTAGAATTTTTAAATTCTTAAATAAATCTCTACATGAGCCTCCGCTTCTGCATCATGCAATGATTCTGATTATCTTCTTTTGTATTTTGAACATTTTTGTACTGAGAGAGTTTCCCCAAATTTTATCCCATAGTTCATAATGGAATGAAAACAGGCATAGTACACCATCTTCAATGTTTCTGGTGACATAAAGGGCTTGATTGATCTCATTGCATAACAAGCTGCACTCAATTTGTGCATAGTTTGCTCAATATGTGTTTTCCAAGATAGTGCGCTGTCCACATATATTCCAAGGAATTTTGCATCATTTACTTTAGAAATTAATTTGTTGTCATAACAAATGGCCAGGTCAATTTGAGGACTTTTTAGTTGTAAATTGTAAAAAGTGGGTTTTATCAAAATTTAATGAATGTCTATTGGCTGTGAACAACTTATTTAAAATTTCAAATGTACTTTTTATATTCTTAAATTACCAAACTACACGATGTCACGCACCTGGGGACCGTAAACTTAATTTACACCGCCATGAGAACCAGATATAATTTAGTTTTTCCGCCCCGAGTACTGACAATGTTAAATATCTGTATGTGTTGGGGATTTGTTTATGTTTAGAGGCGACGTAGGTAGAATGGATAGGATTGCTGCACTTGGTGAAATAAGACAACTTAGTGGTGCGGAATTTGTTATGGTTCTAAGAATGATGACGCAAGCGATAAGGGTGGCGTGAGACGATTGAGACACGGAGTGAGCTTGCAGGGAGAGTGGGAAAGGACAAAACGATTGCACCATTTGTCGTCATTCTACTTAGAACGCAAAGGGAAGAGACGCTAGGATGTAGTGGCAGAGCGCCAGATAGACAAAGGATCAGTCTTCTGAGAGTGTGATAGGAAAGGACGTTTGTTGGTGTGACGGGCCGGTGGTAACGCAGTTGCGTGAGAATCAATGCACAGTTAACTTAATGTACTTATGCAAATACAAACAATACAGTCCACTTATTACAAACATTTATCGAACATAATTTTGGTGAACTCCGTTCCGGATATTGAGCTAAGTGAAAGCGGTGACGAGTGTCACGGGCATAAGTACGCAACTGTGTCGCAATTTACGTACTGTAGCACGGGTATCTTAAGGGGGCCTCAGTACAGGGCTTGGACACGCAACAGATTACGGGAGATAATCTCAAGGGATTATCACTTATTCTGGAAATACAAGACACGGTACAGAGTGGTGACTTCGCGGCGTATACCGCGATCCATTGTACACACGGACGGGATTCTACTCAGGCGTTACATCACTTATTCTACGGGCAGAGCACGAGGGCACTGCAGATCACGTTACACCACTTCTACGGGCAGAGCACGAGGGCACTGCAGATCAGGTCAGACTTGACAGGGCAGGTCAGACAATTACTATCCTAGCACACGTTCCTCTATATTCATATACATATTATTATGGATCCAAGTGAGATTCAGGCTCTTACGAAGAGACGAGGTGTTGTCAGGGGGTCCGTGAGAAGAATCAAACATTTTGTGGCTCAGTTTGATAGGTTAGGAGACAAAACGAGATCAAGGTACGTTATGATACTTTATCAGAAATTTGGAATAAGTTTGACGGGTTTCAATCTTTGTTGGAGGTAAATGATGAAGCACATGACCACGAGGCTGATCGGGCATGAGAGGACGTACTACAAACTTGTCAGACATGGAGAGGCTATTGGCAACATGGGAGACAGGGTCCAGGTCAGTAGCACCTAAGATAGAAACATAGTTTAGTTTGGAGAATATAACTGGCAATGACTACTCAGACGGTCAGAAGGGCTACTGTGAAACTGCCATCAATATCTTTGCCTACATTTTAGGGAAAATATGAAAATCTGGCAACTTTTGTAAATATTTTCAAAGTTATGGTTGATATTCGGACAGATATAACGTCCATTGAAAAATTCAATTACTTGCTATTGGCATTAAAGGGTCAAGCATTTCAGTTAGTTTAAGGGCTTCCTATCACAGCTGATAATTATTGAATAGCTTGGAATCTTTGGTGGACAAATACGAAAACAAGAAGCTAATTGCGGCTACTCAGTCAGACAATTGTTGAGTTTAAAGTCAATCAGTAAAGAGGACGTGGGATAGATGAGGCAATTTGTAAACACATTTTATAGAAACTTAAATGCCCTGAAGGCATTAAACATAGAACAGCCTTTAAAGGACATCATATTTTCCCAACTGGTTGTAGAGCGTTTGGACAGACACGTCGCGTGTGGCAAATGAAACAAGCAGATGAAGGGTTTCCATCACTTAAGGAATTAATTACATTTATGGAGCCGAAATGTCAGGTGTTGGAAACATTAAAGCCTTCCACATACATTGTTAATGCCAAAGAAACGCAGTGTGGGAAATAACAGCGAAGATCAGCACGGGATTCTAACACTTGTGGCTATGACTGAGAGCAAGTGTGCACTGTGTTCTAAGTCACATTATTTGTTTGAATGTATGGTTTTTTCAGGGCGGATATGCCACAAAGCAGGTCATGGGTTCAGAAACACTAGGTATGCTGTAATTTCCTTCGGCAGAGGTATACAGCTAGCAAATGTCGATCGGATCATTGACGTAAATGTAGGAAGAAGCATCATACTTTTGTACATCAAGAGCTTGATTCGCAAGCATCCACGAAACACGGCGAGGGACGGACAAGTCAACGTTCGTCAGATGTCACACCTGCACATGCGTCATACTGTTCCTTAAAGCAGAATTTTGATACTCAGGTGATGTCGACACCTATTGTGAATGTACGAGATGTCAGGGGTCGCAGATGCTTGTTAGATAGTGCCTCGCAGGTTAGTTTCATAACAGTAGCTATAGTGGATGTACTAGGTCTGCGTAGAACAAGGAATTACATTCCTTTAAGGGGAATCAACAATGTAGCACCAGATGATAATGTCAATATACAGCTTTGCTCCAGGTATAGCAAATTTCAGGCAGACGTAATGTGTCTTATCTTACCGAAGATTACAGGGAATGTACCAGCACGTTACATTGAACATGATTAATGAAAGTTGCCTACTCGGCTATTTTACGCAGATCCAGGGTTTGCTCATCCAGAAGATGTGCATATGTTGATTGGAGCGGAACTGTTCTTCAAACTGCTTCGTCCTGGGAAATATATTGGTAATGGGAGAGTTCCCACACTCCAAGAAACTGAATTGTGTTGGATATTGGCGGGACGCATATAGCATCCAGGACAACCTTTCGGAGAAGCAATTACATCATGTTTTACAGTGGAAGAAACAGCTTTAATGCACAACTACAACGTTTTTGGGCAGTTGAAGAATTTCACATACTTTCCAAAACTACAGAGGAGCTGGAATGCGCAAGTAATTTCCAGACAACCACTACACGAGATGACACTTGAAGATTTGTAGTGCAGTTACCACGGAAGTCAGGTCACGAGGGACTTGGCAGATCTTATGATCAAGCAGAGTATAAATTCCAGCAGTTGGAGAAACGGCTTCAGCACCAATCAGAAGTACAGACGAATTACGCAGATTTCATGAAGGAATATGACAAACTTGGACATATGCAACCGGTATCTGGGGATGGTGGAGTTGACGGCAAGGAACCATTTTATCTTCATCATACTGTGTTCAAACGTGACAGCAGCACAACCAGACTCAGGGCAGTGTTTGATGCGAGTGCGAAAAGCACTAATGGGCAGTCTTTAAACTATACGCTGTTGTTTGGAACTACTCTTCAACAAGATTAATTTTCGATGTTGTTAAGATTCCGCGCCTACCAAATTGCTTTCACAGCGGACAGCTAATCAGGGTTCATCCTAATGACACAGGGCTGCAACGTATACTGTGGAGAGTTTCATCAGATACATCAATTCAAGTTTACGAACTACAAACAGTAACATACGGGATATCATCAGCACCTTATTTGGCTACTGCGTGTCTGAAGAAACTCCACGAGCATCAAGGTTTCTTTCGCAGGATTTCTACATCGATGATGTGCTGAGCGTCTGTGGTGATATTACTGAAGCAATAAAGCTTCATCCTGACTTGATTGCACTACTCGCTAGTGCAGGGTTTCCATTAAGGAAATGGTGTTCCAACCATAGTAGGATTTTAGAAGCAGTACCTCCTGCAGCACGGGAAATGACTTTACCACGACAGGTGAATGCAGAGGATAAGGCCAAGGCTTTGAGTCTTTGTTGGCATCCAACATTGGGTCAACTTACTATTGCAACTAGAAAGAAGTCAGTAGCTTTGACGAAAAATGTTACAAACGCAAGGATCAGGCTGTTGTATCTATTTTTTATCCTTTAGGACTCATTAGTCCATCGATTATTCATTACAATATATTACAGGAATTGTGGCTCCACAAATTGATTTGGGACGATACACTGCCAATTGAATTATGGGAAAAGTGGCAACAACTGTACAGAGAGCTTGACAGTGCTAAGCACTTTGAAATTGATCGTTTGGTATTGCTAAAGGGAGCAGTCAACATACAAGTTCATGGGTTTGCAGACGCTTCAGAAAAGGCATATGGAGCATGCGTTTATTTGCGGTCAGTGTATCTTCTGGGGAGGTTCATAGCATTTATCGTGTTCACGGTATAGGGTTGCACCAGTGAAGAAAGCGACTTTACCCAGATTGGAACTGTGTGGAGCAGTTCTATTAGCAGAACTAGTGGACAAGATTTTACCAGCGCTAAATGTAGAGATAAGTAGCGTTCATCTGTGGACTGACTCTACTATGGTCTTGTCATGGATTTCATCATCTGCCAATAGAGTTGCACGCTTTCAAGAGGGTACCAATGTAAGCGATTGGAAACATGTACCTACTTCGGACAATCCTGCTGATATCATTTCTCGAGGGGTGTCGCAGGAGAAGTTGGTGAATCTGCAGTTGTGGTGTCATAGACCACACTGGCTTCAACAGCTAGCTGCATCATGGCCTTCTCTAGGGAAAGGGGATTTGAACGAGGACGTTCCGGAAGAACGCAAGACGAAGTCATTAGAAGCAAATATGTACACACCCACAACTGAGTATGTTGATAGATTTTCATCACTTGTCAAGCTCGACAGAGTGACAGCTTATGTGCAGCGTTTTTGTCACAACGCTCGCTGTCTCAAGAAGAGAACCACAGACCATGTGAAAGCGTCGGTCTTGAAGACGTCATTGGATGCGTGTATTCATTTGGTGCAGCAAGTTATCTATCATGGAGATATAATGGAAGTCAAATCATCACATGAGGTAAGGAAGAATAGTGAACTATACAGTCTTTACCCATTCTTAGACAAGCATGGAATGCTTCGAGTTGGTGGAAGACTCACAAATTCCTCATTGCCATACGAGAATTATCATCAAGTCATCCTACCTTCAAGGCATCACTTGAGAGAACTTATAATTAGGGCAAAACATCAAAGACTACTACACGCGGGACCTCAGTATGTGCTTGCTTCGCTTCGACAGAAATACTGGATTCCTAGAGTAAGACAAGTAATACGGTCAGTACTCCACAAATGCTTACCGTGCTTTAAGCAAAGGGCAGCTGCATCTCAACAACAAATGTGTCAGCTTCCAATAGCACGAGTACAAACGGCACAGTCATTTGTGAACTGTGGTGTGGATTATGCAGCACCATTTTATGTCCAACAAGGATCTCCAAGGAGCAAGTTTCAAGTGAAATGCTACGTCTTCATTTTTGTTTGCCTAGCTGTCACGGCAATTCATCTTGAATTAGTCAGCAATTTGACTTCAGATGCTTGTATTGCTGCTCTTCGAAGATTTATTGCACGAGGGGGGAAATGATAAACTTTTTCTCGGACACTGGGACAACATTTGTTGGAGCTCATCATGAACTTCAGGAACTCAGGAAGCTTTTTGCATCGGAAGCACATCAGTCAAAACTTTGAGAATTTGCAAATTCAGAAGATTTTTTATGGCATTTTATTTCTCCACATTCATCACACTTCGGGGAGTTTGGGAGGCTGGCGTGCGATCTATGAATATAATTTAAAAAGATTGGTAGGGGCCACAACATTTACGTTTGAGGAATTAAGCACTCCTCACTCAAGTAGAGGCATGTCTGAATTCTGGTCCTCTAACAGTTTTGTCCAACGATCCAAACGACCCCACCTATGTTAGTCCAGGACATTTCCTTATAGTTGCACCTTTGAGAAGTTTTCTTGAACCTGATCTGTCTGTTAGTCGTCTATCCAGGTGTCAGCATTTGCAGCAGATCCAGCAACTGCTTTGGAAAAGATGGGCCACAGACTATCTGAACAGTTTGCAGCAAGGAGGAAATGGGCCTCCACTCAGCCGAATCTGCGTCCAGTATGATTGTCGTCAAGGAACGCAACCACCCACCTCAGGACTGGAAAATGACATTGGTCGAAGAGATACATCCTGGACGTGATGGTCTGGTGCGAGTTGGAACCACCAAGACAACGGCAGGATTTACAAAGCGTCCAATCCATAAACTAGTGATTCTCCCCACAGGGGTTAAATTCCAGTGGTTTTACCTTTCGAGTGAATTCGTCGGGGGGAGTGTGTTGGGGATTTGTTTATGTTTAGAGGCAACGTAGGTAGAAGAAAAGATTGCTGCACTTGGTGAAATAAGGCAACCCAGTGGTGCGGAATTTGTTATGGTTCTAGGAATGATGACGCAAGCGATAAGGCTGGCGTGAGATGATAGAGACACGGAGTTGCAGGGAGCGTGGGAAAGGACAAGATTAAGATATACAGAACTATAATTTTGCCTGATGTTTTGTATGGGTGTGAGACTTGGTCTCTCACACTGAGGGAGGAACATAGGCTGAGGGTGTTCGAGAATAGGGTGCTGAGGAGGATATTTGGACCAAAGAGGGACGGGGTAACAGGGGAGTGGAGAAGACTACATAACGAGGAACTTAATGATCTGTACTCATCACCAAATATTATTCGGGTGATCAAATCGAGAGGAATGGGGTTGGCGGGGCATGTAGCACGTATGGGTGGTGGGAGAGGTGTAATCAGGGTTTTGGTGGGGAGACCTGAGGGAAGGAGACCACTTGGAAGTCCCAGGCGTAGATGGGAGGATAATATTAAAATGGATCTTCAAGAAGTGGGATGGGGGGCATTGACTGGGTTGATATGGCTCAGGATATGGACAGGTGGCGGGCTCTTGTGAGTGCGGTAATGAACCTTCGGGTTCCATAAAACTCTGGGAATTTCTTGACTAGCTGACGACCTGTTAGCTTCTCAAGAAGGACTCTGGTCCATGGAGTTAATTAGTTAGTTAGTGGGAAAGGACAAAACGAATGCACCATGTGTCGTCATTCTGCTTAGAACGCAAAGGGAGGAGACGCTAGGGTGTAGTGGCAGAGCGCCAGATAGACAAACGATCAGTATTCTGAGCGTGTGTGATAAGAAAGGACGTTTGTTGGTGTGACGGGTCGGTGGTAACGCAGTTGCGTGAGAATCAATGCACAGTTAACTTAATGTACTTATGCAAATACAAACCATACAGTCCACTTATTACAAACATTTATCAAACAGTATGTATGTTCGTTTAACCACATTCTGTTATCCCCAACTTTTGAGAAATATTCGTCAGTAGATATAGTGGAGTTATAGCGCCGGAAGTGACGTCACACATTCTACCCGTATCTTTTTTGTAGTGTTTAAACAAAGAGTTCAGTGACCGTCCTGAATGTAAACAACCCCCACCCAGGTCAATGATATTTCCAAATGTAAACAAACCCTTACCCCCAGGTCAATGATCTTCCTGAATTTAAACAAACCCCACTCTCGGTTCAGTGATATTTCCAAGTGTAAACAAAGAGGTCAACGACCTCTCCGTATGTAAACAAACCCCCTCCCCTAATTATAATAAATATGTAAATGAATTTGTTTAATATTCAAATTAAAGTAATTTAAATATGTATATCTAATGATATTAAATATAATGTAATTAAAGGTTTTCCCGCCTAGTACGTGAATAACCTAACCATGCCAAACATTACGACGTAAGCCGCCATTTTGAATTTTTAAATAACCTGCTATTTGTAAATACACGCAATTTTGTAAACGCGGTATTTTTAAATGTTTAAATATACGTTAACATGTAAGTGCGTTATTTAAACATACGCTATTTTGTAAACGCGCTAATGTAAATACCCACCAGTAGCGTATACTCAACTGTATGATATTAAACTCTTCTTTTTAATTCTAGCATTAGTGTGTAACTGAACTACTTTTTTACAACAAATTTTCTTAAGAGCCTTACCTTAACTTACCTAATGTTATGAACAGCGTTAGTTTGTATACACATGGTTCACTGCGCGACTGATGAACGTGAGAGTGTGGTTTTGAAGGAAGCGATTTAGACATGTTAGAACTGTTGCTCAGAATAAACATGCCTAAGTCCGCATGCTATTTTGAAATTAGAAAGTAGGTAAACCCGATTGTTTACAGATGCATATAGTTTAACTCTGTAAGACTAGTAGGTATATTATTTTTAAAATTAGAAAGTAGGTTGCAGTCGCTTACGGCTATATGCTATTTCGAATATTAGAAAGTAGGTCGCCAAAAGCATACGGCTGTATGTTATTTTGAATATATGAAAGGTCACCATAAGCTTACGGCTATGTGCTATTTTGAATATTAGAAAGTAGGTCGCTAGACGCATAATGCATCTATTAGTAGAACTGCACTTTCACCTAACGTTATCCGTGGTAGGTTATTTCTGACAATAAACCCTTAGGCTCTAGACTGTAGGATGCAGTACTTTAACGTAGCGAGGAATAGGAGTAAATGTTTGCTAGAATATTCTTCTTATGCTTGGTAGGTTAAAAGGTTTACCACCCGATGCATCCTAAAATGTTCACACCCTAGGTTTCATTACGAAAGGAAAATAAATAAATACATTTTTTCTAATTAAACATGCACACAAAGTATTTTTTATTACCAGTGATTTGCTTTATACAATATTACCGCAAGCTTTTAGTAATATATGTTTTTATAAGGTTTGCTCAAAACAATATATAATTACTTAAGAGTAAGAAAATAAGTTTTAAATGTTAAGCACAGTTACCGTATTACACTAGTTTTGTGTTCAATTACCAGTGAAATATTTTATACATTATTTCGTCGTACAATGTTTCAAAATAAATTTGAATTTGTTTCCGGCGATGTACAGGAAGTTTCGATTCCACGCATTTATATCGCCACTCAATGAGTTCATCGTTGAGTTTATAAGGTTTGAGTATTTGTCTGTTTATACAAGAACTAGACAACTCCATTAGATATGACCACTCAGATTTACTCAATAGAATATGAACGTCCTCAGACGTGATACGTATATATCGTCCACAGTACAATTTCAGGGTATGACTTGAATCACCAAGTTCATGCACTTCATCTTTTAGTATATCATTCTTGAATGTTATTAGAATGAACCGCTGTATCGGATTTAGCACTATAACACGTGAAGAACTCGTAATCTTCATTTGCTGTTTTAGGTTTTCGTCCAGACAGACGGTTACGTACTTTGTCCTCTGCTTGTTCAGGAAATAGACACGTTTTAGTAACGTCCACATCTGAAAACATTAATGATAGTTGGGCTGAGTTGGACATCCTAAGAATGTGGAAGTTTAGCCATATTTCCAGCGCATACGTTGATTTCATAGCACTAAAATATTTATGTTTGTTGTTATAGTTACTGTTGTACGTACCTTTCATTATATTTGCGGTTTGCACGTCTGCTGCTGTTGGTCTAGATAGCTGCAGGCGGGACACTCTCCAAATTGAGCGCGGAACATGCGAGCTGCCTTTATATCATTGAAATTGTGAGCAGGCGAGAACATGTTCACGAATGATGGCATGCATAGTCTCTCAGCTCTGTGGAGCGCGTAGATGCAGCAGTAATGTTCGCAGACGTTTGAAGTTAAACCCTGGAGTTTGATTAAAACTATTAATTTGAATATTGTTCATTCTACTGTGACGTTTCAAGAGCTATCGATTTCAATGCATCCAGGAAATTCAGCATACAGAATGCAAGTTACAGGTTCTGGTAAGGGGTTTTAAAGTGTGCTTCAATGCGCACGTTTCCTTGACGAGGTAGGCTTAAATGTTCTTCGTCAGGTTCTCGGTCAGATGTTAAGTCGAAGCCCAATATGTAGAAACCTTTAGTGAACATTTCCATGGTAATCATGTGACCACGGTCATGGTGATGAATTCCAGTACTGGAGAGAAGTGTCTCGTAAGCCCGTGTAACTCCGAAAGTTGAAGAGCAGTACATTGTTAGTGACTCTGAAGGGTTCTGAACCCCATTAACGTACAGAACAAGATACGTCATATTTTAATAATGAAACTGGAATGGATTTGTACTTGTAGAACCAACAAGAGCCGTGTTTTAACAATAATAATAAGTAACCTATCTGAAATTGGGCCAAGGAATGCATTATCGATAGACATTTGCTGGGCCCCAGCACCCTAAGGGAATGTTTTAATCTGAGTATGTGTAAGAGGATAGTGGGCTTTTCGTTTCATGCTTAAAACATTAGCGTGGGCTAAAAGAATATGGGGCTTCAATTCTGTTTAAGTGATAAAAAGAGTGGCGTCTAAGATTTTGATACATACTTTTGTGGCGAAGATTTAATAATAATAAAACTTTATTTACATCAGCAAGTACATCAACGAATATATACATCTGTTTGTCTAGTTGTACCTGTTACCAACTTCCAGGTAGCTTTTGCAACAGGTGATGAACCTGCTCCTCTAGTAGTCGTCACTCTCATCTTATATGTAGTGAAAAACACAGCGTTACCGCCTACAAAAACACTACCTATGCCTCTACTCTTATGTAGAGTAGAATATGCTTTGGTCTTTTATGTCTATACTTTTTGTACATCTGAAGTAGATCCTGTCGAGTGTAGTTTCCAATAGAACTAATGAGTGGGTTGTCATGTTCTGGGCATTGTGCATAAAATCGCTCCGCCAGTGATCGTATGTATGTTTGTAGATATTCAATGCCTGTTACCGTGTGAAGGTGAGAGATGTGCGTTCTTCGTGGGGACTGAGTAATAACTCTTAAACATTTGTTTTGTATGACATGTAAGTACTGATATGTAGAGGGGCTGACTGAACACCATACAGGCGCTGCATAGGTCATTATTGGGCGAATTGACGTTTTATAGAGATGTAACTTAGTTGCTGGAGCCTGTACTTTTGTATCGTCTGAATTACCTAATAGATAAAAGGCTTCAGGTGCACGTGTTAGTCTAATATTCATATCCACAACGTTAATTAGCATTCTATCTGAATTGAATAAGTCGGCGTGAAGTCTTCCATTGAGTTCGATTGTTTGACTGTCGCTGAGATAATTGAATCTTGTGACGTAACATTTATTTTCTTTGTTTGCTGCAAGCAATCCATCAGAAGCCGGCGAATCGAGAAACCAGAAACTAGAGGAGATATGTACCAGAAGCATCCGTACCGTAATTTAACATTATTTCAAGGTACGCCTTGTAATGGTAGTTTGTTGCGTGGAGAGCCACAGGCTTTCCGTTTAATGAGACACTGAGTTAACTGAACATTGAATGTAACAAGTTATTGACACAGCCTACTGTATATGGCTCGGCACTCGTAAGATCTGATTCATCAGTTTTTACTAGTTTAACACGCAAAAGTAGACGCACAGAGTTTAAATTTATGTAGAAATCGCTATGTTACGGTTTGACTGTTTATAACGGACGCCTGAAAGCTACGTTTTAGAAAGATATCGAGACCCGAATTCAAACACTCCATAATTATTCTTTTGAAAAAAATATGATTTACCTTTTTACGTTTTCTTTGAGAATGAACTTTTTTATTTTCGCTTTCTTTTTTAAGAACAAGCCAGACCCCGTAATTTTTTAATTTTTTGTTTGAGATTATCCTTTGCTTCACCAAAACGTGATTTACGAATATTAACAACTTGTTGGTCCTGTTGCTTATTAAGTATATCAGTAAAGATAATATAACCGGTCTTTAATGCCTCCTTTCCGACAGCTTTAGTCCCTGAATATAGAAAAGGTTTAACAAAGCGAAACAAACCCCTAAAATGATCCTATACAATTGCCCCTCTGCACTCTGATACTTACCCTATATAAAGGCCCTATTTCACCACCACCGATTTGATGTAGTGTACCGTGTATATTGGTCGATGGTACCATATAAACTGAGTTTTATTACTCTGAGAATTGTTTTTAAAGTGTAATGTTTCGTCAAATGCCACACCTTTACCAGACTTAAACAAGACGTATGGTTATTGACTATGAATGATTGTTCAACTGGTCTCTACAATGGGAATTGAAATCTATGATGTCCACTGCTAGATGGGAAGTGTAAGGGAGTTAAAAGCCTAACGTAAGAATCACCGACAAAATTTGGTTTGATATTATCGATGTATACGTATATAGGCTCTGGTAAAGCAAAGTCAGAATTATCTGTTTCTGGTAGGGAGATTTTAGAAGAGCTGCATTTAGCAGGAGCCATAATTGTAGTTGCTAAATCTTCAAGACTGTTATACACACGGACTGGAAAGTGAGATATTAATTTTTCGGCTACCTTAAGTGAATTTTGTCATTAGCAGACGCCGAGAATGTTTGTGGTGTAACCATCTGACGGCACATGGTTATTTAGATACCCGTTAAATTCAGTAACAAAATATTCTTTATCATCAGCCGATTTGAAATGACGTTTTAATACTACTAACAGTTCATGTAGAGATTCGTAGTTTTTTTGACGGGAAACTTGATCTCCATCTTATCTAGATGTATGATATTGTGTAGGGGTTGCTTTTTATAACCTCTCGGAAAAGATATTTCAACTAGACCAACTTCCCACTTGTTGGTTTCGAGCTCGATCAGAGAGGCTAACTTTGTTCTAAAATTAGGTCTCGTGTTTAGAGGGAAATAATTTACTGAACTGTCTGTCGTTAACACCACGTAAAATGGATCCATTATATTAATTTAATTACAGAAGCGTTAACCTACGAGTTAAATGTATCGTCATATGATTGCCACTTGACAAGATGTTGTTCAATGCCACCATCTTTTCTAGTACGCAGTATTTTATGTTTGAAATTATGTCTCGAGTATACTGTAACCTTTACAAGTTCATGGTTATAAAAACTTTCCCTCAATATGACGGTTCTGCAAGTCAGCGAGTTCATAAACAGGTTGTGGGATGCGATGAATTACTTTGATAACCTGAAATATTTCTGTCGAAAACGTCTGCTCATACCCTTTGGCAAACTAACTTTTCCTTTGTTATACGTACGAGGTCTCCGACTCTAAATTTAACACGCCCTCGAGGGATAGTTGTACGTACACCATTCATTCTTTGCCACACAGCATAAATGTTGGATGGATTCACTTTACTAGGTTGAATACCAATAGTTGAATTGACAGTGTTGTTTTACACCTGCCAAATCTTACGTAGAACATCAATGTATGTGTTATTTTTTGTAAAATCTTTATACATTTTAGTCTTTAATGTTCTATTAAATCTTTCTATTGTAGCCCCTTTTATATCCGGGTTATGTGTCGTGTGAAACTCAATGACCTGCTTTTTAAGGTACCGTTGTACCGTTGTATTTTCAAACTCAGTTACTTTTTCTGATTGTAATGTAAGCGGTTTTCTATTTTTAAACAACGCTTTAAAGGCTGCAGTAACAGAAGTCACTGTTTTGTCTTTTAATGGTGCACTACATGCGTATCGTGAAAATACGTCTATATAACATTTAAGAGAAATGTATGTCCATCGTCATATATAGATAAACTTGTTAAATCTGAGAGGTAAATTTGCCATACATCATCAATGTTTGATACGATGTACGGATTACGTGGGAAACGTTTACGCACTGGCTTTTGTACAGTGTACTATCCTGCGCTGACAACCACTCTTCAACATCCTTTGTCTTAAGTTTACTCGCCTTTAGCAACTTTGTGACAGACCCGAATTCAGCCGGATGTTTAGGATCAAAATAAACTTTACATAGGGGCATTACTCTACGGTTTCCCATTCTATCTTTCGTGTAGGTGAGTCATTAAAGAGTCGCGAAATAAACCACGTATATTTAACGCCCGTGTTAGCTCTTCTCTTACCTGTAGGATTAAAATTCACTCTATGCGCATTTGACTGAAGCAATATCTGTTTGTATGCTTGTTTGTCTTTGTGCGTCACTATATTCTTATCTGGTCGTGATTTGGTTAGCAATTCACACAGACCGCGTGTTGCTTTGTACCTCTTACCATATACAAACACCTGTTTATTGCTAAATTTGATGTTTGAACTGCTAATCTTAAAAGAGCCATCGGCATCATTTTGATATACTTCAAAAGAAGGGTCATGCGATAACTTGCGTTTCAATACACCTTGAATATATTTGGAATGTGCAGGTGAAACACTACCACCATCAGTTTCTGATTCTGTCTCTGTAGTTTCAGACTTAAATACGGACACTGAACCAATAATGCGTTTACGTTTAGTTTTAAATTTAGGTTTGCTATCTGGGGTACCTCCTGTCTCTATTATTGGAATATAAATGTGTTCCCTTTTTCCCTTCTCTGTTTTCTGGTATGGATCCTGCTGTAGACGAACCTTTGTCCACTTATTGTAGCTATGATCATTACTGCTTAGAATCTTTTTGACGGGTTGTGGCGATGTTGGAGAACGATTGTCCCACAGTTCAGTAGGAATTAAAATCATTCGTTTCAAAACCATTATTGTTTAACTATTATTATTATTATTACGGTGGCTGTCGACCAGTACGGACGTGTCTATTCAGTGCTCCCTCCTGGTGCGCCAGTGTTGCTAGTATCGGTGAGTGTGGGATCTGCCAGCCGGTCGACTCTTCTGCCTTGCCGGCGAAATGACGGCGAGCAAAGATCAGTGTGGCGTGTGTAAAAAGGCCTTTTATGGCAAACAGAAATCTTTACGTTGTTGTGGGCCATGTGCTTCGCGATTTCACCAAGCTTGCCTTCGGCTGAGTGATAGTGAGTACTCTGTCTACTTTGTGAATGGTGAGTCCACCTATCAGTGTGATTCCTGTAGGCTGAAACAACGTGCTGGCAGGAGTGACGATACTCCTCTTCGTCCTACCCCGAGGGTGCCTTATGATGGTGATCATATCGCTCGCAACGACCATGACATCGACCTACTTGGTGCCCAGCTTGAAGCTATTCGTTCAAACGGTGAGAGCGCCAACAAACTGATTGAAAACTTGGTCGACATTGTGCAAAAATTATCTGATGAGGTAAAGATACTGAGAAAGGATAATGAAAATCTTAACATCAAACTGGATCACATCGCAGCTGCAGAGTGTCGCTGTCGTGTGTCCCTTAGTCTGGGGGCGACTTGTCGTGAAGCCCCCCCATCTGCTGTTCCAGAAGCAAACACGGTCAAATCCTACAGGGATGTTCTAACTACTGGCTCCACATCTCGTAGCCAAACTCCGGCTAATCCTGATAACCCTGGACGAGTGCAAGCGACATCTACTAAGTTTCTGGTTCCACAAGCTGAGAACTGCGACGAAGGCTTCACTGCGGTAGTCAAGAAGAAGAGGAATAAACCGGATGGTCTTCCTATTTCTGGGACACAAAAAAGTAGGCCAGCTATGGTAGGGGCCAGAAACTCCTCCTGCCTCCCTGTAACAACTAAAAAACCGAAATTAAAATCACTTTTCATATCGCGCCTTGGTCCTGATGTTTCGGCATCAGATGTTGAAACTTACTTGCAGGGCCATTTAAAGTTGGCCTCTCTTACTTGCACTAAGTTGAAAACCAAATTTAATTCTTATTCATCGTTTCATGTGTCAGTTATGGAAGACGATTTTCTCCTGGTTAATGACAGTGCAGCCTGGCCAAATGGCTGCTTAATTGCACCGTTTTACGGGCAGCTTAGTCCTGAGCAGGTATACGTCTTGGAATGTCCCGACAAAGCCACTGAGACCCAAGCACCGGCATCACCCTCCAGTCGTAAGTTTACACCGGATGCCATTGTCCCCATTGATACCGTTAGGGCCGAAGGAGGAGGCACTTGCCACAGCGAATAATGGACAACTCTCTCGCAAATGGTTTTGATGATAGCCCATCTATCTTACACACACATTTAGACATTTACTACCAGAACGTTCGTGGCCTTAGGACAAAGGTTTCAGAACTATTTGCTAATGTCCACTCATCTGATTTCCCTGTTATCTGTTTGACCGAAACCTGGCTCAATGGTTTGTGTTACAATCAAAATCTCTTTCCTGGAACTTACTTAGTGTACAGAGCTGACAGAGTCAGTACGGTGAAATCACGTGGAGGAGGTGCCTTAATTGCCATATCCGATAACGTCTCAGGCGTTGTACGTAGAGCTGACCTAGAACTTGTAGAGGAATGCGTGTGGGTTGAAATACCTACCATGGATGGCATTAATTTACTTATTGGAAACCATTACTTTGCGCCGGACACAGCTGTGGACACTATAAAGCAGTATTTTTGTAGTTTAGAAAATATATTAGACACCCATAATTTTCGAGTTCTCGTTATTGGAGACTTCAATGTACCTGGTTTTGACTGGAAACTTGGAGTATCTTCTAGTAGTTCACACTACTATAACAAATTAAAGGGTGAAGCCATATACACCTCCACGTGTTTTACTCGGCTTATCTCAGCAGAATTATTCTTGCAACAATGGCAACCTGCTCGACCTTCTTTTCACCAACTTCGCTGATTTTTCCATTAGCTATGACGCGCACTATCTTGTGCACCCGGACGTTTTCCATCCTCCTTTTGTGGCTGAATTATTGCTACCTATTAGAAGGTCAAATTTATTGCCTAATATTTCTTTTAGAAAGTATTCTTCTATGGATTACTTAGTGTTATATAACACTGTCTACACACGACTGGTCTTCTCTCTATAGTGAAACCTCTGTTGACGCTGCTGTCGATAGACTCACAGTTGCTGTTACTCATGCAATTGAAAAGGCTATTCCTACTAGGTGCGTAAAGAGGTGCAAATTCCCCGTATGGTTTTCCAATGAATTAAAATTGTATATTAGGAAAAAGAATTACTTTTACAGGCGTTTTAAGAAACATAAGTGTAACTACTTTTATGACAAATTCTCCGCATACCGTAGACTTGTCAAAGCTACCATAAAGTCTGACAAGCTTCAGTGGCTTAAAAGTATTGATAATAACCTCAAGACAAATCCTGTGCATTTTTGGAAATATGTTTCTTCATTCAGGAAAAGTGATAACAATTCAATTGATCTTGAGGTAAATCGAACCCATCTGTCCCAACCACGATAAGTTGCTGAGGCTTTTGCTGACTACTTTAAAAGTGTCTTCAAAAACCCCTACCTACGTGGCCCCTCTACTGCTTTTCAGTCATTTGATTCTCTATCTCTAGCACCAGTCTCTGACTTCGACATCTGCAAGGCCATCAAGCGCTTACGACCTTCAAAATCTGTTGGAATTGACAACATACCTGCATTTATTATAAAGGGTTGTTCGGATATTTTTGTACCTGTTCTTAAATTTATTTTTAACCTTAGCTTATGTCAGCGAAGTTTCCCTACCCTTTGGAAACAGACTGCCGTTATCCCAGTTTTTAAAAAAGGAAACAGAGCTTCAGTGAATAATTACAGGCCTATTTCTATACTTAATACATTTTCCAAAATATTTGAATTTGTTATTTATGAACAGGTCTCTCACTATGTTAAGTCCAAATTTAATCCTTCGCAGCACGGTTTTATGAAATCCAAATCCACTGCTACAAATCATGTTGCCTATTTAGACTTTATTGCTCCGCTGGTTCATTCCCAGAGACAGGTCGATTCCATTTATTTTGACTTCAGTAACGCGTTTGATCTCGTTTCGCATGAGATGCTACTTCGAAAATTAAGTGACTTCGGACTGTCTGCCGGTTACGTTAGCTGGTTCCGTAGTTACTTAACCAGCAGAACATCTTCTGTCCGTTACTGTGGAACGCTTTCCACGTCATATGCAGTACTATCTGGTGTTCCTCAAGGATCTGTTTTGGGACCACTCCTTTTCAACATTTTTATCAACGATTTGTTAGGTGTGGTCAAGTATTCTAATTGCCTTCTCTTTGCGGATGACATCACAATTTTTTGTGAAGTATGTTGTGCCGCAAGGTTCGATCCTCCGAAATTCCCAACTGATTCGAACGATCGTTCCCTGGGGCGCATTAAGCTTAGAACCGGGCGTCAGGGCTTAGAGTCCCGAAACCCGATCCGGTAGCGTGCCACCACCTCCCGTATATGTATTTAATAATAAAAGGACGCAGAGGCCGCGGGAGGTCGGTCTCTACGATTATATTTCTCGGGTTTTCGGAACGAATGGGTTTCTTAAGGGGGCAAAGAGTAGTATGCTGTATATATTAATTTACTAAAACAATATTATCAATTCTAAAAAGTTACATTAATTTCCATAGTAAGGACGAGGCGACAACGGCATATTTGCTTCAGTTCCGCATATTAACCCAACCAACCAAACCACCAGGGACATTAGTGTCTCGAAAAATAAACCTTCCTACCTCGTGAAATTGACACGATGGTTAATATGAGCAGCGCTGTGTTGGCCTCCATCTCTGGACCGGTTGGTCCCCCTCGGGATGATGATGATGTGGTCTCCTCGTGGTTCGTGACCGAGATACACCTCGGTCTCGGCAACCAGCGGAAAGACGACGGTCGACGTAGAATGATGACAAAAGACGAAAAGACACCCTCCCTAACTTTTGGCTACTCTTTTATATTCATAGTCTTCCGCATTCGCATTGCACTCGCAATTGATGTCAGCGTTTTGCCGCTTAGCGACCTCGTTTAAAGCGTCGCAACCACCTTTGATCAGCATAATTATTTCCTTATAAACTCTACAAGGTTTCTTCACATACATGCTGGTTCAACACTTTGCGCTGTTTCCTGGTTTTCACACTGCCCTAATTACACATGCTTTACAACATTTCGTTTAACCTGGGGTGGTTGGTTTTCACATTGATTAATTATATATGCCATAAATGTCACTACATTATAAAGTAAAGTCCCCTCGCGACAGTTTGTTACTACAATCCGATATAAATCGTGTTCGTGGATGGTGCATTTCTAATTTTATGAAGCTCAACATCAACAAGACTAGAGTTATTTCATTTTCTAGGAAAACGAATTTGCTCCTTTTTGATTACAAATTATGTGATTCCTTGATTACTCGAACCGAATGCATCAAAGATCTGGGTGTGCAAATTGATTCCAAGCTACACTTTCACAGTCATGTGGATTATATCTTTTCTCAATCAATTAGGTTACTGGGGTTAATTCGGTCAGTAACTTTTTCCTTTTCCACTCTGCAGAGCCTCTTGATGCTATATTGCACATTAGTTAGGCCTAAGTTAGAATATGCCTCTGTTACGTGGAACTCGATTACTTCCACTGATGCCAGAAAGCTTGAGCGCATCCAGCGCAAGTTTGTGTTTCTCTGTCATCGTCGTTTTTTAGTCACTTACCCTACAGTTATGCTAATTCTTTAAATTACTTGGACTTACATACTTTAAGTGATCGTCGGTGCTACTTAGACGCCCTTTTTTTACTTAATGTTTATAATGGTGTAAAAATTTGCCCTAATCTTTTGGAAACTGTTGGCATTCGTGTGCCGAATCGAAATTTTAGAGATTTTAAACTGTTTTATGTTAATTTAAACTGTCGAAACTGCCCATCCGCAAGATGCGCTTCCGCGGCTAATGCCATCAGTGGGGATATTTGTATATTCAATGATAGGCCTGTTTTGATTAATGACTTGTTATCAATGTAAATATTGAATTAGACGCTGTAGTTTCGGTCCATGCGACATTTTTATAACAAGTCAGCAATGTTCGGTCTGGTATTGGATCCAGTACTTCTTTTACATGGTTTTACTTCATATTTGTTTTGTTACCTTAGTGTTTGTCTTGTGTATTTGTACTGTTTTGTGTTGTGCTTTAGTGCTGGCTTTGTTATTGGCTCTTGTTGCTGTTAAGTCTGCACGTTAATAAATACCCATTGAATTGAATTGAATTAGTAATAAATCAAGTCATCTATGTTCTGTCAGGGTATTGGATTTCTGCCCCAGTACTATTTACATTGTTTTATTACATATTTATTTTGTTCCTTTAGTGTTTTGTCTTGTGTATTTGTACTGTTTGTGTTTTATTAGTGCTTTTGTGCTGGCTTTGTAATTGGCACTTGTGCTGTTAAGTCTGCACGTTAATAAATACCCATTGCATTGAATTGAATTGAATTATTATTATTATTAATTAGAGCCCCTATTACACTAGACAAGATACTGGTAAGCAGAGTAGCAATAAACCTGCCTTTCTGAATTAAAAGTTTACGTTTATGTTTAAAACTAATCTTTGGGTTAACTAGCGCACGTAACCTGTTCTTGTATTTGCTAATTTTACCCTTTTCCTCTGTAGATAATTTATGATTCCCGTTAAGTGTATTTATAGCACATTTAGCTATAGTTTTTATTAACTCGTCATTTGCAGAAGAAAGTAACGCACGTCTGGCTTGTGGTTTAGCGTCTTTAAGAACGTGCAAATAGTGAAGTTGCGATTTCAATCGGTTCGTTACTGTCTGGAGTTGTAAACACCTCAGTTATTTCACAAGAAAATATATTTGTTCTAAATCTTAGTAGAATGTGTTAGATCTAAAAATAAATAAGTATGAGGGTCTCTACAAACGTCAGTACGTCTTATGAAAACTGGAAATATTTTCAGGATAAACTTGTTGGGCTAAGTGGACTTTTTGAGTTTTGTCTCGGGGATTTTTAAACACTACTAAATATTTACTAATCAAGGAAATGTCACACGAAGATGGACCTTGGTGGAAAATGTTTTGCATAATTAGCACCAGACTGAAATTACGGTGGTATGACCCTTTAGTAAATAATTCACTGACATTTGTAGAATTTGCAAAGTATATCAAATCAAAATTATCAAAATCAGGAACACCTTTAACAAATTATACGTCTTTGAAGTGATGTGGTGCATTGTTTTCACGGTGACACCAGACAATGTTATCATACACCGTGTCGCAACGCTGCTCCCTGCACCTTAATAGCCAAATTGCACAAGAAGACTTTCCGCATCCACTCGGATCAGCAACAATTATCGTAAATGGTTGTAGCTTGAGCGTCATACTCTAAACTAAAGTGAAATGCTAAATGACACCTCTATTTATTAATGACCTATAACAGGTTTTTTCAATGCCCAAAAATTTTCTATTTTTTGAAAGCCTAAAAAGGGAAACAAATTTTGTTTTACCCTAGTAATCGTAAGGAAGGGACCCAAAATTATTTGTAAGCCGGCGCTTCTTAAAAACAACTTTGTATTCCTTCAATTTCGGTTCGGACACAACATCCCCGTTTTTCCTTTTGACCTTTTTGGCGTTGTGTACATACAAAATCATTCTCGTTAGAGCAGTAAAGTTTACTACCTTAGAATTCTCATAATTTACGGTAATGCCCTTTACTTTACATTTTGTTGCCTGTTTTCGGGTTGAGGGGCAAAAGACGGAAAATGCATAGTTTTATGACCAAACCTTCCAACTCATCTGTGACGTCACCCAGATAACGCCTATTTTGACTTGTGGGTTCACCTAATTTTTTAAATTAGATGACATAATCTGTATCACAATACAACACAGACTCACCCAACTCTCAAAGATACTCATACAGTTTAAATCGCGCTCCTGTTGTCACATATGCTGGTACAGCTACGTTAACATTCTTTTCTGTGGTCACGTTTTCTTAGGTATACTTTCAAGAACCATGCCACTTCATCGTTCGGGAATATGAGGTTAGTGACCTCAGTACCCTGACTTGTGATAAGCTCGTAAAACTCTTTCTCTGAGGCGACAAGGTTTGTTTGGTTCTTGTGGTTCTGAGCCCAGTTGCCCCACATTGAGTTCAAATTTAGCTTAGCCAAAGTACGCTGCCCCGCATTTTTGCAAATTGACGCCTTGTGTAGAGAAATTCTCTCTGCGCGCCGCTAGTCCTCAATGTATTTATTTTTGTCGTCCTCACTTTGCACCCAGGAGGGATAACCAGATGATTCCTGTTTTAATTTTAAGAACATGTTGACATACTCTGCAAAAAGCCCGCCTGAAGTAACGCCATCTTTTACAAAGCGTGTCATGGTTTATTCCCAAAATTGAAACACCTCTACACTGGCCTTGATGCATAGTGTCGGCACATTTAGAACACAAAGGGAACATCAGTTTGGAATTGCTCTTTTATCGAAATACTGTATGATAGAGCTTCCTAGGTGTCAAAACCTTACATTTAATAATTCCTTCCCTTTCCAAGGAGTTGGCAGGACAAGTCTGCACCCACATACACTTTCGGGTGGCCAATAGGAAACACCGTATTTACAGATGTAGGGTACAGACTGATTACATCCACATAGTGAATCTCCTCACCGTGCTTGGCTTTGTACCACATCTTGGTGGCCTCGGTTCTACTACCGTACAAAGCGTCCCTAATATTAATGGAAGAGTTCTTCACATAGGGGTGTGAGCTGAGTTCTTTTTCTAGGTCAGGATTGTCACGCAGTAATTTTCTAAACTGACATCCCCAGTTTCAAATAACTTTATAATTAGCACTTCTAATCTTTTGTAACCTCGCCATTGTTTCCTTGTACCGGCTCAGTAAAGTCTCGTCAGTGTTGCCAATGGGCTTACATGGATACCCGTGCCAGAAACATCCTAGGTATTCAAGGACTTCCCTAGTCTTTTCACAATACCCATCAACTATCAAATTAGGCAACCCATCCAAACGAACCTTCACTCCATTTCCGGCATGAGTAATATTTTTTCTCTTCTGACCAGTGTACGCCAGCCATTGAAGAGCTTCAACAGGCAGGCGGTCTCCCATTCGATACCCGCCTTTCGGGATTAGACCCACAGTATCGGGGTTTAAAAATATTGTCCGAAACACCTTGTTGCAAATGGATTATATATAAACGGCCTGCCTAAAGGGATCCATCTTTACCAATTTCAAATACAAATTTCGAAAAGCTGTACATGTCTGCCTCTGTACATTGACGTAATCCATGCGGTAGGCAAGAGCTTTTCCTTATTATGGAAAATTTTTTCTTTTTGCTCCTCGTACAATTCCAAAAATCGGGATCTCTCATCACTGGACATGAAATGCGCCCCATAAAACTTGGGTTCAAGATAAGGCCCCACATAATCCAAATTCTCATCCGTATTAAAGTAGTGAGGGTAGTACCCAATTTGCTTGTGAGGCCAAACGATTTGGGCATGTTTTTAAGCGACATGGGGATGAGGTTTAGTGAGTCAACAAACCAAATATGCTCAACACAGATACTAAGAATTTTGGTACCATCCATTATCAATTTTGGTGTCTATCTTAGTTCAAGAAACCTTCCTGTGTAAAAACTGGGCATCGTATCCGCGAGAGTTATGTGAAATAACATACACATATGCGAATGATCTAGACAGCCGGAGGTAATCAATAAAGTTACCAGTGGGGTCCTGCCAAAAACGTGGACACGCTTGTCACACTGTTCACAATCAATATTTAAGTCCTCAATGGCTTCACACTTTGAACAAATTTGCTGAGCACATAAGGTTCGGTATGTGTTCGAAAGACCCATCACACTTTTCAAGATCTTGCGTACACTCCGTATCAAAGAAAACTTACATGAATCTGTTTGAAAGCTTGCTAGGTTTCACTTGAGCCATGTAGAAATGGCCTAAATGTTGGATTTTGTGACAAATTACAAAACTTCTGAAAACATTCGTGCTTATTTCCAGTTATAACGAAACTACAATTTCGGCCTACCTGTCTCAACTGGCATACTAGCTTACTGTTCACTTTCAAGGTTAAATTATTTTGAAAATACCTTTCACTGAGAAATGACCTGTTGTATGTGGCACAATACTTAGACTGACCTTTGGCACATGGCGGTGTAGCTGTACATAGGGAGCAACCTTGGTCGCACGTGTGTCCGTTCATATAAAGTGTTATGCGTTACGTACACCTCTTGGCAATGGCTGCTCTGATGTTGGTAATTACATTATAGTGACCCGTTTCCGAATCATATAGTAAATATAATTTCTTGTCCGAAAGGGAATTTTTCACTTAAAATGGGTCAATCGGGACTCAGCCCGTCATAAACAATAATTTTGTAGTCCGAAAAATATTCTTGGAACTGTTGAAGTTCCTCAAGACACCCGCCATTAGGCAAATCAACACCTGAGGGCATAAGGTGTTCTTCAACAGGTTGTATCATGGCTTTACCATCCTTATATGATTTGTACTTTGGGTCACCATTTACCCGGGCCATAGCAATTAATAGTGCATGGGCCAAACACAAATAGGCAGTCTTCACAACAACGATACTCATTTTTACTACACTCATAATATGTATTGAGCCCCCTTCGACTTCTCTGCATGTTTATCTTTACCTGCCGCCATTCTGACATGATCAAGCTGGACCTCGAGTTGGACGGTCAATCCAAACCTCGCATTACTCTGAGTGACCTTCCCAAGAACCCCCCCACACCACACAAGGTTTCAGCTGATCACGGAGCCGAACACTAATACTCACTACCTTATCCCTCAGATTTTCAGTTTTACATATTTTTATTCCAACAAAATCTGTGTTGGGGAACTTATCTACTAAGTAATTGGTTAATTCAGTAATGCAGTAATACTTAAATCGTTCATGGTCGTCTTTGGCAGCGAATGTGTTAAGATAGATAGATGGTTCTTGAGCTACACCTGGAGAGTTAAATTTAATTAGCAAGCTACGCCCTGTCGCGTTAAATTTTGGGAAAGATTTCATACTCTCATTCAAAATCTTAAAAGGTTGCTCTACTGCTGTATCTGACACCTGGCTATTTATGTCACGCGAGATAGCCTCCAAATCCGTCCGTCCTTCCATTTCGGAAGGGACTTCGGAAGAAGGAAAAGCTCTCTGCTTATTCATAAACATTTTTTTTTCGCTATTGTATTACAGTTCTTATAGAATCAGTTGTAGCTGGATTAAATCTCGTGCTGAAGAATATAGCTTCTGGCTGTCTTAAACGCACCACTCTGTAGTAATATGTCGAGCAATGTATTTGTCTTAAATCGCACTCTAATATACAAAATCCGCAAACATAATAGAGAACACCATCCCTCTTACAACTAAAAACATGTTCATGTTTACTTTCACATTTCTTTGCTCTCTGGTATTTACCAAATCACAGTGACCTAGTTTCTCACTCCGCTGACTTAAAATATCCATGTTTTTACCTTGGGTGACCTACATACTTTTCCACGTTACTTCCTGATGTTTGTGTTTTTATTCATCATTACAAAGTTCTACTTAATGTAAATGCATGGATATTAGCACATTCCATTCTTAGCTGTCTACGGTATACCCGCAAATTGTAACGTTTGCTATCATGTTTCTAACACGTGTATTAATAATACAAATCCAATGCTTTATAGCATATGTATGCCTATATTTTTCTATTACTCGCTACGTTAAAGTACTGCTTCCAGTAAGGTTTTCATTAATAAAAGAATTTTGCATTTCTACACCGTATACCGAACAGGACTCTGAAGCATCTTCTGCACCGAGGTGTATTTTTTCTCGTCGCGAATATTGAACGCGGCTATTCTTGCACAGTACTTCGCAGCAGAATAGAAGTACTCACGCATTATCTCCATCCTGTAACGTGAGAAAGACCCGGTATTACCCTAGTCATATCGTCCCTTGATTCTCCTGGACACAATTCGCAAATTGTTTGAAAAGATCCTGTTTATTAGGATCTTAAGTGAAGTAAGCGAGCGCGGATTTCTGCGTGAATAGCAGTTTGGATTCACACCCAAACACAGCACCTTTCTTCAGCTAGCCCGCCTCGTTGAAAGGGTGTCCAGAAAGATTGGCGAGAATCGGCTACTGGCGCAGTTTCCCTCGACGTGGCTAAGGCCCTCGACACCGATTGGGTCCAAGGTCTTCTCTTTAAACAAACGGTCCTCAACTTCCCCTCCTAGCTGGTTGAAACGTTATCCTTTTACTTGCACAACAGGGCTTTCGGCGCGTCCTTCCAAGCGACCAAATCTACCCGTCGTGGCTTGTGGGCTGGCGCTGTCCAGCATGTACTAGTTTCTCCAGTTATGTTTAGTCTGTATGTGAACGACATGCCGGTGCCATTGCGTCACGTCAAATTGGCCTTGTACGCGGATAACACGGCAATAATTGCCATGTACCGTAAACCAACGCTGCCTGTTAGCTACCTTGAATAATATCTCAACGACCTAGAGCGGTGGCTGAATGAATGGAATTTCGCCATCAACGTCTGAAAGAGCAACGCTATGCTCTTCGCGAAGGCCGGGTTACGAGTCCCTGAACCTCGACTGTTACTGTTCCTAGGGGCCCAATTCAATGGATCGATACAGTACGTTATTTGGTAGTGACCTTTGATTGACGGATGACCTTGTTACCTCTTATCGTCGATATCAGAAAGAACGCTGTCCAAAGACTCAGTCTGCTTGGCTTCCTCTTACACAGGAAAAGCGGTCTCTCCATCAGGAACGGAGTTCTCATCAGAGACCTAACGGAGAGGCCCGTCTGGAATATATCTGGTGTGGGGAACCCCTTACATCAGCAGCTCCTCACATATTTACGCTGACCGAGGACTGAAACGCAACGCCAACGCGCTACCTCTTGGGACTGAGTACAGCAGAAATGTCGAGGCATCAAATCGGTGGCAAAGAGGACACTGAATCGTATCTAGTACTGATTACCTAGGGCTTTTCGATTACCCTGACAGGTTTTCCGTGCTTTTTGAGTTGTAACGTGAATGCCATTGTATAATACAAATTTCGTGGCACGGCCTGCATTCCTCCCGGTAACGGCAGTTGACTCCAGTGTCATTTTCTATACTGGCGAATATAGTAGCGAAAACGCCACTCTGGGTTCAAACAACCAGGGAGCCGTAGAGCCAAAATATACACTGTCAGTTAAGAGGTCTATCCGCTCATAGAGTTGTAACCTGTAATATACCATGTCACGGCACTTACCGAGTTTATAAGACGGCGCGTAAGCGGAGTCCCCTGTTATAGTGCAAGATGTTTGCTTTTGAGCCCAGCGATGCCTTAAAAATCAGGAATGTCTCAGCGCAAGTCTTCGCCCGTAGTTAGCTCTTTCGTAGGTTTGTTGTTTGGCAGTGCTCACGGCGGTCTGCTACACAGGCCCGCGAAAGGGGCAGCTTTGCAGTTGGTGGGATGCTCTCACATCACCGACCGGAGTAAGATGCTTAAGACGGACACTGCGACCAGAGCTAGTGGCCCGCAGAGCCCGAATATGTAGCGTGCGTTCCGCGGTTTTAACCGTACGTGGCGTAGTTGTTGGAGTGGTGATGGTGGCGGTACCGTGTGGCGTCTATTCAAATATGTATGCAGGATTTACGCGATCTGCTGACACGGTGACATCCTTGCTGCGCACGGTTATCTTAAATGTTTTTTCAGTGCAGGCAATTACATTGTGCAGGTCGCTATATGGTGGGTACAGAGTACGGCGTATGGCATTCTGCCATACGAAAAGTGCGTGGCGTTTTTGAAATCCTTGTGAATGAATGTGGCACGGGATGAATGGCGTTCTAGCTGGATCGGGTAAGGCTGGTTCTTATGGCGTCGGAGCTGCTGTATGAATGTCGCTGGATTCACGTTAGTAGTGGTAGGTGCCCAGAGCTCTCCATGAACTCGCAGGTGTTCGCCATGCATGAGTTCTGTTGCGGACGTATCCAAGTATTCCGTGTAGGCTGCGTGCATTCCGAGTACAAGGGGTATAGTCTCGGTTCATTGCTCGTACGCATGGCACATGATGGCAGTTTTCAGAGTGCTGTGAAATGTTCCACGAGCCCTTTTGCAGCGTGGTGGGGGCTTGTCCGGCAGATGTGGATGCTACTTATCTTGGCTAGTCAGTGGAAGAGCTGGGACTCGCAGTATTGTGCTTGGTCTGTAGTTATTTTCTGCGGCCAACCGAAGCGGAATGTCCAACCGGAGAATAGGGCGCATGACTTTCTCTGCGGTGATGGCTGGGAGAAGATAGTCTTCCGGCCAGCAATTGAAGCGGTCCACTGCAGTGAGTGGTTGTGTGGCGAGAAACTTTGGTTTGCTGGCAAGTTTGGCAAGCGTGGGCCCAGTCTTCTTGAATGAATGGCCAAACGAAGCCTTGGGAGACGAGCTTGCCCTGATGCCGGATTGGCTGAGGGAATGTAGGTAATCAAATACCTGACCGCGGAGGGGAGAAAGGACGTTTTGTTGTGGTTTTACTGCTGATGTGTCGCAGTAGAGTTCCAAGGCGGTGCGTTGAATGTGAATTTTCAGCAGCTATAATGCGTTGGTTCCTGTCAGGAAAGAGGTGAGTTCCTTGTCCTCGTCCTGAGCTGCTGCCAGAGCCTCGGGTGTTACACTTGAGGCGACGGACTTTACATGGGAGAACGTGTCAGCGACTTTGTTGCCCTGGCCGCTTTTGTGGCTAATATCCGTTGTGATCTTGGAAATGTAATCCAGGTGGTTATGTTGTCATGGCGAATATTTCTCTTTACTGTGTTGGAAGGCGAAGGTTAATGGTTCATCTTCCGTCAGGTTGGTGAAATGACCGGTTTCCAACATATAACGGAAACGTCGCACAATCTCATAGTTCACCAGGAGATCCCTTTCGTAAGCGCTATATTTTTGTTGCGCCGGACTCAGCTTTCTGGAGAAGAAGGAGAGATGCTGCCAGACGCCTTAAACTCGTTGTTTGACGTCATCCATGGCAGACGTTGAAGCATCTGTGACCATGGCGAGTGTGGTAGTCGAATCCGGGTATGCCAGTTGAGTTCCTCGAGAGAGACTTGCTTGACACTCGTCGAAAGTCGTGTGGAGTGCCGGGGTCTATGATGGGGATGGGAAACTTCAATTCTAAGACCCGAAAGATTTCTTGAAGAGTGGATTGAATGAATGCCGTTTGGAGAAGGAAATGGCTATAGAAGTTCAGCATTTCAAAGAAACTTCGGAGTTGTCTGATAGTCTTGGGAGTGGGACTGGCTTGGAAATATGCGACGCGTTCCGGGAGAGGTTGGGAACCTTGGGATACTTCTTGTGGACTAGGAATAATATTCTGGGACGCGGAAAACAGATTGGGGGGGGGGGGTTCAGAAGGCTACCGTTTTTTTTAGTTGGGTAAAGGGGGTACGGAGATGTTGGTTATGCTCTTCGGGAGAACGGTTGAAGACAAGGATGGCGTCCAAACATTGGAAGCAGAAGTCCAGGTGCTTCAGGATATCATCCATGAATTGCTGGAAAATTGTGCGGCGTTTTTGAAGCTGTAGGACATAAAGGGAAAGTCAGAAAGTTCAAAGGTTGTGGTCATCCCAGTCTTGTGAATGTCTTTTGGATGGACTGGGATTTGGTGATACGTTCTTACCAGGTAGTTTTTAGAGAAGACAGTGCAACCTAAAGGAGATAGGCATAGTCGTGAATGTTTCGGATGGGGTTATGATCGGGGATATTGCAGACGTTGAGGGCTCGGTAATCCCCACACGGCCACCAACCGCTGTCCTTCTTGGGCACGAGTTGGAGAGCGGATGACCTTGGTCCTTCTGTTGTACCGCAACGCCCGACCTTCCGACTCCCAACTATTTTCGGAAAGTCGTACGGTGAGTAACTATGAGTATAAGAACCTGGCGTCAAGGCTTAGAGTCCAGAAAGCCGATCCGGTAGCGTGCCACCATCTCGTAATACATAATAATTAATAATTACTGCGTAGTCCGCGAGAGATCAGCCTCTGCAGCTCAAATTTACCAGGCTTGGAAACATGATTGCTAAGTGATAACGAGGGCACTAATTTGGGGTTTTCATGTATATTACTAAAAAGTTACATTAGTTAAAAACTTAATGTGCGAGGCGTACCAAAGCAGTTAATATACTTTCAAAATACATTTGCTGACCAGACCACCATGTACATTAGGCAAACTCAAATAACTTCGTCCTACCTTGAAGACTCAGAATTATGAAGATGTAGACCAGTTTCACTGTAGTGGTCGCCATGACCGTGTCGTACCATCGCCAGACGTAGTTCTCTTCCGTCGTACAGTCAGAATCGGACACAGTCTCGGACCAAGAGTGTGTTTTAAGTCTAATTCTCCAGGGTTTGTACCCAATTATTACATGTTTTTACAAACAATTTGCATTAAAAAGAACCTTCAATATCATCATAACTGGTGACTATCGAGGTTAAATAACCTTGGTCTAGCGTTACAAAAGTCTCTTTCCAATCAACAAAACTCATTTCTCCATCGGTCCTTCACGTTCCAGACTTAACAAACGTCAGCATATTTCCTGCCTTCAAGGTACTGGTGCTCTACATTATGACTTTTATATACAAATTACATAAATAATTACATAAAACAAGAAGTACTGCTGCACTACACATTCACCGCGCCATGCTGTTCCGTCTCGTAACATAGCGTCGAACTCTGCCTTTTGCCCCACGAGGCGGTTACGAGCAATGCGGCGTGTGCGGTAGGCTACTGGGGGTGGGGGCGGATGTGGTGCGTGGTGTGCCGCACCTCGCGGTTTATCCCCTAGGTCTCATCAGCTCCGGAATTTCGGCGAGGAGGTCTGAAGGAGTGTAGTGACGGTTGTCTTTACGCTGAGGACCGGCATGGCCTAGGGTGGCGTGTTATGCGACCCGTCGAGCAGGCCGTTGTTGCTGCAGTCGACGAGGAGACTATAGTGTGAAGGCAGGTCCACTACAATTATCGGTAACTGGACTTCGGATATCTCGAACCGCCATGTGATGTCGCGACGTAGTCCCAAGGTTTATACTATGGGAGATCCATCCGTATGTGGGGATGGTGGTCCCATTGGCCGTGTAGAGGATATATTCTGTGCGTTTTCTGGGCCCCGGGAGGAGATTACGTGGGAAGTCGCACAGGTCAGACCCAGTGTCCACAATGTAACGCCGTTTGCGGACTATGTCCGTGACAAAGAGGCGGTCTGAATTGGTGGTGCAGAGGTTTCCCGCCGCTATTGACTGCTGGCGGAGTTTCTTTGCTGGGGGGAACATGGTGGATTGCACTTTCCTGCTTCGTCCCCGAAACGTCTGTGGTCCCAGCAGATGACGTGACGGCTTGGTGAGTTCCCGGGGTGTTGCAGTGGTGTTCACTCGAGCGGGACCATCTGCTTGCTGGTGTCGCACACAAAGCAGCCACTTGGCGCGAGAGCTCTTCAAACGCTCCAGCAGTCCGTTTGTGTTGGGCAGGGAAGGCGAGACGCTCGCGGAGGTGAGCTGTGGCGCGACCTCGAAAATTCTGTCGGCGAGGTGCGAGGCGGAGTCCAGGCTGCCCTCGGTCTGGCCGTCGAGTATGGTCTTTGCATGCGGCGGGAGACGGCTTGCTCAGATGGTGCAGAGGAAGTCATCTCAGACTTTCGTTGCGAGACCCTTGAGGTGTCTGAGAAACTGGGATGGTTTTCGTACGCCCATTTCCTCGTGCAAGAGGAGTTCTTCTCACGTGCTGTTCGCGTGTGGTGGACAACCGGCGCACCAGCTCTGCTTTAAGCCGGTCATAGGGCTCGTGGTCTGGCGGAGACGTGATGATATCTTCTATCTCGGCGGCAAGCTGCTGGTGGAGTTGTGACACCACGTAGTTTAATTTGGTCCTCTGGCGCGTGAATGCGCCTCAGCCTGCGCGATTGTAAGAAATGGAATTTTTAATTTTTTTATTTTTGTTTTATTTTAGACATTTGTTTATTTCTATTTATTTTGTTTTACTAATAAGAAATTATGACAGAGATTAAAATTAATGCAAGCCTTTCAGGGAGCTTTTTTAAATAATAAGTAACAAATCTGTATTGCTTTAAGTTGTAATATTTGAAAAATATTAGAAATGATACCTGGTAAGCAATAAAGGACATGTCACTGTGACGGTAACACAGTAAAGGCGATAAACACTGGTTCATATTATAATGCGCAAAAAGGCAAGGAGAAGCAAGTAAACGTATTTTACTATCAGTGGGACTTTTGCTGCTGCACTAAGGATGAAAGATATTTTATACTGGGTTTGTGCTTGGTTATTTTGAGTGCTATATGCATGAACCATTAGCTTCTTCTTAAGACTACTCTTTAGCAGATTTGATAAAGTTAATTACTAAAAACGAATCACATGAATATGTAGACGAACATACTGATAATACTTCCGTTGCTACATATTTCAGCCACCATTTCAGGAAATAAACTACAGACTTTGAAAAATTCGTTTTTTCTAATTTTCACTGTTGATCCGACTAACCGACTACTTTAAATAATTTATGCTTCAGCTCTTAAATCAACAACTTTTTGCCTCTACATTCAGCTGTTCTGTAAATGAAATGTGTCTCAATTGTTGACATAAATCCACTTCAGTCTTCCCATATCCAGTTCCTCTAATGTTAAATTGTTAAATTTGTGAATTTTTATGTTTCTTCAAATGGCCTGAATGAGTAAATCTTGGAGAGAATGGTTCGATAATTGAATCAGTGACGCTTGCAAGTTGAATTTGAAGGCTCTGAATGTCTGGTCTTTCATGAATTCATAGACCAGTCACGTGTTCTGTGGGTTTGGGAAATATTTAAAAGTGCCTTTGTCTGCGCGACGTTTAAAAAATTTCCATATACTTTCCAAACGTTTATGTTCTCAAACATAACATCTTTTTTTTTTTGCAGACCCCAGTAATTCTGTGTTAAAGTAATTTAAATGCAACGAAAATTTGTAAAAGAGCATCAATCTAGAAATCTACACGTCACATAATTCTTGAGGTGATTCTTCTCATTCTTCAAAAATAAGCAAGTTTTATCAAAATACTCAGTAAATCGATAAAAACATAACCTTGTATAATGAACCTTGACTAAGACAAGGAACATTCTTTTACATAAGTAGTCCTTCGTACACCGAATTCACCTAGCTGAGAAAATTCTTAAATTGTCCCCCCCCCCTCGAAACACGCACAGGAATAATATTGGCCGTTGTGGTTACCGCACTCCTGTTTAAGAGATTTTAAAGTGTGACAGACCTGCTTCTTAGAATCCAGGAAATGCAGTACTAATGCAAATATTTGTCATCTCGAAATCTTCGCTTGTTTATGTCGGCACTTACTTCCTTCTAAAGGCCTGTATCAGTGGTGCGCAACGTTTTTAACCGCATGCCGCTCATACGCGAGTGATCTAGCAAAGTGGTACAAAGAGTTTTTCAAACATAATATCAATATATTGAAAATCTTATTTATTTTATCCATAGTTGTACTAGATTACCATGAACAGTATAGCTGTTTTTATTAGTAACACTGATACATTTATGTCCATTTTCGATAGAATTCCTCGCTAGAATTACTAAAAATTCTATCCGACCTCGTATTTCCCTTTCTACATTATATTACTTTCTGTGAAATCCGTTCATGTAATAATTTGGACGGATTTAAATTTTAATAGCTACAAATGTAACGGATTTTGTGCTGAAAACTCATACATGCCGGTTATATATAGAGTCGCTTGTGGAAACCTGAATTCTAGTGACGTCTTAGCGCCCCTTACAGGTTTTCGCTTCGGGCAGATGCTCGGCAGGCTGGCGCCTAATATGGCCCTGATTGCAAACTGAACGTCTGTGTAATGAACAGATTTCGAGATATAATTTTTTCTTTTTGAGACATCATTCGGATTTGTTCCAATTTCAAGATCATATCACTTGTCTGCCTTGTTAGTTACGCCATATCAATAAAAGATTGTAAAGTGTAAAACAGGGGTAATATTGTGAATATATATCGTAGTCTTTAACCTTCCCGCAAAATACTAGAAACTGCACAGTGGTGGATTTGGCGTAGATAAATCCTGTCGAATGACCTCTTCCCGCATGTGCGCTTACTAGCCTTTGTTACACTGTGCATTCTGTAACTTGATGCCAGTTACTGTTGTCGAAATGGATTTTGTAAAACATTTCCCTTCGATCAATATTGTACCTACTGTACTCACTGTAAACTGAATACAGGCAATACATAACGTAGAGGAGGCTATCCACAACAGATCAATCACAACGCTTGTATGCATAGCCAAGAACTAGTTTAAAAACCACTATAAACGTTTTAATGTTTAAAATTTTAACATAGTTTCATGTAAACTATTTGAACATATTTTATACCCTGAGATCTTAAGGCATATTTACTTTTCACTACTACTTGAGGCTTAATGTATTTATTGTTTTTAATTCATAACTTCGTCTAGCTATACATCTGGAATTGTGACATGCGTAAAAACCTTTACTGTGAAACCATATATCTTACTGTATATTTGGATGCAGATAGGACTTGCAGTTCTCTGATACATACCCCCTGAAGATGGCAATCGGTTTGCCGAAACATACGTAAGGGTTGAAAATATATCTTACACCTACCAATAATCTTGTGCATTTTTTGGTTGATTTTTACTTACAAATTAGACAGTTTATAACAAGGCAAATAGCTAAAAAAAGATGTACTCGCCTTCCCATATGAAAGAAATAAATTGCATCTTTGTAACACAAACTGTTGCATTGAGAAAAAGAACATAGGTAATGAAACAAGCCGTCAGCATCACAACATCTCTGTCAGATAACTGATACGAACTTCACGAAGCAAGAAAAATTTGTAAAACCTTAGAGTGATCGGAATTGTGCCTCTAGCGAGAATGTACCACCTTTCCGTACTACTGCCTCCATTTTTAGGGTAGGTAAATAAGCCCTTCGTCTGCTGCTGATGGAAGCAGCAGGATTCTCTGAAATTTCGATAATCTTCTACCGTATTACACGGCGTTACACCTCAGAGAACAACAATCTTCTTTTGTGTCAGTCTTTCGACTAGCATACAGTATGCCATTGTTGCGGTTCAGGAAAAGTAGGAGGATTTGTAACAGTCTGTTTTGATGATTGATTGAGCCGAAACGTCGGTGACAAAGAAAAAAGTGGAAACTCTGTTAGACGCTGAAAAGATTAAGTTTAAGGTCTATGTGATGTCACCAGAATGCATGACAGAATCATAATAAAAGGATGTATGTATAATATGAATCCTTTAAAAGTGTGGCAAAGTTTAAGTACGTGTGAATGACACTAAGATCAAAATTGCATTATAAAGAAGTTAAGGGTGCGCTATACGTAGTACATATAAGTAGTGTATATGCAGAATGCCTGCTTTCGTCAGTTCGGAATCTTTTGTCTTCCCGTCTGCCTTTTACAAACTGAAATTTTGAAGTACGCAGAACTGTACTGTCGGTTGTAGTTTTGTACGGTGTGAAACTCAGTTTCTCTAATTGAGGGAAGAACGTATATCGAGAATCTTAAACTGGTTTACGATCACCGCGTACCTTAATCCAATAATTATAATATAAAAACCATCTAGGTATACATAAATGGGTGTAAGCGGCACCCACCCATATTTTGTTGCGACATGTTTCGGTCCTGCAGGACCATCGTCGGGGATTTTATATTGACAAGTTTTCCGTGTGAAGTTAATAAAGTTTACATAGATATTGCAATACTGGTTACTGTTAAAATTTCAGAACCTTTTTTGGTGACCACTTTTATTACTGTACAACTCAAGTATCTTGCTAAAATAGTTGCAGATATTTTTTCTGTTAACGCAACACTATAAATATTTTAACGACACTTTTGAGGAATAGCTGTGCATTGGTGAGTGGTGTTAACAAAATCTTCTCACGAAATATTAAGATATGAAGTCAAGGAACTTGAGATGAGCTGGAAATGCGAGAGAAGATGCAAATGCAAAGAAGATTGTAGTCGGTAAACTTGGAAGGCCTAGGCGTAGATTGGAGGATAATATTAAAGTGGATGTTAAATATACTACAGGCACAGATCGGATTTGTATAGCTAAGGATAAGGATCGGTGGCAGGCTGTTACGACGGCAATGAACTGCGGGTTGTAAAAAAGGCGAAGAATTTCTTGACCACCAGGGCGATTAGAGGTCGTTTAACTTTTCATGAAGGGCTTCTCCGTAGATTTGTTTATCAGTGAGAACATACAGCATTTGAGCAATGTAATCGTGAAAGTAAAGCAGTTAATTAGTACATACATACATATTCCACATATAAATCGAGATTGGTAATGTTGTTTCGGATCAGCAGATCTTTCAGACAGTTGTAGAAAAGTATGAAACATATTTTGTGCGCAGTATTGTACATTCCTCCTTACGTTTTCAAGGTAATTGTAGAAAACTGAGCGAACGTACTGGAATTGTTACGTTGTGCATACATTTCCTCACTTGTTTTGTCGTAACCGCAGTGGAAAATGCTGGACAGCTTGTGTGAATGTACGGGCCTCAATTCCGTGTTTAAACATAAACCAGGGTTTGTATCGAGCTCTACTGTGATTGATGAGAGGATAAAGACTCAAGCCTCTATCAGTGAGTTTCCGATATGAATTCTCCGTAATAGTGATTTTTCTGTGCTTTCAGACCCACTTTAGCAGCTTTCTGAATAACCGTAGTGTATGTTTCGTTATTTGCAGCTTTGTTCAGCTGCACGAAAGCCTAGAACTTTTCCGCATGCGGTTTGATCTGCCAGTTGAACAAACACACACACACTCTCTCTCTCTCTCTCTCTCTCTCGCTCCCCCCCCCCCCCCCCCAACAGGCGTGGCACCATCGGAATTCTTTTTTCATTCTTTTGTTTTGACGAAATATATTTCGAAAGAGATTCACAGGTGATTGGATAAACGTTTATGTTAACAACATATATGTGAATATGTGCATTGAAACGTCTACCTTCAACAGTGGGTTAAAGAACACCTTTGGGTTTGGCTTGAAAAATTTCGTTTACGCATGATGACCTTAGTCTAGTACATTAACGTCTTTTGTGAGAAAGGTTTCATATTGTGTGTACAGGAATTCAAAGAAAAGGTCCGTATGAGTATATCCTTTGATTTTGTATTAATGACTGACTCCATCTATACTGTCCTCGTCAGATAACTTGATCCATGTTAGCGCGGAGGTGAAGAGGCAAGCTGGTCAGGGGGGAAGCGCAACGCACCAGCTCCAAGCTTTTTCTCTCCGTTTCAAAAACACTGTCTGATAACTAGCAGGACTCTGCAGTTTCGTTGAAGCAATGGAGCGAATTGGAGTGTCTAAAATTTCTAACAAGGTAATTCATAGTAAAGAGATACGGTATTAGCACGGTAATCGAGCGTTGCGGTGAAGATAGACAATGTACTCGTACTCCAAACAGAGTTGATGTTTTTGGAACAGGTATAACATTGCATGGCTGTGACGACGTGAGCCAAGCAGCGGCCGGACCGTGCTGATTACAGCTGTGTGCAGTGTTAGGGAACTCAGGTATCAAGTTATCTGAATATATCTGTACGTAGGCTCGTAATATGATTCTAAAAAAAACGAGTTCTGTGTATCGTTTTCATCGAATTCTGTCTGAACGGCCCAAATTATACTTGAAATGCTTTAGCCTTTTAAGTAAAGTGACCTTAAAATAAACCAGACAACTTCAAATCAGAATCTCTTACCAGAATTTAATGTAGGTCTATCGTAGTTCCAGTTTCGTATGTTGAGTGCTGTTACTTGCAGCAGACAGGCAGATCTGGCTAAACTGACATTCATCAGGGAGTTTCGTGTGTTTTCTTTCGAAGTGCACCTAGGACGTCTTGCCCCGAAATGAAATCATAGATAGATCTCCCCAGAAATTGTTGTTTTTCATTTTGTGCGATTATTGATCTGAGATAAGTCAGTTTGGCAGTTTTTATAGTTCACTGTTCTGGTCCAAATGGTGTTTTAGCAATATGTAAACCATCAGGTACTTCACAAACTGGCAGTGTTTGTGATTGTAAAAACGCTATCCCATTACAGGCCTGAAGAGGCCCTTAGGGCCCAGGAGGTAGAGGCTCCGAGAATTTCTAGACAGTTGGCACATGAAGGTGGTAAGGTTATCAGCCTTACGCACCGGCCGTGTTTACCCCCAGGAAATATCCCTGGTACTCATTTCCGTTAGAGGCTGAGTCGACCCCAGGATCATAGTGCGGACGGAAAGATTAAGTCAATGAAAGATCCCAATGACCGCATTGGGAACCGAGCCCGCGACCTTCCTACTTGTAGCGCAGTGCCTCAATCAACTGTGCCACCGCGTATCTCAGTTGTATCAACAGTAAATAGATTGTATAATGTGGTTGATTTGTATATTGCCAAAAGGAGAACCTGCTTAAAGAAGTACGTAGGAGTGAACCGGTTTTAATCTTGTGTAATTCGCCTCTATTCAGGAGAAATTTGCACTCATGAGGTGTAAAATTCTGACGGTGAGTTCTGACATACCCACAACGCGGGAAAACTTTGTCGGCCAAGAAACTGCATGTTGTTCGGAAATCATGCATATACAGTTTAGTGTGCAGTTGTCAGGAATGTGGCTGTGTATGCTTGTCAAAACTGCTAAGGTGTTAGAAGAAAAATATTTTTGTTTAGGCCGTGTCGATGAAGATATCATTTAGGCTGTGTTTTGGTTATATACTGCAACTGCCGATTATTTTGATATAAGGAAACATCACAATAATTTTGACTGTTAAACTGCACAGTTTTTGTGAAAAAATTACGAGGCTCCTGTATGCCTATTTTTGAACTTTGAAATATGCGTGGAGAGAAAAGTGTTTGCGTCCAGAATGGATTTATGTATTGCGCCGTGTGTTTTGTTAATGTACTGTTCCAAAGTGACGAGTGATAGGCTCGCGTCGCCATGTAGGGGCTACGGGTCATGTCTGGAGCCGAGCTGAGAGCGGACCAGCTGCAACAACTGTATCTGTGCAGTCTGCTGTTGGGCAGAAAGCGGTGAGTTATTTGTGTATACAAGAAAGCCAGGAGAATAGACCTCTGAGACTTGAAGCAAGAGTGGTATTATTGCGGGATTTTGAATTAACAGAGGATTAAGAAACGTGATCTTGATCCATTATGTATTTTAAATGTAGCTGTTAAATGTTGTCATTTAAGAACAGAATGCTTGCTCATCAGCACGGCCGTGACAGCGCCTCGTAGTGCCAGAGTTTTACGTCTGTTCTCCCGGCCCTTCTGCTGTACAGTTGGCTTTGTAGGAACGAGATGTTGTTCGTTCATTTCATTATTATGAACGAATATCTTTAAAATTCCTGAAATGCGCAACAAATCCTCATACATAACTGCTTTCAAGAACAATGTTCTATATGCACAAGTCGTTCCTGTAATAAATTATGAACTTAGATATAAGAAATTATGTGTGTGTATTGCATTTTTGTGCCATAAGAGAGTGTGTTCCATTTCGATGTTTTTGTAGGGCCTTTCTGATATTACGCCTGTATATGCGCATAATATTGCTGGAAGTCTGGATGGCGTTTAATGTGAAAACGTTTTTCAGTGTGAAAGTGCTGTTCACATACAGAGAAGTCACCAGTAGGAGTTTATGATACACCGTCAAAAAAATTATAATTAATTTCGTACAAAAATTTTAGGAAACTGTTTCACTCTTAGACGTTATTGGACATAGTATTGAACGTAAGTGAATAGTAACAAGAGAAATACAATGCAACGTGTGGAAGGAGTCGTTCAAAGAAGTCGAAGAAGCCAATTTATTGTTACTGTTAACAGCCTAGCATTGGTATTGGAACAACGCTTAAAATTCTCAGACTGGATTTAGAGATGATTCGTTACAAGACAAATTTTTCAAACGTTAAATGGTGCTAACAAAGATCGACGGATAGACCTGCCCATTATATGATTTTATTGAAGTAAATGCTAGTAAACGTTTGATTTACGAACGAGGCCCAGTTTTATCCGAACGAAATTGTTAACAAACGGAAGACTCGAATATGGGGAACAGAGAATCCAAACCTCCCCTAAGATGCTTCGCTTCATCCAGCACATTGTACAGGGTGGAGTTCTTTGCCAGCTGTTGGTATTATTAGGGGAGAATGTGAATTCTGAATGTTATGGGACATTCGTGGAATATACTTCATTCCCGTTTTCCAAGGAACTTATTATCTCCAGTAAATGTTTTACCAGAAAGCTTGAGCATGGTTACACATTGCTAATACTCTTCTAATGATTCATTTCTGTGATTTATTTCGAACCGCCTCCCTGGTCGACTTGGGGTGTGGTTGTTGTGGCCACAATACTGTCCTGACATGACCCATGTGATAATTTTTTCGAGGGGGAAGGCGGGGGCTTTCTTGAAGGCTATGTACTTAACAATTATCTTTGAAGTAGCCAGATATTAAAGTGAAATACTCATGTGCACAGTTATCTAAATTGTTGGTATCGATGTTTTGAGGCGGACAGTGCATAGTTTCGGCGCGTATACGCCGTGTTACGGAGACTGTCTATTGACGTAGCTTTTAAGCACTTTTCTGAAATGTTGGTAGACGTAGGCGTCCTTTTTTTTGAATATCTGTTGATACACAGGTGTAACCGTCCTCCTTAAACTGCCCGACTCACGGTTACAGTACTGCTGTATGCTCTTCGGTTAGCATGAATCCATCCCAAGAAATATACGGGAGGATGTGAAGCCACTTTGATAGTCGTCATTATAAATGTATGCGATCACACAGTTCGTGTTTATTTCTTGTATTACAAATAATTGCAACTGTTTGCACAATTCGAATAAACCAACTACAGTCATCGAAAACTTCTGTTAGGATGGAACTGCACCACTCCGCGTTTGTTTAATTACTACCTTCAGTGAAGCCAAATATTACAGTGCCACGAACTCTGGAATGTCTCTTCCTTTGTTAAGAAAACAGCTGGCCTGTAGGCAAACCCGTCCGGATATATCTTCCCGAACAAAAGAACCACTTACCTGCGTACTTACCTATTACTATAACAAGGAAGAGATTTTAAGCCTTTGATGGAAATGAGGTGTGTTAAGACCTCTTCCCATCCTAATGACTTACAAGGCTTAAGTGCGGAGAGCAATTAGAGGTTTGAACTGCTAAACCCTTCCGCTCATTCCAAATTTTGAATAGTGAAATGTTGTTTTAATTTATATGTCATTACATAAATTGGCTAATAGCCAAACAACCAGTTTATCTTCTCATCTTCTTGAAGCTCAGTCCGAGACTACGGACTCTGGCCGGTTACACAGGAGTAAGCTTCAGGAAAATAAATTTTCGTGTATTCTGTGGAAAACATTTGTGTAAAACAAGAGTGTTGATTTAATATTAGGCTTACTGAGTTTCCGTATTATATATGAGTTATTGGTGTCCGCAGAGATCTTGTTTAAAAAACAGGAAGGAATGTAATAGCTCTGACTTCTGTATTGCTCAAAAGTACAATTTCCGACTCAAAATTCGGTAAGAATTCTCAACCACAAATGCCATCGAAGTCCAACGCGTTTAGTAATCTTAAGGTAAGTTCGAATGACTAAATCACTCCCTCCTGCAGCTTCGTCACTTCTAGATCAATGTATTGACTTAAGTCGGCATGCGTGGTAGTTACAGGGCTTGAGTATTCCCCTACTGCTGTGGTTGCACGTAATGTCTCTTGGAATTCATATTTCCAGGTTTCAGTGACTTTGGTTTGGGCTGTTGCTTACACGTATAGTAGTTACATAAAGATTGAACGCAGTAAAATGCTATCCCATTACAGGCCTGGACAGGCCCCTACGGTTCCAGGAGTTTGAGGCTCCCAAATTTTCAGACAGTCGGCATATGAAGGTGGTAAGGTTGTCAGCCCTACGCACCGGCCGCCTTTACCCCCCAGGATGCAATCCGGGTACTCATTTCTGTTAGAGGCTGGGTCGATCCCAGGGCCATAGTGTGGCCGGAAAGATTAAGTAAATGAAAAATTCCGATGATTCCATCGGGAATCGAACCAGCGACCTTCCGGCTTGTAGCGTAGTGCCTCAACCAACTGCGCCACCGCAGTGCTCCAACTTATTAGTAATGTATTATAAAATAAACGTTTAAACAATGACGAAACGTGGGTTCATGCAGTAATTCACATGTGAACATTTACGGTCAGTAGTACAGAGTGAGGGAAACGTTTGTTGGAAGTGGGGTATAAGTTAGAGCAATCACCCTCAACCCGTAGTTCGCGGGCACATTTGAAATGAGAAAACGTCTTTTGACGCTTTATCTGGCGAAACAGGGCTAGAAAGCCTAAGCAGTTTTGAAAACTTATGATCTGTTATATGGAGACATCCATTACATTGAACCAGTAAGGTCAGGGAAGGAGAATCTATATAGTATATATATAATTATTGAACGAATTTAGCCAATCCTATATTTTTTTAACAGTCAAGAACAATGCAATATATCTATATATATATATAGATAATTATGAGAAACAAAAAACAAATAAACAGTCACTTATATTCCCTCTTTTACAGTCGTCAGTTCTCCCGTGATGACACGGGCACTTCGTACACAATAAAAACTTCTTGCTATTGTTACTGTGGTAAACAAAAGTTAACGTAGCCCAGATTCCACTCAATGGGTTACCATTCAACGAACATGTTTCTGTTCGACCCTCATAAAACATAAAAAAACTACTGCTAATATGGCACACAAAGTATATGCACTCATTCCCTCTCCGCCAGGAACCCTTACGACGTGTGTATTTACGGGCCAGTCCAATGACATCTCGGTCTTCTCTTCCCTCTGAAGCCGAACCGCTCTTCTCAGTGTACACGCTCCACACCTCTTCCCTCACAGAGCGGAACCACTCTTTCGTGTACTAACTCCAACAACCTTTCCTCACCACACACAACCTACTCTCCCTCAACACTCACCTCTGGGCTCGAAGTTAAAAGTAGAGTACAGACTAATGAAAAGGGGTAGGTTTGAGATTAGAATTGCCTGCAGCAGTTCTATTCAGAGCCAACGGCTCAGTTTCCCCCCCCCCCCATACCTCCCTTCACTCTCCTTTTTCATTCTTTCATCTGCTCCCAGCACAGGTGTCTTGAGTCTTCTTTCACCAAGGTGGAGAGTGAGGGGAACAAACAACACCATCTTCTTATCTCACCTCCCACAACAATACTTATAGGTACACTAGGTACTCCATCTGTATATACTCGTGTATATATATATATATATATATATATACACCTTGAGTCAGAGCCTTGGCTTTCCCATCATTTGCCTCTCGCTACTCTAATTAGTATACATCCACCTCCCACCTAAGGGCTGGGAAAATATCTTTTTAAATGGGAGACATGGGCCTTCCTAACCACTACCCCAGTTTTTGGGTTGGCCAGTACTACAGTAACAGGAGTTACAAACTTAGCAATAGTCAGTTGGCCAACTTGGCAGTGATCTGTTTCGCCTTCGAGCTTAAGGTATGCTTCCGACACATCACCAAATCTCCCTCCATATACTGGACCACCCCACGTCCCTCATTATACCGGTTCCTCACCCTGTCTCGGGCCTTCTTTAACTGGCTTACAGCTTCCTTCCAAAATTTGTGCGACTCCTGGCTCTTGCGCTGTAGGTCCAGTTCACTTAATCCCACCTCAGATCCAAGGGCGTGGCAAGTTCCCTACTTAAAAATAAGGAAGCCGGAGTCGCACCCGTCGACTCATGCCAAGCCGTGTTGAAAGCCAGCTGAAGGGAATGTAGGTTTTCATCCCGTGTATTCTGTTGGCTGTGATGGTAGATCGTTATAGTACTTTTCAAGTCTGTTGAACCTCTCTACCTGCGAGGCGAAATAGTTACATGACGAACACCCCACGAGAAACACAAGTTATACAGCACCTTCGATCGAAATACAGGAGCGTTGTCAGTGACAATGCACTGGAGGTTTCCAAAAGATGGGAAGTATCTTTTCAACATGTCTCTACTATTCCCTTCTATGTAATCTCTCTGACGGGAAACAGCGCGACAAATTTCGAGAATCCATCCCTCACTACTAATATGGCGCTATATCCCGCGCGACTTCGCACTAACGGCCCGACAAAATCCATAAACACTCTTTTGAGGGGCCTCGTGACAACCTGAGCTTGATGCATACCCACCCGCGCATTCTGCACAGGTTTCGCATGCTGGCACTGAAGACACTGCCGTACATATTTAATAACGTCATTTCGAAGACCAGGCCAGTAAAACACCTGCGAAATTTGTCTTAGAGTCTTATTTACCCCTAAATGGGCACTTATGGCAGAATCGTGAAAATACTCCAAAATCATGGATCTCAAGGCCAACGGCACTACATACCTCCGTCTCTTAGATCCCGGCCCTACATATACTAAAGCACTATGCACTTTATAATTGCGCACAGAACAGTTATTAGCAGATACTTTTGCTCTAATATCTTGCAACTGAACGCTGATATTCTCGGATTGACCTGAATGCCGCTGGCAATTGTTGCAAAATCAAGGCAAAGGCCCTACCTTCCAGAGGATCCTCATACAGACGCGTCAGACAGTCCGCCACTACATTTTCCTTCCCGGAAATGTGCCGAACGGTAATCTTAAAAGCAGATAGCCTTACTAGCCCTCTTCCAATTCTTCCAATTTCCCTCACCTGTTTAAGCAACCAGGAAACCGCCTGATTATCCGTGTATAACTTACATTCCTTGTGTTCTAAGAAGGGGCGAAGTATTTCACAAACCACTACTACTGCTATGCCTCTTTCTCATACGCTGAGTACTTGCGTTCCGCGGGTTTTAACAACCGGCTGCTAAATGCAATAGGCGCCAAATTCCCTTCCACTTCTTGATTCAAGACCGCCGAAATCGCGAGGTCACTCGCGTCGCATACCAGGACAAATTCCTGCGAGACTTCCGGAACCTGCAATACAGGAGCCGTCGTCAAAGCAATTTTTAGCTGGTCAAACGCCTGTTGCTGCGGCAGCCCCCACCAAAACTTAAGCCCCTTTTCTTTTCAAGGCGTGTAAGGGTTCACAAATATGCGAAGATTTGTTCACGAATCGGGTATAAAACCCCGTCATTCCTAGGAAATTCCTTAATGGCGGCGATCCTTTTAGGTACTCCAGTAAGGCCTTCCCCCGAAAGAGAATGCCCCAGAAAATTAATCTCACATTGGGCTAGATGCGCCTTCTGCCTGTTTAAAGTAAGCCCAACCTTTACCAACCGGTAAACACTTCTGTCAAATGAGCCAAATGCTCTTCAAAATTCTTCGAATAGACCACCAAATCATCCATAAAATTACAACCTTTCCTCACCACACGCAACCCACTCTCCCCCAACACTCACGTCTGGGCTCGAGGTTAAAAGTAGAGTACAGACTAATAAAAGAGGGTGAGTTTGACATTAGAATTGCCTGCGGCAGTTCCATTCAGAGCCAACGGCTCAACATTACTATTACATTTTGTACGTCTAACGTAAGACTGAGGCGCGTTCGTGTAACCATTGTTTCTGTGGAAAAGCAATAGTATTACATATTCTGAGTGTCTATCCTAGCCTTAGTTGTGCGGCATACAAGGTGCATCCGCGGTATTATATTGTGATCTGTGGCCTGTCCGGATCTACCATAATTTTCCACATTATCTCACAAATGGCATGATTTGGGGGGGGGGGAAGAGTTATTGAATATAAGTACTAAAATGTGTGTTTTGTTTTCTCTACAATTTTGTCTGAAACATTTCTCATTTTAAGAAGAATTCAGTGAGATATTGTCATAAATGTCAACACGTCTTCATGTGAAGTACATGCTCATTTCTTCTCAGATTTATAGACCCTAATATAATTATTACACATACGCATTCATTCATTCATTCATTCATTCTGTGTGTTGAAGTTCGTGTTGTCCGCATGCAGACCAAACTTTGCCGAAGTTTCCCGCACCACATGGAAGGTTGAAGCCGGGGTTAGAGTGTCACAGTGAATGAATGTACAGTACTACGCCGAGAGTGAGGCGTTGGAGGGGGTTGGGACTACGTGACAAAGATCAAGCCTTTTATGTAATAGGATTTTCCCAGTTTCAGCACAGTACAGCACCCTTTTTGTACTGGTGCACAGGCACGTTCCGCTCACCCTGTGTTTTCAGAACACATTACAGCGTGGTTTAGCTGGGTTTGAAGCGCGTTGGCAATTCAACTGCTGAAACACTCTTAGAGAACCATGTATGCTAAGGTTATAATTAAATTTCTGGTAGTAGTAAACTTGCGTGTTTTAGCAGGTTTTTCATTTCCCATAAACTGAATAAGTACCTCCAGTGAGTTAGAATTGTGCTCCAAAGTGCTGTAGTTTCCAGTAAGGAGAAGACGTTCCAATAGTCTGGCTTTCCCCTTTATTGGTATCTCCACCTTGCCGTGGTAGAGGGGCTTGTGAGTTCCAGTTACGCTAAGAGCTAATCCGACGGTAGCATTGCTACCAGTAGGGTCTCCTACGCCGGACAGATCAAGAGGGTAGGAACCAGAAGAAGAGAGATGCCTAGGAGATGGGAAATCCAATAAAAACTCCCCTGATACCGGAAGCAGCGACATCAGTAGAGACTTGAAGCACCGAGCAAATAAAGCTCGAGATGTTTCATGATCGTGTAGCAACAGGCGTGACCAGAGTGGTCCGAACGACTGCTGTACTGTGATGTGGAAAACAAGTGAAAAACCTACCACATTATTACTTTTGCTGGATAGTCTCTTCCAGAAACAGAGACAAATGCGAGATGCGTCCTCTGGAGACAAAACAAAAAAAAATTGTAAACGGAACAGAGTGTCAAAATACGACTGGACTAAGGGGAGACGAGAAGTGTTAAGATTGGAAGAGGAGTTACACAAGGTTGCTGTTTGTCGCCGATTCTGTTCAACTTATACAGCGAGTACCTTACCAAGGAAGCTCTTGAAGGGTTTTGGAGACTTCAAAATAGGAGGACAAGTAATTCACACTGTGAAATATGCAGATGACCTTGTGCTACTGGCTAAGGAAGAAACGGTGCTACAGGGCATGGTTGATAGACTAATTGAGATTGGAAGACGCTATGGAATGGATATTAATGTGGAAAAAAATAAGGTAATGAGAATCTCAAGGCAACCGTACCCAATAAAAATTATGATATATCAAAAGCAATTGAAGAATGTGGAATATTTCAATTATTTGGGTGGCATGATAACAAATGATGCAAGGTGTACACGTGAAATTAAATCAAGAATTGCCATGGCTAAAGCAGCATTCAACAAGAAGAAGACTCTTTCCACCAGCAAACTGGATTTAAGTTTAAGGAAGAAAGCAGTAATGTGCAAATTTGGAGCATAGCTTTGTATGGTGCTGAAACGTGGACACTTCGGAAAGTAGATCAGAAATACCTGGAAAGTTTTGAAATGTGGTGTTGGAGAAGAATGGAGAAGATCAGTTGGACCGATCGTGTGAGAAATGAAGAAGTATTACACAGAGTCAAGGAGGAGAGGAATATCCTACATACATTAAAAAGAAAAAGGCTAACTGGATTGGTCACATCTTGCGTAGAAACTGCCTTCTACAACACGTGATTGAAGGAAAGTTAGAAGGAAGGATAGAAATGACGGGAAGACGAGGAAGAAGGCGTAAGGAGCTACTGGATGACCTTAAGGAAAGAGAAGATACTGGAAATTGAAAGAGGAAGCACTAGATCGCACCCTGTGGAAAAGTCGCTTTGGAGGAGGCTACGGACCTGTCGTAAGACAGACTACAGAATGAATGAGTCTGGCTTTACAAGTTTACGTATCGTTTTCGAACTTCTTGCCGCCGTGGAAAATATGAGAAGAAATTTCGGTGAACCAACGACCTAGTTCAACTGAAGTATATCAGGAAGGCCACGCAGTGGCTGTCTATTATACCCGTAAATTTTCACAGTATACCAGGAGTTGTAATCACAGTCACGATAAAAATAACTTGTTGCTTACCAGTTGCAGTTAGCCGAAAAAATAATATTGTTTATTATTAATGTAGCTTATGTGTTTGGACTTGGCTTCCCACAGTACTACTGAACAGTTGTCTTCTTTCTTATAATGCATTAATTTTATACTAGTATTCAAACTTTACAGCGGATGAGTGACGGTTTGTCGCGCCGAGAAAAAGAATTACAATTTTGTGATGTTGCTGGATCTACTACTTGAACTTACTGTCGTAATTCCGATACCACGTTCTCAACATTGTTTTTCTGCGATTTGGGTTCAGGCCCGCTTACCTCGACCTCTCGCTTGAAATAAGGAAGCGTCTTTTAAGAACACCGTATCTCGTAAGCGTAACTACCGCTCAGTTTACAGTCAATCGCAGTCTACGCTATATTAGATAAGCCTTCAACCGACCGAAGTTCCTGGAAGGAACGGTGATATAAAGTAAATGAACAGCGCAAATCTCCACGGGTGGTACATTCCATAACAAGCTAAAAATAACTTTGTCTCTCACTTATCCTACTACATATTGCCGGAGGACTTAATTTGGCGAGATTAGGACCTGATATTTAATCATGCCTCCGAGGTTCACTCCTTTATATGGAGCTATTTTGTTACTGTTTGGCTACCACGAAGGAATTACAGCTGGTCACATGCACGGGTTATCACTGACGGTGACGGATTTACCCGAAGCCGCGGCGAACTGGATAAGGAGGCTTATTGACTATATTTCACAAATGCCCCGAAATTAAAAGTTTAGTGACTGAATGCTTTGTGATAGTCATATGGAACTATCGAACTGTCTATTGACGTGAGTGCTTTGTCATTCACTTTGGATGGAAACAAGTGTTGGCCCTGTCATTAGCAGTTATTCTCAATTGTTATAGACGCCATTGTATCGTTAACAAGTTGTATTATTTGCGTGTTTGCAGTGAGCAGCCTATTTTCTCGTGCAAGGCGCACGTGTTCCATATTGATCCTAAGACGAAGCGTTCGTGGATCTCGGCTTCCAGTACCGCGGTCAGCGTGTCCTTCTTCTATGACTCAACCCGCAGTTTGTACCGCATCATTAGCGTCGAAGGCACAAAGGTAAGAGCCTCCAAACAATAAATTAACACAAGGAAGATACGCAATTACAGTTCAGACAATTGTCATATGACCCTTACTGGGGAAAGATTGGTTGGCCGATGGATTTCACGCTGGACGGTACAAAGTACGTGTACTTCGTGGTTTCACGTCCGACTCCTTTTCACTCGCGAAGCGAACAAAATCGGCAGCTAGTCTTTTGAAGCCTTATTGGCTTATTTTTTAAAGAAAACATTGTCTTGTTCCATGTGTTACTTAGTCATAATTTTTTAACCAGTTGAAGGACTTCCATCATACGGCATGAGCGCGACACTAAGACGCCACCTCATCTCTTTGGTTCGGTTGTACCTTTCAGTGTAGTGACTTAGCTACAGTTTGGGCGATCGGGGTTCTTTTCAAATCAGAGGCAAAAGATTTTCCTTTTTGCCCCCGCGTTCATACTCACTGTTTCTGCTTTCGTTGGTGGTTCGTCATTCAGGCTGATGTGCCTAATTTATGTGAAGGCTGAAATAACTGGAATTACGAACACAAGTTGTGTATGTATGAGTCTGAAAGAGACCAGACCGTTCCCGTAGTCATCAGTGTCAGGTTGAAGAGGGCGTCAAGATTAATGCAACAGTATTTACCGTGGTTTCAGTTGTATGATGAATAGAATGGTGATGTGACGCAGGCCTGTGTTTTCATTTGTCAGGTGGCCCCGACAAGTTATGGATAATATAAGCCTATGTAATATTTAAGTCACCGTTTATATATAGGGTGTCCGAGGACTTGAGGTTAGTACTACAGGATCTATTTCCAGAAGTAATTCACAGACTAAAATGTATACACATCGGTTCGATTCGCAACGGTTACTGACTTTGAAGTTGAAGTGTAAGGGGGGGGGGGGGGGAGCCGCAGGCGTGGGCGTATTCATGTAGCCTACAGATGATAATGCCAGTAGCCAGGGCTGGACTAAGGGGCGGGCCAGCTGGGCAGCTGCCCGGCCGCCAACCTGTAAGGGGCGTTAAGACGTCACTGGAATAATCGGAAATACGTATGGTGCTAGTAAACTCAGGTTTCCAAACGCGAAAGAATTTCTCCGAAAGTTATCCGCAATTTGGGCAAGCTTTCTCAAAAAGGCTCGCTGGCATGGTCCAAGGCCGAAAAATGTTAAAGAATATCGGTTTAACGGGCGCCAAATTGTTAGCCTGCCCGAAACGCCGAGTTATTAACCTGCCTGGCGCGCCCACATGTCTCGGGCTGCCCCAGCCAATAGTACGGAGATAGCAAATAGTGCAGTCTGTTTGTTCTGTGAGAAGTGTGCAGTAAGAAGTAACTGTACACATGCCGCTTTCCCTTGAAAAATGCGCGGATGTTTATTTTGTGCACGGGTTTTGTAATAGTGGGACCAAAGATGCTGCTGAATATCGGCAATGATATCCTCAGTTACGAATCCTTGATCGACGTGTGTGCACTCGCGTTCACCGATACTTGCGAGAATAGGGCCCCTTTCCAACTGTAAATCGCAGTGCTGAACGACAAGTACAACGAAATGTGCAGGAAGAGGAAAACATTATTGACATAGTACAGCGAAGTCTACGCGTTTCTACACGCATTCAGCGTTTTGAACCTGTGGCTGTAGGTAGCCGGTTAGAATTCTGCAATTCGATTGATGCTAACCCCAAATGATTCGTCACATGCTGTACTTCGTCGAGGCCCATTTCACCCGCGATGGAGTCACCGTACCAAAAACTCCCATTTGTGGACTCACGATAATCCACATGGAACAGTCGTAACTACCAACATCGTTTTTCCGTAAACATGTGGGGTGGTGTCATTGGTGACCAGCTCACTGGGCCGTACAACTTTTTCAGCATCTCATAGATTATATTTACACCAGCCTCTTGCAACATTCTGCCATGCCCTCTTAGAGAATGTTACTCTACGATCACATCAGATGTACTACCAGCATGATGGAGCGCCCCGCATTTCAGTCGGATCGTCAGGCAATATCCAAATCAGCAATACCCTAACCGATGGATCACTCTTAGCGTTGCACAGAATTTTCCTCCGAGGTTGCGGTATCTGAACCCGTTATTTTCCGTGTGTGGGTTACGTGAAAGCCATGGTGTATGCTCGCAAGTTGAACACGAGAGAAAACTGCTTCACAGATTCTCAGTGCTGCAAGATGCAGTGTTTCGAAATGTTACACATGCCCTGGTCACACGGTTCAAAAAATGCATTGAAGTAGATGGAGGCCATTTTGAACAACTTGCATGAGTAGTAAACTGTGTAACTTACTATACAATTAACAGCCGGTGTTAGTAAATACACAAGGTACCTTCTTCTTTCCTGCTTTATTCAGTGTACTGTAGATACTCATAGCTCCGTAACCATTGCGAGTTTCAGCAATATAGGGATTACATGTGTGACTGAGAATTACTTCTGGAATTAGATCCTGCAGTATTCACGTATAGTGCTGTGACATTCTGTATGTGTGAGAAGAAAATATCGTTGAGGTCTCGAGCCTAGCTAATGTTGGTCTGTATGGAGATCTGCGCTCTTCTGGGGTATTACGCGGCTTCCTGTGGTAATTGTTTACCGACGTTTCGGGTCAATGTGTGGGTAAACAATTACCACACGACACCGCGTAATATCCCAGAACAGCACAGATCTCATCAACATCGTGGCGAAGCCTGAAATCAAGGTTGGTCTGTGTTGACACAAGCATGAGTTTTGTTGTGTAGAACAGTGTTTATGAAGCACCCGTTTGTGAGGATTCACTCGAGCAGTAGCCGGTTTTGGGTCTCAAAATATGAATCCTCTGGAAATAGAGTCAAGAAACTCGGATTTTGGGAATCTATTTCTTTGATTCATGCATCAGAATGGGATGGTAGAACATTTTATTTAAACTTCTAAATTTGTTTTTTGTTTTTGTTTTAGCGCAGTGAAGTATGAAAGAGTGGAGGTATAGCTCCACTCATTAAGAATCCCTAGTATCCCTGTGTAGGATGCTTGTTAGCCCCAGATCTGGTGTACACCAGTGGCAAAAAGAAAAATTTCTACCCCTATTTGGAATTGATTCCCAGTCATCCAGAGTTCGCCTTCTGAGAACTGCTGAACTGTCCCAGTTCACAAGAGGGTTTAAAGCGTAGCTAAAATAACAGCAAGACGAACACATGAAATACTGTTGTTGACTGATAAATACTTGTAATTTGATTTCTGAAATTTGTATGGCGACATACTACAGTCGTGTCTGCTAGTAGCACAAATGGTATTAAGCTGTGTATTGTTTAATCCTTTAGGATTCTCAGAACTCTAAAATGCACCACCTCAGCAAGTGCTTTAAATGCTTGTTATTGCAATGAATTTTCTTGGTTTACTAAAGTAGTATCTTTTGTTTTCGAGAAGCTTCTGGCTGCAGCCTGATTTATGTATATGTGTCTCTGTCCCACTTTCCATATCATTTTCACCACATTCATCCACTAATATGTTTGTTTGTGGGCATATTCATCTTTTTCTGTTTGACCTGTAAAATTTGGTAAGATTATGTATCTCTTTTCCCTCACACACCTCTAAATTTGTTGCATTGAGACACCATTATCCTCTTTGTTGTTTAAGTTTACAAGCATGGGGTGTGTAAATGCATGCATAGTTGCCAGATGTCATTGTCTGTGCTAGCTCGTAAACAGTAAATGTAATTGATGATTTTCTTAAAAATGTGCATGTACATGGTGATCTTTAATATATGTATGTCAGAATACATTGTTCGGATAGTGACATGACATTATAATGTGTGGTACACATAGACAACAAATGCATGCAGATTTTTTGGAAAACTTCTTAGGAAATGGTCACTTGGAAGACTGAGGAAGTAGTTCAGTTGGAAACAGGATGTAAAATTTTAGAAGACTAGATATAAGGCATTCATGCCTCATTAAAAGATCACATAAAAAACCATACCAGTAATATGAAAACAACTAATAAATCCTTCAGAAATTTGGCATAGTTCATGTATTCGGAAGTGACAGCAAAGGATCAAAGTAGCATTCACAAGAAATTAATTATTGATGCACATAAATATTTCTAAAATTAATTCTATGCAGTTTGTGCAATGAACATATGTCAATTCTAGTGGTGTTACCCTCCATCTCTCTTCCTGTCAGTGTCTGTGTTGAACATGCACACATTCAGTAATGGATGTGTACAAATAAATAAACAACTGTTTTAAAAAACCTTTTAAAAATAAATTTTTGTGTAGTTATGTTGTACCCATTTCTGTTTATGATGGAAGTTCCTCAAAAGTTGCATATTCCCAAAGCCTTAAATGCCTACAAAATTTTAGAATTTTATGTTCAATGATACAATACATTCATGTCAAAAGTTTCTGTGGTCTCTGTGTTGTTCAGCTAGGGTTACCTCCAGTGTTATGACTTTCATGATTTTGTTTTAATAACTGGCTCTCTTTTTCCCTAAATGAAATGTCAGTGGGTGACCTAGCAAGTATACTTGAATGATCTGAAGAAGATCAATGAGCCGATGTTATTGATAGCTGCTTGACCTTTTACTTTGTCCACAGGTCCAGTGTTGTATTAGGGCATAAGGGATGAATGGCAGAAACATGGACCAGAAACTGTAGCTCTTATTATAGGCTGACAAATGTCAATCCACGTCTTTATTCTTAAGGGGATTCATCCTGTTTTGTTATAAATAATAAAACCAACTCTTGTACCTGTCAAACTCTAGTGTTCATTGGATGTAATGGTTGGTTTTATCTAGAGTAGTAGTGGATGGATTTAGTAAGCTTCTTTTACAGGCAGTGATCAATAGCACAATTACACCCAACATGACATTCACTAAAACATCACAGAAGTTTGGCCAATGGTCAGATGTCCGTGCCAACACAGTTTATGGTCTAGGATTTTCATCAGAAGCAGAGCTCATTAAGGTGAGTTTTCTTGAATAGTTCATTAATGTAATTGTAGTTACAATGTGTATTTTCACATTTACTAGTGCATGTATTAGGCCATTAGTGTTGTACTTGTTGACTGTTAGGGGGTAGACAGTTTCAGTTTAGCTTTATATTATACACACACTTTGGTCTTATATTAATTATTAGTGTTAAATAAGTAAGGCACAAAGAAGAGAGGCGTTATTTTCTGTCACTGTTTTTTTACTATAACAGTATGTATTTGATTTTAGAGTTGTACACTTCTGCTATAAATAATATAATGTTACAAATAATATAATGTTATGTCATAAATATAGATATGCTGTAAACTGTGATATCTGTTATTGGTTACGCAAAATAAGAACTCAGAAATAAATTCAACAGATTTTATAAACACCTCAAAAGCAGGTCTATTCTGATCACATTGACTGGATAAAGTCATATTTGTAGTAGGTCAGAACATGTAATAAGAAGGGTCCCAGCTCCAAATTGTCAGAAGAGTAAGTAGAATGCCAGTAATATTTGGTAATGTACAGATTTGAAGAGCTGCTCATCTCTACAAAGTGTCTTACATAAAACTTGGAACTCTAATTCCAAAATCTGTTTTAGAGGTGCATTAGGGGCATGTGAGGACATAGGTCTGACAAATTTATGGCATCCAACTGTACTACATGCTGACGTTGAATTTTGATTATGTACAAGACTACTGAGTCCCACAAACTGATGCTTTGATCTGACTCCAATGCAAATGCACAGAACAGCTTACATTTTTACAGGGACAGGGAATCATTGTTTCTTGGAATAATACTGACAGATTAGCAGGCACAGACTGGTTTAGTAATTTTGTGAAGAGAAATCCTTAGTTATTTCTGAGGACACCTGAAGGACTTTCTGAAGCAAGGACTGCAGGAGTGAATAAAAAGGTTGTCGATTATTTTACAAGATTTACTCTAAACTGGTTGCTGAGATTGCATTCACTGAGAAACCACAAGCAGTATATACTGCAGATGAAACAGGGTTCCCTTTTGAACAATGAACCACTGAAAACTGGAAGTGGAAAGGTAAGAAGAGAAGTAATTAAGCTTACTAGTGCTGAGCATGGATAGAACACTACAGTGGTTGATGTTTTAGTGCCAGTGAAGTATACATTCTGCCATTAGTGATATTCAAAAGTTCCAGATCCGAGAAATAGAACAACAATTGTGTTATTCTATTGCATAAGTGTCTGCCATCAGTAGTTTTCAAAGTAAATTTGTCTTCACCTGTTGCTGGATTTGTGTCCATTGCTGGAACTTGGATTATTGCTTGAATATCTGGAATTCCCAGTTCACAATCAGTAGCTTCTGAAGCGCCTTACCATCTTCATTTGTCTCCATTTGCCAAAATCATTCCTTCTGCAGTTGAAGCAGTCCATAAAGCAAGAACACAAAATAGGAAGCAGCAGCAAACCTGTCATCTTACTTCAGAGGAGAATATTAAGGACACTTCTAGGAAAAGGTGACTAAAGACAGAAAGAGATTCTCCAAAAGAGTGAAGTAGAAACGACATGACAAAGAGACACAGACATTTCTGAATGGACAGTTTGAACGTAGAAGAGAAGAGGTAGATCTTGATGAAGACTTTCCGTGTGGGGCATAGTGGGGCCAATCTCTCAGCATTGGAGATTGGCTTAAGTGCCAGATGTGTGGAAACTTGTACCATGAATTATGTGTTGGAGCATGAGCAGTTCATTTGTTAAAAATGTCTGTGATTGGAATTGCCCCTCCTGGTGATCGTAGTTACCCCATCTTTTTTATTGTGATGCCAATTATGCCACTTTGTCTTTAATTGTAATTTTACAGAAACACCAGTTTTTTTGAACCAGTTCTGTTTCATAATCTTTCGTATTGATGTTTATCATCTCTTATGGCATTTTAGAAAGTGATAAATATTACTCTTAGTATTGGCTTTTTGTGTTTGAAGTTGAACTGTTCGGAATAGCCCCACCCTACCATACATGAATTACATGCTTGAAAGGGTGTTTTTGTGTTCCTAGATATGCTTCTCATGCCAAGCAAAAGTACAACACCAGTGGGTGTTTTCAGTTCATAGACTGTTTCTCCAAATGTTTTATCATTTCTTCTCCCAAATATATTTTTGCTGAAACTGCATGAATGAAATACACAGTAAAAAAGCCAGCATTTCAGAACTGAAATTATTTATTAAAAAAGAGAAACTGCCAAAATAATGCAAATTTACATAAACACCTATACTAGTAAAATAGCTGTTTTACATTTAAGAACAAATGTTACTTTAAAACATTTATGTCAATAAAACAAAGAAAGTGTCACTCCATTTTCAATACTCAAAGTTTCCTTTTCAGGCAGTCAGTTCTCATAAACCTTGCCAGTTACAGAAATCAGGATTGCACCAATAGTTGGCATAGATTCTGTTCTGACAATCCTCACATTATTTTTGTTTTGCATTATCGTCATCATTATCAGGTATTCTGTTGTTGCTGTTCTTGTTGTTATTTATAATTTACTTCTAGTTCATTGAGAAATTCGAAGAAGTGAAAGAGGCAACTCGCCTAGCAACTTCAAAGCCCACAACAAATGGCACTGGCACTGGTGTCACCCCTGTCACAAGTGCCAATGCGAGTCCCATTACTGCGCGGGCCTGTGTACCTCCTCCCCGTTCTGCAGAAAGTCTCTTGCCTTCAAGTGACACAGCACCATTGCTGGACCCTCCAAACAGCACCAACAGCTCAGCTGTTCCTTCACACAACAGTACTAGCAACTCGCCAGCACCTGCTGCTGCCACTGTAGCCAGCAACAATGCAGTGCCTAATGCAGTTGTAACAGGGTCTGCTGCAGACTCCAATACCCTCAAGGCATCAATGACTGCTCATCAACGCAGCCAGTCTCTTTCAGGTCTTCAGGTAGGGACACTGCTAACGGGGACAGTTTATTGTAGTTCATTTCCTATCTTTGACAGTTTGTGTTTATTTTATATCTTGGAAGTTTATTTAAATTCAAATAACAAGATTAAAACCAACATATGCACTGTATTCTCATACACAGAATGAATTACCCCTACATATGTTTCGGCTTCAAGAAACAATCATCAGGGGGTCCCAAGTTTACACGTACTACACATCCATTAGTTCATCTAATAACGCCTCTTACATCACACATAATACCAGTATTTAAGCATATAAAATCCTGGGAATAGTTGTGTATTTATGCTATATGTATATATATATATATATATATATATATAGGTTAAAAAGTTTTTAAGATTACATTTATATATGTTGGTTATATATGTGATTTGTACAAATCACAACACACGACACGTAACAACGTAATAAAGGATATGCTCAACTTTACTTAGATATTCCGTACACTAAAGACAGGACTGCCATGAATTTCAAACCAACATATATAAATGTAATCTGAAAAACTTTTTAAACTCTTTAACCTTTTATATAGAGTAAAACCTCTATGTATCGTTTTTCAGGGGATGGAAAACAAAAACGATACATACGGGAAAACGATAGTACCAGGAAACAATTAAAAATTATAGATAAGAACAATTTAATGATTATTATTACTTCTTGCTGAAAACATCTTTCATTGACGTTTGTTTTGTGCAAACTTTACGCCTCAATTCAAAGTACGACTTTTCAAGGCCTAGAACACTTTCACGATCACTGTCACTCGTGCTGTGCGTATAAAAGAAAGATTTTACTTTCATCAGCGCTTCATGCTTCTCAGCAAATCTTGGCACAACTTCGGGTTCGCCATCTTCGCCACCTTCTTCCCCCTCCACACTCCCGGACGCCACGAGGCTCACGCACAGCTCCTGCACTGTTTCTACACCACAGGTTGCCACGTGACTGTCCACAGAGACGTAGTCCTCGAATTTATATTTGTTCATGCCACTGAACGTTTCCCAGTCTTGGCGGAAATCGTCGTCATCGTTGGTCAATACGACGTCACAATCGCCTGAAGATTGTCCCTGCATGTAACCAGCTTTCCGAAAACAATTTACGACTCTGCTGGGTTACTTGTTGCAAGGCTGCCACAGTGTAGTGCAAAGCTTCCAACACGTTTATCTTCTTTTTCGTATCTTTGCCTGCATCCATTAAGCAAACAGCTGTTTGCACGAGGCGTTTTCTATAAAGCTGCTTATAACACATTATTACACCTAAATCAAGGGGCTGGAGCACAGTTGTACAATTTGCCGGGTACCGTATGACTTTTACATTTCTTAGAAACGATGTATCCTTTGGATGTGCGGTACAATTGTCCACAAAGAGGAGAATGTTCCTGTTTTGCGCACCCATACTTGCGTCTAATGAACGCAGAAATGAAGAAAAAATGTCTTGGTCATCCACGCTTTATTGTTCGCGTGGTATTTGGCGGGTAATTTTTTTACATTCTTGAAACATCGCGGTTTCGGAGGTTTTCCGATAACAATCGGCACTTGTTTGTCACTTCCATCACTGTTAACAGAAAGTAAAACAATAAGTCTGTCTTTAGAGTTTTTCCCGCCATGACAAGACTCTCCTTTGAGAGCCAAGGTTCTATCAGGAAGCACGTTGTAGAAGAGCCCCGTCTCATCCGCGTTGTAAATATCACGTTCGTAGCCCTCCAACAAAGATGGCAGTCTTTCCAGCCACGCTTCCGTGCTTTCTCTGTCCACTGCCGCACTTTCTCCGGCTAACTTCTTGTATACTAGGCCATGCCGGTCCTTAAACCTCGCTATCCAGCCGTTGGATGCAGTGACATTTTCTATATTCAGCTGCGCAGCAGTCATTTTCGCCTTTTCAGGAAGAATGGTTCCATCAACTGGAACATTCGACGCCCGTGCCTGCTGGTACCCCGTGAAGAGTACACTTTCCAACTCGGCGAATGTCGACTCCCTCCCTGTTTTCCTCTTCTTACTGGCGTTACCACATTTTTCTGTCTGCTGTCGGATTTCGTCCTTCTTTGCGAATATGGAGTTTAGTGTGCTTGGAGCCAACCCAAGGCGTTTGGCAATGTCGACACGTTTCTCTCCAGGATTCTTCTCAACCTCTTCTACTATTTTAAATCGCTCATGCAGAGTTCTCACTTGCTTTTTAGGTTGGGACATTCTTCTTCTTCTATGGGCCCGTCGGCATTAGTTCCGGATGTACTGCAGCCTTAGGCTTATTATGTTAACTCTTAGCCTGTCAATTATCAAGTCTGCAGCCACAGCCGCTCCTTGATCAGGTTCATCGAAGGCGGAATACTCGAGTAAGAGTGGGGTCTTTTCACATCCCCACTACTTCTCGCCACCGCCTTCTCTTATTTTAATGAGCTACTTCCGCTGCGCTCCCGAGAGTTGCCTGGTCTGCATTCTGGTCATAAAGACACCTGCAGCCAGTCTGTCCTCATCAGAAGAGACATCGAAAGGCTCGGAGCCTACAGCCTCTATATCAAGTATGCAGCCACAACCGCTCCTTGATCAGGTACATCGAAGGTGGAATACTCGAGTAAGAGTGGGGTCTTTTCACATCCCCACTACTTCTCGCCACCACCTTCTCTTACTTTAATGAGCTTCTACCGCTGCGCTCCCGAGAGTCGCCTGGTCTGCAGTCTGGTCATAAAGACACCTGCAGCTAGTCTGTCCTCATCAGAAGAGACAGCGAAAGGCTCAAAGCCTACAACCTCTATATCAAATATGCAGCCACAGCCGCTCCTTAATCAGGTTCTTTAATGAGCTTCTTCCGCTGCGCTCCCTAGAGTCGCCTGGTCTGCAGTCTAGTCATAAAGACACCTGCAGCCAGTCTGTCCTCATCAGAAGAGACAGCGAAAGGCTTAGGGCCTACAGCCTCTATATCAAGTATGGAGCCACAGCCGCTCCTTGATCAGGTTCATCGAAGGTGGAATACTCGAGTAAGAGTGGGGTCTTCTCACACCCCCACTACTTCTCGCCTCCACCTTCTCTTACTTTGATGAGCTTCTTCCGCTGCGCTCCCGAGAGTCGCCTGGACTGCAGTCTAGTCGTATAGACACCTGCAGCCAGTCTGTCCTCATCAGAAGAAACAGCGAAAGGCTCAGAGCCTACAACCTCCGTATCAAGTTTGCAGTCACAGCCGCTGCTTGATCAGGTTCATCGAAGGTGAAGTGCTCGAGTAGGAGTGGGGTCTTTTCACACCCTCACTACTTCTCGCCACCATCCCTTCTTACTTTAATGAGCTGCTTTCACTGCGCTCCCGAGAGTCGTCGGACTGCAGTCCAGTCATAAAGACACCTGCAGCCAGTCTGTCCTCATCAGAAGAAACAGCGAAAGGCTCAAAGCCTACAGCCTCAGTATCAAGTTTGCAACGATAGCCGCTCCTTGATCAGGTTCATCGAAAGCAGAGTGCTCGAGTAAGAGCAGCTCAGAACTTACAGTTTGTATCCAGTCTACAGCCACAACCACTCCTTGATCAAGTCCATTAATTATGTGTCCATTTTATTCCCACAAGTAATAGGGGAATTAACAGTCACCACCCGCAGAGCCCCTTACGGGTGGAAGGCATAAATACAAAGGGGTGCTGCCTGGTTCCCTGAGGGGATCGTAAATGCACTGCTGCTTTTCCACCCCAGTGCCATGCAGTCCTCGGCACGATACCTCACACCTTGACTTGGGTGAACCATAGCCCCTGTTGGCCGCCTACAGACGTTACCCCCCTCCGCGACGGCGACGCCAGAGGTTGGATTTTGGAGGGGAGGTTGGGACATAGTCCACGGATTTTAAAATAAATAACAGGAATAAAATATAATGAAGTAATAAAAACAGGAATGAATTAATAACAAAAATAAAAGATGATAGGAAAATGATAATAAACGATGGAAATGGTTAAACCAGGGTAACGGATGAAACTATGAAGCACACCAGAACGCACAGAACCACTTGCAATGAAGTATAAAGCTCGACAGTAGTGTGGCCAAGTCTTCATCTAGTCCAAAGAAAAGGATGGAGAGCAAAGAGTACAGAATGCACTTCCATACTTTTTGATGGAGCCAATCCAGGCGGCACTAAGAAAGCAATACACGCGCGCGCAGCGCACTAAATCATCGTTTCCAATTTTAAAAGAAACTATCCATATGGGAAAATGTTGCGTCAGGACCGTGATTTTTCAATGATCGGTGCGATAAAATGACAGTTCGAGGACCGGTGGAAGCGGGAAAAAATAGTGTTATTTATATGGGGCTATTTCCGGGACCAAATAAGGCAGACAATATATGCGCGAAAACGAAGGGAAAGGGAACGATGCAACGAGGTTCCATTTTATATAATATATATATATATATATTACAGTGGAACCTCGTTGCATAGCATAAATATGCAACTATTCCCAAGATTTTATATGCTTAAATACTACTGGTATTATGTGTGATATAAGAGGCGTTATTAGATGAACTAATGGATGTGTAGTACGTGTAAACTTGGGATCCCCTGATGATGGCTTCTTGAAGCCAAAACATATGTAGAGGGCAATTGACTCTGTGTATGAGAATACAGTGCATATGTTGGTTTTAATCTTGTGATTTGTTATCATGATGCAAGGTGAATATAATGTGTAATATTTAAATTCAGTTTTACAATTTATTAGTATCCAGTTTGTATCTTGGGCAGTTTTTTTTTTATTCAACCTGTAAACATCATACCTTTGGCGGAAGCTCCTTGTTTGTGGTTTAAGTTTTAAAACGGGCATATCAAATGTAGCAGTTTGCTGTTGTGATAGCAAACTTACATTTATATTTTTACGATACCTGACTCAAATCTTGTTCAGGTTACTGTCTGTCCAGACCGAGCTTTCAAATGTATTTCCTGCTTCCTCAGGCATGTGCCAGGCATGTCCCACCTCAGCTTGTATATTGTAAAATAACATGACAGCTGTTTGAAGTCAGTATTTTTCTATTTTGATTGATTGTGTAGACTCTTAATGCACAGTAGTAACTGATGTGTACCTCCTGCTTTGACATTAAAAGGGTCTGCATTATGCCCACAACATGTTTTATAAGTTTCATGTGATGTTTGAATAGATGGTGATTATTTTTGTAAATGGTACTGAGCAGTTGGACTTTGTAGTGACGATGCAGTGTGTTCCCTGTGAGGTAGGAACAGTCATTTTATATGTATGTAGATATACTTCATATTTCAGTGGTGAACCATTATGGCTAGACATTTGAAGTTTAATATGATTAGAGCTTATAACCAGATCTAAAAATTTTTCTGTGAAATATTTTTCTGTATTGAAAAACATGCTATATTGGTAATTACTCATTATAATTTATGAAAACCAGTACCCATATTTATCCTGTTTTCTGAGCTCTGTAGCATTCTGTTAGAAAGTATAGGTAATGTGCACTTCAGTACTGATTCTTACAAAACCCATAGTTCCCATGAGTTTTCATGTATCATTTTTGCATATAAGCAGATGCTCTTGGCCGTCTTGAAACAGTTGTATATACAATACATTTGGGACCTGATCAAGACTTCATATTGTCACCATAGTAGTAATTTTGCAGCACACAAGAAGTTTCATATGAAGTTCGTAGTCACACACGGATTTCTATAATACTGTATTTCACATGCCCAGCTACATTCACTTCTTAATACATTTTTGAACTGAAAATATTTATGATGATCACCGCATCTTCTTTTCTGTGGCATATTTATCTGAAGTAGGTATATTTGTACAGACTTTTCTCAGGTGGATTTTTCAGCATTCTCTTGTAAAAGGCAGTAGTGTCTTCACACATCAGAGTAGTGGAAGGCAGATATTTTGATTAATGTGGCTTTGATCATCAGTGATATATCCACCATACAAAGCAATTTTTTCTTTCAGAAACCAACCCAAAAGTGGTAACAGACTGTGTTTATAAATTATGTTATATGCATTCAGCCTGGTGAAAGTCCCAAACACCAAGTGAAGACAGCAGGAGAAAAGCCCACAGCACCTACAACAGTGGTGAGTGCCATTCCAGCAGGTTCAGCAGAAGCTCAACTCAAGTACGAAAATGATCGCCTGAAGTTGGCTTTAGCACAGAGGTAGGTGAAATGTGGAACATATTGCTGTCAGGATGGAACTTCATTCTAGAACATAATAGACAATTGGATTTTCAGTATGAAAACAAATACAGTATTTGTAATTATTCATCCTTTCTTATTTATGTATACTTTTCACACGTCATATATCATAATACATATAGTATACAGAAATGTTTTAAACTAGGTAGAAACATAGATCTTATGATGATGAGGAGGAGGAGTAGGAGGAAGAAGAAGAAGTGATGGAAATACAGATTTTAGGAGCGTGAATGATAAACAGGGGGAAGCAAGGTCAGGAATTAAAGAGATTGACTTGTTATCAGATGTTTGTTAAGTGAAATGGAAGTAAAGAAGTTGAAATGATTTGGACACAAGGAATATGATACACATTAAAATGAAATATAAATTCTGTAAAGGCCAATGAATTGGAGAATAACTGGAGAAAAACACATAAGGCAATATAAAAATTATTGGTTATATCACATACGAGGATTAAAAGTACATATAGCATGAAAAGGCATAATGAATGTAAAATTATGGGAAGGTTGAAAGACTATGGGCATTTTTGCAATCTGTCATGTGATAAACAATCAGGTTAGAGTGTAGTTTACAGAACTCTTAATGTTATCTTGTGGAGTTTTTTAAGGTAACATACAGCCTGTTTATCCATGTATGTCATTCAGTAAGGTAGACATTATGGGTGTGAAAATCAGAATTGCGTAACAGCTGCTGGTGAAAGTCTCCCATATCAAGTTACAAAAAATTCTAATGGTTTTGACACTGGTATTAGGTCACAGGCAGGTAGATGAGCGTACATAACCTGTACATGGCATAATCTTTTTTGCCTTCATAAGCAGTGCCTAACAAGACAGACAATATACATATGAACATAACATTGAGGCATGTTTGCATAACCATTATTGCCGTGGAAAAGCAATAAGTCTGAGTGCATGTCTGTAGCCTTAGTTATCCAGCATGCAATGCTGGCTGTACCATATTTTTCCACATTATCTTGATTTTTGAGGGGGGGTAGTCATTGGACATAAAATGTTTGTTTTGATTTTCTCTACAACTTTTGTCTGAAACATTTCTCATTCTAAGAAGAACTGAGTGAGATATGATCATGAATGTATATTGGTCTTCATGTAAAGTAACAATTATTCTTGTCAGATTGGAATGAAACTTGAATTTTCTTGACAGATATTCGAAAAATAATCAAATATTAAATTTTGTGAAAATCCAGTGGGAGCCAAGTTGTTCCATGCAGACAGATGGGACACACAGACATGATGAAGCTAATAGTCACCTTTCACAGTTTTGCAAATGCTTGTAAAAATTATTCCTGGACAAGAGTCTAGAAGGGTAAGTTCCCATTAATGAGGTGATAATACTTGATTCTCACACTGATTCAGATTGTTTTTGGCATTGTTTGACATGGTGTAATCTTCAAATGTGGTCCTGATTGCCAACAAATAGAGTGCTGACCTATACATAAACTGTCAGCTTCAAGACTGGCTAAACCCTGTGTGGGTTTGCCTCATTCCCTACCCTTCCCTCACCTCCAACAAAGTTGGCACTTTGAATGTGTATACGTAGTGCTTCTGAAATACATGACAACAGTTTCAGGATGTTTTCTATGCAGATACACAACAAAAAGTCTTTGTAAACATGGGTCTTTGATTACTTTGTTTTTGCATTATGGTGCATTTTATTTTTGAAGGAGGAGGATAAAGAATGAAGTGTAAAACCTGTCTGCAGAAAATATTTATTTGTAAATCGCTGATTCCAACATTACACATTACTGTTTTTAAAATAGCAAGTCACCAAGAACACACAAATTATTGTCCTTGTTTTTCCATACAATCTGCTTCATGTCTCATCAAGGATTTTTGCATACACTAAAATATTCCAGGTGTGTTATGCATTAGTTTTCACTGGTCTTCTACCCTCTGCTGTAGCTCTGATACATCATTAACTGTTATTGCAGACATGCTACTTTTATTTGGGCCCCATGAATAAAATTCATCTGGTTTGAGTTAGGTGATGCTGTGGGCCAATGCATTGGTCTGTCTCCACCTACCCACCATTACAGATATTTATCAATAAGAAATGTTCTAATAACAATACTCAATTGAGATGCACCATCATGCATGCATGCATGACATTTGTGTTCTTGTCTGTAATGGGGACATCCTCTAGTTGCTATGGGGGGTGCTGTATTAAAAGTCATGATAAACTGTCTGTCAGCCTATGTGAGAAAACATGAGGACCACCTGCCAGTGCAGTCATATTATGTCTGCATATTGATAGCTGGGATAGTGTGGTTGGTTTGGTGACTAGGCTACGGGCTGGATTTCCAAGGAATTGTGGCTCAGTTCCCGAAAGGGTAAACTATATATCCCTGCTTCATTGCATATGTCTTCTGCAAACCACCCAGCCTCTTATTCAATGGGTACTGGGTGATCTTGCCCTGGTGGTAAAGCAGCCTGGGCATGAAGGTGACCATTCACCCCAATCTGATGTTGAGGTTAAGAATGAGTGCACCTGTGAAGGCTGTGCCTGTCTGGCACACACAGGGGCAACTTTAGCTTTACCCATTTATGGAAAATCCTTGGTGTCATGCCAGAATGATCCCAAGTGCATTGATGTGTCCCCATGAATATTGATTGTGGAAGTTCATGATGGTGTCACAAGTAAATCCTGCTGCACTTCTGCACAGCATGAGTGACAAAGGAAGGATTACCAGCACACTGCTGCAAGAGATGCTAAAAAAATTCTGTCCTTTTAGGTGTAGCCTTGCACTCATTGCAGGTGGCTAAGAATAAAGAAGTTATTAATTAAGTTACAGACCAACTGATGCACACTAAAACCACTTTTTATGTAGCTTTATTATTAAAATTGTTAAAATTGTACCCCTACACGTGTTTCGATCCTAGGATCATCGTCAGGGAGTTTTTTTGCTAAAAGCTACAGTCACTTCAAACACATGATTTTAAATATTCTATCGGCACTTTAAAACTTATATATTATAAGTTAAAATCTTGTAAAAAGACTCGTTAAAAGTTGTAAAATTGTAAAATACTAAGTATTTTACAATTTTACAACTTTTAACGAGTCTTTTTACAAGATTTTAACTTATAATATATAAGTTTTAAAGTGCCGATAGAATATTTAAAATCATGTGTTTGAAGTGACTGTAGCTTTTAGCAACAAAACCCCCTGACGATGATCCTAGGATCGAAACACGTGTAGTGGTACAATTTTAACAATTTTAATAATAAAGCTACATAAAAAGTGGTTTTAGTGTGCATCAGTTGGTCTGTAACTTAATTTATTATGACGAAGATGCACGGTGTCAACAGTGTGAAATAAAGAAGTTGCTCACGGAGGACCCGCAGAACTGTCAGACAGGTAATGTGTTTTGTAGCTTCAGTCCTGCACATGCTGGTCACAGGATGTTCAGCATCATCATCCAAGCTTCTGCCTTCTATCTGTTGTGTCTGAGCTGTCCTTTGTCTTCATTGTTCTTCTGTCAAGAATGTGAGACGTTCCTCCTTCCCTAAAGAGCCAATGAGCACCAGAAAGTGTTTGTCTCTTGAATTGGCAGCCACAGAATGTATCCCAGTATAAAGGCAGTGTGCCACGACATCATTGCCACATGACCAAGCATGATGTGCATCACCACCACTGCGAGTGCATATTTGCTGGCCATGTTTAGCACAGAACAGTGATTGGACTCACTCACTCACTCAGCAACCCTGTCACATCACATTGTATGCTGAATAATACCATGTTTATGTGTGACAGAGGTTAATGGAGGGAGCCTTGCAATTTGTGTATGCCCACTGCACTTGCTTGGCAACTTGCAACTGTAATGTCATTTTAAGTGAGAACAGATTGGGTTGATTTTTATTAAAATATCTTTATTGCATACAAGTATACTATTTCTCAAGAATTTGCTGTGTATGATGTAACTCTTCACAAATACAGAACGGAAATAAGTATTATTGTGGAGTACAAAGACACGTTAAATCACTCGTGAGATGGTCAGGATATACCAAGCCCTTGAAAGACCTCGTGTATTGGAGCAAAACATGGACATTAACGTGATCAGATGAACTAGACTATGTACTTTTGAAAGAAAAAGCTTACATAAAATATATGTTCCAGTACAACAAAAGGGAAAATGGAGAATAAGGTACTATCAAGAACTATGCCAGCTTTACCAGTTACCAGATTTTGTCAGAACAATTAAAGCAACAAGGTTGCAATGGGCAGGGCACTTACAAAGAATTGGCAAGAATGAAGTACCCAGAAGAATAATGGATTTCAAACTCGAAGGAAGCAGGAGAGTGGGGAGACCCAAACTTCGATGGGTGGGTAGTGTGGTGGAGGATTTGAGAAAGTTGGGGATCCAAAGATGGTGGATGGTCACCAGGGATTCACAGTCATGGAAAAGGGTTCTGCAGGAAGCCGAGGCTTATTGTGGGCTGTAGTGCTATTGATGATGATGTTTCTCTTCTTATGTCATGAGTTTTCTGTAAACTCATTACAGAAATTACTATTTCTATCTCAGAAGCAGACTAGCTATGTAGTGTTATTCTTGATAACTTTGATAAAATTATTATTTGTGTTCTGTTATTGATTCATAATTTAACAATTTGTTTCAACTCCTTTGGGTCTGCTGTGTCAAATAGAAAGATTATTTACGTGTTATGAGCTAAAAAGGTGTGGAAGAAAGCGGTTGTATTCTTTTTTAAGACACATCGTTTTGTAGACTGGAGGCTAGTATTAAGCTGAATGTTAAAAGTAACAGAATGTGAGGATATGGACTGGATTCATCTGACTAAAAGTAGGGCCCACTGCCAGGCTGTTATGAATACAACAATGAACTGTCTGGTTGTATATATTGTCAGGGGATCACTGCACTAGTTGAGCAGCTGTTAGCTTTTGAAGAATGACTGTGATCCTTGGAGTTTGTGGTACCATAAGTCTGTCTTCCTTACAAATTAAGTAGGATAAAAATGGCATATATTTGTACAAATGTTGGCTAAAAGTAGATGTGACATTTATCTTGTATGAGATCAGCTTCCCGTACAATTTGAGTTATTATATTTCCTTGTTTAGTCCCAGGCCTGTCTGCTAATTCTTATAATATTGATTTTGTTTATAGTTCAGCAAATGCAAAGAAGTGGGAAATAGAACTAGCAACACTTAAGAATAATAATATGCGACTTACAAGCGCCTTACAAGAAAGTACTGCCAATGTAGAGGAGTGGAAACGACAACTGCATTCCTATAAGGAGGAAAATCAGCGAATGAAGACAAAATATATTGAACTTGAAGCTGCCAAAGGTAATTGATGTCATGATGATATGTGTGTTGCTCCACATTTCTGAGTTTCTAAACTTGCCAGCTCTCAGGGTAAATAATTAAAAACAAGGACAAGACTAGGTGGTGGTATAGTATGACACTAGACTCTCAGTCAGAAGGGTCTGAATTTGATTCTCTGTCAGATCTGTGTGCAGATTTTTCTGCTGACAGATGAAAACCTTCACCCCAGTTCAAGATACAACCTTGGGATTTAAGCTGAGCTTCCTATTCCAGCCACCATTCTTTGAACACCTTATCATTGGGGTTACAAAATCCACCTTATGGCTAACCCCACATCAGAATGGAATCTCCTTGCCAAGGTGAGCAGAGGCCAAAAATTTAACTTGATTGTACTTGGAGACAATAGAAACCAGCCAACCATAATTAAAAATAAATGTCAGTACATAATCTTACATGTCATAAGCAGGGTGCAAAAAAGCCAGGCATCTGATTACCCAGGTGCCTAAATTTTGTATAATGGCATGTAATATTCTGAGCAAAATTATTGCAGGCTCTTTCCTTACAAAATGTGCATCACTTCACATGCACTGAGCAGAAATCAGCAGATTACATTGAGTTTTACAGGTCACTCCAGAATCGTGAGTACATAATGTGCTTTGTGTCATCCTTTTGGCACCTGGAATTTGGAGGTGCCTCCTCGATATTTTGTAAATTTGTGGACCCCCGTCAGGGGTGCACAAATTGTCAAAAGATCTAGGAGCCACTTCAAAATTCTAGGCACCAGAGGGGTGACATGAAGCAAGTTCCCTGCTGAGGACCCACAAATATTAGGCGCCACCATACACAATTTTGTCTCCTGGGTGACATAACATCCAGGATTTATGCATTGCTGATATATACCAAAGTTAAAATTGAAGTTAACTGTTGAAAGAGCTGTTGATTGAGCAAGTGAAGGGAAGGTTTGATAGTGTAGTTCTTACAGGCAGTGGGCTGGACAGCCAAGGAATTGTGCTTTGGTTTTTGCCAGGAAGAGGGATTTTTCTTTTCTCAAAAATGCCCATGCCAACTGTGGGGCCAACTCAGCCTCCCATTTGGTGGGTGCCAGAGGCTGTTCCATGGGCCTAAAATGGCCGGGCTGTGAAGCTGGTCACTCACTTCCATCCAGTGCCATGGTTAAGAATATGTGAAGTTATTCTTCCACTTCCTATATATCTTAATGTAATGCACAGGGACAACTGTTCCTTATCCCTTTTTCTATGATCGAGTTAAGTCAGTCACTTTGTTGTAATTGTATGCTGTAGAAATCTTGGTAAATTTAAAGACCAACTTTTAGCTTGTAATTCCATGTGATATGATTTACTGTTAAGAAAACAAATTTATGATAGGTCTAATCAACAGGCTTTATGAACTACAGTCTTCACACTTTGTATAATTACTTCTGTCATATTTTACTATGATATTTTACTTTGCCCAAGTAAAGAATATACAAAATTTTGTACAAGTAACAACAATTATCTTTCCGTGTGGTGGCCGGGAATTAGAATAGCCCCAACGTACCCCACGCATGTCATAAGAAGCGACTAAAATGGGGACCCAGTGCCTGGGGGTATAACTGGGCTACCCTGCCTCTGGGGGACATAAATACGGAGACACCGGAGAAGGAAAACTCTTATAAAACCCGGTCCACTAGAGTGGTGGTTAGGAAAGGGGCTAACAACCCCTTCCTGTAAAAATTTAATCGTTCAGAAGCCCAATGATTTAAGCTGGAATGATATAAGGAAAAGACATTGGCAGTGGAACAGGTCACGAAAACGGAAAACTGACTGGAATCTGGCTACGTGTAATGTTAGAAGTTTGTACAGAACTGGAGCCCTAAGAAGCCTAACTCAGGAACTGAAGAAATATAATGATCGCCGCAATACAGGAGATTAAGATGGCGAGGTAATGAAATTTTTGACTATGATGAATATACTGTGTGTTATAATGGCACTAAAGAGCAAAATGTCTTTGGTACTGGTTTTTTGGTTCTTAGAAAACTCAAGAGCTATATATTAAATTTTGAGCCAGTGGATGAACATATATGCTATTTATGGATGAAAGGCAAATTCTTTAATATATACAATTATCTGTGTGCATGCACCAACTGAAGAGAAAGATGAAACCATTAAGAATTCATTTTATGATCGACTGGATAGGACTTACCAAAAGATGCCAAAACATGACATTAAAATAATAATAGGAGACATGAATGCTAAAATCTGTGGTCTTCTGGGTAATTACACGGCGTCGTGTGGTAATTATTTACGAAACTTTCCTACTCGGAATCTTGACCCGTGAAGATGGGACCGACACGTTGTCCCGAAACGTCGGTAAATAATTACCACACGACACCGTGTAATTACCCAGAAGACCACAGATTTCATCAACATCACGGCGGAAGCCTGAAATCATGAATGCTAAAGTAGGTGAAGATTTAATGATACCTAATGTTGGTAAGTTTGGTCTTCACAATGTTTCTAGTGACACTGGGACAAGACTGGCTGACTTTTCTGTTACCAGAAATTTAGTGATCAGCAGTACTATGTTCCCACACAAAAAAATACATAAGGAAACATGGATATCTCCTGATGGTCTCACCAGGAATCAGATTGATCATGTAATGATTGATGCAAGGCACGCCTCAAATATAATTGATGTTAGAAGCTATAGAGGTGCTGACTGTGACTCAGACCACTTTATGGTCAAAATAAAATATAGACCAAAGATAAGATAGCAATCTTGAATAAGTCCACTGGTGGTAGAAACACCAGGTTTGATACAGAGAAATTTAAAGATGTATCAATTTATAAGGACTATCAAAGTACCATTAATGACCACATTGACAGACAGAGTGCTTATGGTCAAAATGACATTGACCAAAAATGGACATTTATCAGAGTATACATGCAGCTGCAGAAGAAACAATTGGGAGTGCTCAACCAAAAAGAAGAAACCAGTGGTTTGACGAGGAGTGCAATAATGCTATTAAATGGAGAAATGAAATAAGGAAAAAGATGCTGCAAAGGAAAACTAGAGCCCTAGTGGAAGAGTATAAGAAGGCGCAAAGGGAAGCAAAAACCATATGCCGTGAAAGAAAGAACTTTTGGAAGAAAAACTTATTCTGGACTTACAGGAAATGTATGGTAGAAATGAAACTAAGAAATTCTTTGAAAGTGTCCGTAATATTAAAAGAGGTTTCCAACCAAGAACAAACTTATGTAGAGATAAAAAAGGTAATCTGTTCACTGGAGAACAACAGGTATTAGAGAGATGGACTGAATATTTTAAAGATCTTCTGTGTAACTCTCATGAAGAAACGACCATTGATGAAAAAATATATTATGGACCTGAACCATTTATATCTCCACCCACAGCTAATGTGGTATACAATGTTATTTGAAAACTAAAGCTTAACAGAGCTCCAGGTGATGACTGTATAAATGCTGAGTTAATTAAGAACAGAGGTAAATATCTCTGGAAATGTATATTTGACCTGATTTTGGAAATATGGAATAAAGAAGTTATGCTATCAGACTGGAAAACCGCTGTCATGTGCCCTATACTTAAAAAAGGCAGTAAACTGGAGTGTAACAACTATCGAGGTATCTCCCTGTTAAATGTCACATATAAGATTTTTACTAATATCATAACTAAATATATAGGAACTTACACAGAAGAGTTTATTGGTGAATATCAGTGCAGTTTTCGTAAAGGACGGTCTACCACAGACCATATATTTTCATTGTGTCAAATCATGGAAAAATTTTATGAACATAACACACAACTACATCAGTTATATGTTGACTTTAAACAAGCATTTGATAGCATTAGTCGACCATACATTTTTAAAGTCATGAAAGAATTTGGAATTCCAACCAAACTATTTAATCTTACCAAGATGACTCTCTCTGATGCACTTAATAAAATTAAAATACAGAATAGGTTATCAGAATGTTTCATCACTAACCGTGGCATTAGACAGGGGGACTCACTGTGCACATTACCGCTGTCTCCGTGCTCTGGACAATGTTTTAACATTGCAATAAAAAAATATATATACATATATATATATATATATATAACTATCATTAAACCTGTCCTAATGTATGGCAGTGAAGTTTGGATGATTACTGACAGAATAGCTTCTATCCTGTTGACTTGGGAAAGGAAAATACTAGGGAAAATTTATGGTCCCAAGTGTGAAAATGGAGTTTGGTGAATTAGAACTAACCTGGAACTCCAAAATATATATAAGGATACTAATATTATATCAGATATTAAAACTAGAAGATTGGAGTGGCTGGGCCATGTGGTTCGAATGGAGGATTTAGATTACCAAAGAAGATTTTGAATGCCAAACTGGATAAAAAGCGGAAAAGTGGTAGACCTAAATTAAGATGGTTTGATGACGTCCAAACTGATATAAGAACATTAGGAATTAAGAGATGGATGTGCAAAGCGCAAGATAGACTAAATTGGGCAAGAATCACAAGGGAGGCTAAGGTCAAATTTAAAGGACCGTAATGCCATAGAAGAAGAAGAAGAACAACATTTATCATCTGAATCTTCATTGAAAATGGGAAAATGTTCACTAAAAAATATTTAAATTTGAGAGATCTTTTATAGAAAATAATAATAATTACAGTATTCCTGCATTCCTGTCATTGTGTAGCAGTGTGTACTAATTCATGTAACACAATCTTTTAAAGCAAGTGCTCTCAAAGGAACAAAATTAAAATATTGAATGTAGTTGTTGTGATATCCATATTACACTTGTTTGGATGGCATAAATAAACCAAGATTGCTTACTTTACATTAAAATATACAATTTCCAGAAAGAGATTGATTTCTTTTGCCAAAAAAGGAAATTGGAATTGAGGCACCCAGTTTTAAACCCAGATGCAACTGCTGAATTTAACATTGACGTATTTCATGTAATGTGGTTTTGTATAGGAAGCACAGAAGCTGCTGTAGAATTGCGAAAAGAGTTGCAGTCATTGCGTTCACGTGTTGAGAGTTTGGAACAAGAGCTGAAAACCAAGGATGAGGAGCTGAAGAGGGTTTGTAAACAGCAGTCTTTGCCAGCTGATCAAATGTTGCTGCAGGGTCGTTCTCAGGATGAACGCTGCAAGGTGAACCTTCACTTGGACTATAATATTTGTTCACAGCATGATTATGAATAGTATGTTTTTATTACACCACAATTACATTGGACATTGCCCACCCTATGAGGTGTGCTTTATATACACAATATTTTGGGAATTGCCTCTATTTCCATCTTCATTTTATTGGGTGTCATTAAGATACATGCAGGAGCTATTTGTTCCTTTAATTGTTGACATTATGGCCACTGACACTAATTTTGAAAATAAAACAGTATCTGTTAGTACAAGGTCTCTAGTTTATCATGAATCTGCCTGTACAGTGTCGTAGCAAGCTGTACATATAATGCAGTAGGAGGATCTGACTTTTTTTTCCTCCCCCCTATCTCTCTCTCTCCACAATAGTATGAGCTACTTTAGTTTAAAGTAAGTCTCAAAGTTCCAACCTTCTTCTCTTGTGTGAACCTCTTATCTTCAAAAAAATGTTTCAAGGCATGTCGAAGTTGTCTTGGTATAACAAGACTTGCCTGCCATATATTTTCTTCCATTTCATATAGTGAATGGGGATTACTGACACTCATTTTTTAACTATAGGTCACAGGGATTTAAAATGGGTGACTGGGCAGGCCATAGTCATTGATTTTGTCACTTGTCTATAAAAATAGTGTAAGCTAACACATTCATAGACCTTCCTATGGATCTTAAACACAAGCTGGCTTCCTGTCACAGTAAACCTCCACGTTTATATGATCTTTCTAACATATACAAACTACGTTGCATTGGTTTTTCGTGTTACACTCTGGCTACATTCTTTCGTAAGATGCGAAGTGTACTAGCTAGTGAGTCAGAACTTTCACAAAAAATTCAGGCCACCTTATACGATTGTTGAAATATGTAACTTCAAACTCAGTTTTGATGTTAATCTTTTTGCTAATGTACCAGTTGATGGAAGTTCCTACAAGTTGCCAGGATTGAGTTCCAGCATCAATCAATCCATGAGAATAAGTTGTCCAAAAAATGAGGTTATGCCTCTTGGTTCAATGTTTGTACCCTCTGTGGGAGGTATTTCTGAGAAATTTTAATGTATCAGGAATCATTACAGCATTAGGACCCTCTTCCAAATGCAATACAACCAAAGGAGCTTGAGAACCAGACTGGAAATGAGTCCACACCACATGGCACATTGTGTCTGTGGTATTTTCTGCAAATGAGGTAAGAGCTATGTTGGAAGAATAGGCAGACTGCTAGCCATCTAGCTGAAAGGTTACAGGTACCATCAAAAGGAGTGTCTTTTAGAAAAATTTTAAACTTGCCCGTTGTACATATGAAGAACATCCTCATTTGCAAATTGAAACTTAACAGGTACAGGAAATACGAGGAATCTTCAAACATGACATATTTGACAAATCCAATTCCCCAACTAGATTGGAAACTTTGCCCATAAGAAACCCCTGATCAGCAAGGAAGTTGGCAAGTCCTGTATTTACTCAAATGTAAGATGAGGCTTTTACCTTAAATTTGGTGCTTAAATATGTGGGGTCGTCTTACATTCGCATATGAAATGCCAAACTGGACTGCGCCAAACCGGATCACTCTGAACCAGACCATGCGGAGCCAAACCAAGGCCTGTATCGCCAAATCGTCAGTGTACATAAAAGAGAGAAGAGAGCATGACTAAAGTTAACTGATACAATCATCTTTTTTGGACTTTGTCCATCGTCTAATTTTTTGAAGATCCACAATGATGTTTTGGAAGCCGGCTCTGCTTCCGTCTTCAGGCAGAGAAGTACCTGACCTGGTGGACCCATTAGATTGAGTTATTCTCAGTCACTGGGCACCATATAAACAGTAAACTTGTTAAGATATACACCTGATAATGGATCTAGTCCAATGGTAGTAACAGGAAAGTGGCTATTGAAAAATTAAAAATTAACTACAAGGCTCAAAAATAAAACCTGGACGAATCCACAAATTAAAAACCATACTGATCAGACCACAGACATAACAAAAAATCCAGAACACACATATTTAAAATTCTTAACACAATTAACACCATCTGTGGAGAAAACTGTGAATCTTCTTCATGGGTTCAAGTAAGTTATAAACCAAGCAATATAAATGTATTATTTAGTCAGTGTGGATCATAACGGCATGGCAGCACATCTCACCAGAAGTGATTGTGAAGGGTTTTAAGAAGTGCTGTATATCCACTGCAATGGATGGGACTGATAATGATTTGTTGTGGAGTGACAATGAAGAGGATGGAGATGTTAGGAGTTAGTGTGAGGAAGATGAAGACACTGACTGTGAAGATGGAGACAGTGACACATGTTTTGTTTTGGGGTCATCTTAGATTAGAGTTGTCTTGCATTCAGGTAAATATGGTAATAGGGAAGACTGTTAGGATGTGGTCGTTCCTGTGTGTTTTTATCTCTCTAAATTTTTCTTGCAAGCTCCATGCTTATCCATAGAGAATCCTAGCACTAGATAGGTACTATATGTTATGTTAATTTTGATTTTTTTTTTCAAATCATTGCCTTTGGCTTATGTTAATTTTGATTTTTTTTTTAAATCATTGCCTTTGGCTTATGTTATTTGTTTGGTTTGGTGGTATTAAGTTTTACTGCTCTGTCTGATGTAGCTTTAGTCTCTGGGTATTCTTACAGTTTTTGCTGTATACTATCTACAATCTCTCATCGGCAAACCCTCACTGTGGGCAGTTAACTGGCACAAAATGTCCAGTGATTGAACATAGCTTTCTGTCAGACCAAACTTAGTAGGTGTCTCCCTGTCCTTTCTCCTGACAGCTGGAACAGATCTAGTTTCTGAAATGTTCTGTTCATTTTAGGCATTCTGTACCAAGAAAAACCTATGTGTAATATACCACTATCAGAACCCTTTAATTTGTAATTTTAATCTTGTAATTAATGTTTCAAGCCTGTTTTTAGAATTTGCTATTATGTTTCCAAATCTGTATATATCAGAATATGTTAATGTCAGTACCAAGAGCCATGAGATGATCTTGCATAATGAGTAGAATTTCTCACCTTATGCTTTCATGCCTGTAATTCTGGAATTGCAATTTTTTACAACCTTTATTGTGTTTATGTCTCTGAAGTTCATGTCTTTTAGGATATCTGTTTTTAGGATGCTTTTTTCTGTTTTAATAATGATAGTAATGATAATTTGTATAGTCTCTGTTTTTGTCCATTATGGTACAAGCTTGCAAACTATGTAATTAACAAGTAGTAATTTTCCATTTTTGCTGAGGATGGTTGAGGTCAACTACGACATGCCAGAAGGGCTATGTGAATGTCATGTTAGAACTTGTATGTGTGCAGTTGTGATGGTATTTATTTTCAGTATTGTTAAGTTGTAGTCTGTCAGAAATATCAGAAAGCTGCACATAAAAAAATACCCCTAGAAATTAATTTTGTGTATTTAGACAAGGAAATCTGCTGCATTTTTAAAACATGTTGCATAATCAATGTTTTATTTCCACAAAATGCCGTTTAATTCATAATTTTATTTTTTTATGTTCAAATAATATTCACATTTCTTGTAAACCATGTGCTAAAATTTAAATACCAACTCGATAATTTAAAGGTTATGCAAATATTGAATATTGAAAAGGTGTTTCATAAGGTGTTTTATTATGTGAAGTAATGTGCTTGTAAGATGACTATTGAGATTAAGGCAAATTTTTTTTACTTGCTGTCTGTTTCTGTGTATGGGGTGTGTGTCACTGGTTCTATTTAATATTGTGTGTGTGTTACAGAATTTGCAGCAGGAGAATGCAGAGTTGCAGGCTGCTGTATCATTAGCACAGGCACAGCTAGAGACAGCTCTTTCAGCTCAGGAATCTCAAAAACGTGTTCTGGAAACACTGAATGCACAGTTAGCAGCACGACTGCAGGAACTGGCTGGAATTCATCGTGAGATTGCCACAGCTCTACAGACATGAGAGGAGGCTCGTAGCATCCCTTACTGGTCAACTGTGTAACACTCTGCCACAGCTCAACTGTCATGACAAGGTGAACAAACAGACGTAAGAGACATCCTTGTTGATGACTGAAGTGTAGAAGTGGGGTTATTGAATTATGAAAGGGGGCAAAAAAATAGTAAAATAGATGGAAAATGATCGTGTAAAAAAATAAGAATGAAACAAAGTCAGTAGAGTTTTCCCTTATGCAAATGGCAGTGACCGTGTTAATGTTTTACATACAATGAATTTTTAAATATGATATAGAGAATAGCAAAGCATTGAAACCTTGTGTATAAAATTAAAACTACACTTAATAATCATCATGTTTCATGTGTGTTATCATGAAGCTGAGATGACCATAGAGGCTGTTTAAGTATGGTTGAAATGCAGTGTTCTAAAAATGAGGAAACTTATTCCACCTCTCCCCTCCACATGGCATATAATACATATGGAATAGGCCAATACATTGAGTGGATTCAGTATGTAAACACTGTCAGTTTGAAGGTTTTGCCAGTGGTTGTTACAGAATTTTACGTGTAAGTTCACACATAAGTATTGAAAAAACTCGTGTTATGTTAATCAAAGAGAAATTCTACTGAACATTGGATAGTTTCAGGAGGGCAAGATATGAAACTAAAAATGAGTGATGTACAAAATTTTAAATGAGATTGGTGCTTGCCCCTTATTACTTTTTCCATATTCTTTGCATGGGAAATAGTTGATAGTAAGTTTTGGTGTTGTCTTTCTTCTCTGCAAGACTGATTATCGTTAGTTATAGTAGAAATAGCATGTGCTGAATTTGGTACACAATTCAGATTTATTATGAAACAGATGAAATGGAAGTGTAAGTGTTGTGTATGCTACTCAGTCAGTGGAGATGTTAATCTTATGTATTGGATATAAATCCTCATTGCTTTAATTTGAGATGTATTCCAATTCATAAGAAAATTAATTTCTCCAGATTTTATGCTATTGGTTCATGTACTTGCCAATGCATATGTCAGTTCCCATGTTGTTAATATGTGATGAAACTGAAAGTTCTCATCCAGATGTGCATTATTGAAACAAACCCTGCACTGTCTTGTCATAATTTATGGGATGCAGAGGAATTGTGGTATGCATTGATATTTCTCATATTTGGTTAGGACTCCTAGGAAAATAAATATGGTCACTTTTGTAATAACAGCAAGTATTTTACACTGTAATATACTAGTAGTAATTGTTTGTTTCTCTTTATGTAATAAGAAAGACTTTTGAGTGATGTGTATAAGTTGTTAGACACATAACACTACACTACGTAAAACTGAATGTGTTGGGTGAGGCAGCTGGTTCTGCACAAACTCCCCCAGAGAGACATATTTGATTACCACTCCAAACACTGCCCAACAGTTGGAAATTGTTATGATATACAGTACAGTTTATAAAAACTGATCCAATGAATGAACAATGATTCAGGTGTAAGTGGTATTGTGAAGATGGGGTTAAGTCCTGGCACTGTCATATGTGAGATATGATATTTTATAACTTTTCTGATTCTGAGTTTCCTTTATTATACTTAACTTTACATTGTTTGTATGTATTTTGATGTAAGATATTTGGTTTTTAATGCTTAATTCTATATTTACACTTTGACTTCTTTTCTACAGTTGACTTTGATAACTTTAATAATGCTAGAAAAGTTTCACTTCATAGACACTGAAATTCAAGACAGTGATTGTCAAGTACAGAATAAACACAGTTTCTAGTAAAATATTTATAACATAATTTTCAGGATAAAGATAATAGAGCAAAGATAGGATGCATATACCTACATAACATTCAAAATAGTTTCATTAGTTACTTTTAATATTTATATATTCTGTATTTTATTCCATATGTATATGGTGTGTTTGTGGTACATTTGATAAGAATTGTAAAACAAGTCCAAAGAAAGTCCCTGAAAACTGCTGCAAACATTAGAGGCGTTAGTATGTTATAAGTAAATGCACATTAGATTAGCAACTCACAGAATTGTTCTAATATTTATGGAGCTGCAAATAAAGCTAGTTCACCTCAATTGATATGTATCTGTCTTATGATATTATGTGTTGGTATTATGGTATCATCATGGCACAATACACAGTGAATACTCTGAACCAGATCTTGGTAGCATAATGAGTATTTCATACATCTTGCAGAAGCATTGAATGTGATGTTACATGATCTATGTTACTGATATTTTTGAACCCATGGTAATTAGTTAAATGGCAATATAATTTTAATTCAAACAAAAATGACTGTGGTTTCTTTATTTAAAAGAAAATTTAGATATAATCTAGAATGGAATCTTCTCAGAACTTATGTTCCTTTTCCAACACATTTCTTCTTGATTGTGCATAGAAATAAGGACATCTCATTCAATTAAGTGAAATTCTTCATTATCAGTGTGAAGTAGTCAGCAACCTGTGTACTTCTACTCACTTTTCTTTTTGTTTTGTAGTATGAATGGATTTAACATACATTGCCTGTCAGCAGAAACTGGTGTCACATGGAGTGATTTTTACACATGAGAATTGAGATTATACATATGTTGTATATGATTACTTTTAATACTAATGGAAGCATTACTAAGTAGAATGGTCAGTGAAGTAGAACATGTCAATAATGATAAAAAAATCACTGAACTATACTCAGAAATCACTGAACTATACTCAAAAATCACTGAACTATACTCATGTGAAGCAAAAGGTTATTTAAGGCCAGTTTGAGATTATATTCATATGACATAAGCTGACGATAATCTGGTTTGTAAGGATTCCATACAGCTGTCTGAGGTAAAATGTTTTAACATGTATCACATTAAGATCTCTAGGGGGAGGGGTATTTGAAATGGTGTGTTACTGCAAACATGGATTGAAATTTGAAAGAAAAGACTGAAACTTGAATGTGATGCTGATTGCATAGTGACTAAATTAAATTTCAGAACTGCAAATGCACTGTGCCCAATGGTTACATTGATTTGTTCCCTGAACATTGCTGTTGTGTAGAATATTATTATTTGTACGTGTGATGTGCCTGGGTCTTGAATATTGTGCATGTGCATTTTTTAAGAAAATCGCACAACTTAAATTTTGTATTGAGCGTTATTTTTTAATTATTTGTATAAACATTGTTTTACACCTTGTTACTTCAAGCCAACAAATGAATTATCATGGTAGAAAGTCAGCTTTCTTTGCACACAAATGCAATAAGCCTGTCTGTTAATTCCACTCCAATTACATTTGTCATAACTTTTATGTCTTTAAGAAAGTTTTGCAGAAAACAGTCCATTTTTATTTGACAAAAAGTATTACTCAGTTGAACTATATGTGATATATAAGGATATCTACAGGTATGGTACACAAGTTGGCCTTTCCAATCGTTCCTTTATTGAACATGGCAGGTATGAAATATAAGTTGTGAGTTCTCAGAAATTTTTAATTTTTGAATACCAGTATGTATGTAGAAGTGCTTGCGTTATTTTCTGCTGAGAATTGTGTGTTTTATGTACATTCTGAAAGACAGAGGTTATTAAAGACAAATGAATGCTGGAGAATTGCTGTACAGTGTTTTATTGTTGACCTGTCAGACTTAACAGTGTACAGAGTGGAAACCATATGGTGAACACAGTCAACATCCCTCATGCTTTTGTATACCTTGCCTCTGATGGAATGGATGCAAAATCTTCTGTGATCTCTTTCAGTTGTTGAACATTTGTTGTCTTTGTAGCATTCACCTTGTTTCATAAAACCCCTGACACAGTAAATCCACGAGCATCAAGTCTGCTAGTTTTGCTGGCCAGTCAGTAGGACCTTAACAGCCACTGCATTTAAAAAATGTCCATTCAGTAAATCAGCTCATGCCTATAAAAGTGAGGCAAATACCATCTTGGCTGGGAGAAAGGAGTCAATGTCATTCCATAAAGATCAGAAGCTGTGTCCGAACATTATTTCCACACACGTTCAAATAACTCTTCCCAGTAATACCGCTATCAAAAAATAATGTATTAATGCCCATCAAGAAAATTGGTGTATTTAATTCTGTTGGTGTTGTGTGTGGATTCTGTTAAGATGTCCACTGTGTACTGTCCATGATAGATGAATGAATGAGTATGGATTATTGATGCAATGCTACTGATGGAGAAAATGAAGCGCTCAAAAAAAAAAAACCTGTCCCAATGCCACGTTATCAAATCCAAAACCCCATGGGATTCAGTTTAGGATAATGAGCCTTAAAATGCAAATTATGACGGATTACTTTTGAAGATAAAATGCCAGGGGTGTAGTGATTCTTTATCTTTGTAACATAATAGAATTGTGAGCCAATGGTGTATTGGACGTAACAAGTGTTTTATTTTTTGCTGTAACTTTTGTTCAGGACTTTCTTTTGCTCCAATCAATATGAACTTTGTGAGTTACACTTGAGATACATGCAGAAAATCATGTAGGTTGTGTAAAGTGTGTTTTTTTTTTCCTGATTCTAACCAAAATTGGAATGTGTAAATGCACATTTTAGCAAAACCGCCAGCTGTTAAATTTCAAGGAACTGTGTTGTGTGGTTCTCAGGTTATTACAAGCAGACAGACAAGTAAGAAACTAATAGGTAGTATTTTGCAGCTTTTCCTTACTAATGCACCAGAGAACTGCAATGCCATGTTAACCAACTAGAGTCCACTCCATTTCACTAATCTAATCAGAAAGGGGGGGGGGGGGGGCAGGAGTCAAGTATTTCTTAAACATTTTCTTTGTGCAATATGCTGTTTTTTGTGGTTTGTGTTCTGCAGCAGTTAGAATACCGTGTGACTAGTTGTACATCAGTTCACTGAATAGTGTTGCATGCATCAACCCAACACAAAGTTTCAGTTTTCAGGCTTACATTAGCCAGTGCACACTGAACAGGTACCAACAGGAGTCTATAAATTATACGTAAAAAATTCCTTACTAGAATTATACTTAAAAAAATGCATACTAGAAGATAGCATCGATGAAGATGTGCAATTAGCATATCAACAATACAGCACATGACCCTGGGCTTTCAAAGGAAAATAACAACATGCCTAATGATTCTGTTTGTATGTACTGACACTTAATAGACCAGAGGTGACCACATAGAGGAGATCTGGCAACTGCAGTTTCCGAGGCAACTTAGACAAGGGGCAGAGATTAAAAAAAATAACTTTACCTCATTTGATGCCTTCTTTTTTCTGTTCATCCGACTACATTAGGTTAGTTTTAGTTAGTTACAAGTATCCTTTCATTAGAAAATGCTTTCCACGGTCCGCCTTATGTGCCTGCTATCTGTGCACTACTGCATTTTAGCTCTACCGCTGTGTATCCAGTGTACCGTGACGTAGTAGTAATCTGTGATCGTGACGAAGTTCAAGTACGCTAAGGGCCACAGATTACTACTACTTAGGGCCATGGAGCGTTGTGGCCGTGCTCCCATTTGCTTAGTTCAACTTGGCGCGCTCATTTCAAACTTCCCTTTCCTAGACAAGCATGCATGATATGGTCAACCGAGACACACATAGGTTAGGGTGTAGGCTATGTTTCTGTTATGTACACTGCCACTCGAAACAAAATTAGGTTACGGTGTAGGCTATATCTTTCTTAAGTCGGCGCGATATTTGAACCTCGTCCTCCTCAATCCAGTAATGGTTCTCAGTCTGTGTATTAACTACAAGGCCGCTCCAAACACGTATGTTAGGGTGTACGTTATGTCTCAGTTACATCGGTGTGCGAATTAACCGCACAACCACTCGAGACAAACTTAGGTTAGGGTGTAGGCTATGTCTCTGTTCTGTATATTAACTACATGGCCACTCGAGGCAAACTTAGGTTAGGGTGCGGGATATGTCTCTGTTCTGTATATTAACTACATGGCCACTCGAGAGAAACTTAGGTTAGGGTGCAGTATATGTCTCTGTTCTGTATATTAACTACATGGCCACTCGAGAGAAACTTAGGTTAGGGTGTAGGCTATGTGTCTGTTCTGCTTATTAACCACATGGCCACTCGAACAAATTTAGGTAGGTTGTAGGATACAGTGGCGGACTGGGTCTAAAAATATTAGATCCCAGGAGACAAAGGGGGCCCACCAACAACTATAAGGCTATCATTTAATTTTTATAAGAAATAAATAAAATTTTAAAAAAATACATAAGTGGATAAAAGGTACAATTAAAATTTAATGTCTCATATGTTGAGTAATCAGAAAGAGTGAAATACAACTATGGCGTTCTTTAGTTTCTTGACAATAGGAATAATGGTTTTGTGTACTAAAATTTAGTTCTTAGACATTGACGTTCCGAGAAAACACATTTGAAATATTTAAGCGTTTTCAGCTTCTAATACGCTGAATTGAAAAAATTCTAACTTTAACCGTAAACAAGATTATTGTTTGTATAAATTTAGGGAAAGGTAAATCCCCAGTCTGTCTAATAGTTTTGTTTACATATGATGTCATTTCTTTGGTTTAAGTTGAAGTAAAAACGAACTTTGCTGATTAAAGCTACATCAATTCAAATGACGTTACGAGTAAAAATTTTATGTCTCATATGTTGAGTAATCAGAAAGAGTGAAATACAACTATAGCGTTCTTTAGTTTCTTGACAATAGGAATAATGGATTTCTGTACTAAAATTTAGTTCTTAGACATTGACGTTCAGAGAAAACAAATTTGAAATTTTTTAAGCGTTTTCAGCTTCTAAAACGCTGAATTGAAACAATTCTAACTTTAACCGTAAACAAGATTATTGTTTGTATAAATTTAGGGAAAGGTAAAACCCCAGTCTGTCTAATAGTTTTGCTTACATATGATGTCATTTCTTTGGTTTAAGTTGAAGTAAAAACGAACTTTGCTGATTAAAGCTACGTCAATTCTACTGACGTTACGAATAAAAATTTTATGTCTCATATGTTGAGTAATCAGATAAAGTGAAATACAACTATGGCGTTCTTTAGTATCTTGACAATAGGAATAATGGATTTGTGTACTAAAATTTAGTTCTTAGACATAGACGTTCCGAGAAAACACATTTGAAATTTTTAAGGCTTTTCAGCTTCTAAAACGCTGAATTGAAACAATTCTAACTTTAACCGTAAACAAGATTATTGTTTGTATAAATTTAGGGAAAGGTAAACCCCCAGTCTGTGTAATAGTTTTGTTTACATATGATGTCATTTCTTTGGTTTAAGTTGAAGTAAAAACGAACTTTGCTGATTAAAGCTACGTCAATTCTACTGACGTTACGAATAAAAATTTTATGTCTCATATGTTGAGTAATCAGAAAGAGTGAAATACAACTATGGCGTTCTTTAGTATCTTGACAATAGGAATAATGGATTTGTGTACTAAAATTTAGTTCTTAGACATAGACGTTCCGAGAAAACACATTTGAAATTTTTAAGGCTTTGCAGCTTCTAAAACGCTGAATTGAAACAATTCTAACTTTAACCGTAAACAAGATTATTGTTTGTATAAATTTAGGGAAAGGTAAACCCCCAGTCTGTCTAATAGTTTTGTTTACATATGATGTCATTTGTTTGGTTTAAGTTGAAGTAAAACGAACTTTGCTGATTAAAGCTACATCAATTCTATGACGTTACGAGTAAAAATTTTGTCTCATATGTTGAGTAATCAGAAAGAGTGAAATACAACTATGACGTTCTATAGTATCTTGACAATAGGAATAATGGATATGTGTACTAAAATTTAGTTCTTAGACATTGACGTTCCGAGAAAACACATTTGTAATATTTAAGCGTTTTCAGCTTCTAAAACGCTGAATTGAAACAATTCTAACGTTAACCGTAAACAAGATTATTGTTTGTATAAATTTAGGGAAAGGTAAAACCCCAGTCTGTCTAATAGTTTTGTTTACATATGATGTCATTTCTTTGGTTTAAGTTGAAGTAAAAATGAACTTTGCTGATTAAAGCCACATCAATTCTACTGACGTTACGAGTAAAAATTTTATGTCTCATATGTTGAGTAATCAGAAAGAGTGAAATACAAGTATGGCGTTCTTTAGTATGTTGACAATATGAATAATCGATATGTGTACCAAAATTTATTTCTTAGACATAGACGTTCCGAGAAAACACATTTGAAATTTTTAAGCGTTTTCAGCTTCTAAAACGCTGAATCGAAACAATTCTAACTTTAACCGTAAACAAGATTATTGTTTGTATAAACTTAGGGAAAGGTAAAACCTCAGTCTGTCTAATTGTTTTGTTTACATATGATGTCATTTCTTTGGTTTAAGTTGAGGTAAAAACGAACTTTGCTGATTAAAGCTACGTCAATTCTACTGACTTTACGAGTAAAAATTTTATGTCTCATATGTTGAGTAATCAGAGAGAGTGAAATACAACTATGGCGTTCTTTAGTATCTTGACAATAGGAATAATGGATTTGTGTACCAAAATTTAGTTCTTAGACATAGACGTTCCGAGAAAACACTTTTAAAATTTTAAGCGTTTTCAGCTTCTAAAACGCTGAATTGAAACAATTCTAACTTTAACCGTAAAGAAGATTATTGTTTGTATAAATTTAGGGAAAGGTAAAACCCCAGTCTGTCTAATAGTTTTGTTTACATATGATGTCATTTCTTTGGTTTAAGTTGAGGAAAAACCAATTTTGCAAATTAAAGCTACGTAATATCTACTGACGATATGAGTCACAAAAAATATCTGAGGTGCTAAACCTAACTGGACTCGAAGAAGATCCTCTAAACAATTGTGACAACCGTAATAAAAGTCACTAATAGTGAACAAGCTGTGGTATTAGCAAACCACTAAAACACAAAACCCTGATCCCACCGCTGACACCATTTGTGTACTGGTAAAGAGGAATAATGGATATGTGTACTAAAGTTTAGTTGTTAGACATTGACGTTCCGAGAAAACACATTTGAAATTTTTATGCATTTTCAGCTTCCAAAACGATGAATTGAAACAATTCTAACTTTAACCTCAAACAAGATTATTGTTTGTATAAAATTAGGGAAATGTAAAACCCCAGTCTATCTAATAGTTTTGTTTACATATGATGTCATTTCTTTGGTTTAATTTGAGGTAATAACGAATTTTGCTAATTAAAGCTAAATCAATTCTACTGACGTTACGAGTAAAAATATGTCTCATATGTTGAGTAATCAGAAAGAGTGAAATACACTTATGGCGTTCTTTAGTATCTTGACAATAGGAATCATGGTTATGTGTACTAAAATTTAGTTCTTAGACATTGACGTTCCGAGAAAACACATTTGAAATTTTTAAGCGTTTTCAGCTTCTAAAACGCTGAATCGAAACAATTCTAACTTTAACCGTAAACAAGATTATTGTTTGTATAAACTTAGGGAAAGGTAAAACCTCAGTCTGTCTAATTGTTTTGTTTACATATGATGTCATTTCTTTGGTTTAAGTTGAGGTAAAAACGAACTTTGCTGATTAAAGCTACGTCAATTCTACTGACTTTACGAGTAAAAATTTTATGTCTCATATGTTGAGTAATCAGAGAGAGTGAAATACAACTATGGCGTTCTTTAGTATCTTGACAATAGGAATAATGGATTTGTGTACCAAAATTTAGTTCTTAGACATAGACGTTCCGAGAAAACACTTTTAAAATTTTTAAGCGTTTTCAGCTTCTAAAACGCTGAATTGGAACAATTCTAACTTTAACCGTAAAGAAGATTATTGTTTGTATACATTTAGGGAAAGGTAAAACCCCAGTCTGTCTAATAGTTTTGTTTACATATGATGTCATTTCTTTGGTTTAAGTTGAGGAAAAACCAATTTTGCAAATTAAAGCTACGTAATATCTACTGACGATATGAGTCACAAAAAATATCTGAGGTGCTAAACCTAACTGGACTCGAAGAAGATCCTCTAAACAATGTGACAACCGTAATAAAAGTCACTAATAGTGAACAAGCTGTGGTATTAGCAAACCACTAAAACACAATAACCCTGATCCCACCGCTGACACCATTTGTGTACTGGTAAAGAGGAATAATGGATATATGTACTAAAGTTTAGTTGTTAGACATTGACGTTCCGAGAAAACACATTTGAAATTTTTATGCATTTTCAGCTTCCAAAACGCTGAATTGAAACAATTCTAACTTTAACCGTAAACAAGATTATTGTTTGTATAAAATTAGGGAAATGTAAAACCCCAGTCTATCTAATAGTTTTGTTTACATATGATGTCATTTCTTTGGTTTAATTTGAGGTAATAAGAATTTTGCTAATTAAAGCTAAATCAATTCTACTTACGTTACGAGTAAAAATACTATGTCTCATATGTTGAGTAATCAGAAAGAGTGAAATACAACTATGGCGTTCTTTAGTATCTTGGCAATAGGAATCATGGTTATGTATACTAAAATTTAGTTCTTAGACATATCGTACCGAGAAAACACATTTGAAATTTTTAAGCGTTTTCAGCTTCTAAAACGCTGAATTGAAACAATTCTAACTTTAACCGTAAACAAGATTATTGTTTGTATAAATTTAGGGAAAGGTAAACCCCCAGTCTGTCTAATAGTTTTGTTTACATATGATGTCATTTCTTTGGTTTAAGTTGAAGTAAAAACGAACTTTGCTGATTAAAGCTACGTCAATTCTAACTGACGTTTACGAGTAAAAATTTTATGTCTCATATGTTGAGTAATCAGAGAAGAGTGAAATACAACTATGGCGTTCTTTAGTATCTTGACAATAGGAATAATGGATTTGTGTACAAAATTTAGTTCTTAGACATAGACGTTCCGAGAAAACACTTTTAAAATTTTTAAGCGTTTTTAGCTTCTAAAACGCTGAATTGAACAATTCTAACTTTAACCGTAAAGAAGATTATTGTTTGTATACATTTAGGGAAAGGTAAACCCCAGTCTGTCTAATAGTTTTGTTTACATATGATGTCATTCTTTGGTTTAAGTTGAGGAAAAACCAATTTTGCAAATTAAAGCTACGTAATATCTACTGACGATATGAGTCACAAAAAATACTGAGGTGCTAAACCTAACTGGACTCGAAGAAGATCTCTAAACAATGTGACAACCGTAATAAAAGTCACTAATAGTGAACAAGCTGTGGTTATTAGCAAACCACTAAAACACTAATAACCCTGATTCCCACCGCTGACACCATTTGTGTACTGGTAAGAGGAATAATGGATATATGTACTAAAGTTTAGTTGTTAGACATTGACGTTCCGAGAAAACACATTTGAAATTTTTATGCATTTTCAGCTTCCAAAACGCTGAATTGAAACAATTCTAACTTTAACCGTAAACAAGATTATTGTTTGTATAAAATTAGGAAATGTAAAACCCCAGTCTATCTAATAGTTTTGTTTACATATGATGTCATTCTTTGGTTTAATTTGAGGTAATAACGAATTTTGTAATTAAAGCTAAATCAATTCTACTTACGTTACGAGTAAAAATACTATTCTCATATGTTGAGTAATCAGAAAGAGTGAAATACAACTATGGCGTTCTTTAGTATCTTGGCAATAGAATCATGGTTATGTATACTAAAATTTAGTTCTTAGACATATCGTACCGAGATAAACACATTTGAAATTTTTAAGCGTTTTCAGCTTCTAAAACGCTGAATTGAAACAATTTCTAACTTTAACCGTAAACAAGATTATTGTTTGTATAAATTTAGGGAAAGGTAAACCCCAGTCTGTCTAATAGTTTTGTTTACATATGATGTCATTTCTTTGGTTTAAGTTGAAGTAAAAACGAACTTTGCTGATTAAAGCTACGTCAATTCTAATGACGTTACGATAAAAATTTTATGTCTCATATGTTGAGTAATCAGAAAGAGTGAAATACAACTATGGCGTTCTTTAGTATCTTGACAATAGGAATAATGGATTTGTGTACTAAAATTTAGTTCTTAGACATAGACGTACCGAGAAAACACATTTGAAATTTTTTAAGCGTTTTCAGCTTCTAAAACGCTGAATTGAAACAATTCTAACTTTAACCGTAAACAAGATTATTGTTTGTATATAACTTAGGGAAAGGTAAAACCTCAGTCTGTCTAATAGTTTTGTTTACATATGATGTCATTTCTTTGGTTTAAGTTGAAGTAAAAATGAACTTTGCTGATTAAAGCACATCAATTCTACTGACGTTACGAGTAAAAATTTTATGTCTCATATGTTGAGTAATCAGAAAGAGTGAAATACAACTATGGCCTTTTTTAGTATCTTGACAATAGGAATAATGGATTTGTGTACTAAAATTTAGTTCTTAGACATAGACGTTCCGAGAAAACACATTTGAAATTTATAAGCGTTTTCAGCTTATAAAACGCTGAATAGAAGAAATTCTAACTTTAACCTTAAACAAGATTATTGTTTGTATAAATTTAGGGAAAGGTAAAACCCCAGTCTGTCTAATAGTTTTGTTTACATATGATGTCATTTCTTTGGTTTAAGTTGAGGAAAAACCAATTTTGCAAATTAAAGCTACGTAATATCTACTGACGATATGAGTCACAAAAAATATCTGAGGTGCTAAACCTAACTGGACTCGAAGAAGATCCTCTAAACAATGTGACAACCGTAATAAAAGTCACTAATAGTGAACAAGCTGTGGTATTAGCAAACCACTAAAACACAAAACCCTGATCCCACCGCTGACACCATTTGTGTACTGGTAAAGAGGAATAATGGATATGTGTACTAAAGTTTAGTTGTTAGACATTGACGTTCCGAGAAAACACATTTGAAATTTTTATGCATTTTCAGCTTCCAAAACGCTGAAATGAAACAATTCTAACTTTAACCTCAAACAAGATTATTGTTTGTATAAAATTAGGGAAATGTAAAACCCCAGTCTATCTAATAGTTTTGTTTACATATGATGTCATTTCTTTGGTTTAATTTGAGGTAATAACGAATTTTGCTAATTAAAGCTAAATCAATTCTACTGACGTTACGAGTAAAAATATGTCTCATATGTTGAGTAATCAGAAAGAGTGAAATACACTTATGGCGTTCTTTAGTATCTTGACAATAGGAATCAGGGTTATGTGTACTAAAATTTAGTTCTTAGACATTGACGTTCCGAGAAAACACATTTGAAATATTTAAGCGTTTTCAGCTTCTAAAACGCTGAATTGAAACAATTCTAACTTTAACCGTAAACAAGATTATTGTTTGTATAAATTTAGGGAAAGGTAAAACCCCAGTCTGTCTAATAGTTTTGTTTACATATGATGTCATTTCTTTGGTTTAAGTTGAAGTAAAAACGAACTTTGCTGATTTAAAGCTACGATCAATTACTAACTGACGTTACGATAAAAATTTTATGTCTCATATGTTGAGTAATCAGAAAGAGTGAAATACAACTATGGCTTCTTTAGTATCTTGACAATAGGAATAATGGATTGTGTACTAAAATTTAGTTCTTAGACATGACGTTCCGAGAAAACACATTTGAAATTTTATAAGCTTTTCAGCTTCAAAACGCTGAATTGAAACAATTCTAACTTTAACCGTAAACAAGATTATTGTTTGTATAAATTTAGGGAAAGGTAAAACCCCAGTCTGTCTAATAGTTTTGTTTACATATGATGTCATTTCTTTGGTTTAAGTTGAGTAAAACGAACTTTGCTGATTAAAGCTACATCAATTCTACTGACGTTACGAGTAAAAATTTTGTCTCATATGTTGAGTAATCAGAAAGAGTGAAATACAACTATGACGTTCTATAGTATCTAGACAATAGGAATAATGGATATGTGTACTAAAATTTAGTTCTTAGACATTGACGTTCCGAGAAAACACATTTGTAATATTTAAGCGTTTTCAGCTTCTAAAACGCTGAATTGAAACAATTCTAACGTTAACCGTAAACAAGATTATTGTTTGTATAAATTTAGGGAAAGGTAAAACCCCAGTCTGTCTAATAGTTTTGTTTACATATGATGTCATTTCTTTGGTTTAAGTTGAAGTAAAAATGAACTTTGCTGATTAAAGCCACATCAATTCTACTGACGTTACGAGTAAAAATTTTATGTCTCATATGTTGAGTAATCAGAAAGAGTGAAATACAACTATGGCATTTTTTAGTATCTTGACAATAGGAATAATGGATTTGTGTACTAAAATTTAGTTCTTAGACATAGACGTTCCGAGAAAACACATTTGAAACTTTTAAGCGTTTTCAGCTTATAAAACACTGAATAGAAGAAATTCTAACTTTAACCGTAAACAAGATTATTGTTTGTATAAATTTAGGGAAAGGTAAAACCCCAGTCTGTCTAATAGTTTTGTTTACATATGATGTCATTTCTTTGGTTTAAGTTGAAGTAAAAATGAACTTTGCTGATTAAAGCCACATCAATTCTACTGACGTTACGAGTAAAAATTTTATGTCTCATATGTTGAGTAATCAGAAAGAGTGAAATACATCTATGGCCTTTTTTAGTATCTTGACAATAGGAATAATGGATTTGTGTACTAAAATTTAGTTCTTAGACATAGACGTTCCGAGAAAACACATTTGAAACTTTTAAGCGTTTTCAGCTTATAAAACGCTGAATAGAAGAAATTCTAACTTTAACCGTAAACAAGATTATTGTTTGTATAAACTTAGGGAAAGGTAAAACCTCAGTCTGTCTAATTGTTTTGTTTACATATGATGTCATTTCTTTGGTTTAAGTTGAGGTAAAAACGAACTTTGCTGATTAAAGCTACGTCAATTCTACTGAATTTACGAGTAAAAATTTTATGTCTCATATGTTGAGTAATCAGAGAGAGTGAAATACAACTATGGCGTTCTTTAGTATCTTGACAATAGGAATAATGGATTTGTGTACCAAAATTTAGTTCTTAGACATAGACGTTCCGAGAAAACACTTTTAAAAATTTTAAGCGTTTTCAGCTTCTAAAACGCTGAATTGAAACAATTCTAACTTTAACCGTAAAGAAGATTATTGTTTGTATAAATTTAGGGAAAGGTAAAACCCCAGTCTGTCTAATAGTTTTGTTTACATGTGATGTCATTTCTTTGGTTTAAGTTGAGGAAAAACCAATTTTGCAAATTAAAGCTACGTAATATCTACTGACGATATGAGTCACAAAAAATATCTGAGGTGCTAAACCTAACTGGACTCGAAGAAGATTCTGTAAACAATGTGACAACCGTAATAAAAGTCACTAATAGTGAACAAGCTGTGGTATTAGCAAACCACTAAAACACAAAACCCTGATCCCACCGCTGACACCATTTGTGTACTGGTAAAGAGGAATAATGGATATGTGTACTAAAGTTTAGTTGTTAGACATTGACGTTCCGAGAAAACACATTTGAAATTTTTATGCATTTTCAGCTTCCAAAACGCTGAATTGAAACAATTCTAACTTTAACCTCAAACAAGATTATTGTTTGTATAAAATTAGGGAAATGTAAAACCCCAGTCTATCTAATAGTTTTGTTTACATATGATGTCATTTCTTTGGTTTAATTTGAGGTAATAACGAATTTTGCTAATTAAAGCTAAATCAATTCTACTGACGTTACGAGTAAAAAATATGTCTCATATGTTGAGTAATCAGAAAGAGTGAAATACACTTATGGCGTTCTTTAGTATCTTGACAATAGGAATCATGGTTATGTGTACTAAAATTTAGTTCTTAGACATTGACGTTCCGAGAAAACACATTTGAAATATTTAAGCGTTTTCAACTTCTAATACGCTGAATTGAAAAAATTCTAACTTTAACCGTAAACAAGATTATTGTTTGTATAAATTTAGGGAAAGGTAAATCCCCAGTCTGTCTAATAGTTTTGTTTACATATGATGTCATTTCTTTGGTTTAAGTTGAAGTAAAAACGAACTTTGCTGATTAAAGCTACATCAATTGAAATTACGTTACGAGTAAAAATTTTATGTCTCATATGTTGAGTAATCAGAAAGAGTGAAATACAACTATAGCGTTCTTTAGTTTCTTGACAATAGGAATAATGGATTTCTGTACTAAAATTTAGTTCTTAGACATTGACTTTCAGAGAAAACAAATTTGAAATTTTTAAGCGTTTTCAGCTTCTAAAACGCTGAATTGAAAAATTCTAACTTTAACCGTAAACAAGATTATTGTTTGTATAAATTTAGGGAAAGGTAAACCCCCAGTCTGTGTAATAGTTTTGTTTACATATGATGTCATTTCTTTGGTTTAAGTTGAAGTAAAAACGAACTTTGCTGATTAAAGCTACGTCAATTCTACAGACGTTACGAATAAAAATTTTATGTCTCATATGTTGAGTAATGAGAAAGAGTGAAATACAACTATGGCGTTCTTTAGTATCTTGACAATAGGAATAATGGATTTGTGTACTAAAATTTAGTTCTTAGACATAGACGTTCCGAGAAAACACATTTGAAATTTTTAAGGCTTTTCAGCTTCTAAAACGCTGAATTGAAACAATTCTAACTTTAACCGTAAACAAGATTATTGTTTGTATAAATTTAGGGAAAGGTAAACCCCCAGTCTGTCTAATAGTTTTGTTTACATATGATGTCATTTCTTTGGTTTAAGTTGAAGTAAAACGAACTTTGCTGATTAAAGCTACATCAATTCTACTGACGTTACGAGTAAAAATTTTGTCTCATATGTTGAGTAATCAGAAAGAGTGAAATACAACTATGACGTTCTATAGTATCTTGACAATAGGAATAATGGATATGTGTACTAAAATTTAGTTCTTAGACATTGACGTTCCGAGAAAACACATTTGTAATATTTAAGCGTTTTCAGCTTCTAAAACGCTGAATTGAAACAATTCTAACGTTAACCGTAAACAAGATTATTGTTTGTATAAATTTAGGGAATGGTAAAACCCCAGTCTGTCTAATAGTTTTGTTTACATATGATGTCATTTCTTTGGTTTAAGTTGAAGTAAAAATGAACTTTGCTGATTAAAGCCACATCAATTCTACTGACGTTACGAGTAAAAATTTTATGTCTCATATGTTGAGTAATCAGAAAGAGTGAAATACAACTATGGCCTTTTTTAGTATCTTGACAATAGGAATAATGGATTTGTGTACTAAAATTTATTTCTTAGACATAGACGTTCCGAGAAAACACATTTGAAATTTTTAAGCGTTTTCAGCTTCTAAAACGCTGAATCGAAACAATTCTAACTTTAACCGTAAACAAGATTATTGTTTGTATAAACTTAGGGAAAGGTAAAACCTCAGTCTGTCTAATTGTTTTGTTTACATATGATTTCATTTCTTTGGTTTAAGTTGAGGTAAAAACGAACTTTGCTGATTAAAGCTACGTCAATTCTACTGACTTTACGAGTAAAAATTTTATGTCTCATATGTTGAGTAATCAGAGAGAGTGAAATACAACTATGGCGTTCTTTAGTATCTTGACAATAGGAATAAGGATTTGATTACTAAAATTTAGTTCAGACAAGCGTTCGAAAAATCACTTTGAAATTTTAAAAGTTTTAGCTTCTAAAATGAATTGAAACAATTCTAACTTTAACCGTAACAAGATATTTTTGTATAATTATTGGAAAGGTAAACCCCAGTCTGTATATTGTTAATAGTAGTCATTTCTTTAGTTGAAGTAAAAATAATTTGCTATTAAGCTACGTATTCTACAGAGATACGAATAAAATTTTATTTCTTGTTAATAGAAAAGATTGTGTAAATAACTATGGCTTAGATTTGAAAAACAATTTGAATTTTTAACTTTTAGTTCTAAAACGCTGAATTAGAAATTCAATTTAAACCGTAAAGTTTTGTTTTTATAATTTGGAAAGGTAATTCCCGTCTTCAAATTTTGTTTTATATGTCATTTTTGGTTAAGGAAAAACGAACTTGTGATTAAAGTACGTCAATTCTTAATGACGTTAGAAAAAATTTGTTCATATGTTGATAATCAAAAGAGTGAAATACAACTATGCGTTCTTATATTTGACAATAGAATAGATGATATTTACAAAATTGATTCTTAGACATGACGTTCGAATAAAATTTAAATTTTTTAGCTTTCACTTCAAAACGCTAATTGAAAAATTTAACTTAACCGTAAACAGATTATTTTTGTAAAATTTAGGGAAAGTAAAACCATGTTGTCTAATAGTTGTTAAATATGAGTCTTTCTTTGGTTTAGTTTAATAAATGAACTTTTGCTAATTAAACAATCAATTTACTGACTTAGAGTAAAAAAATTTAAAAGGGGAAAAAAAAAAATTTTTTTTTTAAAATGGGGGAAAAAAATTTTTAAAAATTTTTGGCCCAAAAAAGGCCTTTTAAAAAAATTTAAAAAACCCCCCTTTAAAAAAACCCCCAAAAAATTTAAATTTTGGTAAAAAAAAATTAAGGGATTTTTAAAAAAATTTTTTTAATTTTTTTTTTTAAAATTTTTTTTTTTTTTTAAAAAAAAAAAAAAAACCCCCAAAAAAAAATTTTTTTTTAAAAAAAAAAAAGGGTTAAAAAATTTTAAATTAAAATTTTTTTTTTTTAAAAAAAGGGGAATAAGGTTTTTTAAATTAAAAAAAATTAAATTTTTTTTAAAAAAAAATTTTTTTTTTTTTTTAAAAAAAAAAATTCTTTTTTTTTTTGAAAAAAGGAAAAATTTTTTAAAAAAAAAAAAAAGGGGGGAAAGTTTTTTTTTTTTTTTGGTTTTTTTTTTAAAAAAAAAAAATTTTTTTTTCCTTTAAAAATTTTTGTTTTTTTTTTTTTAAAAAAAATTTTTTAAAAAAGTTTTTAAAATTGGGTTTTTTTTTTGAAAAAAGGTAAAAAGGAATTTTTTTAAAAAAACCCCAAAAAGACTTTGGGAAAAAATTTTTTTTTTTTTTTAAAAAAGGGAAAAAAAATTTTTTTTTTTAAAAAAAAATTTTTTTTAAAAATTTTTTTTTTTTTTGGGGGGGGAAAAAAATTTTTTTTTTTTTTTTAAAAGAAAAAAAAAAAAAAAAATTTTTTGGAAAATTTTTTTTAAAATTTTAAAAAAAAAAAAAAAAATTTTTTTTTTTCTTTTTTTAAATAAAAAAATTTTTTTTTTAAATTTTGGAAAAAAAAAATTTTTTAATTTTTTTAATTTTTTTTTTTTTTTTTTTTAAAGGGGGGGGAAAAGGAAAAAAAATTTTTTTTTTTTTTTTAAAAAAAGGGTTAAAAAAAAAAAATTTTTTTTTAAAAATTTTTTAAAAAGGGAAAATTTTTTTTTTTTGGAAAAAATTTTTTTTTTTTGGGGAAAAAACCCAAACTTTAAAAAATTTTTTTTAATTTATGTTTTTTTGGGAAAAAAAAAAAAAATTTTTTTTTTTAAAAAATTTTTAAAAAGGATTTTTTTAAAAAATTTTTTTGGGAAAAGGAAAAAAAAAAATTTTTTTTTTAAAAAAAAAAAATTTTTTTCCCCCAAAAAAAAATTTTTTTAAAAAAAAAAAAACCCCTTTTTCCTTTTTTTTTTAAAAAAAAATTTTTTTTTTTTTTTAAAAAAAAATTTTTAAAAAAAAATTTTTTTTTAAAAAAATTTTTTTAAAAAATTTTTGGGGGGGTTAAATTAAAAAAAATTTTTTTTTAAAAAAAAAAAATTTTTTTTTAAAAAAAAAAAATTTTTTTTTAAAACCCCTTTTTAAAAAAGGGGCCCCCCGAATTTTTTAAATTAAAGGGGGAAAAGGAAATTTTTTTTTTTAAAACCAAAAAAATTCCAAAAAAAAATTTTTTTTTTAAAAATTTTTTTTCCCCAAAAATTTTAAAAAAAAAAAATTTTTTTAAAAAATTTTGTTTTTTTAAAATTTTTTTTAAAACCCGAAAATTTAAAAAAAAAAAATTTTGGGTTTTTTTTTTTTAAAAAAATTTTTTAAAAAAAATTTTTAAAAAAAAAAAAAAAAAAAAATTTTTTTTTTTTTTTCCCTTTTGTTATAACAAAAAAAAAAAATTTTTCCTTTTTAAAAATTTTTTTTTTTTTAAAAAAATTTTTTTTTTTAAAAAAATTCCCAAAAAAAAACCCCTTTTAAAAAAAATTTGGCCTTTTTTTAAAAACCCCTTTTAAAAACCCCCTTTTTTTTTTTTAAATTTTTGGAAAAAGTTTTTTTTTTTTAAAAAGGTTTTTTTTTTTGGGGGGAAAAAAAAAAAAAAAATTTTTGAAAAAGGGGTAAAAAACCCAAAAAAAAAATTTTCCCCCTTTTTTTTTTAAAAAAAAAGGGAAAAAAAACCCTTTTTTTTTTTTTAAAAAAAAAAAAAAATTTTTGTTTTTAAAAAAAACCCAAAAAAAAAATTTTTTTAATTTTAAAAAAAAATTTTAATTAAAAAAAATTTCCCCCCAAAAACCCTTTTTGTTTTTTTAAAAAAATTTTTTCCCGGTTTTTTTAAAGTTTTTTTTTTTTTTAAAAAAACTTTTTTTTTAAAAAAAAAAAAAATTTTGAAAAAATTCCCAAAAAATTTTAAAAAAAAATTTTTTTATTTAAAAAAAATTTTTTTTTTAAAAAAAAATTTTTCTTTTTTTTTCCCAAAAAAATTTTTTTTTTTTTTCCCCAAAAAGGCCAAAAAAAATTTTTTTTGGGTTTTTTTTTAAAAAGGGAAAAAAAAAAATTTTTTTAAAAAAATTTTTTTTTTTTTTTTTAAAAAAAAAAAAAAAAAAAAATTTTTTTTTTGGGTTTAAAAAAAAATTTTTGGGAAAATTTTGGGGCCCAAAAAATTTTTAAAAAAAAATTTTTTTTTTCCCTTTAAGGGGGGGAAAAATTTTTCCCCAAAAAGGGGCCAAAACCCTTTTTTTTTTTTTTTTAAAATTTTTTAAAAAATTTTTTAAAAAATTTTTTTTTTTTAAAATTAAAAGGGGGGGCCCCCTTTTTTTTCCCATTGATTTTTTTTAAAAAATTTTTAAAAACCTTTTTTTAAAAAAAAAATTTTTAAAAAGGGGGGAAAAAACCCCGGGCCTTTTTTTTTTTTTTAAAAAAAAAAAATTTTTCCCGAAAAAACCCTTTTTTAAAAAAAGGTTTTTGGGAAAAAAAAAAAATTTTAATTTTCCCCCAAGGGGCCCCCTTTTTAATGGAAAAAAAAAATTTTTAAAATTTTTTAAAAAAAATTTTTAAAAACCCCAAAATTTTTTTAACCCCCCCAAAAAACCCCCCAAAAAAATTTTTTAAAAACCAAAAAATTTTTTTTAAAAAAGGGGAGAAAAAAAAAAATTTCTTTTTTTTTTTAAAAAAAAAAAAGGAAAGGGGAAAAAAAACCCCAAAAAAAAATTTTAAAAATTTAAAAAAAAACCCCAAAAAAAAATTTTTTAAAAAAAAAAATTTTTTAAAATTTTTTTTAAAAAATTTTTAAAAAAATTTTTTTAAAAAAAAAAATTTTTTTTTTTTGGGGAAAAAGAAAAAAAAATTTTAAAGGGGGGGCCCCCCCAAAAAATTTTTAAAAAAACCCCCCGGGAAAAAAAGGTTTTTAAAAAAAAAAATTTTTAATTTTTTTTTATTTTGGCCTTTTTTTTTTAAACCTTTCAAAAAGAAAAAAACCCCAAAAAAAAAAACCTTTTTGGGGGGGAAAAAAAAAAAATTTTGGTTCTTTTTTTTTTTAAAAAAAATTTTGGAAAAAAAAAAATTTTTAAAAAAAAAATTTAAAATTTTAAACCCTTTTTAAAGGAAAAAAGGGGGGGGTTTTTCCCCAAAAAAAAAAAATTTTTTTTTTTCCCCCAAAAAAACCCAACCCCCCCTTTTTTTTTTTAAAAATTTTTTTTTAAAAGGGGAAAAAAATTTTAAAAAAAATTTTTATTAGGACGTTGGACCCCAAAAAAACCCCCTTTTAAAAAAAATTTAAAAAAATTTTTTTTTTTTTAAAAAAAAAAAAAATTAAAAGGGTTTTTTTTTAAAAAAAAAAATTTTTGGGGGCCCCAAAAAAATTTTGGGGGGGAAAAAAAAAAAAAATTTTTAAAAATTTTAAATTTTTTTAAAAAAAACCCGGAAAAAAAAATTTTTTTAAATTTCCCCCAAAAGTTTTTAAAAAATTTAAAAAAAACCCCAAATTTTTTTTTTTTAAAAAAATGAAAAATTTTTTTTTTTTGGGGGAAAAAAAATTTTTTTTTAATTTTTTTTTTAAATTTAAAAAAATTTTTTTTTTTTTTTTGGGGGAAAAAAAAGGGTTTTTTTTTTAAAAAAAAGGGGGTTTTTTTTCCCCTTTTATTTTTTTGGGGGGGGCCCCGGAAAAATTTTAAAATTTTTTTTTTTTTTTTTTTAAAATTTTTTTTTTTTTTTTAAAAAAAAAAAAACCCCCGTTTTTTTTTTTTTTTAAAAATTTTATTTTTTTTTAAAAAATTTTTTAAAAAAAAGAATTTTTTTGGAAAAAAAAAAAAAAATTTTTTGGGGTTTTTTGGCCCAGAAAAAAAAAAAAAAGGAAAAAAAAAAAAAAAAGGTTTTGGGTTTTGAAAAAAAAAAAAAAAAATTTTTCCCCCGGGGAAAAAAAAATTTTTTTTTTTTTTTAAAAAAAAAACCCCAAAAAAAAAAAAAATTTTTTTTTTTTTGGGGGGGGTTTCCCCCAATTCTTTTTTTTTTTTTAAAAAGGGTTTTTTTTTGGGGTTTAAAAAAAAAATTTTTTTTTTTAAATTAAAATTTTTTTTTTTTTAAAAAAAAAAATTTTTTTTTAAAGGAAATAAAAAGAAAAAAAAATTTTTTTGTTTTTAAAAAAAAAATTTTTTTTAAAAAAATTTTTAGTTTTGCCCGGGGGAAAAAAAAAAATTTTTTTAAAATTTTTTGGTTTTTTAAAAAAAAAAAATTTTTTTTTTTTAAAAAAAAACCAAAATTTTTTTTAAAAAAAAAAAAAAAAATTTTTTTTTTTTAAAAAAGGGAAATTTTTTTTTTTTTAAAAAATTTTGAAAAAAGGCCCTTTTTTTTTAAAAGGAAAATTTTTTTTTTTAAAAAAAAGGGTTTAAAAAAAAAAACCCCTTTTAAAAAAATTTAAAAGGGGGAAAAACCCTTTTTGGGCCCCCAAAAAAAAAAAACCCCAAAAAAAAAAAATTTTTTTTGGGGGAAAAGGAAAAAAAAAATTTTTTTTTTTTCCCCGGGAAAAAATTTTTTTTTTTTTTTTAAAAAAAAAAAAAATTTCCCCCCCCCTTTATTTTTTTTTTTTAAATTTTTTTTTTTAA